>CM063110.1:24349928-25015551 GCA_031841125.1 Acanthococcus lagerstroemiae
TTAATCCCACATATTATTTATTTACCCTCAAAATGCAAGTACCTACGCAGAACCTAACTTCCGCGGAAGTTGATATTTCTCACAATGAATTTGAGTTTAGCTACAAAATTATAATCTCATTCGAGCCCCCATTTCTTTCAGAGCTGACTCTTGAAATATCATCGACGAATCGCAGTAAGTTTTATTTATTATTAATCTAGCTATTATAAATATGGCGAGTTCAAACTTGAAAAAGACAATACCTACATGTACTTATAGAAAGAATTGTAGTTGGTAGCTGGGTACTTACTTGACATTCGAACCAGTTGTTAAAGAGGCGTTCTATACTTTTAATATGGGTCCACAAATGGAATGGTAACACAACCATGTGAAGTCTTAATAAAACAACAGGCACCCGATTAATAAATTTCTGAAATTGAAAGGATTCGCCGAAGTTCAGAAAGAGTATGTGTATGTTTCCAAATAATATTACGATATAACCAACTGCAATCACCATTGACAAAGGAGAAAAATATGTTTTCACTCGATCATCTGTAGATAAAACAGAAAACTCTATATCTAATTACTGAAAATGAGGATGGAAAAACCGTTGACTGGTTCAAGTTATGAAAATTATTCTTGTGTGTGGATCGTTAGATCCTTAACTCACTCATAAGTTCTCATTTTTGTTTGGTACGAAATTTTAGTCACCTACCAACATATGTGAATCCATGAGGACACATTCCAGTTATTCGAAATATGAACAGTATCCATTTCAGCGATTCGTAGTATTCGTTTCTCATAATTCTGCATAAGGTTTAACAGGGACTCGCCATACACACCTGTTTTATTATGTTCGTTAACATTTTGTGCATTTACGATACAATGTAAAGAATATATTTCTCACAGCTGTGGCGAGATCTCAAAATACAATTTTTTTTATATCTTCTATAAAAACTGAGCGTGAATTAGTTTCAACGAATTTGGCAATGGCAAATAAAATTATTTTGACCGATAATCATTATAATAGAGACCCACCATAATTGATCTCTAATTTGATTATAAGTGGGCGATAAATAAAAGTAGATATTCAAAATAGCAATTTTGCCTGGTGTCTAATTTAAAGTGTTATTGTATTATCAGATTAGCTAGTTAAATTTATTGACCCATGTACTGTTTCGAATTGGCTGTGCAATTTGTAAATGGCACACTATGAAATTCCCTCGTATTTGCCCTCGAAGTTGTCGGCTAGTGTTATATTTGTATAAGAAACGGTGTAAATATTTTGATTTGAGTGTCGGAACGAATTGTCTCGAAACAATTAAGTAGGTAATCAATAGCAGCTGCAACCCTTAAAGTTTCATGAGACAAGCCGGAAGGCCGTCGATGACTAGCCAAATAGAGTCGGCATGCTGCAACAGGTGATTCAAGAACTGTTCCCCAGCGCTCCCCCCCCCCCCACTAATGGCGGCACCCGACACCCGTCGAAGTGCGAAAAGATTTTCCTTTGCCTAATGTTGGAGAAGTGAATAGCGCGATCAACCGGATCAGGAAGAAGGAGAAGAAGGCGCCTGGTCCGGATATGATTCCCAACGTCGTCTGGAAAGTGGTCCACAAGGCAGACCCGTCTCTCCTGACCAACGTTTTCAATTGCGCGTTGCAGGAGGAAACATTCCCGAGCAGATGGAAGATGGCGCGACTGGCACTGATTAAGAAGCCTGGAAAACCAGATGGCCAGCCGTCCTCGTACCGGCCTATATGCTTGCTCGACATCGTCGGAAAGATGTTCGAGCGTACCATCGTCAATAGACCGGAGGAGTACTTTCGAAAGAGAAAGACGATTTCGAGCAGTCAGTATGGATTCCGAATTGGCTACTCGATTTCAGACGCAGCACTCAAGCTGAAGAAGATGGCGGAAAAGGCGACTCGCGAACGACAGTTCTGCACGACAGTCAGCCTCAACATCAAGAACGCGTTCAACTCGATACCGTATCACGGAGACGTTGGAGTTAGTGCGGCTACCTGGTTCCCTCGTGCGCATTATTCGAAGCTACTTCGACAGTCGCCGAATAGAGACGGAATCGCGGCCACCCCAGTTACGAGGAGATGACCAGCGGCGTCTTCCAGTGATCAGTACTCGGACCTACTCTGTGAAACGTCACCTTCGACGGACAATTGAGTCTGGCACTACCACCAGGCATCAAACTCATTTGCTACGCCGACGACACGCTAGTGGTGTGCCAAGCCGAGAAGACAACAGAGGTCTAGCGACGAGTTAACCAGGCGCTGGAGATGCTGACCCACTGGATCGAGTCGGCAGAGCTGTGCTTGGCGGTACAGAAAACGGAGGCGGTACTGTTCACGACGCGACGCAAGTACAGCTCACCCACCTTTGTCTTAAAATGTGTGGAGGTCGGGCTCTGAACAGCCCTGAAGTATCTGGGACTGTAGTTCGACTGGAAGTTGCTGTTCCGAGAGCCTTTAGGCGGGCAGCTGAGAAGACGGATCGAGTATAGCCGGACAACTGTCCTGTTTAATAACGAACCTAGGAGGACCGAGGGAAAAGAAGGGAAATATGTACGTGAAATCATGTCGGTCCAATATTTGCCGACGCCATCAAGAATCTCTACAGGAGAGCGGAGATGGAAAAGATCCGACGAAAAGCCGTGATGAGGTGGGTCAGTACGTACAGTACTGTTTCTTCGAAGGCAGTAGGCGTGTTAGCGCGTATACCACTGATCGAACCCAAGGTCGGGGAAATAGCGAAGGTATAAGGTGTAAAGAGAAGAGCGAAGACAAAACGGGAGACACTTTGGGTCATACTGGACATCCAGCAGTTCACGCTTCGTAAATGGGAGGACGCGCTTGCCCAGTCGACCAAAGGCGATTGGACCTAAGCGCTAATACGCGACTACGATCAGTGAGCAGGCAGGTTGCATGGAGAACTGAACATCCACCTGACCCAAGTCCTGAGCGGCCACCGGTGCTTCGGCACTTACATCGAATGGCGATAGTGCCAAGCCCCGGGTGCACGCACTGCGATCAAGGGAGGACAACTCCTGGCACACCCTATTCAAGTGTGAGGGTTGGGAGCAGGAGAGACGTCGGACGGTAATAGCGATCGATCCCGGCGGCAACAGGAGCGATATAGCGACGGTGTGATCGACCATCTCGCGCCGGACACCTTGTTCCGGAAATGTTGAAGAGTGGAAGCGGATGGAACTGGATGTCGGTCTTCGTCTCGACCATCATGAAGAAGAAGATGACCACAAAATGGTCGATGCAGGGGGCAGACGAACAAGGCTCAGCTCATATAGGACACAACGACTTTTTACCCTCCTAGAACCACTGCAGCCGCTGCGGACCCGGCAGGGTTCACTTCTTGCGTCGCTACACACCACGTACCAACACGAAGAGATAAAGGGTGAAGGAAGGAAGCGCGTCTGGTTGTGGCGCACCCGAACTCCAGGTTAATGCTAGGTGAGTGTTGCCTCAGTCAGTAGGGTATCCTATGACGTACTTTTTGAATGCAATTTGTGGAAAACCAAGCTGCGATTTGTTTCATTCAAAAGAGCGGGATTTTTTTCTGTAAGAATTGTCCAGAAAGTGAAAAACGACTTTTTAACACCAGGGGCACATTTCATGATTCCAAATCACATATTGTTGTTCAGGAATGCAATTTTATGCGAAGTCTGATCGATAGAAAATCGCAAAGATGGCAGTCGCGACGTGATCATCTCTAGTGGTTGATCTGTGATGGTTTTAGTTAAAACCTACATAGGTCCTTCTTGCTTATACTTTCAAGTTCGCACACTTACAATGGTCCTATCGCTGGATTCAAATTTCTCAGCCCCGCTGGCTCTCTTTTGTGCTGCTCCAAAAGGAGAAGATCCGGTCGTCGCGACTGAATTTGAAGCTTTTTTCTTTGTGACATCTTGACAATACCGAACATCGGAATACTGACTTCAACGACATGTTTGCATCAAGCATCCGGTCAAAACACTGAAAAGAGGGCTAACGTGTGATAAAATTACCAATGGTCACCGAAAACAGTACCCCTCCCCCCTTAAAGAGAAACAAAATTAACCTTGTCACCTTGTCATAGAAAAATTGTTGTAGTTCGGCGAATAATCGAGTGACTGCGCTGAGCGTGAGCTCACTGAGATAAGGAAATGCTACAGAACACGAAAATAAAAAACTAACAAAAAGGGTTTATACGTCGAGTTAGGCATCCCCCGCCTCCAATTAATGAACAATGAGAAACCGAGTAATTAGAAGTCAAAGTGAACGACCTTAATTAAACAACTTTCTGAGATACATTTTGGACTGGTTCTGGGTAGTTGTCAGACTCATAAAATTTTCAAAACTGATAAATTCTTGTTCTGATAATGCCAACATACTATATCTGACTTCTACCATTGACTAGGTATGTGATTTTTCTGGAAGGATTTCGATCCAAGTATAAGAAAAAGTAAAAATTTTGGGTTAGACGATCGAAGGCCAAAAGGAAGAAAAGAGGAGAGAAAAAATTAAAAAAAACGAAAGAAAAATAAATAATTGGATACGTCAGTGAGGAAGTGAAGAGATAGGCGTAACCAAGATATGCATACGCGTAAGGCGAGTTGCCAGATGTGAGAATAATCAGGCGAAAGTTCAAATTGTAAATAATTCCTCGTTTTTCCCCGCATATAATCTGATGAATAATTAGAATTGGATATTAACTCTTTGAAGAATTGAGGAGCTCACTTCCAAAGTGACCTAACTGCAAAATTTTAGTTTTGAGAAGAACAAACAAAACACTTTATAAGCAAAACAGGAAAGTAGGTAATGGATTTTTTAAGGTAGGTATCAATAAGTTCAATCTTCAAGAAAAATTTGTCGTTCTTGTTTTTGCAAAGTATGTCCCTAGCGCGGCAAGACAGCGTGTTCAAAACAAAAATTTAAGAAATCATAATTTTGCAGTTAGGTCACTTTGGAAGTGTGCTCCTCAATTGAAAATATCTAAACGTTAACTCGTTGAAGACTTAAAAACATCTAAACTAATAATGGATTTCTTGATTACTAATTTTTAAAACTGCCTCACACTCCGATTAATGCCAAACTATTAAAAATTCCACAATTTAAAGTAAAGTACACGAGGTTCATTATGCGATTTTAAAACTTAATTTATTGATTGATTCGAAATGACTGTAAAATTTGTAAGCGAATAAACTAAAAAACGCCCTCAAATACTCAATAGAGACAGATCGCTGGCGTTTCTGGTATTTATATCATCTGTGTTCTTAGGTGTTACATCGAATTGCCTTAAAACGATTAAGTAATTAACAGCAACTGCGAGAATCTGCAACAAATCATATTGTTTGAGCGCTACAAACTAAAATAATTATTCACTGTTATTGAAAAAAAAAACTTGAAATGAAATTTACCGTAGTCACTAAGCTACGACCTATCCTTAGAGTTGTATTCAAAAAAATTTGAGGATTTCTCGTTTCAGTATAATAGAGATAACGCCATACCTGAAGCACATAAAATGAAGTTATTCTCATATAACAAGGTATGAAATCCCGGACAAATAGGGGAGGCTGCCCTAAGATAGCGCACCTTTTTGAATACCGATTTCTCCAAATGCACGAGACTAAATATATCAAAATTTGATAGGTTGTTAGGACTGTCCACTACTTATTTGCAAAGTTTTGTATCATTCGTTCCCAGACTCTCCCCTCAGTAATTAAAATTGAGAGGAAAAGCTAACTGCGCCATCTTAAGACATGCGTTCCTAAGATGGCGCCCTCTTCTTTTGAACGCCGATTTATCCAAAATGTATGGAACCAAAATGCCCAAAATACATCAAAATCTGATGGACGGTTGTTTGGACTGCCTACTACTTATTCTCAAAGTTCCCAAACACTTTTCTCAGTAATTAGAATTGTGAGGAAAAGTCAAATGCGCCATTTGAGGACATGAGTGCACTATTCTACACTTTAAAATGCGATTTTGAAAAGTTTCAACTTTTTGACTTACGCCCTTTCAACGTAGCGGCATATTCGAGAACGCTGTCGGCATAAAATAGGGGGGGGGAACAAATTTACACACACAAATAACTAGACGTTATAGCCGAAGCAAGGAAATCGTACGAGCTGGTGTTCCTACAGAAGGGTAAGGATACGAAATACTAGGTCAGCGGGAAATTAGATTTGACATCAGTGTTGCCAGTTGCAAGAAATCTGAAGTGCGCTATTTTAGACAGTGTGCAATCCATGTACGTCATAGCATATTCCTTCAACGATAGCCTTAAAAGCCGCAGACGTTCCTTTTAAGAAAATTCTCACTAAATATTGAGCTCGCAAATATTTACTTCGCTCAACAGTGCCGGAGTTAGATTCATCAAGTTCATACCAATTAGTTCCCGTTGCAGGTCACATCTAACCCATGAAAATGATTGTCCCAAAACTTGTTACTAATTTTCATTTCAAAGTTGATCAACAATGAAATAATTGGAAATCTACACGACAAATATGTAATTAGTTTTATACCTAATTACCTTTTTTCCTATTTGATGGGCTCCTTCAATGTAAATGTAAAGGATGAAAGTGCTTACTAATACTCCTTGCAAGTTCACCATGAAAAACTGGTAACTTGCATTACCAAGTGCATAGATTACTATGCAAGAATATATAGTGCCAGTACCATTCAATACTGCAATTGATAAGTGGGTTAGAAAAAATCCGGAATGAGATACGTTGAATTCATTTATCTGTTTGCATATTGTTGCCCACAAATTTGTTAGTTTATTGACTTTTCGGAAATTGGACGTGACAACACCTTTCTATTGGAAACAACAACGAAAATTATTAATAAAATCTTTCTTAATACATGAACTGGTGCAGATATAAATAATTAGGAAATTTCGCTGTATACCTTCGGGTAGGTATGAAAGTATGTATGCAGCTAAACGAAAATCTATGTTAGTGAATAACTTACACAGGTTGCAAGAAGAATAATCTCAGCTACTGATTTCATGAAAACATTGTTGCACAACCAATAAATAGCTATGCACTGGTACACCATGAGTGTGTGAAAGAAAGCTAATTTCGTAATGGTTTCTTCTTCCACTTTAAGTAATATTTTGAACGTTATCAACGTGTCCACTACTGAGAAAGCTGAGACAATGACACAAATTCTTCGGATCTTTTTCCTTATTTTCATTACATCACTTGATCCGATCACTTTTTCAAACATAATCTGCAAACAAATAATAATTACGGAATTAGTAATTATAGCTTGGACACCAT
Source organism: Acanthococcus lagerstroemiae (assembly GCA_031841125.1). Classification (NCBI taxonomy): domain Eukaryota; kingdom Metazoa; phylum Arthropoda; class Insecta; order Hemiptera; family Eriococcidae; genus Acanthococcus; species Acanthococcus lagerstroemiae. The sequence continues at coordinate 24,357,200 of CM063110.1, forward strand.
GTGTGTATCAGAAATACGAATGAAAATCAATTACCTGACATGTCATCCAGTTATTAAACATTCGTTCTAAACTGCTACCCTTGTTCCAAAAGTATAACGGCGCCAAAATAATGTTCAGGCTTATAATAGCAATAGGTAATTCACGGATGAGCTTTTCGAATTCGAAGTGCGCTTGAAAAGGCTGATATATTATGACGCACCCTACATAAAGTTGTACAATCACTACCATGAGGTACTCAAGCATGAGTAATACTGACATTGGAGCAAAATAAATTTTCACTCGACCATCTGTAATGAACGATTCATCTATTTTCATATTTTCCTCTACCGTGAAACGGGGCTACTTTGTGGCTGGTAGGTAACTTTGTGACAAAGTTGCCACGCAGCCTTTACAACGCTTTAGCCAGGGAACAGGACTAACTCTATAGGGGGAATCGGTAACCGAGGTCGATATGTCAGGAAAACAGTGTATTGCAGCCAGTCGAAAGCTGAAAGCCGTATTCAGCCAAATTTTCCATCAAAAAGCCAAAAGTCAGGTTTTTGTAATCCCGGAAAAGTGTACGGCAACAGCTAGAAGCCAAAAGCTGAAAGCTGTATTGAGCCGTATATTTCCTCAAGGTCAAAAGTTTGAGCCAAACGCCGAAGCTGAATTATTCGGCTCCAATACTCTGCAGCAAAATAATGTGAACGAGCGAATAGAACGCGCTCGCACCCGTTCGCAAACGGGTGATCAAAGATGTTCGGATTAGTTGGGAATCAAAATGGCGGTCCATTGCACCCACTAATAACGGCTTTCTGAAGAGTAAGTTCCAACTTTTGATTACACAGCGAAGACGAAATATTTCTTAAAACTTCAAAATATGAAATTCGTATAACCATTTACGTTCGAATGAAGTTTCCGTGGTCCAAAAAGTATTACGCTTGAAATCTTGAAGCTCAGATCTTTTTAAAAAGAAAATGAGTACCTAATTGGAGGAGAACTTCGTAACACATTATGTTTGCGTCCTTACAAACGAAAAATAAATTCTGAAAGTTTAGAATGACGCGTACGTACAAAAGAACGCTAGAGGAGCCGAAAAGATATGAGGATTCTTCGGACCCAGCCCCAAAACAGTCAGAGATGGTTGATTCTCAGAAATGAAATGAAATCTTTATTGCGTCTTATTTTGTAACATTCACTGAGCGAAATATAGCGCTCCAGATCATCTTCTGCAATACAGTAACAAAATTCTAATTACCTACAAATGTAAATCCATACGGGAAAATTCCAGTAATTCGAATTACGAAAAGTATCCATTTCATCGATTCATAGTATTCATTTTCAACGCTCATCTAACCCTTAAATTTAATCCAAATTATATGAACAAGAAATGTCGGGCACTATATTGCGACAAACGAGCAACTAGAATAACTATATTGTATGGCTAAGTACATACTCGTCGTTTCGCAACCCAAATTATATATCTCAATACTGCCAATTAACGAATCTATTTTCAAGAGTTTCTGTAATGACCAGGTAATGTGGATTTAATTTGTGATGATAACCATCAATTTAGGTATACATTATTCGTCACAATATACCAACACGTATTAGGATAAAAATTTAAAGTAAATTGCCTTGCATTGATTGTACGAGTAATTTTTATTGAATGTGTCAATACTTGATGGAGAAGCACAGATCTACTATTGCCCTTCGGCGGTTCTCTCCAGTTCTACACTGATGTCAGCTCCAGGCCGCTTCAGATTGGAAGGGGCAGGAGGCCCATCGCACCCAGTATTCACGGCAATTCAGCAGAATGAAGAAGGCTTGGGTGCGTTGACTAAAAGATGTTTTAGCCTCCTCCAAAGCCAACGGAGCAGCCTCATCGCTCACTCGCTTACGGCTTCTTCCTCTGTCAGGTGTCTTCTGTCGGCCAATACCCCCAGATGTACGCCCAAAATGATCCTATCGGTTTCCCATCGGCGGCAGTCCTCGAAAACATGAGCCACAGATTCTTCTTCTATAGGCTTGTGCAGGGGGGGGGGTTCCCCAGGCCCGAGTTTTTTCGAGGGGCCCGCCAGTGCTAAAAAAATCTGCTATTACAGAAAGGACCCGGAAAACATTGTTTCCTTTTTTTTTTTTTTGCTCTTACCTACTTTTTACACCTCCCACCGGGCCCGGATTTCCTCTGCACGGCCCTGTTCTTCTAAGCCACACAGGTATTCTGGGGAAGCCTACGGACTTAGCGAAGAGTTTTTTCAGGACAGACTTAACTCAAAATTCTCAAGTATCAAAGTTTATTTGTATTGGTTTGAACAAAAAAAAAAAAAAAACTTGACTTGGATTTTTCCAACTTTTGATCCATCTACTAAAATTTCCAAACTCGGGCAGAGGCTTGGGAACGTGCTGCTCCCTCATGTACCCCTGATTTCGTCCTTGGGAAAGCCATCAGTTTCCTCCAGTTCAGATACGCTGAGAATGCTCCATAGCCAGTTAAGATAAAATGAGGTAGAGATAAGATATATTTTCTATAGACATAGAGCACTACAGCTGTCGTACATAGTTCGTTTAGTATACGTACTGTTAACATAGGTATATATGTACATTGTGAAAATATTAAGTTTAACTGTAGAGATTAGCCCCAAAATGTTAGAAATAAAAGGTTCAATATAATCCTTCATTTTGCCATTCATTAACACTGGTTTTATGAAAGAAAACGTAACATTTTCGTCATTTCTTTGGCCTCGCTCACTCTAGCGAGCAATAGGAATGCAAAACAACCCCGGGCTCGTTTCTCTACATTCCCCTCAGCCAATCATTGAAATGGTTCCCTCTTTCCTCTACCCTACTATCTTTAGATACCGCCCTTTGAAATTTGTTTTTTCCCGTATCTACTACCGCTTTCAAGACTTTCATTAGCACCACTCGTCAAATTGAGATAATAGCCGGAGGGAGAGGGGGAAGGCATTTCAAAGTCACAGAATTTGATTTTGATGCTTGTTTTGCTGAATTTCGGAATTGTGGCACCTGTGAGGGGCGAGGGTTCAACGTTTTAAAAAAAGGGGAAAATATAATCGGAAGTTAGGAAAATACGTTTTGCAGTCACGATAAATGGACTTGCACGCTAAATTTTGAACAGCAGATTAATAGGGTAGAACGTCAATTCTGATAGAAATGCACGTTAATTTATGAACGTCAATACAATGTATATTATAGCTAGGATACTTCTTCTCTTTCTACACGTCACAACATGCATCAGTTCGAAGATTTTATGTCAGTGCGATTGGCTGTCCTCCCATAACCGTTGAAAGCATTCATAATTTCACAGTTGAAGAAGGTGAATGGAAAAATTTTGGCGAGCTTAAGACTGTTCATTACTGTACATGGACGATAACATTACACCCTGAAAATTCGAGCTGCAGCTGGACCTGTCCTTACTTCCTAAGTACCTGATATGCAAATATTCTCTAGGTATGAAAATAAGGACGCACCAAGTGGCCGTTTAGAAGGAAACAAAGTCCGTCAGGGACGTACCGAAGAGTTTTTCCTGTGAGGAGGGGAGGGGCTAAAAATTATGAAAGTCCCAACTGATTTAACTCAGAATTCCCAAGTATTAAAGCAAAAAAAAAACCTTTTGACTTGTTGGATTTTTCCAGCTGACTCAACTCAAAATTCGCAAGAGTAGAACGTGATAATATTTTTAATATCGTGCTGATCGATCAGTTTAGCGTGATTCTGATTATTTAACGTGAATATTTTCATTAAATGGGCAAACTATCATTTTATCGTGATTTGTATTTTTAAAGCGTATTTTCCTATTTCTTGAAGCGTGCGATTAAATCCATGCCTTAAGAAAATGCAATATGAATATCATTTTATATGTTTGAAGGTTCGCTTCACTAAGGTACACCATTTTAAATTTTGTGGCAACAAGGTAGTGTACTTCCAAGATGTGCTTATGTGGAACAATTGTTCAAAAAATTGGCGATGTAGTCGACCAAGCGACCATACTAATAAAAGCCTTTATGTACGCATCTGAGCTGATATACTATCAATTTTCAATGAATTTCCGTAATGACGAATAATGAGGTTTTAATTCGGGACGTTGGCCATCTTGATAAGTACCAGCCTCGGCGTAATTAGAGCAATAAAAATAGAAATTCGAAATAGCTGCTCGTTATATTATACATGCTAATTATGATATTTATTGATTTTTTTCAAGTCTTTACAGTAAGTCCCTATTTTATCTAGAAATTTCAATGTGCGTTACAAAATCATGTACCAAGGTCGCAGGATGTTCGATTCGCCTAATTTGAATACAAAAGAACCCCGTTTAAAAACTCAGCTTGCAGCTATCAGATTAAGAAATACCTAGCAATTTGTAAGAATAAAACTCATCTTCTTAGCGAACAGCACAAATTATCTTATTCATCGATCTTAAGTATTCTAAAACACCTGATTACTATTACCTTATGTTGTCGGTATCATTCATATATTCATCAAACGCCATGAGTTCGGGCACGAGGTTAAATTGTCTCAAAACGATTAAGTAATTGACAGTCACAACAATAATCTGTAAAGATAGTAATATGCCAGTCTTGTAGATTATCCTTTAGAGAAGTAGGTTAAAATAACGAACCATATCTTGAGAGTAGTGGGCTTCTTTTCCCGAAATTTCATACTTTGAAATGCCAATCCTAAGATTCTATTTCGTCTCTTAAACAAGTGAAACTTGTATTAATGATTCTTACTCCAGTCATTACAGCACGATCTACTCTTAGGCTACCGTTTAGAGTAACTTTAGGATTTCTTGTTTCCGTATAGTGTAGAAAACGCCACATCTGCAGAAAAAAATAGTAAACATAAATTATAAATAGTTCCTTGCACTTTTTTATTCAAGTATTGAAATAATGTATTGTGATACGTTTTTTTTCTTCATGTGCTCCGGATGTTGGCGATCCCGGTTTCTAACGCCAACTTTCCTGGGCAAAGTTAGTCCTGGTGACACCCTCCGTACATGCCCGATCTCGCTCCTTGCGATTTTTTTTTTACAGACTTTTCGAAGGAAAGAGGGGTATTATACTCGTCACAGTTGTCAAGATGGGGGTGAGGTAATGTTGTTTTTTTTACGTTTCAGAGTGTGTAGATTTTTTTTTTCCGTTTCCGAAGTTGGAGGAAGACCCGAGGGATATTCATTTTGAGTCGGACGATGAAATTAAGCACTTTGCACACGATTGAATCCGAAAAAAAGAAAACTTCAACATTTTAACTCAATGGTGACTTTGTGGGAAAATAACTATTCTATTTTATAACATAGTATACTTCTTTCTTCATTTTAAAATTTGACATTCTAATTTAGTGATATTTAAGGGGACAATTTTTTTTTTTTTTTTTTTTTTGTGCAGCAGTTAGTTATATCTTATGTTCTCAAACGTTTGAAAAAGCTACCTAAATCTCTGATGACTGCAGGAGTCTGTGGGGACCCTCCCCTCTACAATGTATATCATATAAATCGTCCTGCCTGGCTACTTTCTGTGTAGCCCGATGCGAACCTCTCACAAACGTCTTTTGTCTCCTTCATGTCTGTACTTCCTATACGTGATCTTTTCTAAAATATGTTCTTCTTATTCGTATTCTCCTGACTCGCTCTCCATTTTCTCCCTCGATCGGTCAGGCAGGACATCCGCTCCGTTACAGTTTATGCTTAGCACTCACCACTCACGCAGACTTGCTTTTACTACTGATGGGTCCATACACGCGTTTTTTCTTCCCGCTCTCATTTTTTGATTTCGAGTACCCTCGCTGCGCTCGGACTAAACATGTTTCTCACAGAACCCGATAAATCCATAAGTCAATGCATAGGTATATCTCCCCTACAGGTTGTCAAGTAATATTTCAGAATAGACTTTTTTTATTTCGGCAAAATTTTATATATTCGTCATTGTGTTTCACATGTACAGTAGTTGTTCGTATACCCTCCCTTCTCCATTAGAGTCTCCTTTTACTTAGAGCCTTTACCCTATTGGTTGGACTCATCCGCATTTGTACAGAAATTTTTTCACTACATTATCAGTTACTGGCGTTTTCTTTCAAACTTAATTCTTGTGAGTAAAAAAAAATATACCTATATACGAGTATTATGACATAATTATGAGTTATTCAGACGTAGGTACACATACTCCATGTAACACAGTCGGTTTTAGCTTCACAAAATTCACATCAATCAGCATATATTGCAGCTCACGTTTAACCTGAAAACCAAAACACATGCTTTTGTTCTGGTTTCTTCACAACTAATTTGAGTGCTTTTTGACCTGATTATATAATATTTTCTGAAACTCGATACCTTTTGTTGAACTTGATGTGCTTCTTCAATGTATGCATAGACGAAGGAAAAGAATATGACAGCTGATGAGAAGTCTAACATGAAGAATGCGAAAGATGCGTTCTGCGCCACTTTGAATGCTATGCAAGTGTAACTGCAGACAATACCAACGAACGCTGAAAACGAGAAATTGGTCAAGAAGAGCCCGCAATGTGACAAATTGAAATCGTCCATCTGGTGACAAACTCGTGCCCACGTACTAGTAAGCTTATTGATCTTGAGGCCATCTGATTCAATTATGCATTTCTGATAAACAGAAAACAATAATTAATTAATTTTGTGAATGCAAGACTTTCACAGAACAGGTAAGCAGATTACCTATTTGTATGCCTATTAATGTAGGTAAATGAGAAAAATTGTAATTTTTTTTTTTTTGGGGGGGGGGGGGGAAATAAGCTGCATTTTCTCTCCCCGGAGTTTCAGAAAAAATGACGCCCAAAATCGAATAGTTGCATCTTTTGTGTAGGGAGGTACGCTCCCATTTTAATTGATTTTTTCCAAAAAATATTAATAACTATCATACTTACGAAAGAAACAATAATCCCAAAAATTATTTCTCGCTAAATTTTACATAAGAAAGGTTAGGTATATTCCATTTTCACGCAAATGCCCCAGAATTCTCAGAAAGAGGAAGTTTAAAATTATCACTTTTGCTGCTATGTAATAACATAAGCCTTATGGGGGGGGGGGGAGACAATATGGGATTTGAAGAATTTCTATGATGTCTATGACCAGAAAGGGTGCAAATCGACATCGAAAATATTTCTCGATCTTCGTACCACTCCGAAATCATTTATGGACACTTCCTCTACCCTTCGACTCCATCAGGCTCAAAATCGTATTTTCCATATCTACCTATTATCATATTTTTGACGTCTTTTACCGACGAATTTTACGAATTTGTGCAAGCGCAGAAAAGAACACTGAGACATCAGCAACCGGATCTTGAAGTCACTGAATTCGTTTTTCGTGTAATCTGTTTGCCCCTAACTTTGAATTTGGAGTCCCCAACGGAAATTGCATTAAATTCAATACGAGCATTGCTTCTCAGGTTTACGGGTGTAAAATCCATTTTTGATATTATTTTATATTATTTTTAGCTGCCAAGAAAATTAAAGGATCTTTTTTGGGAGGGGGGGGGGGTGAAAATAAGAAAAGATTTATTTTAACGAAATGGGCATCGTTTCTAACGCTTTTAGGGCTATAGAATTATAGAATCCACTTCTGACAGTATGTTTCACCTACCATGAAAATGAAGGGACATATGGTGGGAGAATGGGGATAAAAATAAGAATAATCTAAAATTTCTAGATGGGAATTGATTTTCATGTTTTTGAGGCCGTATAATCTATTTCTGAGCTTATTTTTCGTCTACTAGGAAAATAAAGGGGCCTAGAATTAAGGACGAATTAGAAACGAAAAATTTTCAGGGTTGATATTCTTAGCGGCTGTAAAATCCAGTTTTGATATTCATTCTCAGCTGCTGTGAAAATTAAGACGTCTATGCCTAGAGGGGAGGGGGAAGGACTGGATAGGAAGACATCTCAACAAGTTCAAAATGGGTAGATATCAGATGACAGAGGTTTTAAAGGTTGCCGAATTCTTGTAATATGTTCGAAATTAAAAAGTATGTAAGGGAGCTTAGTGCAAGTTAATCTGACAGAGCCTACGTCAATACAGACTCTGGGTAAAATTATTCTCGCCAGTTGCTCAGTTCAGTTCATAAATGCTCTAAGCTCATTATGATATGCAGAGCTTCAAATGAGGAAGACGGAAGTGGCAATTCGGATGATGACTGAAGAGCTAGACCAAGCTGAGCTCTTTAATTTTCGTGACTGTGACAACGACCTACATGTACTTGTAAGTCGCACGCAATCGTTGAGAGCATCCATTATGAACCTGTAGTTGAGGAATGAATTGAGTAACTGTCACAAATCACTGTACAGTTTGATTTGTGGTACACTATGTCGTATTAACTCACACTAAGCTGGTTTAGCTTCGTTTACTATTCTATCATTGGGCGACTAGCAAAACTTACAATCTGATTTCGACCCATTTTAAGCCCGACTGTATTTTTTTGTTTTCTACCTCCCCTGTGTCCCCGGTTTAGATGGATATGCTTTCATGAGAGCTGACAGTTAATGTTAAATAGCCCCGGAAACCTGAAAACTAGTAACTACATATTAAACCTACAGGTTGGTCTTAATTTCCTACCCTCGTCACCACCCTAGAATCCTCAATTCTCATGTTAGCTGAAAATCAGTATGAAAAATGCATTCCAATACCCCGAAAAATTGAGAAACCATATCTGTCAAAATTCTAAATTTATTTCTCAATTTCAGCATTCACCTCCCGCCATAGGTTCCCTAATTTTCATGGTATCAGAAAATTAACCTAGAAATGGACTGTACAGCTCCGAAAACAAGAAAAACAATCCCATCTTGACAAGGTGAATTTTTACTTATTTTCAGTCACCCACTAATGGTCCTTCAATTTTCATGGCAGTTGAAAATCTATGTTAAAAATGGATTTTACAGATTTAAAACAACTGAGAAATGATATCCATATTGCATTTAATAAAATGTTTGCCCCTCAACTGTCCTCCATAAGCAGCAAATTTCAAGTTAGGGGTAAACAGATAGGTACGAAAACCGAATTCAGGTTCCTCGAAAACTTGCTTATCGATGTCTTAGTGTTCTTTCGTGCTTATACGGATTCGGAAAATTCTTCAGTGAAAGACTTTGAAAACGTGACGACACAATGTTGAAAATGCTGGAATCGAGGGTTGGGAGTGCTGTGGGGATGGGAGCGCTGTCCGGAAAATATTTCGAGAATTGGCAGGCATGCACAAGGGTTGAAAAGCGTGTCCAATGTTCATGTGTACCCAATCCGAGCATAAAAGTTGATAATCCCGCCATTACCAAATTTCTACGGTTTCTCTATAAAGGCCTCTGTGTTAATGTATAGCAGCAAACGGAATAATCTTCAACTTTTTCTTTCTGAGAGTTCTGGACTAGTAACAGAAAAATTGAATATAAACTTTCTTATGTATAAGTTCACAATGAATCATTTTTCTTCGAAATATTACATTTTACATGTAACAGTTCTTATTCTGGCGGGGGGGGGGGGGGTTAACTTTCTAAAATACACAAAACCCTGATCTTGTAAGTTTTTTTTTTTTTTCAGAAACTTGAAAGCTTGCATAAACAAATTCCCGCCCAACTCTATCTTGTTATCAGAGATTTTTTTTTCAACTCACCTTTTTGGTTCTAATTTGCCTCGATTCGTATGTTAGAATGTAGGTGGCCAAGGTTCCTATAATACCCTAATGGGAAGCAGTGGCGTGCGGTGAGTTTTCTTAGGAGGTAAGCGATAAGCGTAGAGGTGAAGTAAAAATCAGAATAAAAGTATGAAACATGCTACTACAAAACGACATTGATGAAATTATTCAAATTGTCGCATCATTCCATAATATGCATTTATTCTTTTCTGTGACAAATAATAGACAAGTGTTTTCCTGGTTTTCCTGGGGGGGGGGAAGCAATGATTGTGAAAATCCCAACTGACTCAACTCAAAATTACCAAGTATCAAAGCAAACAAATCTTTTGATTTGTTGGATTTTCCCAACTCCGCCTGATCGAAATTGCAAATTTTCTCTACTGCTGAGTGAAGAATTCCTACGGGAGGCTAGGGGAGAGTTATCTCCCTAGCGGTACGTCCCTAAATAGGCATGGTCAACAAAACTGTTTTCCACCATCTTCACAACTGTTTAACTGCAAAATGTTTTCATGTTACGATACGTGGGAATGTCCAGTAATAATCGAATCACCTTTCTTTTGCTTAGTTTTCAAAAACGGTAATTTTGGTATCGGCTTACCACCATTAATAACTTCTCATTGTTCATTAAAAGTAAATCGCGAAACAGGTTTTTTCAATAAGATCCTAAATACGCATTTTGTTGGCAAAAAAAAAAAAAAAAAAAATGATGTGCATTTAAATATGAACGCGTTGATTAATACATAGAACAATGATCACGTTTTACTGCCAACTTCGACCCACTTCGACGTTTGACTAGCATAAGCGGTATTAAAATCGTTTACAAAACGCACATTTTTCGTCGCGCTAAAGACGCTAGTGTGTTTTTATGTTGGACATCGACACGGAGGCGAAGCGTGAGTCGTGTATAAGTTTACGTGTAACATGACAAATAAGCGATTTTTGGATCACTGCCCTGATACAAATAAATACGAATATGTACAAGCTGATTGCCGAACAGTGAACGCTTATGTTTCAACTGTCTTATCAACCACAAAAAGACGGCGCCATTTGTTTAATGCGAATTTATAATTTATATTAAGAGTAATAAGCGGCAATACAATCACTTCTTTCTTTGCCCAATGTTTCACCTCTTTATTTATTACAAGTTGATACATGAAAACTTATTTTCTCGGAATTTTTCAGGGTAACCGGCGCTTACCTCGGTTCCCTGGAATGCACGCCACTGACGGGAAGTCAAGAAACCTGTCCGATTATAAACATGAACAACGCCCTTCTGAAGTTACGGAAAACGTTTTCAACATCAATAACGTCTCAGTTCCAATTTATTTTTGTCCATGTGCTTCAAATTTCGAAATTCAAAAATATAAGGGAAGTACCTATCCGGACTTCTTTTCTTCTTTTTATCGCTATGATAAGTCGGTAGGGTTCCCTACTAATTCATATTCTCCTGATTGTATTGTGTGCCACTTTCATTCATTGAACAATTAGGGGGGAAAATCGAAGGCGCTGGATGGAAGCTGGATTTTAGCTTTCCAAATAAGAAAGTAATTTCGTTGGTTTTAGACTTAAAAAAAAAATTAAAGACACTGGGGTGGAGTCAGAGTTCATCTTTCCAAATGAGAAGGTAATTTCCTTAGTTTTAGATTTTTTCAAATAGGTAGAAAAAATGGGAAACGGTGATTCGTTTTGAGGAGCAAATGAATGAAAAATGAAAACACCTATTTAAGCAGGGATACAATCTACCTGCGTGATCCGCAGAATTCTTTCAGCTACTGATTTCGTAAATACCGTGTTACAGGACCAATAAACGAGCGGATAGTAGTACACTAGGGTTGTGTGAAAGTAGATTAATCTTGAAGCAGATAAGAAGCTTTCTGAATACAGCAAGTCCAAAATTAAGTGGAAGGATACTAATCCAAAAGCCACTCCAAGAACAGAAATCCATCGGACTTTGTTACGTATTGACTCGACCACATCTTTCGAACCGGTTATTTCTTCCAGCATGACCTGCAAACAAATAATGGCATTTTTCGCAACTAGCATCGTACTTGTGTCGGATAAGCTTTTGAGGCTTACAGAATTCTGGTAATACCTAGGTGATTCTCATCGAAATATCTCTTACAAACAGATACAATATCAGTAGGTACCTATATGCAGTTTTACACAGGATGAGTGACCAGAGTGACAAGGGAATGGAAGCTTCAATGTAGAAATCCTGAAGATGATCTAAAAATGTGAACTCACACAGGTTCACAGTGTATCGTCTTACTGCTCAACGTTCAGTATTATGAACTGAGAGCACCAGAGGCATCTGAAGAGGGGCCTCCATGAAGGTTTGACAGTTAGCTTCATCAGTTACAGAAAACTGGTGGCCTTCAAATCGAAATTTGAAACCATATTTGAGATGTTCTTGTTTGCTTTCAAACAAACATCAGTAACTTTTTCGCTCGCTCGGTTGGCTGAAATAGAAGCTTTCCAATTGTGAAATTCTGGATTTCTTCCTCAAGCACTTTCTCTTCCGTGCACTTCTGAGTAGAATCTTCGTTTATCATTCCTCTTGCCACACCCAGCATCAGTGACACTGGATTAACGATTTCAGAAATTGAATAAAAAATCCGAGTGGGCATTTAACTTATTACTACCGAGTGCGTGTTTAAATTCAAGTACAAATTACATAATTACTTATCTCTATGAGTTTGTACCTGACATTCGAACCAATTGTTCACGTGTTGCTGTATAGTTTTACCCTTGCTCCATACACTGAAGGGTATTGTTATCATATAAATTCTTATAACCGCAACTGGTAAGATATTAGTGAAGTCGTGGAATTTAAAATGTTCACTATAAGGCAAATACGCTGTTGAGTACATAAACCGAAGATTCTCAATGATCATCGCAAAATAAATGACCGCGATTGCCGCAGATATTGAAGAAAAATATGTTTTCACTCGACCATCATCTGCAAGACACATATACATGTAGATTTAAGCATCAGAACGATACTGGCATATTCAAAAACGGGATTCTTAACGAAATACGTTGACTATAAATACATAGAATGATTATACTCATATTTTAGTGTATATACATTATACATCTGTTGAACATCTTACTCTCTTTCAATGAAAATCAAAACAGATTAGAAGCAGTGACTCTTGGCAGGGAGGCCCCTTCTCAAGAAACTAGGGGACAGCAGCATCATCCCCCCCCCCACACACACACCAATTCAGGAAATTGTAAGAATGAGAGCTCCATTACTGGAAACGGTATATGATTGAGCAAATACGCTGAAACCCTAACTATTTTCTTTCAAACCGGAGAAAAAGAAATGGCTTAGGTATTTCGCTTCTGAGAAACCTTCAACTACCGCCACAATTGAAAAGGGTGATTTCCATGACTACAACGCTGATTATATTCAGCTCAAAATTTTGCAAAAAATGTAATATTAGTTCGGGTTTAAGAAGGGCCTGGGTACGAGAGATGCTCTCTTCTCTATGAGGATAATGCTCCAAAAAGCATACGATCAGAGGAAAGACGTATTCGTTTGCTTCATCGACTATCAAAAGGCGTTTGACACGATACGGCACAACGTAATGATAGAGTTGCTGCGCAGGGCGGGAGTGGACGAGAAAGACGTCAGAATTATACGGAATCTATATTGGGGCCAGGTTGCGGAGGTGCGGATCAGCGGAGATCTATCGACTGACGAATTTCAGGTTCAGAGAGGTGTACGTCAGGGGTGCATATTGTCGCCGATGTTGTTCAATCTCTACATTGAGCATGTTTTTCGGATGGCCATAGAAGAAGAAAGTCATGGCTTGAAAATTAATGGAAAGCTGGTGAACAATTTACGATACGCGGACGATACTGCAATAATAGCCGACAATCTAGACAGTCTTCAACATCTTCTGGACAAGTTAAATGAGGTGGGAACGCGATACGGCCTCGTCATCAATGTTAGAAAGACAAACTTCATGATCGTTAGCAGAGACAGGCACGAGGAGGCTGAACTAAGAGTAGGCGATCAGCGGGTTCAGAGAGTCTCCTCCTTTAAGTACTTAGGCGCGATGCTTAATGAAAAATGCGATGATGACGAGGAAATCAAGGCTAGGATCGGACAGGCGAAGAACACGTTCGGTAGACTGCGTCTCTACTTGGCGAACCGGGACGTCCCGATGGACCTGAAATTGAGAATGGTCAAATACTACGTATGGCCAACGATGATGTACGGAGTGGAGTCATGGTCGCTGAAGATGAAGTCGTTGAACCGGTTAGAGGCCTGTGAAATGTGGATTCTGCGACGGATGCTACGCGTCTCATGGACTGAAAAGATCACGAACTTGGAGGTTCTCTGGCGTGCGGGTGTCGATAGAGAGCTAATACAGATCATCAAAACTAGAAAAGTGGCCTATCTTGGGCACATCCTCCGAGGAGAAAAATATGAAATACCTAAGCTAATGATAACCGGAAAGATGGATGGAAGGAGAGGAATCGGACGGAAGCAGTTCTCATGGCTAAGGAACATACGGCAGTGGTGTGGAATCGGCGATGCGGAGACCATCTTTAGACTAGCGGAGGCCGGTGAACTGATGGATAAGATGGAGTCGGGGGACGGATGATCGCCGACGCACTTAGGAGTGCAAGGCACTAGAAGAAGAAGATCTATATGTGAATTTCACATGTTTGCGCGTTGCCCCAGAAATCAAGCATACCTACAGTATGTACAATAGGGTGGTCCTAAATTTCGCTATTTTTGAAATACTTTGCTACCATAGTAGCTAAACTTGTTCATTATGAATCCATAGTAGGTCTTCAGGTGTTCGTGAAAGATTAGTACCTACAGTTTTTGAAGATTGTAGTAATTCTACTTGTAAACAGAGAGTAAGTATTCCCGAAAACGTTCTTACAAAAAGACGCTCTTTCAAATGAACCTCATACCAGCACATTTTGGCCTAAAAACCTATCAGCCATTATTTTCTTTGAAATCGAATAAATATAAGGTGTTCCACCGGGGAGGGGGTCAAGATTGAAATAAGATTCCCTGTGAAGAAATCTGCAATGTGTCAAGGGTGCCAATACATTAAGTTCGATGGAAAAATTGATTTGACAAAGTAAAAGAAATAAGACTAGAGAACTTGCCGAGAATTTTGAGGAAAATTCAATTCAAAGGTTATAATGGCTTATTTTGAATATTGAGTAACTAGTACACGTTTCTGAATTTCGAACATTGCAGACTACACGAAATGAATAAAGGCATGATGATTGTCTACTCGGATTTCAGAATCACTAAACTCATTCATGTAATATAGGTACTGTCTGTAATTTCTAGACCCTACATGCTCAATGGAGCTTTTAAAATCAGGGTTTGAACACGAATTTTATTTTTCTATCGCTTGCTTACGCCCAGTCAAGTCTGCCCATTTTAGGTTCTCTTCGAATCCGACGAAAGAGGGAATTCGATCTTTTCATAGATTGATATTCCACTCGACATGCATTGATTTCTCGACAATGTATACGAAAATAACTTTAAATTTAAAAAAAAAAATCACAATTTTCTGTTATGAAATTTTGTTTTTGAGCTCCTAAATGCACAATCTGAGGGAATATCGTATAAAAGATACCTGCCCTATTTTGATACATTGATTCTCCACGTTAAGTCGGTTTGGCTCCCTTCTAAGAGTGAAATTTCAATAGTTTGGACTGAAATCTGGATCTGATTAGAAATCGGTGGAAACCTTCAAGATTAACGATCCGAAGTCTTCCCCCTTCAAATAACGATTTAACTGAAACTGTACATTGATTCATTCACCATAAGAGAAAATACTGCTAGCTCCATCCCCCCCAAAAACCTTTATTGCGATATTTTAAAGCCAAGTCACCGTCGCCAAACTAAAGCATAACATTTTCATTCTGGGGTCTAAATCGGGGGCTGGTCAAAGTGCCCCCACTGATGGGATGTTTGGATTTAGGAAAGCAAAAATCAAACAATTTCGATAGGTTAATCGATATCTTTTCTTCAGAAGGAGAAAAATCGGTGCACCATTTTTGGGACGGACAGATGTTCAGATCCTCTAAGAAACAAGATCTTAGTGATACACCACGACCCTGCTTGCTTCCTTTTTCAGCTACTTACATGAAAAAGTTCCGTGTAACGTTGCCAAGTACGGGTATTTCCGATTGTTCTGAAATTTCGATTGCACCAGTCGGTTTTAAGTTTCTGTTCACCCCCATCCGCTCTCATGAGGATTGTATTTCCAACAGAAAAGAAGAAAGAAAGAGTCCGTTAATAGATTTTTTTAGTACCCCCCCCCCAACGCATGATTTTCGTACGACGCCATTGAGTAGAAATACTTGAGTAAGTTATCATGTTCCTCAGAAGCCGGAGGAATAAAAATAAATAAATTGGGTACTAATGAACAGGGCCGTCGTTAGGTGCTCAGCCCCACTGGGCAAAATATTTTTTGCTGTCCCATATAGAAAAAACTGTTGAACCCTCCTTCTTTTCGTCGACTTGGTGAATGACAACAATAAATTGTTAATATTGTAGCGAAGTACCGCCCTCAGAAAATCTATGACCCCCGGCAAGTTCGGATTGGTCCACTGGAATAGACGGTCCTGGGACTGAGTATTGAAAAAGTTAAGAGTACCTATCTACTCACAGAAATTAACTTTTCTTTCGGCCATAAATTACATCTTGTAATTTCAAAACTGTTTATACCTGTATATGAGAATCCGTAGGGCAAAATTCCAAATATTCGTAGTACGATTAGCATCCATTTTATCGACTCATAGTATTCATTTTTTACGATCATTTTTTATTTTAATGATTCCATAACCTCTATTAACTTGTATATTTCGTATTAGTTCACAAATGTTCTCAAATTATTTATCTCGTAGTTATTCAAAAGGTACTCAGTTGAACATAAAATAACAAAAACTATAAATTTAATATGGAATACCATAAATACGTGTTCACTTACACATCAAATAAAAACCTTCTGATGACTTGAATCCAATAAAATCTGTCAAACGACGCACTGTACGATTTCCGAAGATATCAATCACAATTAACAACTCAAACAACTCTCCTCTGAAGTGATTGAGTATAATTATCGAAATTAATTATTGACAGCTGTTTTCGGGTATAAAACACGATATTCGAATGCAGACTGCCTATTGATTTTTCGTATTACCTATACATAAAAGCTTCTCAAGCTGACACGATTAGAGTAAGTACATGATTTTTGGTACAGAGTAAGGTCTTCCGATTTGTACAAACCCGCACAATTTATACGCCTCTTAAAACTAGTGGAACTTCCATGTAACGAACATCCAAGGGAACAAAGAAAAACTTCGTTTTATAGAAATTTCGTTGTATAGAAATTCTTTTTTCTTTTTTAATTACAGTTCATATGTATGTACACGTACAGTACTTACTGTAAGGTAAGACTTTATGCATACTGTGTAAATAATAAAGTGTATAATTAATTAGGTGGAATGCACACGAGAAACTAAGAACTTTTAATGAAAAGAAATGCCCACCCATACATTGCCGTTCTCGTTATCATTTTGGTCAAGTGTGAAATTACCTACCAGAAAGTACTGTACATGTTTTCAGTGTGATTCAAGCATTCAAGCTTCTGAACGGTGAAAAAAGTTCGTTATATAGAAATTTTCTTTCGTTATAAAGAAACGTTTTTGAATGGAAATTCCAAGGGACTAGCCAAAAAGTTCGTTATACGTATAATGTAGAAGTTCGTTATAGGGAAGTTCCACTGTATAATCTAATCAATAATCACTTTATCCCGTAAAATTACGATACCAAAGTATCTTCTTCGAAGTATATTATCCTTTAGGCAAAAAATCGTATCTTTTGGAAATCAAGATAGGCAACGATCAAATATATTCACCCCTGAGGAACAAAATACTGTTCAGATTCGTTTCAATTCGAGTATACAAAAAATACGGCAATAAGACTATGTGTAAGTATACAAAATTCAGCTTCTTAGTGGCATTTCCAAATCAACTAAAAATTTTCAGAGCAATTTTATTTTTATCAAACGGAAACATATACCACGACCAGATTTTGACGCCTCTGGTCGAATTGCGTCGAACAATGAAAAAGTATAGGTCGAATTGAGCCGGAGAGAGAAAAAAGTGTAGTCTGAATTGCGCCTAGCAACAGAAAAGGTATAGGTCGAATTGTGCCTCAAGAACGAGAAACTATTCTGAAGCAGAGTTGGGCGTTATTCGAATAATAATCATGAATAACAGATCAATCATTATTCGTTATTCATTATTCGTCAACACGTAAAATTATTCAACAATCATTATTCAGTAAAATGAAGATGGGAATAATATTCGTCAATCATCGTTATTCGTTATTCATTGCGGACGCAGTAACAAAACAAAAAATTTAACGAGGATCAGTGGCGTAGCCAGGATTTTTCCAAAGAGGGCCGGGGGGCAAAATAAGATTTTCAAGGGAGAAACAGTCGAAAATTGAAGTATTTTTTTTAAATCACCAATATTAGAGGACTATGTAAAAATATTGGGAGGGGGGATTTTGTGTGTGCGTGTGTGCAGGGGGGGAGTATTTTCCTTGATAGAAAAATATTCTTTTTTAGGGGGGAAGGGGGTAAAAATATTTTTGGAGTGGGGGAGGGGGATTTTCTTAGATGAACATTTTACATTTTTTTCTGGGGGGATTTTTTTGGGGGTGAAAATATTTTTGGTGTGAAAAAGGAGTGTAAAATATATTTTTGGGGATTTTTTTTGGGGGGAGGGG
The DNA here is from genome assembly GCA_031841125.1 of Acanthococcus lagerstroemiae. Classification (NCBI taxonomy): domain Eukaryota; kingdom Metazoa; phylum Arthropoda; class Insecta; order Hemiptera; family Eriococcidae; genus Acanthococcus; species Acanthococcus lagerstroemiae. The sequence goes on from CM063110.1 coordinate 24,375,633, forward strand.
GGGTAAAAATATTTTTGTTGGGAGGGGAAAGGGTGTAAAATTATATATTTTTTAGAAATTGTTTTTTTTGGGGGGTAAAAATATCTTTGTTGGGAGGGGAAAGGGCGTAAAATTATATATTTTTTAGGAATTGTTTTTTTTGGGGGTAAAAATATCTTTGTTGGGAGGGAGGAGGGTGTAAAAATATATTTTTGGGAATTTTTTTGAAGAGGGATAAGAATATTTTTTGGTGGGGGATATTTTTCCTCCCTAATATCACTGGGGCAATTAGAAAGTAAATAAAGTTTTTCCAATTTTCTCGGGGGGAGGGCAAATGACTGCATCAGGGAGGGCAACGCCCCTGGCCCCACTTTGGCTACGGGTCTGATTTCATTATTCGCTTGACTGATGTTATTGAATACTGATTACTGAATAATGAATGACTACTCGTTATTCATACTTACGACTAACGTATTAATTATTCGTTATTCATGCGCTTATGAATAACGAATAAATTATTCATTATTCATGAATAACGAATAACGGTTGCGTTATTCATTATTCATTTATCGATTATTCTGCCCAACTCTGTTCTGAAGACTGCCAATTTCTGTACCGTCTTGCAGACTATGAGACACGTTCAATCATGTCACCCGTGCACGTCCATACATAGGTACTTACTTCATTGGTATCGCGATATACAAATAATAGGTATCGGGATATGCGAATCATTGTCCAAACTTGTCATACCTACTAGGTATTTACGCTTATTCTGCCATTTCAAAGTCTGCATAAAATGTGTCGAGAAGAATGATTCTTCTTTAAGGCTTTCCGATTAATCGTTTGCGGTGCAATTTGACCCATCGTATTACCCGGAGTTGGCGCAATTCAGCCTATCTTTCCATGAGCAGTAGGCGCAATTCAACCTATCATTTTGACAGTACACGCACGGAACCTCTGATTTTAATTTCGCAAAAATTCAATAAAATCTATACCTAGCTACTTATTATGTAAATTTCAGAATTAAAATAAAAAATCTTGAATTTTGTTTGAAAATATGATTTTGTGCATTTTTGTACACCTTTATAGCTCAGTTTGTTTACGAGATACCGCAAAAGTTCGGTCCAAAAAAGTCAATAACTCGAGAATGTAGCGAAATTTTTTTAAATGGGTCTATAAGCATACTTGTGAGATAGATTACAAACGCCCCTGTAAGTCTGGTAAAACTGGGGGGGGGGGGGGTAAATTGCAGAAAATACTATTTCCAATCAAGTTTGTATGGTGCAGAGTTGGGCAGAATAATATTCGAATAATGAATAATGATTAACGCAACCGTTATTCGTTATTTATAAGCGCATGAATAACAAATAACGAATAATTTATTCGTTAGTTGTAAGTATGAATAACGAGTAGTCATTCATTATTCAGTAATCAGTATTCAATAACATCAATCAATCAGACCCGTAGCCAAAGTGGGGCCAGGGGAGCGTTGGCCTCCCCTGGCGCAATCATTTGCCATCCTCCTCCGAGAAAATCGAAAAAACTTTATTTACTTTCTAATTACCCTACTATGATTAGGGAGAAAAAATCTCCCCCAAAAAATATTTTTACCCCCCCCCCAAAAAAAAATTCCCAAAAATATTTTTTTGCATCCTCCCCCACCAACAAAAATATTTTACCCCCAAACAATATTTTTACACCCCCAAAAAATTTCCAAAATATATATTTTTACACCCCTCCTCTCCCAACAAAAATATTTCCCCAAGAAAAATTCCCCTAAAAATACCCCCTCCCAAAAAAATTTCAACCCCTCCTAAAAATGCTATCAAAGAAAATACCCTCATCCCACCGCAAAAATATTTATCCCCCACCGCCAAAAAAGAATATTTTCTATTAAGGAAAATAGCCCCTCCCCAACCCAAAAATATCCCCCCCACACACAAAATCTTGTACATAGTCCATAGTCCTCTCATATTGGCAATTTTTAAATTATCTTTCAATTTTCGACTTTTTCTCGCTTGAAAATCTTATTTTGCCCCTCGGCCCTCTTTGGAAAAATCCTGGCTACGCCACTGATCCTCGTTAAATTTTTGTTATGTTACTGCGTTCGCAATGAATAACGAATAACAATGATTAACGAATATTATTCACATCTTCATTTTCCTGGATAATGATTGATGAATAATTTTACGTGATAACGAATAATGATTGATCTGTTATTCATGATTATTATTCGAATAACGCCCAACTCTGTATGGTGGAATGACACAAATATTTTTTAACTTTCATCAAGAGCTTACTTCGCCCGGTTATAAAGATTTTAAATGGCGAATTAATTCACGTATTGATCTTTGATTAGGAAATGTTTCAATCAGAAAATGACTTAAACCGTATCCACATCTACATCACTCGTGCGAGACTATGCTCAAATAGAAAATTCATACTTCAAAATTCGTTTGTTTCTCTTCGAGTAGTCAAGAGAATGAGGTAATGATGAGTAGTAAGTTCATTCAATCGAGCTTCAGACCGAAACAATGGAATCGGTCCTGTACAGAGAAAAAGAGGGCCCGGGGGAATTTTCATGGGCCCCTCTCCTTCCAGAACATTTTGTCCTTGTCAGATGGGATTTCCGGGATAAGAGGTTTCTTTCATAGTGTAAAGAGTGATTGCTGATTTGAAGTGCAGTATGATGAGGCCGTATAAACGTTGAAATTCAATCCTTTCAGAAATATCGGGCCCCCCTGAAAGTCCGGGTCCGGGCTATTTCCCCGTTCCGCCCTCTCCTCTCGTCAGGGTTAAATGGAATCAAACTGAAATAATTTTGCTTTACAGAAAAAAGGATAGTAGTGATTTGAACAGTTACTGACCTATCAGCCTCTCGTCAAATATAAGCAAGATATTCGAAAAAATAATGGCCTTAGCCGTTTCTTGATCAAAGTTGTATATAAGTCCTCTCTAATCTTCTTTTTGACTCAACTAGCTCAAATAGACAAGTGAAAAAAGGCAGAACTAAAGAAAAATATCCGCTACCAAAAATAAGAAATAAAGAGGTCGGCAGTCTTTAACAGGAAACACATTCCAAAACGGTAACGGAATTACTGTATGCTGACACGATAGGACGGATAACCATCGCTAGCTCTTGAACCGAACACCGAAAAGACCAGTGGGATACCCCTCAAATTAAAGACCGTGAAATGGACGAGGTGCTAAACTCCCTTAAGACTAGTCGTGTGCCGCGGCCGAATGGGGTTGAAAATGAAGCTCTAAAAATGTTTAATAAAAAGTACTAGTCACTCCTATAACTGTGCTCTTCCACTGCATTCTCTCCTCGGACTTTTCGCTTAAGCAGTGGCACCTTTCCGAAATCATTTCAGTCCATAAAAAAGGTGATAGGGTCGATATAAATAATTATCGCCCAATCAGCCTATCCTCCAATATTTTTGTACATAACGTATTTATGATGATATTAAAGAAAAAAATTTGCAACATTCTGGACTCTCAACAGCCTGTAGAGCAGACACGTTTCCGCAAAAACTTCAGTACAATTGATCACATCCAAACTGTGAGCCACGTTTTTCACAAATCTAAAGAATTCCAAATTAAAATTGCGGCAATGTTTGTGGATTTTAGTAAAGTATTCGATTCGCTATACCACGACGACGTGATCTGGTCAATACTTGAAAAACAATGTGTCCCCCTCCCCCAAGGGCAATCAACATTATAAGGGAAATTTATTCTAAATCAGAAGCGAAATTAAGATGGAAATCTGTGAGGAGAAATTCGGGATTAGGAGAGGTGTCAAACAAGGAGACCCACTGTCGCCCAATATTTTTATCGCAGTATTGGAAAAGAAGTGTTTCGCAATTTGGGCTGGGAAGAGCAAGGGATAAAAATCAGCGGGGAAAAATTCAACTTTAAAGGAAGTAATAACCTCAATATTTTGAGGTTTGCGGACGATATTATGATTATTGCGAACCTAAAGCGATGACGGAACACCTCAGAAGAGAGTGAGAGAGTGGAAGGCTGTCCATAAATTACACAAAAACTAAAGTTATGTCGAACATGAACCAGCTAGGCCACATTATAACCGAGAACAACAGAACAGAAACTGTTTCTGGATAATATATATCTCGGGCAGACTATGTCTTATTCTGAAAATGGAATAAAAAACGAACTAAAGGCTAGGAAAGCAAAGTATTGAAAGCCTTCTGGGCCCAGAGGACTATCTTAAGATGTAAAAAGAACCTAAATTCCAAAATAAAGATATTGGAGAGTACAGTATACCCCGTGCTGACCTATGGGGTACAACCAAGGGCTTGCACAGTTAAACAATCTCAGAAACTAGGTATGACTCAACATGCCATGCTAAGAAGCATTTAGGGAATTTGGTTAAAAGACGAGACTAGTATTTCGGAAATATAACAGTAAAACTAAAACAAGAAACCTCATTAGGATTGTTAAGAAACTGAAACTAAAATACCCGCGGGGCATGCAAACCGCGCGACGGTAAAAGAAAAAAGGAGAGACCATAGACGAGGTGCTTTGACGAGATAATCAGGTTCAGAGGTACCGACTTGGCTTTTTTTTTTGGGGGGGGGGAGGCTCCCCAAATGAAAATTTAGTGTGGGCGACGCCTCCCCCCAATATTTTAAACTAAAAAATGGAAAAAGCACAACAAATTTTACCATCAATTTTTCAATTTAACAAAACAGGAAAAAAAAGAAAACAAATAAAAGAACCGAATCTAAGAAAATCATTAATTTTAATTTATTTAAAATAGTAAAATATGATAAGTTATAATGAGAAGGGTATAATTTTGACACTAAAATAGATGGCAGACAACCATTTGCATTTTCAAAGAGAGGGTTTTTTGACCGCTCCCTAAGAACTGTGATAACTTTGATTCTGCCCCCTCCCAAATATCTTCCATAAGTCGGCGCCTATGGTCGGAGTGCCTTCCGGGACAGGCGTAGATGGGCCGACCTGACGGAGGCTTATACCCAGAAAATGGGTGGACTAGGTGAGGATGAGCAAAGTGGAGATATTTCTGTAAACCAGTCGGCGTAAGTTGACAAGGAGAGAGTGTCTGTCTGTCTTACAAGTGAATTAGAAAAAAACATGAAAGAACTAAAATCGGCGAAAGAATCGGGACTAGATAGTATTATTAATGAAATAATAAGGATTTTAATAGACGAAATTGTGGGACCTTTAACTGTACTTTTTAACAAAATACTGGAAAACGGGGTTACCCTCAAACACAGCGCTAAAAAGAATTACAACTTTTATACGTTCTACGCAGCTGCAGAATAGGATGAGAAATTTATCCTTACTTTTAACAGAAAAAAAACATTTTTCTTTCATGACAGGTCAGTCGAACTTTTATGACTCTGTACTCGAAAGTTTATAGAATTTTTCAATAATTACGTTTAATCTCCAAATCTACCCCTAGTTAAAATTATATAGTACCAAGTTTATCATGGAGAATGACCTTGAAGAAAACAGGATTCGCCACTGATTCAAATGCGGATATGTGGAATGAACGGGAATCAGTGATACCAAAATAAAGTTTCAAAAAGTGTATAGTAATTCCTAATCTTACTGGGGTAATTAGAAGGTAACAAAGTTTTTCCGATTTTCTTGGGGGGGGGGGGGGCGTTGCTGCCTTAACTACGAGCCTGTCGCTCGATGAAGTCTCTGGGGCAGTCGGCCCAAACTGGGCAAGCGTGGTACAAGATAGAAGAAGATGGAGCAAGGTGACAGAGGCACATGCCCCACGTAGAGTGACGTAGCTGGGGATTTGGTTTAGGATCCGAAGGGTCACACTTACTTTTAAGAAGTCAAATTCATTGTTAAGAAATCTAATTTCACTTGTTAATAATCGCGATTTTTCTATGATGTCTACCATGCTTAACATATACACTATGTCGTGCTGTAAATAGAATAAAATAAAAACTTATATGAAGCAGTCGTTCAAAAAATTGTCGATGTAGTCGACCAACTGTCCATACTTGGGTTAAAAAATGCCTTTATGTACGCATTTGAGCTGATACTATCAATTTTCAGTGAATTTCCATAATGACGAATAATGAGCTTTTAATTCCGGACGATGACCATCTTGATAAATACCCACCTCAGCGTAATTGGAGTAATCGAATAAGAATTCAAATTTTATTATTTATTGATCTTTTCATGTCTTTACAGTAAATATCTATTTTATGTAGAAATTTCAATATTCGTTACAAAAACATACTATGTTCCAAGGTCGCAGAATTAATTTTAATGCAAAAGAGTCTCGCTTTAAAACTCAGCTTGAAGCTATCAGATTCAGAAATAGCAATTTGTAAGAGAAAAAAAACTCATCTTCTTTGCGAACAACACAAATTATTCACAATAACACATCGCTGCTAAGGTATTCTAATACCTGATTACAAGTACCTTAGGTTCGTGGTGTCATTCATATATCCATCGAACGCCGTAAGCTCGGGCACGAGGTTAAATTGCCTCAAAACGATTAAGTAATTGACAGTCACAACAATAACCTGTAAAGATAGTAATATGCCAGTCTTATAGATTATCCTTTAGAGAAGTAGGTAAGAATAAGGAACCATATCTTTAAAGTAGTGGTCTTCTTTTCTCGAAATTTCATATTTTGAAATGCCAGTCCTAAGATTCTGTTTCGCCTCTCATACTATAAATATATGATGAAACTTGTAGGTATTAATAATTCTTACTCCGATCATTAGAGCACGATCTACTTTTAGGCTACCGTTTAGAGTAACTTTAGGATTTCTTGTTTCAGTATAGTGTAGAAAACGCCACATCTACAGAAAAAAATAATAATAGTAAACATTAATTATAAATTGTTCCTCCTCGCACTCTTTTATTCAAATATTAAAATAATGTATTGTGATACTTTTTCTTTCTTCATGTGCCCCGGACGTTGGCGATCCCGGTTTCTAATGCGCAACTTTCCTGGGTAAGTCGGGGTGACACCCTCCGTACAGCCCCGATCTCGCTCCTTGCGATTTTTTATTTATTTTTTTATTTTTTACTCTTAATTCTTATCTTTACTTTTTTCTCAATATAATATACATTTTGACTATCTATACCCTATTTCCTCTCTCTGACAATTTATTATCAATGATATTGCTTACACTTGCTTCTTGGGTTTTTCTCTTGAATGTCGGACAGATAAAGCATTATACTTATTATCACACCTACACGCAAAAATTTTCACTCCTTGCACAAAACATATATATATGATTCGTTACCTTATACACCATGTAGGGAGAGTAATTTTGTTGGGGAAGGGAACTGATAAAAACAAAAAAAAAAAGAAGAGGCGCCTTCTTCCGTTCCGCATACGGGCGCCAAAATTATATCCTCGTGGCTGTTCTCCAATGTATATTATATGTATAAATCGTCCAGTCTGGCTACTTTCTGCGTAGCCTGATGCAAACCTCTCGCAAATTTTTCTTGTCTCCTTCATGCCTGCACTTCCTGTCAGTGCTGCCTGTTGAAAAATCCCAGGATTCTTCGTAAAATATCTTAAGTTGCCTAATAATAAAATGGGTACTAACTCATCATCACGCTAATATTCACGAAATTACCTCCTACCGGTAACCGACCAATTTGCCCTTTGCCCACGGATAATGAAAATTTGAAACTGAAATGATTGATACTTTTTACAGGGTACAGCCAGATAGCACTCCAGTAGGGTAGGCTAGGTTGGAACTTGGAACTTGGAAAGCGGGAAGCCAGGCAGCCGTACACTATTGCATAAAACCACGGACAAAACATTGAGATGTGACTTGTCACAAGAAAAAGGACCCTTAAAGGCATCAAAAATTGTGATACCACTAAGGACCCTTTTCTTAGAACATTTCGATGCCGCTAAGGGCCCTTTTCTTGTGACCGGTCACAGATATATTTTACATTTCTACTGCTGTATAAGATCTGAATGTTTATTGCCCCGTAAGGCGATAAATTTTCCATTTCCAAATTTCATGAGTGAAAAATTTGAAGAAGCAAGAATATTCACTTAGTTTTATGTAAATTCTTGAGAACTCTTGAGATTTTGTAGAAAATCTTGAGATCTCAAGCCTTATTTATCTTGAGGCTGGCAGCAGTGTTTTCTGTACGTGATCTTTTCGGAACCATGTAAGAACGTGGTTCCGAAAGGAGAGTGAGTCATCGATCGGTCAGGCAGAACATCCGCTCAGTTACAGTTGTTTATGCTTAGCACTCACACAGATCTGCTATTACTACCCATGGTTCAATGCATGCGTTTTTTCAACTCGCTTTCATTTTTTGATTTCGAATGCACTTGCTGCGGTCTGGACTGAACGCGTTTCTCATAAAACCCGATAAATCCGCAAGTCAGTGGCGTAAATAAGTGACACAGGTATGTCTCCCCTACAGCGACTTTTTTATTTCGGAAAAATTTTATATATTTACCACTGTATTTTACATGTACAGTTGTTCGCATCCCCTCCCTTCTCCATTAGAGCTTCCTATTTCGTATTGGTTGGACTCATTCGCATTCGTATAGAAATTTTTTCACTACATTATCAGTTACTGACGTTTTCTTTCAAATTTAATTCGTTCGAGTGAAAAAAAAAATCCATTATGGCATTCGAAAATTATTAAGAAGTAGGTATACACACTTCATGTAACAGAGTCGGTTCTAGCTTCACAAAATTCACATCAATCAGCATATACTGCAGCTCATGTTCAATCTGAAAACCAAAACGTATACTTTTGTTTTGGTTTCTTCACATCTAATTTGAGTGCTTTGACATTTTCTGGAACTTGTTACCTTTTGTTGAATTTTATGTGCTTCTTCAATGTATATATAGACTAAGGAAAAGTATATTACAGCTGTTAAGAAGTCTAACACGAAGAATGCGAAAGATGCATTCTGCGCCACTTTGGATTCGATGCAAGTGTAAGTGCAGACAATACCAGCGAACGCTATAAACGAAAAATTCGTCAAGAAGAGTCGGCAATGTGACAAATTGAAATCGTCCACCTGGTGACAAACTCTTGCCCACGTACTAGTAAGCTTATTGATCTTGTGGCCATCTGATTCAATTATGCATTTCTGATAAGCAGAAAACAATAATAAATTAATTTTGTAACTGCAAGACTTTCACAGAACAGGTAAGCAGATATACTTACCTATTTTTATGTCTATTAATCTAGGTAAGTAAGAAAAACAGTAAATTTTTTGGGGGTAATAAACTGAAGCCCCCTCCCCCGAGTCTCTGAAAAAATGGCCCACAAATTCGGAGAGCTGCATCTTTTGTGGTAGGGAGGTACGCCCCCATCCTGATTGATTTTTTCCAAAAAATATTAATAACGATCACATTTACAAAAAAAAAAAATATATATATATAATTTTGTTTATATTTCAAAACAAATTATTTCTCGCTGAATTTTACTTAAGAAAAGTTATATTCAATTTTTTCACAAATACCCCAGAATTTTGAGAAAGATGGAGTTCAAAATTACCACATTTGCCGTGATACATTGACACATGCCTTACCGGGGACAACAACATGGGACTTAAATAATTTTTCTGGTGTCTGTGATCAGAAATGTTGCAAATCGACATCGGACATACTTCTCGATCTTTGTTCCACTCCAAAATTATTTATGTACACTTCCTCTACCCTGTTTTAAGGTTGAGAGCATCTATTATGAATCTGAAGTTAAAGAATGAATGCAGTAACTGGCAAAAATCACTGTACAGTTTGATTTGTGGTGCACTATGTTAGAATAACTTGACCTAAGCTCATTTAGCTTCTTTCACAATTCTAGCGTTGGGAAGCTAGCAAAACCTACAATCTGATTTCGACCCATCCTGAGCCCGACAGTATTTTTCTGTTTTCTACCTCCCCCTCTCTTCCCGGTATACGTCGATGAGTTTTCATGATAACTGACATAGTTAATGTTAAATAGCCCCGGAAACCGGAAAAATTGTAACTACATGAGGAGCGATTTTCCAAAATGGCCTCTGTCCAGTTTTATATTTTTTTCACGGGTGAGAAAAAACTTGGTGTATCCCAATATTACGCCTACATGTCATGGTTGATAGTCGGGTTGCCTAGTAGAAAACTTACAGAAATTTATCTCGTTGAAATATTGAATGTAACTTGTACAGGAGACGCGCATAACAGTCGCGAAGTGGGGGATCTCCCGGATAGGGCCGTTTTGGAACAACATTTTTTTTTAATTATTAGTTTTGGTTTGGCACAAAATTAGACATACTGTGTCTTTCAGTAGATTCTAATTCATAAAATTCTCAAGATAGTGTCGACTCCTCTATTGTGATAAACGTATGTGAAAAGAGTCACGGAACCACTTTTTCCTTCTCTTTGCGAGTCTATTTTGGCTTCTTACATGCGTTAAATTCGTTATATTATCGTGATTTTGTTCGGGCCAGAATATGTATTACTAGATTCCTCACCAGATGGCGCTATAAAACGATTTTTCAAGAAAATGGACAGAGACCGTTTTGGAATATCGCTCCTCACATATTAAATCTGTATAGATTGGTCCTAATTTCCAACCCTCGTCTCCGCCCTAGAATTCTCAATGTTCATGTAAGCTGAAAGTCAGTATCGAAAATGCATTCTAAGACTCCGAAAACATGAGCAACAATACGTCTCGAAATTCTAAATTTCTTTCTCATTTTCAACGTTCACGTCCCGTCACAGGTTCCTTAGTTTTCATGGTATCAGAACACACTAACGTAGAAATGGATTGTACGGCTCCGAAAATTCTTGAATAAAATACTTTGAAGATGTGACAACACAATGTTGAAAATGCTGGAATCGAGGGTTGGAAGTGTTGTGGGTGGAGGCGCTGTCCGGAAAACCTTTCGAGGATGGGCAGGCATAGAGGTTAAAAAGCGTCCAATGTCGATTTGCACCCAATCCGGGCATAAATGTTATGACACCGCCATTACTAAAATTCTACGATTTCCCCACAAAGGCTTCTGAGTTAATGTAGAGCAGCAAAAAGTATAATTTTCAACTTTCTCATTCTGAGAGTTCTGAGAGCTAGTTGCGAAAAAATTGAACATACCTTTCTTATGTAAAAGTATGCGATGAATAATTTTTGTTGAAATATTATGTTTTAAATGTAATAGTTCTTAATATTACTGGAAAAATCTTTTTCCGCGGCGGGGGGGGGGGATAGGGTTAACTTTATAAAATACATAGATCCCTGAATTTTTTCTCCAGAAACTCAGGAGCCTACATGAACAATTTCCGTCGAATTCTATCTTTATAACAGAGATTTTTTTCAATGAACCATTCTGGTTTTAATTATCCCCTCTTTTCAGGGACGCTCCAGAGATCTTTTCGATGTTTCCAGTGCGAGAACAAATGAGTACAGGGAGTCCACTTTGATTAGAGCAATGAATCTGTACAACGAAATACTTCGCTCTAGTCCGGAAATCGATATATTCTTCCTAAAGCGAAAAAATTTTCAAACTCAGGCACTGAGAGTCCTTCAGTCAATTAATTTCGAACCCTATACTAGGTCATCATGCTTTCTTAGTACCCAGTTGGTCTTCATGCCTCCTGATGTTTCGAAAATAAACTGAGGCTGTGGTAGGGATGAGAGACCGGGGGCGTGACGTTGTAGGGAAGTAAGGGGTCAAAAGATTTATTATTATTATTATTTTGAAACAATTTTTTTCTAACTGACCTCCCATCGTAATTGGCCTAACCGCTGTGATGGGAGAGGAAACTATTGAATAAATAAATAAATACTAGGGGGCTTCGCCCCCTGGCCGCTTCGCGGCCCAACCCCCCCCCCCCCCCCGCCGTCACAGTCCTCAGTATTTGGTCTGAAACTTATGTTCCTGAGTTGAGATTTGCTTTGTGCTTCTTTGCTCTCCCACAATCAGCGGTCCTCAATCTTCTACCATGAACCCCCTTCCATCCTTTCTTCATCACGAGCCTCCTCCTCCTCCACAACGACCCCGTCATTGACCATGGTTGCTCTCCGCCTCCACGGTCACACCTCAACAGTCGCAACCCTCCTCAGCCAGTCAGCCACAAACTCCTCCCCCACAATGGCCATAGTCCTCCACCTAGTCTCCCTTGATCACCCTATTCCACCACGAGTGCCCTCCATTCGGGCCACGTCCTTCGACCACTCCACACCACTGTGGCCTTCATTTTCGTTCACATACCACACCCACCAAGACCTCTTCATCCATCACTACAACCTCCCCAATGGCGGCCTTAGTCCCTCTCTACAGCCTTCCCCTTCTGCGGCTCCATCGCCCTACGGCCTCCTCGCTCAACCACCACGAAGATCCCCTGATCCTCCAACCAGGAGCTTCCACCACAATGACCAACCCTCCTCCACGAGAACCCTTCCCTTCAAGACCACCTGCCCGGGACCAGAACCTTCCGCACCATGGCCTTCATTCGCCTTCCCGACGGCCTCTCTCACCAAGGACTTCCTCCTCCACCAGGACCTCTTACTCACTGTTACGCCCCACACCTCCCAGGCCTTTATCCCCCTCCTGAGGACACGCCACCCATGGATCTCCTTCCATTCTGTAGCTCCCTCCACCATGAACCACCTCCTAGGGTAGGCTACCCATGGAGAAATAAGTAATTAGTGGGGCAGGGTAGGCAGTCCGTGGTCTCTACTCCCTCCCAATGGCGGCCTTAGTCTCTCTCCACAGCGTTCCCTTCAAGGGCTCTATCACGCTTCGGCTTCTTCGCTCAACCACCTCGAAGATCCCCTAGTCCTCCCACAAGGAGCTTCCACCACCATGATCACCCCTCCCGCTGAAGAACCCTTCCCCTCAAGATCCCTTCTCCGGAACCAGAACCTTCGGCACCATGGCCTTAATTCGCCTTCCCAGCCGCCTCTCTCACCAAGAACTTCCTCCTCCACCAGGACCCCTTCCTCACTATTATTACCCCCTCCCCACTCGGGGCCTCAATGTCCCTCTACAGTCCCCGCCACCATCGTGTTTTTCCTCCCCTTTAGGAGCTCCTGCTGTACCATGAGTACCTCTTACACCCCCGGGACTTTATCTAGAAAATTTTACTGCCCCTCTAGGATCCTCACCCACCACTACCTCCTCCTTCCTCAATGGCCAACCTCTCCTATCAAGGATTTCCTCCGCCACAAAGACCTCTCACCCACCACTACCCCGGGTTTCATCTCCTTTCAGAGCCCCTGTCCTCACTATGGCCCGCCAACCCCCGAAGATCCCTGACCATCCACCCAGGAGCTCTCACAACCATGACCACCCCTCCCTCGAGAGCCCTTCTCCCTCAACACCCTACTCCGCCACCAGCCCCTCCCGCACAACGGCCATTTCTCTCCGAGGTCCCCTCTCTCACCAAGCACTTTCTCCTCCACCAGGTCCTCTTACTCCCGCCCCACCCAGGGCCTTCATTTTCGTCCACAGCCCACGCCCCCACAGGGGCCCTCCTCCCCCTTCAGGAGCTCCCTTCTCAACCATGAACCCATTCCTGAGGGTAGACTACCCCTGGAAAATTGAGCAATTATGGGGCTGGGTAGGCAACCTGCAACGACTTGTGATTTTGAAGATTATGGGTAATTATGTCATTTTATGTCTTTTTATGTCTCATTATGTCAGTTATGTCTTAAAACTTGGAGAGCTTTTATGTTAGAACATATTATGTCCTTGAAAGTAGTTAATCTGCCCCTGCAATTTTCCAGGGGCTCTCCTCCCCCTTCAGGAGCTTCCTCCACAACCATAAACCCCCTCCTGAAGGTAAGCTACCCCTGGAAAATTGAGTAATTAAGGGGCCGGGTAGGCAACCTGCAGCGACTCGTGATCTTGAAGATTATGGGTAATTATGTCATTTTATGTCTTATTATGTCAGTTATGTCTTAAAACTTGAAGATCTTTTATATTAGAATGTCCTTGAAAGTAGCTGATCTGCCCCTGCAATTTTTCGGATTTTAGATAGGCAACCCGCAGTGCGTTTTTTTCCCGCGGAGGCGGAGGCGGTGGCGGCGGTAGCGGCGGCGGCGGCGGATTTTACTTTTTTAGTATATAGAGAGAAATAAATTTGCCTCGACTATTGAATCATAATGTACTTTTAAAACGGAATGATGGTAGCCAAAGTTGCTAAAACCCTAATGGGAAGTCAATAAAACTACGCTATTAAGCATGAACAACACCGTTATGGAGTTACGGAAAAACGGTTTGAACATCAACAATGTCTCGGTTTCAATTTATTATTATCCATGTACTCCAAATTTCAAAATTCAAACGTGTAAGGAAGTATGGGAACTTTTTGTCTTCCTTTTTATTGCTATAATAAGTCGATACTTCCCTACTTATTCATCCTTCTGATTGTGTAGTTTTGCCTCTTTCATTCACTGAACAGTTAGAAAAAAAAAATTGAAGGCGCTGGGTGGGAGTTGAAATTTAGGTTTCCAAATAAAAAAGTAATTCCGTTGGTTTCAGATTTTTTCAAATGAGTAGAATAAATTAAAGGCGCTGGGTGGGAGTTGGAGTTCATCTTATTTTCAAATAAGAAAGTAATAAAAAAGTAATTTTGTTGATTTCAGACTTTTTCAAATGAGTAGAAAAAATGGTTTCGAGGAGTAAATGAATGAAAAATGACAACTCTTGTTTGAGCAAGTATACAATCTACCTGCGTGATCTGCAGAATTCTTTCAGCTACTGTTTTCGTAAATACCGTGTTACAGGACCAATAAATGAGCGGACAGTAGAATACCAGGGTTGTGTGAAAGTAGATTAAATTTGAAGCAGATAAGAAGCTTTCTGAAAACAGCAAATCAAAAATTGAGTGGTAGAATACCACAACAAAAGCCACTCCAAGAACACAAATCCACCGGACTTTATTTCGTATTGACTTGACATCATCTTTCGAACCAGTTATTTCTTCGAACATGGCCTGCAAACAAAATGACATTTTTTGCAACTCACATCGTATTTCTGTTGGTCAAGCTTTTGAGGCTTTTAAACTTCTGGTAATACCTATACAGGTGTTTCTCATCGAAATATCTCTTACGAAGAGATACAATATCAAAAGGGATGCAGTCTTACGTATGATGAGTGACCAGTGGTGACAAAGGAATAGAAGTTTAATTGTAGAAATCCTGAAGATGATCTAAAAATGTGAACTCACAGGCTCACAGCGTATGTACACTCGTCTTACTGCTCACCGTTCAGTGTAATGAACTGAGAGCACCAAAGTAGTCTGAAGAGGGGCCCCATGAAGGTTTGACAGTTGACTTTTTAGTTACAAAAAATTGGTGGCCTTAACTATTTGAGACGTTCTCGCCTCCTTTCAAGCAAACATCAATAATTTTTTCTCTCGCTTGGTTGGCTGAAATAGGAACTTTCCAGTTGAGAAATTCTGAATTTCTTCCTCAAGAACTTTGCCTACCGTACACTCCTGAGTAGAATCTTCCTTCGTCGTTCCTTTTGCCAAACCCAGTTTCACTGACGCTGAATTAACGATTCAAAAATTGGATAAAAAATCCGAATGGGCTTTTAGTTCTTATTACCAAGTGCGGGTTCAAATTCAAGTCTTTTTTAATTCTATATGTAAGTTATCTCTATGAGTTTGTACCTGACATTCGAACCAATTGTTCACGTGTTGCTGTATGGTTTTACTCTTGCTCCAGACACTGAAGGGTATTGTTATCATATGAAGTCTTTCAACAGCAACTGGTAAGATATCGGTAAAGTCGTGAAATTTAAAGTGTTCACTAAAAGGCAAATACGCTTTGAAGTACATAAACCGGAGATTTTCAATAATCAACGAAATGTAGACGACCGCAATTGCCGCAGATATTGAAGAAAAATATGTTTTCACACGACCATCATCTGCAAGACACATAAATGTAGATTCAAGAAGTATCCGGATGATGCTGGGGTATTCAAAAGCGGGGTTCTTAACGAAATATGTTGACTATGAATACATAGATGAGTACCTTTATTTTAGTAGGTATAGGTACATACACAATAATGTGTAGATCTATTGAACATCTTACTCTCTTTCATGAAAACCAAAACAAACAAGTTAGAAGCAGGGACACCTGACTTAGGAAGAGGGTAGGGAGGCCCCTTCATATGAGACTCGAGGACGGCAGCATCACCCCCCCCCCCCAAATACACACACAATTCCAATTCAGGAAATTGTAAGAATGAGAACTCCATTACAGGAAATGGTATATGATCGAGCAAATACGTTGAACGTCTATTTTCCTTAAAATCGGAGAAAAATAAGTGTCTATTTTGCTCTTCTGAATTCAACTACCGACACAATTGAAGCGGATAATAAACAAAGGGATATTAGTACCATGACAGCAACGCTGATTAAATTGAGCTCATATTTTTGCAAAAAAATAGAATATTATCTACGTGAATTCTATACATGTTTGCGCATTGCCTAGAAATTAAGCATACAATGTGTATAATAGGGTGGTCCAGAATTTCGCTGTTTTTGAAATACTTTGCTCCCAGTAGCTAAATTTGTTCATTATGTTTCCACCGCTGGTCTTCATGTGTTAGTGAAAGATTAGTTACCTACAGTTTTTGAAGTTTGTAGTAATTCCACGTGAAAGCAGAGTAAGTATTCCTGAAAACGTTCTGACAAAAATACGCCCTCTCAAATGAACCTCATACCAGCTTCAAGAACTGTTGTTCATTGTGGCCTAAAAACCCGTCAGCCAATTTGTTTTTTTAATCGAATAAATTTAAGGTGTCCTACCGGGGAGGGGGTCAAGATTAAAACAAAATTCCCCATGAAAAAATCTGCAATAACTGTTTTAAAGCTTCCAATGCACCAAGTTCGATAGAAAAAATTGATTTGACAAAGTAAAAAAACTAAGACACTAAGACTAGAGTACCTGCTGAGGATTTTCAGGGAAAGTTAATTTAAAAGCTAGTGGCCTCAGTTTTGAATTTTGAGTAAATAGTACACTTTGGTGAAAACGAATAAAAGCATGATGATTGCTTACTTGGATTTCAGAATCACTAAATCCATTCGTGAAATATTATCTGCAATTTTTAGGCCCTGCCCGCTCAGTGGAGCTTTCATAATCAGTGCTTGAACGAGAATTTTATTTTTCTATCACTTGTTTAGGGCCAGTCGAGTTTGCCCATTTTAAATTCTCTTCGAATCCGACGAAAGAGGGAATTCGATCTTTTCATTTTAGTTGATCAGGTGATAATCACCATTCTCTTTTGTTAATAACAATAAATGTACTACTTTGTCGGTATAGTAAGTAGAATATCTCAAAGAGAAACTAATCACACAGACCACTTCCACTTTCCGAAGGCAATTTTCTTGGCAATGTACCAAAGGTTTGCAGAGAAAGACTGGAATGAATTATACCTATAACTCTGTGGATAGTAATTGTGCTGCTAAATACTTTCAAGAATCGGTTCTTGATATAATTAGAGATACAGTTCCTTTAAAAAAGAAAATGAGTGGCAGATCTTACCCACCATGGTTTACTAGCGAAATCATAACCAAAAAAAAAAAAAAAAAAATTCTAAAGCGCATAAGGCTTGAAAGAAAAATCCCGGTTGTCGAGAAAGGTATCTGAAACTCGAAGAATTAAGGAGGGAGATAAGGTGCTTGATTAGGAAAGCAATGATTCAATTTGAAGCTAAGCTGGAGGATAGGATACAGGTGCAACCAAAGAAATTTCGGAATAACATCAGTGGTATTTTAAAGAAAAAAATTAATGGTGGCAAAATCTGAAAATATAATGGCCAATGTTGTATTACTGAACAGGATATTGCCACTGCATTCGCGAATTCTTTCTCTAGTGTCTATAAGATGCACAAGCCTCCACCAACTCTGCCCGTTTCTACTGCTTTTTCGCAACACAACAATACTGGAGTAATTACTTTGAAAATAACTGAAAGCAATAGTAAACAAGTTTTACAAAAACTTAAGACGAAATTGCCGTATGGGCCAGACTGTATTCCCCCGTATATCTTTCGTGCATGCTCTGATTCTTTGGCGCCACCATTAACGTTTTTATTCAGTTTAATTCTGCAGACCTGTGTTTTTCCGGATGATCATCCCCATTCCCAAGTCTGAAAAATCTGGTGAAATAAAGGAACATAGACCAATATCACTATTACCAATACCGTGCAAAATATTTGAGACATAGTTTATAGAAAATTAAATAAAAGATTGGAATTGAGTCTATCTTCTACTCAGCACGGGTTTACTGAGTGTAGATCCGTACAAACAAATTTTCTTAACTTGACTAATAATATCCATGATAGCTTTCAAGACAGGAAACAACTAGATGTCATTTACATGATTATTAACGGACGAGTCAAGGATAGTGAACTTTTAGGTATTTTATTATAAATTTTCCAAACCCAACGTTTAATAGAGGGAACAATGATCTTTTTGCTGCCCCAGAGGAATATAACTCCGGCTTCTACTGCATACCTACTCTGTCTTTGCAGTGAGGAGTGAGGTAGCTACAGCAAATGCAGAGGTGGACATTTACTTTATGAATCGTGTACAGCATTTAGTAACGTCACTCGGAAGCATTTATCGGTCTCTGAGCCAGCTTGGTTTCAATGACTTCCTCTCTCTCTCTCCCTTTCCCTACACTCTAACGCTCCTCTTCGTTTTCTTTTTCATTTTCTTCTTCCCCTACATGTTCCATTTGCTTCCAGTATTTTCCGGGTACCCGTTCCTTCAGCCCTCTAACCAGATTATTACCCATCATTTTCCCAGCCCCCCCCCCCATAAAAATTGTAATACACTGTACTTTGTCTCCTCCTCATCTGGTCAGTTTTGGCCATAGGAGGGTACATTAATATTACATAAATTGTTTAAAAAACTTTTCTTCGGAAAGAGAAAATTCGATGAACCCTTTTTGGTACAGAACAGATTTTTAGATCCTCCAAGAAACAATATTTTAACGATTCACGATCCTGCTTACTTTCTTCTTCAGCTTCTTACATGAAAATTTTTCGTATATCGTTGCAAAATACGAATATCTCCGATTGTTCTGAAATTTCGATTGCATCACTCGGTTTTTAATTTCTATTCAACCCCATCCGTCCTTATTAGAATTGTATGTCCAATAGGAAAGAAGGAAGACAGAGTCCGTTAATAGATCTTTTTAGTTGCCCCCTTCTCACTCATGATTTCCCTGCGACGCAACTGAGTAGAAATACTTATATAAGTTACCATGTTCCTCAGAAACCGGAGAAAAAAATAATAAATTGGGTACTGATGAGCAAGATCGTCTTTAGCGGGTCCTCTGGGCAAGATATTTTCTGCCGTCCCATATAGAAAATAACTGTTGAACCCCCTTTTTTTTCGTCGACTTGGCGAATGGCAACAATTGTTAATATTGTAGCAAAGTACCGCCCTCTGAACATCTATGACCCTCGGCAATGTCCCGGTTGATGCACTGGAATAGACGGCCCTGGGACTGGGTCTTGAAAAAGTTCAGAGTGCCTATCTACTTACAGAAGTTAGTAACTTTCCTTTCGACCATAAATTACATCTTGTAATGTCAAAATTGTTTATACCTGTATATGAAAATCCGTAGGGCAAAATTCCAAACATTCGTAGTACGATTAGCATCCATTTCATCGACTCATAATATTCATTTTGTAAATTCATTCTCTGTTTTAATGATTCCATAACCTTCATTAACTTGTATATTTCATATTAGTTAACAAATGTTCTCAAATTATTTATCTCGTAGGTATTCAAAACGTACTCAGTTGAACATAAAATAACGGAAATTGTAAATTTAATACAGAATTCCATAAATACGTGTTCACTTAGACATCAAATAAAATATTCTGATGCCCTGAATCCAGTAAAATCTGTCAAACGATGCGTTGTACTATTTTCGAAGATATCAATCACAATTAACAACTCTAACAACTCCCCTTCAAAGTGATTGAGTATAATTATCGAAATGAATTATAGGTAACTGTTTTCGGGTATAAAACACGATATTCGAATACAAACTGCCTATTGATTTTTCATGTCTATCTAAAAAAGCGTTATCAAGCTCACACGATTAAGGCAAGTACGTGATTTTTGGTATTAGCGTGAGGTCTTCCGATTTGTACGAACCCACAGAATACATTATAACGTAGAATCAGAACACCCAAGTATCTTTTCTTGGAGTTATAATATTATCATTTAATCTAAAAACGTACCTTCTGAAAATCAAGATAGGCAACGATTCAATTTATTGACCTCTTAGGGTCAAAATACTGTTCAGATTCGTTTCAATGTCGAGTATATTAATAACATGGCAATAAGACTACGTGTACAAGTTTTCAGCTTCTTAGTAGCATTTTCAATTCAACTAAAAATTTTCAAAATTTTCGAAGCAATTTTATTTCCAGTAAATGGAAAAATATCACCACCAAACTTTCACAATATCGCCCAGTATCTTCAACGCAGTATTGGATCAAGTGTTTCATAATTTGGACTGGAGAGGGACGGGGATGAAAATCAGCACGAAAAAATTCAACTTTGAAGGATGCAAAAACTTCGCAATAATTTGAAGTTTGTGGACGATATTGTGATTATTGTGAAAAGCAGTGGGGAACTTGAAGCGATGGCGGAAGACCTAAGGAGAGGAAGTGGAAAAGTAGCACTGTCCATAAATTACTCAAAAACTAAAATTATGACGAACATAAACCAGCCAGGCCAAATTATAATCGGGAGCAATAGAACTGAAACTGTTTCAGAATATAAAATATTTGGGGCAAACTATGTCTTCCGGAAATAGAACAAAAAACGAACTAAAGGTTAGGAAAACAAATACACTGAAAGGCTTCTGATGGGCACAGAGGACTATCTTGAGACGTAAAACGAATCTAAATTCCAAAATAAAGATACTGGAGAGCACAGTATACCCCGTACTGACTTATGGGGCACAAAAATGGGCCTGCACGGTTAAACAATCTCAAAAACTACGTATAACTCAACAGGCCATGCTAAGAAGCATTTTGGAAATCAGGCTAAAAGATGAGACTAGTATTTCGGAAATATATAGTAAAACTAAAACAAGAAACCTCATTGGGATTGTTACGAAACTAAAACTGAAATACGCGGTGTATGCAAATGCACGACGGTAAAAGAAAAAGGGGGAGACCATCGACGAGGTGCATTGATGAGGTAATCAGGGTACTCCCGGGGCAGGCGTAGATGGGCCGACCTGACGGAGGCTTATACCCAGAAAATGGATGGACTGGCTGAGGAGCAAGGTGGAGACACTCCTGCAAACCAATCGGCGTAACTTACGTCGTATCTCACTGAGTGTAAAAGCATTAAACAAAATAAAATAAATGAAATAAAAAAATAAAAATTTGAAAAAATATTGAAAAATAGAATTTATGGGGGTTTGAACTGGAATCAAACAAGGCAGCAGGCGGAGTTTAAGAGGGGTTATTCAACCACTAACCATAGTTTCGCACAGAATCAAATTCTAGAGAAAACAAGAGAGTACAATATGCCATTGAGCTTCATGTTTATAGACTTTAGTAAAGCATTTGACTCAGTCACATACCCGCCAGTTTAGGAAGCATTACGAAAACGAGGGGTGAGTAGAGATATCTTAGAAGTACTTCAGAAAATACATGAGAATATTTCAGTTTATGCGAGATTGAACAGGGTCGGAGAAGAATTCGGAATACAAAAAAGGGTAAAACAGAGGAACCCGCTTTCCCCGAACCTGTTCAACACGGTCTTAGGAGTGGAAGAAGGTAAAGATCAATCAGTCAATAATTTACTATTTGCTGATGACATAGTAATACTGAGCAAAAATCGGAAGGCGTTTGAAGTTATAGCCCAGGAACTCAATATAGAAAGTATAAAGATCAGATGGTTAATGAATATATCAATGATCAAGGTATTAACTAACATACGTGAGGAGAGATTTTCAGGGGTGAGGGGAGGAGAGAAAATTGAAATTGTGAAAGAATGTAATTACCTTGGTCAGATGGTTGTATTCAAAGGGAGAGAGAAACTGGAGTTGGGGGCGAGAACAGCGAAAGCTTGGAAAAACTTCTGAGCACACAGGGAGGTGCTGAAAAAGGTAGTTCACCGATGAGGGCAAAAATTAAAATTTTAGATCAGTGTGTGATACCTACCCTTATCTACGAAGCTCGAACTTGCGGTTCCTGACAAAATCACAAAGCGACAGTTTGAAAATAACTCACTTCAGGATGCTACACAACATAATAAAGATAAGAATAAAAAATAAAATAAAACCAGGAAAGATTCAAAAACAGAGGAATGTAGCCAAAGAATGGTCGCCAAGGAAGTGAAAAAGAAGGGCGAGAAGGCATAGGGGGATGGTGGAAGAGGACGATGGACACCCATGCTCGAAGCCAGGTGCATTCGACGACATTAAGGCCCCCTATATAACCGGAATCGGTTCGAATAAAATCCTATAAATAAAAATAAAGTAAATAAAATAGACAAGAAAAAAAACTAAATTCAGAAGAATATCTCAAAATAAAGAGATGCAGTACTATCACTCTTGGAAAAGTTACCCCGTAATGTTGCTCTAAAACAGTGGGGTAAATAAGTGAAGATATTGTAATTTATCCTCCCTCTCCGTCCGGGAAAAGTAAAATTTTAGAGCTAGTCAATAACACTTTAGGATGCCATTCTTATATGCGCTCTACCGACATAAAAACTGTCGCAGTATGCGCTCTACTGCAATAATGCGTTCTACCAGCGTACCCGCCTGCACAAGAAGTAGGTATGGAAATCTTTTTATTCATACAAGTATCATAACTTGAGAATCCTTTTTTCCAATTTTACTCTGAATCCGAGCCCTGAAATCTGCCCTTTCGAGCATAAGAGGCCTCAAGGAGGCTGTTAGGGCTGTCTTAGACCTTTTCTCTGCTTACCAAAAAATTGGCCTGAGTCGAAATGTAGCGAGTTGCTATGCGGGCTCGAACCCGGGACCTCCAGATGTCGAGACCAGCGCGCTATCCAATTGGCCAACCAGACTTTGAAGATAGCATTGTATGGAAACTTGCTGATAATGTCTCGCATACATAAGGATAAGTACTCAGACCTACCTCCCATCAGTTAGTTGTATACTTGCCTACTAAGATCGTGCTATGTATTTATTTGTACGTCGACCATTATGTTACTGAAGGATTTTTACATTAACGTCGTCATAGTTTGGAAACAGCTTGTGTCCATTTCTTGCAAGACCATCTACTTCTTGGCAGTAATGGAGACCATAATCTCTGTTGTGTCTCATGGGTAATGCTACCAGACTTACAACAGTAGAGTGCATACTAGAAAAGAAATATTATGTTGGTAGAACGCACAGATACATATGTAGATCACATGACATGGATAGAGCGCATATTAGAATGGCACCCACTTTAGACCTACAAGAATTTTTTGACATTTTCATGTCTTTGCTTAGGCCCATAAATGAAAAAAAAAAAAGTTAGTTTTTGAGCGTTACTTTGGAGCATAATGAAGGGGGAAAAATACAGTTGATTGAGAGCTTTGGCACATAAACAAAAAAGTTTTACTTTTTGAGCATTATTTCTGAGGCAGAATTGAAATTAAGAAGACCCATTGCTACCTGATCTCCTCATTATATTGTTAACTGGGACGACCTTCACATCAAAATAAATGAAATGAGTTCTCAGTTGAATTAGCGTATAATGTATTTGACTCGAACTAAGTATATGCAACATCCTGTGGTACTCTTATCAGAAAATTTTCCAAGGAATAATGCGATGTGAGTTATGTCTCAGAAATATGTTAGCAGTATTAAGTGGTAATTTTGGTATTCTGTTTCAGTTCTTTCACTAATATTTTGTTTCTTATTTGACTATTTACCTTCATCTTTTTGTTACCTGGAACAACAAAAAACATTCAAAACCATCAACATGCCTTCAGCCACAAAATTGAACTTCTATTATAATCCTGTAGCATGAATTAACGAAAAAACGTGAATAAATAATTGGCAGATCACATTTTGTTTTTGAAATTAAAGATTATCTTTCTCGCATTCGAATTGTTTACAAATATTTCACGCGTTGTGTGACCAGGAGTGGAGCTAATCTCTTTGCATCTTATAAACATTGTAATAAGGAGTGAGAACACATTAATGGGCGTTTTCTGAAGCAAGAACACAACTTTATTTGAATTGAAGTTCCTCGTTTATTTGAATCAAAACAAAATTCCTGTTGTCCCTCTTTGAATTGTTATCAGCAGTTATCAGTTCATATTCATTGAATTTCTGTTGGGTATCTAGACCAAGGGTGATAAATACGGCAGTATTTATCAACCGTTATAGATACCCAACATCAACCGTTATAACGAAACTCCTCGTAGCAAGTACAAGCGAGCCACAGTTGAACCGTTACAGCCAGTACGGTGCAGGAGAACGGGGATATGACGTGAGCGTGTAGTAGGGTAAAGTGGGGTTTACACCACTCAACACCCCCTCCCACGCGAACGAGTATCACAAATAATCCCCGCGTGGATGCTCGAGTGTTTGTTGAACCCAGAACATCCGAGATCCCAAAAACGTGAAGAATAGACTGGCATCTCAGAATCAGAAATTCTTCCTGCCAAAAAAAATGACAAGGAACGCAAATTTGTATTGTTTGATAGATTGGTGACTGAGAACACAATGTCAAGTCCCTTGGGAACACTAACATATTTTGTTCGATCAATTTTGCCATTTAGAAAAGCATTTTTGATATCAAACTGAAGCAGATTCCATTGATACTTCACAACTAGAGCAAGAAGCCACCGGATTGTTGCAGCCGAGGGTGTGGGAGAGGCAGTTTCTGAGGGAGAGTAGACTTCTGTGTCTCTGCTACCCACAGCTACCAGACGTGCTTTCTTTTGGTTATTCTGCTTAGTGGCAAAGTTGCTCTGGTGTATATTTCTCTGAGAGCTGTTTGACATTGGTTTTAGACTCCGTAGTCTTGGGCGCTTTTGATCGCTGTTGTTGTTGTTCCGTGTCTTCATGTTTCCTCTTACCACTGGATGATTGATCATCATTAGGACGGCGTTGACGTATTTATCACCCTTGGTCTAGATACCCAACATCAACCGTTATAACGAAACTCCTCGTAGCAAGTACAAGCGAGCCACAGTTGAACCGTTACAGCCAGTACGGTGCAGGAGAACGGGGATATGACGTGAGCGTGTAGTAGGGTAAGGTGGGGTTTACACCACTCAACAATTTCAGTTTTAAAATTCTTTGGATTTATGTCCTTTGAATTTATTTGTCTTGTAAAGGTAGAATGTTTGGTTTCTGCTTGCTGCTTGGAACAAATTAAACAGAAAATGGAAATGTATTTTAGTATGTCCAGTGTTATTCAAAGTCTGCTGCGTGATTGCAGTCTGCAGCTTCACAGTTTGAAGGCTTGAACTTCGCCGTTATGCGACCAAATACATACCACTACACACAACAACACGAATTAGTATGACCACATTCAGTTCCTAAACCTCTTTTTGAACACATTTAGTTGAATTTTTTATAGTTTTTGATCAGAAAAACTGGATGTGATTGAGAAAAACGGCCAACGGCACTGTATTCAGCGTTGAAAAGTACTCAAGAATCACCTCCCTAAATGCATTGTGCAGACAAAAAATTTCATTTTGTTCAGTAGTGTTATCAACAGGGATGTTGAAGGATAATCTCCCACTTCACTTTCCCTTTGATATTTTGGCACTATTTAAGACTTTTCCTGGCTTAAGATTCTCCATGACTTCTTGAAGACTTCTCTCTCGACTTGTTTCAGGAACTTTCAGACTTCTAGACGTTTTCAAATTATCTTTCAGACTCGTTTAAAACTATTCTTATTTGGTTGAGACACTTTCAAATGTTTCCAGAGTAAGACTTTTAGGCTCTGTAAGCTTCCTTAAGATTAGTCAAAACTTTCAAGATATTTTTCTTAGACTTGTTCTAGTCTTTTTAAGATTCATTCGGTCGGATTCCAAGTTCCTTTAGACTCTCTCAATATAGGAGTAATGCTAAAGTCAACATTTTTTTCCCGACAAATCAAACCATTCACATTTTTTAATCAACATTTGCGCAAAATGTAGGTCTGCCATTATTTTACGTATTATACGTACAACATTTTTTAATTGCCTCCATAAGAACTTCTCATTTACTCTACTCCTCCAGAATAATAATCGACAGAGTTGAATACAATAATTATTAATTGAATACCAATACAGTGAATGGGAAATGATCACAAGTAACAATCTTAAATGTGAGGATTTTTTATAATGCAACTCTATTTATAATTTCAATGTTGATAATCAAATTGCCTGTGCTTAATATTAATTTAAAATGAAGTACGCTAGGTATTGTTGATAAAACAAAAACGATCATTGTATTATGATCCCACATTTCCCCCATTCTGGCTGTCCTGTACAGCCTCTGTCAGAACAGCTTTCTCAGCAGCCGCCGACGTGTACATCATGGTTATGCAGGAAGTTTTGATGATCTGTAATTCTAAATGCTTCAGCAAGTGAAGAGAATTTTCATACACAACAACATCCTCCTGGTCGTATCCTTGATTTTCATATAAAGTTATGCCATCTAGAATGCCTTCACACTGATTAGCCATGTAAAACATGTGATTAACCACATCGCTTCGTTCGACTGTAATTTGATTTGACATATTCTGGTTCCATTGTTGCTGTGGCCCTTGTGATGCTGGGGGTTGGGCATAGGTGGCTGACAAACATATCACCTGTAAAAAATAATGTTCATTTAGAAGCATAATAACTGGAGGTGAGAAGAAGGATCCCCCAAATCAAAGTATAAATAGTTGCTGGACGTTGGGAAATCCAGTTTGAGTTAGGAAAATTCCATCTAATAAAATGTGAAAAAACCTATTTTACCAGTTCTCACAGCTCTAAAATTAGTAAAAAATCTTCAAAATTTTTTTCGATTAGTTCGTTGAATTAGGCTAACTTTCAGTTAGGAAATTCGTCTGTCATTCCTCCCCAACGCTATGTTCACTTCGCTATGACCCTGTATTAATTTTTAACAGTTTTTATGTAGGTATTGATTATTTGTATGATATACTTGCGTGCTTTTGAGTCTGAAAGCGCCGCTAGAACTCATTTTCAAATATATATTTATATGCGAGACAGCCTTGAAGAGCTAAGTATTACCTATCATTTTGCATATAGGTATATATATGTACTTTCAATCGTCTGTTTTTACTCAACTAGTGTAAATGTTAGTTTATAATTTCATATCTGTTGATGTTATTTCGTATCTGTTCTAAAACTATAAAATTATTTGGATTATAAGAAATACTATCGTACTCACCACCAAGAAAGCTGAAAAACGTATCCCAATACTTGGAAAATTCATTGTCTCGCTATAATATTGATGTTACTCTCTAGTATCATAAAATACTAAACTCGATTTTGCCCACTTTTAAACGATAATGGCGGCTATTTACCCAGTTTGTATCATTTGCTTAAATCAACGAACCATATTAACCTAACGAATGGGTATGTAATTTGACAACGTAATTGTTGGTAAATTGTGATGCAGGTGGTTCTTGATTATATAAGTTGGAACTTGCGTACTTGATTTGGCGTCATAAAAGATATATAACAAATGAAAAAATCGAGTTACGTGTCCCAGAAGAGGCCTAATTTTCAGACGTTCTCAAAAATGTAGCTGCATCTTAATTGAAGATTCTACAATTTTAGGTAGCGGAAAAGTTGTAGAACTATCGAAATCAGGCCAATAACCAGCCATGGGCCAGTTGGATTTCCTCACATCAGAGATCGGAATTCTCGGACAGAAGGCATTTCGAAACTCTGGAATCGCAAATCGGTATTAAATTTTGATTCCTTTCCCTAAAATTTTTCTGCGAGCTAGGTTTAATGTCATCTCGGAAGCGGCAAAATCAATTCCACCGACTTGCGAAGAAATTCTTTCTCTTTTTGCATGCATTTCAACTGTTAGTCTGATAAAATTGGAGCTCTTCAACTCAAGTGTAGCCTACGCCATTTTAATTCCTACCGTGCCCGTGGATGCTGAATCTGACTATGCAGAGCGTCTAGCGGTTCGAACCCCAAAAAGAATTGATTTTTTCCAAGAATCTTAGGACCTACAGAAAACACAAAAAAGGCCTTAAATAAAAATTGTTGTACGCAAGATCTGTCATGAAAATGATTACTTATAATTTCTTTTTTTGTATCTACTTGAAAAGAGATTAAAATGGTAGGGAGGGGGGGATTCTAAATATTCGCTCGAGTACTATTGGTTAACTCAGGCCTTATATGGAGAGGAACGCAGTTTTTTGGGACTTCTTCTCGCTTAAATGCGGTTGGAGACGAGAGGGGGACTAAATTTTATAATCGGAAGATTCTTCACCTTCATACCTTCCATCTTTGAGAATTTTTTTGTCTCCCATGCCCCCGATCCCTCAATTACCAAATGTTTGAAATTATGCTTTTTGGAGTTTCACTTGTTTGGGAAGGGCTGTTGTGATTGACGTTCATGAGCTAGAATGAGTACAAATGACATAATGGTATTGAGTGTAGGATATTCAAAAGGCACGCAAGAGTTCAGTTTCAGCATCCGTTTCAACCTCAGCTCAAAATTATGACACCAGGGGATGGAGGAGGAAGCACAATAAAGTAAGAGTTCCTTTTGTTGCTCTAAGATTTTCGAAAATTAATGTCTATCAGTTCAGCTCATCAATTCAGCAGTTAAAAAAATCGAGTAAAAGTAAAATTTAAAACAATAAAAACAATAAAAAAACTTGTTCTTTTAGAAACTTTTCCAGCGACTCAAGTTCAACTTCTCAACTGTAAAAATATGCTTGTTTTTTTGGAAATTTTCCCATTTTTTAAATTTAGGGTGCGAAAGCATATAAAATTTTACACTATACATATATGTGTAACACGTATATATTTGCTTTTGAAAAATGTATAATTCATACGTGGGAGGAGGTGTGGTAAGTACAGCGTGAAATTTTAAATGAGAACTTAAAAGTCGCTTTATCCTCCCAACCCTCCAGGCTCCACAGAGAGCCGATTTCCTCTTACCCCAGTTTTCCTCAATTTCCAAATTCTTTATATCGCTTCGGTCGTTGAATTCATTTCACTCCTCTCCCCTCCACCCTTGAGGCTCCGTAGAAACCTGATCTTCAATTACTGAAACTTCCCTAACTTTCAAATTCTTTATGTTGTTAGTAGGGTTTTATGGTATTTGAATCCGTTTCTAGTTTTCTTTCTCTGCTCTCATCAACCCTTCAGACTTCATGCGGAGGTAATTTTTATTTTAACGAATACCAGCAGTTACTTTTCAAACACAGAAATTTTAAAATATTTCTTTTTTTCTCCTTTTGAATTACAAGAAAACAAGTTGTCTCACTACCCGTTCTCCCAGCTCCAGAGAAGGTCATATAATGATACATCGTTATTGATTTTCTACGTGTGTGTATTGTTGGCTTCTAGTTGAATTTTGTTTCTTTGCTACATGCACATTGAGGCGGTAACAATAAAAGTTTCTGATCCGAGTTGGAACCAGGCAGTAGGATGGTTCGACATTTAGTGTAGTAGATTGGGAATGCAGTCTGTAGTTTAGTGTTTAGAGATGATAATGGATGCGTATCAAAATAAAATTGTGTGAAATTCAAGTGGACGGTTTAATCCTATTGTAAAAGATATAACTTCCGCCAGAAATTAGTAAGACATTTGAAGTTATGAGGGTTGCTGAAAAGGAAACTTCAGTAACTTACTCTTTTTATTCCAGCGCCAAAAAATCCAATTTTAGAGACACTCTTCTTTTACGATTTTGGTCAACTATGCCAGTTCAAAATCTGGCCTTCAAAAAGGTATGAACTGGCCTCATAATCTACTGTGAAGTTTTCCCGTGGGTCGGTACATTCGGAAGTTTCGGACTATTGTAATGCCGTAACGGTGTGGCGTGGGAAGGAGGAAAAGAGAACAGCATTTTCTCGGTAGCTTTTTAGGTGTGAATCCGCCCCTGCTTAATATCTCGAAGCGCTCTCATTTTATGATCTTGAAATTTAGATGAAGTTAAATAATAATGGTCTCGATTAAATCTAATTACGTGAAAAATGAGTCTACCCAGAACAATAAGATCAAATTTGAAATCAGTAAATACACCAAAAGCAGTAAAAATACATCACTAGCAAGAAAATTTGCTTCCGCAAAAAACAGATTCTTTCGGCTCTGAAATAGTAATAAATTACAGTACTGAAACTCCATTCTTCACTTCATTTTTTTAATTTATCGCAGAGGACTTCAGGGCCATATACAAGGGAAGGGGGGATGAGTCTGACCCCCTTGCCTCCTCAGGCATCTATGGAAAAATTTCCGAGACAAGGCTGAGATCCAATATTTTTCCATTTTCCCCCACGACAGTCAGTTATGAAATTAAAAAAAGAGAGTGGTTGTACCTCTCATATGATGGGAAGTGGGCTTAAAAAGTCAGGAAAATGTGGATCTCAGAAATATATTAGAAAGGACATTAGAAAATAAATTGAATTTAAAAGTTCCAACATGTTTGGTCAACTCCCCCCCCTCGGCATATTCCTGGATACGGGACTGGAGGACTTTTTCCGCTATAACCCTTACAAGAAATTAATTTTACACAAAAATACAGCGCGTATTTGAAACAGGCATCAATCAAAATAATGTTTCGTTACTGGTAACTGCTTGAATTTTGAAAAATTACTAAATTAACAAATGTTTCAACTTCGGAAGTATGTGAATGAACAAAGCGCATTATTCCAAATCAATGAACCAAAGTCATATAGATACACCAAGTCGTTCGACTCTCCATTTAACCTAATTAACCAATATTAAACTTCGTATGTTACGATAATTTATCCCGATAGCAGCGCTGGCAGCGTTCGACTGCCGTGAAATCAATGTAAACGTTGGGAGCCCTGACAAGGTTTTGCGTTTATCTCAATAACGGTCAAGTTTTATGAAAAAGTGAAAAGAACAAAATTTATTCTACCTGTTATTTTCTATCAGGTAAGATCAGTTTCAAAATTTTACCCATAAAAATTTCGAGTTTACTCGCATTCGATGGGAAATTCCAAGGTGAACCAATTTAGCTCTTTCCAATTTTTCATCAAAATTATTAGTTTTTGAGCTAATCCGCAAAAACGTAAAAATGTCCATATAAGCGCAATGCAAACAAAGGAGTTCAGCGATAGCAGCGCGCTGGCATGACGGCAGAACGCGGAAACGCGCTAGTCGTCTAACTTGGTGTATCTATATGACTTTGCAATGAACGTTGAACTTCGCCTGACTTCTGTGAACTTAGAAATGAGAGTTCATTAATGATTTTATTTACTTCCTAAGTACATTTATTCGTCAAGTGTCTATATCTATCAGTTTCATTTTGATTTTGTATTTCAACTCTCCCTTAAATCCAGACCAGAATTGGTCCTTACAGTTTGAAATCATTTCTCGAAATACAGGGTGATTGCGTAGAGAAACCGGCTTCGAGATGCGCGGCTGTTGCCTGCGTGTCCCCATGATGAGACACGCAGGCAACAGCCGCACAGCTCGAAACCGGTTTTCTTATTTAACAATCACCCTGCCTGTATCAATATCAAATTGAGAAGGAGTGTGGCACTGGTAGAACCCTATAAACACAAGTATATGTACTCGCATACTCCATTTTGGAGCCCATCATGCCCGTGGATGCCGAATCCGACTATGTGGAACGTACCGCATAGTCAATTCGGGATCGACGGGCACGATGGGCTCCAGAATGGCGTATGCGATAACTCATCTTTATAGGTGGCTTTAGCACTGGCAGGCGAATGAAGAGTATTGAGTCAGTCAGTCAGTCAGTCCAGTCATTATTATTATTATTATTATTTATTTTTTTAATTTTTTTTTTTTTTTTTTTTTGAAGTTCAGGTACAGTAAAACTATATTTTGAGAAAAACGCATTTTATATTCACATAAGATTGAATTTGTAAATTGTAATCAACGGTTTTCATATTCGTTTTACTTCTCCCTTCTGTAAATGTTCTACATTCAACTTGGCTAATAGTTTGAAAATTTTGGATCCCCTAGAAGGTGGCTCGAAGCTGCTCAAATGCAAATATCGGTTTGTTTAATCAAGAATCACATTGTTATGAAATTGATGCGCAATAGCGTATATCGCGATAGATTCAATAACATAAAACCCTGACGATTTGCGTCGGTGAAAAGCTGTTACAGAGTAAATCATAAGCTGTAAACACCGCCATTAATTAAGTCATTTTATTTACTGATATTTACCGACGAAGGTTTCGTAAGAGGATATCAGTTTTGAATATTCACGTTCCCTACCTTGGAGAAAGAAGTTACCTCCGACACAGAAATGAAACGTTTTTACGCACTACTTTTGCTATCCGTAAGTTTCCACATTTTGTCATTTCATTTGTCTAGTTCTTAAGTATGTTTTTAGGTGTTATAAAATTAAGGGGACCACAGGGGGCAAAATTTTGTCGCCCTCCTCCGAATTGAGGGGTAGGCATAATTTTTAACCTAAAACCTTGTGAGAGGTCACGCAAACACATTCTGAATAATAGAACTTCTCAGTTCTCATAATTCATGTGCTAAACCCGAAAATACTTATATACATACCAATTACCAACTAACGAGTTTATTAACATAGAGATAATTGTTATACCTACTCAGGAAAGACAACAATTTTTGATTTAGTTCTGCTCCCTGATAATTATTTAATTTTCAGGTTGCATTCAACGGTATTACTGTAAATGCGCTTAATCAAGGTCAGACAGCGCCACAAGGAACGTCTCTAGGAAGTCCTTCTCCTGGCCTTCTGACTGATGAACCCAACCAACAGCCATCTCAAGACCATGCAAATCTGGACGACTTAATTAATTCGCTGTCTGTCAGTTGTGGTTGTTATTTACCAATGGTTGAAGAATATTTGCAAGGCCAGAATGGAAACCCAACCTTCTTGACTGAGGGCGTCGACATTTTAACATTGCAAGTGTCCCTCGATGCCACATTCAATTGTTGCGAAAACATTTTGAACGTCATAGCGGCATACCAGCTGGCACAGCAGATGGACCAGCAGACATCAACACAAACAAAAGGAAATCAGAATCAGAATCCTGGAATGCAACAGTCACAAATGGCTACTGGAAGTCCAAATTCTCAAAGTCAACAGCAATAAGACACTGATATTTTATTACTTGTTTGGAAAATTTTCATCAGTCTCATTTAAAGTAAATATACGATCCTTATTATAGATAGGTACAATAATGAACTATGTAAGGTCTTACACCATTTTCTGAATTAATTTTACAAAGCAGTTATGCAGTTATCTGTATAGGTATTTCATCAGTTTCAAAATGTATTTTGACATTTTTTGAATAAACATTCGCTAGCTACAAGCTTGTTTTCTTCCTACTTAATTCAGACTTTGCCGCTGCGCGTCCCCCAACTAAATGCCAATGCTTAACACGTTTCTTCGGGTCTGGTAGTCCTCAGGTACAGTCACGTCTCACGAACTTCTCTTTACTACCAAAATTCGAATCAACAAGCCAGAAAAAAAGAAAAGATTGAGTCAGCAAGGATTGAGAAATCTCGCGAATCTCGTACCTATCTGAAGATTCCTCAAGGCGCTTTTTCAGCAACCTGTCGAAGAGTTTTTAAATTTTTTTCTGCGTGAGGATTGATTTGGTACAAACAATACTTGGCATCTCCTAATATTTTTTTGTTAGGATGGATAAAATGTGCTCCTGTACCGCCCCTGGCTGTGCTGGTGTCCAAGTACCTATATACACACATATTTTAAAACATGAACACTAGTATCGTTATTCAGGCATAAAGAGTAAAGCAGATCGATAAATTTCCGTCTCGTACCTACTTCATTATCAATGATGGAATAGTCTTGAAAAGTTGATTAGAATTAATGACCTAAGAGGCCGATACGAGCAAATTTCGAAGAGAAAATCGCAAGTCCAATTCAGATTCTAGGGTCAAATATCAGGCTTTATTCTTAGTCGACAATTCAAAAAAAGGCTTAATAAATCGATTTCGATTCTAATGTTCCAGCAGGTCGGAATCACGATTGCTTTTTGATTCCAATTATTTTCACAAATCAGTGTTGTCAGTTGAGAGGTAAAACAAATGAATGATAATGTAGCAATACTGGGAAAAGGAAAACTTTGGAATAGTCCACATAGATTCCAGATGCTGACAATTTCAGTTAGGGCATATTGCAAGGGGAGAGGGAAATAGATGGAATCTAGCTACCACGGTCCACGGTGTGGGCTCCGTACGATGGAATAAGGAAAAGAGGTAGGCCACCGACCAGATGGCTTGACGAAATTGTAGGGTTCGTAGAGCAACACTGGGTCACTGCAGCAAGGAATAGGAAAACATGGGCCAGGCTGACGGAAACCTATGCCCAGGGGTGGACGGGTAAGGGACTTGTCTACATAACCCAAGGTTGTAAATAAATAAAAAAAATAAATAAATTTAGCGTCCAAATGCGAATAAAATACCGAAAATCCAAAAAGCATTGAACCTTACAGACACGTAATAGTAATAGCTAATATAGCTTATGTAAAAAATTTCGACTTCAGATAAAAACGGACTTTAATAGAGGGAACTTCGAATCATGTGTTCTCAAAAAACAGATTTCGCTGGTTGGTTCGTAGTCGAAGCCTTATGCTTAACAGTGTCCATCAGGGATGGAAAGCTAATTGAAAAAGCTTCGGCTTTTGGCTGTAGCTAGTGACCTTGAAAAATATGGCTTCGGCTTACAGCTTACAGTTTACCGCCATTTCATCGGCTTAATCGATTCAGCTTCATCTTAGTATACGGCTTAAGAGCGACTTTTGCTTAGCGTACCCCTCAGACTCTTACCTACCCCTACACTTTTTTCAAGATTTCTTTTTCGCCTTTCCTCCAGCAAGCACCATAGTACAATTTACGAGTTAATGATTGACAGTTGATACGACACAGCAGTGATTCATAATAATTCAATGAATTACTTTCTATAATTGCTTATAGTACTCTCTGGAGTAAAGTACCTAAAGCTCCAGTACATTAGAATCTTTTCACAGGGTATACTTGCACCGTCGCAGGTCGCAAGCATCGCAACAGCAAACTTTTCTTTTTTCTTAGGTTTTCTATTTTCGCAACGTGAAAAACAGATTTTTAATTAAGCCGAAATTAAGCCAATATTGTGCAGTTTAACTGTCTTAAGCCTCGACAAATTTCTCCGAAATAGCTTACAGCTTAATTTATGAGAAATCATCGAATTTTCAGTTTATGGCTTATAACTTTCGGCTGGCTCTCCATCTCTGGTGTCCATATCATGGGTATCATTTTGAGAGGGAAATCGAGAGATGACAGATATCCAAAAGAAAAGGTCCTAAAGTAATCGTGCAAAAAGTATTTTTTCGCAGACGAACGCTGAATACATTTGACAGTGCTCTACATATAGGCGTAAAACGTTTCGGTAAAAGTTTTTTTTGGTTTATAAAAAGTTGCAGTTGTTGCAGTTTGCAATTTTATCTTTTTAGAAGACAAAAATATTTCACCTACTTTTTAAGCATATTTCTGACAGCCGTATTGATATTCATATACCCAAAATATGCCGAAATATGCTCGATCAAAGGTGACTCATTCTTCTTGAGATTCTATGAATCACAAAAATAACATGGGTATTCCCTGTCTACTTTAACAGAAAGAAACATGCAAAAGCATATTTTTGGAATCCCTAGAACCCCAGATCCCTGCTGACCTGTGATAAGGCACTAAAACTTAGAGTTCCCAAAGTTGGTAACCCTGCGTACTGAAAAGGTGATCATGTACAATTTTCCATAACATTACAGCAAACTAGGTATGTCTTTAAAAAATCAATTAGAAATTTATTGATTTTAAGGAAAATCTCGTCCTACATTTTATTGTATTGTTACTAAACTATAGAATTACAGTCAACGCAAGTGGATGGAATAATTTTGGGCTGTTTTATGCCTTCCTGAGGATAGCAGTATTTCCATTTAAAATTATCCATGATCACCCTTTCAGTTTCACCCGCGTAGGTGATTTTGTAGCGCTCTCTAGTGCAGGTTTTATCGCCTATTGGAATATAAATTAGAGTTGCAAATGTTGGCACTATTGCGTCTTTGAAAGAGTGATCATGGAGATCTATCCATAAGCGTGTAGCAAACTTCAACTACCCATTACATCAATTAGAAATTCACTTTCAACGAAAATTTGTCCTAAATTTAAGCCAGGGATGGCAAACGAAACGAAACGAAATATCGAAACAATGAAATAACGATTGATTTTTGTCTAAAATATTGAAACGAAATAACGAAACGAAAAAAAAAAACAAAAAAAAACGTTTCGTTTGCCATCCCTAGTTTTCTGATTTGTGATTTTTAGGATCGGCTACTAGTAGCCAAGCCTATTGCAACCATTTTCTAAGGTCGGGTACTAGCATCGAAATGTTTGTTATGTATTTCGATGGGTACTAGTAGCCGAGCCTACTGTAATCAAAATTTCATTTCTTTTCCCGGGTGAGTTGAGTCAGGGTGAGTTCAGTAAATAGCAGGGATGGCAAGGGGATGGCAAACAAACGAAACGAAATAACAAAATTACAAAATAACAATTGATTTTTGTCAAAAATATTGAAACGAAATAACAAAACGAAAAAAAAAAAAGGTTTTGTTTGCCATCCCTGAATTTAACTGCATCATCACCAAAAATTTCAATTATGATCAGTTCTACTGGTAGAATAATTTCTACTAGTTTTTTTCCCATCCTCAAGATAGCAGTGTTTCTATTTGAAAGTACACATGGTCACTTTTTCATTTTCCCCTGATTTTGCAGCGCACTCTAGTGCAGTTTTATATTCCCATTTTTCACAGAATCACAGATCAGCATTTGAAGTAGAAATGTTCATTTATATAAAATGGTACCACTGATTCAATGTTACTTTGATAACGAAAGGGTGATAAGAACGATTGAAAAACTGATCGGCCGGGTTGAAGGAAAGAAGAAATATTTTTTAGTGAATTTCAAGGATTTTGTGATCCATTCATTCAGTATTACTAGCTTGGCAACTTTCATTATTCCAGCTGGAGAAAAGTAACTACGTAGAAATATTGTAGAAGGAACTCTGAACTCGGAATGTGTTTCACTTCAGTGTGTATCTAGTTTGGAAATAGTTCAAGATGTTTCAAGTACATACTGGATTTTGTGCTCAGTGCGGCTCAGTTCTTCCTCCTGTCGGAGTTTCCGAATACCTGTCTTGCTATTCCTGCAAAAAACTCTTCAGTACAAGTGGTAAGATATGAAGTCAGTATGCTTTCATGGAGTAACATCAAAATCTTTTCATTCGTACACTCACCTAATATTGTTCCAGATTTTGGGAAAATGAAATCAAAGTACACGATACATTTCAACTCCGTGGAAAATGTAGACTTTGCAAAGAAAAAAAAAAGCTCAGCCGATGTTGCAGATGGACCAATTGCAGAGAGAATTTGTAAAAAATGTGGTCACAATGAGATGTCGTATGCTGCCATGCAATTACGTTCTGCTGATGAAGGACAAACTGTATTTTTCACCTGCCTGAAGTGCAAGTATGTTATCGTGTTAATTTTTAGAACTCTAAATTTGCGTTCCAGTTTCGTTAGAAGATATTGTATTTTTAGCCTTATATTATTTTCCTGTTCTTATACTCAGGTACTACGTTGGTAGTTGGAACTCCGTAGTTCTATTCTACAATGTCTCTCCACGAATATGTACCACTCGAATAAGTGAATGCTGAAATAGTTATACAATTAAGTAATTTGGTATACCGATGATAGTAATTATTCGTGTACTTAATTTGATTCGACTTTTTTAGGTTCACTGAATCGGAGAATTCTTGAGTATTCTACTTGTTACAATACGAATATATCTACGGCTGTTAATTTTGAGAGGAATAGATCTTCGAATTTCGCCTTCCCAACAGCGAATTTTTCGTCATTATGGTTACATTAATCCTAAACTTCGCCGACGAATCGCGCAATTAATTTACGCCTTTGTCGCATCAATACTCGTTTAGGCAGTTGTGTGTGCAACTATTCATAAAATTGTATAGCTGATCATGTGATCAGATGCAAACCACGACCTTTTTGTTATTCGAATCAGAAGTTCACCGAAGTGAATGAGGGTTAAATAGCACAATTTCACTATTACCTGTCAAGAATAAAATTATGTTTTTGCTTGAAGAGAATTCTCTTTGAATATTATATTAAAAAATCTGGTGGTTTTAAAAATTGAATCCTTATTTTGCTGCATCATTGTTGTAGGTGTTCTCATCAACAATAACTTTGTTCTGATTCAGTAGAATCCAGTTGCATTGTTATTTGGGTTTCAGACGAAATATAGGATGAATTAAATTAAGGCCGTACTCGTTTTCTGCTAACAATGTAAACAAAAATTCGACAAGCACAAGGAGACACCTCTACCCTGCTCCTGCTTATAAGTTTTGACCTTTCATGACCTCAAAATGTAATCAATTTCTTTGAAATGTTGCATTTAGAACTCGGAAATAATTTTACATGTGGCACTTGTCTTACTTTTCGTTCCCTTTTCATTACAAATTTCACAGTATCAACATTTATATGAATACTAAAGAAGTTCTAATTGAAAATGAAAAAAGTAGGGAGCGTGCCACGGGTATAAACGTTTCAAAATCCTGAATATAAGATTTCAAAGAGAATCGTTGAATTTTGATGCAGTGAAAACGTAAGACCTTGTCCATCAAATTTTCGTTTATATTTTTGACAAAACAAAGCCTCACAATTCAAGATCTAAATAAAAAATTGAGGACTGCATGATATTGGAGAATCATTGCCAAAATCCTACATTCTGCAGCATACCACTTGAAGCTGTTCATGTTTCAGCAAATAATTCAGTTTGTATAGTCGTACTGGAAATCGGTGAAGTGTAGCTGTATTGCTACCTTACTTGTAAATTATTCTTAGGATTGCCAGTTTTGATTTCTGTGATGGTCAAGTCGTCAAGTTGACGCAAATGAAGTAATAATAATAACTAAATTTATTTTCTGCGGGAAATTCGATGTATTATGACAATTTATATCATCTATAAACTCTCTTTTCTATATATTTGCGAATGGTTTATTTAATCAGCTGAGCCGTTACGTAGGTTTACCCTTCAAGTATGAAATTCAACCATATATAAACTCATTTCCATTTTATCTCGATCTGTTATACGTACCCTAACGTTCCCGTATAAGTACACTTGAATCACCAACAGGAGTTCTTCCAGGTATGATTTTTATTTACTACCTCATATTATCATGAAAATGAGACTAACTTTAGTATTTTCTGTTCGAGTTAAAATATGAAATTTTAAAAAATCTCATCGGGCGTAGGAAGCTTTTATGTAAAAAAAAAAAAAAGATAATAAGTGGGGCATTGAAATGAATTTGCTGTTACTAATATTGACAGTTGTTGTTGCTCGATTCTTCTAAGTACCAAAATTTTATTTTTGTTAATAAAAGGGTAGGTAACAAAACAGGATTTTCACCACCATGCTAGTATTTACGGCGAAGAACTAACTGCATGTCCCTGTGTCAGTTAAAATTTATGTATATTGAATTAAGAATGCTGATGATTTTAACTGGCTGTTTGCTACCTGCTACGCCTACTCATGTTCATGTATTGACTCGAAGTATTCTTAGTTTTGTTTCAAGTGTTGGTGTAAAATATCACAGCTAATCCATTTAACTTTACAGGTGTTACTAGCGACATGCGTCTTATAAGCGCTCTCTCACTCTGCTTGGTATTCATAGCCGTTTGCTGGAGTACACCTTTACCCGAAAATACACCAGCTGTTGAAGCTGCTACGTTCAGCAGTGCTGCAGCATCGAGCTATGAAACTTCTCCAGCACCTTGCCCCCCATCTCCACCAAAACCACAACCCTGTCCACCGGAGCCAAACCCTTCGCCAGAGCCAAAACCTTCACCAGAACCACAACCCTGTCCACCAGAGC
Organism: Acanthococcus lagerstroemiae; assembly: GCA_031841125.1. NCBI lineage: Eukaryota > Metazoa > Arthropoda > Insecta > Hemiptera > Eriococcidae > Acanthococcus > Acanthococcus lagerstroemiae. The sequence goes on from CM063110.1 coordinate 24,415,689, forward strand.
CAAAACCTTCTCCACCGGAGCCAAAACCTTCACCAGAACCAACACCACCTTGTACTTCCGGAGAAATTGGAAAACCAGATGTGCAAGAATTTTCTGAAGTTTTGGTTTTGATCCGAAAACAGGAACTGGTTGAAAAGGTACTTTTTCAAATTAATCCAATAATCGATAATTGTATTATATAAGGAAAGAAAGACAGGGATTGCAAACGTATGCAATAAGTTTTCAGAAAGGATGAAAGGTAAAGGAGAAACCTGGTCGCAATCACTTTCTTTTTTACAATTAAGTATGCGGATTAATTTTTTCCACAGATGAGGAGAAAGTGTTATCTTAGCAGGTACAAAATTATATTATTACTGTTTTTAGGTGTCACTATTACTGAGTTAAACTTCAGAATTCCATCTTTCTTCAGCTAGTAGGTAGGGTTAGTGGTTCCAAGATGACACAGTAAAGTTATTTCTGGGTATATCTGATCAAGTTTTTTTTCAAACACCTTGAAATTTTTAGCAAAAAAAGATGTAAGTATATTAAAGGATTAAACGAGCCAATAACAAATGGTTTATCATTTTTCTACCCCAAGAAATGGTAACAAATACTTGCAGTGATCAGCTGTGTCATATTGGAACCCCGAGGGTATATAAGATGACATGAAACCTGTTCCAAGATGACACACGACTAGAAAAACGTGGCGAAAAGTCAAAATTATTTATTTATTAAAATATAATATAATAGATATATCAAGATATGTTTTAATGGGAAAGGTCAACGTCAATTGTCAAGGCCTTTTCCTGCCTTTTCGTACTTCCTCAAATCAAATTCTTTACAAGCAGCTCTATACCAGTAATTCTTTCAAGAACTAAATTTACGGCCTTTTTCATATCTTCTGCATTAAATTGGACCTCGGGTTGTTCTTCGTTGATATTCTGTACCCATTTGTATAAAAATATATGAAAATTAAGACGTGTCATCTTGGAATCCAAAAAAATGTCATCTTGGAACCAACGTTTTCTTCATGTTTAATGTGGTATTTGTCGTGACCAAAAATAGTTATGATTATGAATCCAACGTCATTCAATGCAGAACTTACAGAGTTGTATAACATATTCTAAATTTATTTACAAGTTAAACAAATTAGTTTCTCAATTGAAAAAAAAAATGAACTTGAAAAATTTTTACTTTTGGCATTCAAAAACATGTTTTTGGTAATATCACGAGATTGTTTTCTGATCATTATTTCGTTCACACGTTAAAATGAGTGTTATGTTGCCACATGTTTGCAGTATAAGTTTCATCTAAATATAGTGCTAATAACGGACGAGATATTCACGATTTGTCATCTTGGAACCACTAACCCTACACTTACAGGTAGTTGATAATCAGTGGCTAAATGAAGTAATAATAAGCAACAGCACGCTGACCAAACTACCGTTAAATATAGTGTATCTCATATAGAAAGGAAGGAAGTGTTTCTATACGGAAGCGAAGTTTGCAGTATTTTGAGTAGGACAGTTGTCCTGCCTCCTGCAATCATACATACGGATGCCATTCTGAAGATTATTTTGCACAACAAAGCTACTTACTAAGTTAGTGATAAATCAGGAAATATTAATTCGGAGCCTTGTTTTATGCTCATATCTAAGCTGGCTTTGTAATTTCAATTAAAAAGAAAGTTGCTTTCCCCATAAAAGTGACATTTGAATCCCCAAGAGGAATATGAGATTAAACCCGTTGAAGATTTTCCCACTAAAAACATGAAAATCTAGTTGCGCTGCGTACACGTATTAGAGAAAGAAAACGCACGCGCATGGAATGCGAATGTCAGTGGCGCTACGCCGACGACGTATCTTTACTACCACTCTTGCATCTAACCCCGTTTTATATACAGAGCTCATCAATGTAGTAGTGGAAGTGGTTTTCCAAATGCGTTCCACTTGGATACTGTGGTAACCTTAAACGGATTGTACACCTAGGTGGTTTCCGAACATAAGAGAACCGGGGTAGACCACTGTGCCTCGACTAGCTCTTGGGTCACAGGGCGTGCAGGATACGTACCACGGAGCGTTTTGATTCGGGTCTCGGGAGGGAAGTCTTTCGAGGTGACCTATGAATACCTCGTCAGTCGGGAAACTGCCGTACCTCCACCTTACAGGGAGTGCAAATAACAAAAATAAAAAAAAGACGTGGGGACACGAAAACGCTTACTTTTTATTTATTTACAGGGCACAGCACGGTGACGAGGTGCGATGAGAGACGCTTGGTGGATCACGGTGAGCGGGGGATTCGGAACACGTTTTTGATGGTGTGACACACAGCGGAGTAGAAAAAAAAAACACGAGAAAATTTGGCGTTAACCGAATAATTCAATTTTCAAAGTTTATCTCTCTTTCAAAAAAAAACTTCTATCCTTCTTGGGTCTCTGACCGAGTGCCCTTCCATCGTTCTCTCTTCCCGGACGTAGAACCTCGCCAACCTCACTTCGCAGCCAGGTAGGAAAAACGTGAAAACTGATAACGTTCGGGAAAATGGAAAAACAAACTAGATGGCGCTAGGAAATGACAGGAAAAATAAGATAGGTGGCGTTAGGAGACGACGGGAAAACGAAAAACAAGTGAGCTTAAAAGCCACAGTGGAAAAGTTAGGAAAACGTAAGGGGAATTTTTGGAAGAGGAAACGACTTTGTGACATTCGGTCATATCCGCAAAACCGAAGTGTCAGGATACCACAATACGCACATCAAAATCTTCAACGGGAAATTACTACGTTTGCTTGCGAGGAAGATAAGGCTGTTTCTAGATATAAGTAATTGAACACCCTTGTGTAAAAGTTTTTTTTTTTTTTTTTTTTTTTTTAAAAAGCTAAATATTGCTTTATATTGGGACTGAGAATCGAAGTGGCTAATACTTAACAGCCAGAGTTCAGAACCTGTTGAATTTGAGTGATCGAATTTATCACTCTCATAAGAAATGTACAAGCGATGATTCGTTATTTTGAATCTTGAAAAATTTACGAGTTACCTTATTCCAGGATTTAATTGCTTATTAAAATCATTTTTCCACAACGTTAGCTATAATTTAAAACAGTAATCAAAACGAACTAATATGCGTGAAATCTTCGAAAACGAGACCTATCTTTGTTTCACGTGTTAAAAAATAGGACCTATCGATTTTGATCGCTCTCATTACATGTGTTTGCTAGTGTACGTGCGTATGGGTAGCATTACGAGCGCTCTCTATGTACATTTCATTCCGCATCCCAGTACTGTTCACACGACACGCGATGGTAACACTGGTTGCACCGGATTTATCTTCAAAACCGGTGAAAAAATGCATCTCCAAATGAGTTCACCCGGAAGAATGTTATAAGTCCTTTACCACTGTACTCAGTAGGTATATTTTTGAAAGTAATGTCCTTTTCGTTTTCCTAAACAGTTGCGTTTTGATACCTACTGAAAACAGTTTTGCGAAAGTGTGTTTAGGTGTATTGTAAATGTTGTCTACGCTTATTTCACGATGATCAGATTCTAGAGCTAATTTCTGGGGGGAGGGGGGGGGGAATGGCGGGTGAGTGATTCAAAGAGATCAGAGCTGGACTCAGCATGGCATGAAGAATATACTAGAAAATTCCCGATTCATTTTCTATAAGTTGAAGAGTTCACCAGATAGTTATTGCAATAATGCAAGAAGCAAAATAATTTACAGTTCTCTGAGGAAAAGCATATTGTACCTAGCTGGGTTTGTTGTTTCATTCTCAAATTCCGCCTCAGTAAAAATTTCATTAATTCGCTTTCAGAAATCTTTGTTTTATTATTTTCACCCAATCGATTTGATCAGTGGCATAGCCAAGGGGGGAGGAAATTATGGGGATGAATCGCCCCCCCCCTTGAGCCTTGAGATGAGAATTTTTTAATATGCTGGCAGTATCACAGTGAATGCGCGAAATGAAATTTAAATCCAGATATACATAACTGAGGTTGAAAAGCACAACATACTGATACGTCAATGTAAAAACATACAGTTCATGTAAGGTGTTACCCCCCCCCCTCCGCCCAAAATTCTGCTGATCTCCCTCCTTGGAAAAATCCTGGCTACACCACTGAATTTGATTTGATCCTATATCTAACTCTTGAAAGTGAAACAAAAATCGATAAACTCTCATTTCGATTCGTTATGATTTCATTCATTCTCAAACCCTGGTACTTAGGTATGGCTGTCGGTTTGTCTTTTCCCACTTAATTGTGATTGTAGAAAACAGGTAACACTTAATGCAAGTTTTTGTACCCCTATATTCATTATTACTTATCTACTTTGTTATGTTACAGTTGAAGCGAACGTACTTCGTGTACCAATCTACTAAAACTTCAAAGCAGCCTGTACCTGACACTGTGCTTTGCACGGATCACTGTATGTATATCTAGGAGAGAGTCACCAAATATGGAACGCTATCTTTAAAATCGCAATATCTCAGGTTGTAATATAGTTTAAAATTTTAGCCACCCATGGGTAGCCCAAAGTCCCTGTTTTTACCCCTAGAAGTTGACTGCCCTAGCGCGTGTAGTTTTACAAAATTTTGTAAAAAGCAGGTAGGTTTTTGATTTTCAAAAAAGTGGTCGTCTAATATCAAACGTCATTTTATTCGATTTTTTAATGAACAACATAAAAGGTTTACTCGTAAAAAAATGTTTATTTAGTCAATAAAATTCACAAATAAAAGACATTTCGATATTTTATCCACCCCCGCAAACTCTATACGACACCACCTTTCACACATACTAGTACTCTATATCCAGAGACGTAGTGAAATGTTTTTTCTGGAGGGGCAAAAATTGTTAAATTCCCAACTGCTTCAACTGAATATTCCCAAGTATCAAAATTTGTTTGTATTGGCTAAAAAAAAACCTTTTCACTTGTTGGATTTTTTCAAATTTTGATCCATCTAATAAAATTTTCGAACTCCGGCGGAAGCTTTAGGGGGATTAAGTTGCCCCCGTGCCCCTTCATTTTCGTCCCTGACTGTATCCATTAGTTCTTTTAGGAACCTTGCATAGTTTTCAACTTAAACCATATCCTCCTGAGCGTATTTCTTCAGCTTCTTTGCGTTTACAAAACCGACGAATTCATCATTTTTTCAAAATCTAAAACCAAAATGTTCCATATTACGCAACTCTGAATTAGGTATTATTTTTTTATTTTAAAGTTGTAAGTTAATAACTTTTTTGTTTACCACAACTGATACCAATTGAGCAGATATTATGAAAAGACTTTCTTTCACTCTCTGAAAACACTGTTTGAAGCATAAATTCGGATAATTTTTGGTACCTCTATAATACAAACGAAAATGATTTTTTTAAAAAAGCAGAAAAAAAACACATACAGAAAACATTTTTTGTGATAAGAACCACATGAAACCACTGAAACATTGTAGCACTACAGTTCCTCATATGGCCGGGTTCTTTCACTACGGCTACACCCTGAGACCATTACCGGTAGAATGCGTTAATTACAGTCTGAGATATTAACACGTTCCATATTAGGCTACTCTCTCCTGTTTTTCTACTATTCTCTTCTTGTAAAAATTTTCAGTGTAATCGCTGTTGAGAATCAATTTACGCAAAAAATACATATGTAGAGATAAACAACATGACGAATCGCATAGGTAGATAATTAGGTATAGGTACCTAATATTGTTGATATTTTCACAGTCGTGGACTGTTCCTGCGGTGGTGTGAAATGGGAATTCTCAGCCGAGGAAAATAATGGATTCGTAAATAAAATGTGGAGTTTTATTGGAGAGTAAGTCAATTGAGAATATTTGTGTATATCCCGAGGGCACATGGAGGCACTTGGGTGATTCTCAAACTTGGGGAATGATTTGTATCTTAATTGAATATCTCCAGAATGGTAACACTGATTTTTTCGAATTTGGTATATTACTATAGTAAATACTAATTTAGTATTACTAAAGGCGTATGTGAAGTTTAAGATTACTGCATCTTTGAAGGTGACTTTACATGCAGAAACATAAGAATGTCTAGTAGCGTGGCCTATGGTCCCACAAATAATTTTTCACTCTACCGTCTGGCACACGCACTCACCTAATGAACCTTGAAATCCACTGACTGGTTGTTCAAAGTAAAGAATTAGTGACTCTATCAGGGGAAAGTAGTTTTGCAAATTTTTGAGCCATGTTGAATGACTCTGAGGCGTTAAACGAAGTGTCCCTCAAATTTTTATATTCAGCGTGAACATATGCCATCATAAAATTAACTGGCGCCAAAAATATCAGTATTCGTTTTTTTGTTTTTTTTCCCCCCGTGGTTCAACGCAAATGTGTACAGTAGTGCTTTTAATGCTCTTTTAAAAAATGAACTATTTTTAAAAAATTTGAGTTTGAGAATGTAATACAATTTCTTTTTTTAAATTTAAGATTTAATTTGTTTTTAACGTTGTAAGCCACTAAATTAATTTTGATTTCTCATCTTACTATTTTTGTGACATTCTTAAGGCTCGGATTTTCATGAAAAAGCATGCTTTTTTTGGTCACTTCTCATACAACATGTCAGTGGTTTCACATGATACTGAGTAGAATGATATCAATATGATAGCGCATATCTTAGTATGTTTTGTATAAAATCCCTTTTCATTTGCATGTTTTGACCTCTTCTAGTGCATATTCACGACATATTTAGCAATTTTTTCTGTTGTAGCTCATGTTTCTGAATACATGCTAATTCTGATCTTCTTATTTTTAAACATTAACTAGGGGACTTCGTCCCCTGGCCGCTTCGTGGCCCAACTCCAGCCGTCACTCGCTTCGCTCGTTCCGGCACCGGCCTAGCTCGACGCTTCGCGCCTCGCGGGTGCACAAGTTCCTCACTCTTCCTGTCAGAGTTCCTTTCTTTTTTTCCTTATCAAGGCTTGTTGTGACAACACCAGTTGTACAAATAACTGATGTGTTTCTATACCTTCAAGAATAAGTCACACCTTTCAATTTGATCTATTAGAGGAAGAACCCAGGACCTCCTACTTCACTACGACCAGGGTGGGGAAGGTCCTTCAACACAACTGCCTTCCCATAACAGAACCCCCTCCACCATCCGCCGCAGCCCTTGCCTCCAGGAGAAAAAAAAACCGCTACTGTGGGTTGCCTACCCTGCCCCTTAATTGCTCATTTCTCTAGGGGCAGCCTACTCTTGGGAGGGGGTCATGGTAGAGAAGGGAGCAGAGAAAGGCCGCCGCCGCCTCCGGGAGAAAAAGCCCACTGCGGGTTGCCTACCCTGTCCCTTAATTGCCCATTTCTCCAGGGGTAGCCTTTTCCAGCAAAAATCTGGCGGTCTCTCTATGTACTTCGTGGCCGTCCTCCCTCTCCAGGAGCTGCTACCTCCACCGAGGAGCCCCCCGGGGTAGTGTACTATTGGTCAAACGTGAGATTAAGGTACAGGGAAGGTCACCAGGAATTTATCCTCATGGAGGGGAAGGAGGAGGTGGCTTTTACTGTTTAGTGTATAGAGAGCCTTCCCCCACAACAACCCCCTTGTTCCTCGACCACGACCCTCTCCCTCATTGATACTATCCTCGCCTTTTATTGTCGATTTTGACCACCCCCCTCTCCTGTGGCTTTCCTCCTCGTCCTTCGCGACCTTCCTTCCCCCAAGCTCCCTCCTCCATCATGAAACCCCTCCCAAAGGTAACCTACCCCTGGAGAAATGAGCAATAAAGGGGCATGGTAGGTAACCCGCAGTAAGTGTTTTTTCTCCCGGAGGCACCGTGTGCAGCCACGCAGCCGCCGCCTATACTTTTGGGAAAACTCTCAGTGAACAGATTTAATGAGATGATGATAACCTCATAAGGATCTGAGATCTCAGAGTCCAAGGTAGCTGGTCTGCCCTATTCATGAAGACTATATCTATCTGCCTTTCTACATATCTTAAGTTGGACTATGTGTTATATCTTGCGACTTGAGATCTTTGAGATATGGGTCACTATATATCTTCTCTGTCTGTATACTAAGAAAGTAAAATCCGCTGCCACCGCCAACACCTCTGGGAGAAAAACCCACTGCGGGTTGCCTTCCCTGCCCCTTCTTTACTCATTTTTCCAGGGGTTGCCTACCCTGCCCCACTAATTGCTAATTTCTCCAAGGGTAGCCTACCCCTAGGAGGTGATTCATGGTGGAGGGAGCTCCAGAATGGGGAGATTCATGAGGGCGTGGTCTCAGGAGGGGGATAAAAGCCCTGGAAGGTGGGGTAATGGTGAGTAAGAGGTTCTGGTGGAGGAGGAAGTCCTGGGTGAAAGAGGGACTGGGGAGGGAAATGAAAGCCGTGGTGTGGGAGGGGCTGGTGGTGGTGGAAGGGGAAGGCTGTAGGGAGAGATTAAGGCCGCAATTGGGGAGGACGTAGTGATGGGTGAAGAGGTCATGGTGGGGGCGTGGTACGTGAACAGAAATTAAAGCCATAGTGGTGTGGGGTGGTCGGACCAGAGGCTTCTATGCCCACCTCATGGTCTTTTACCTCCGCAGTACCCCACCCCCTGCGAACCCTTCCCTCTCCTTTGGACTTCCTCCTCACCTCTACAATCATCGACCACCACAACCGACTTCCACCACCTGGGCCTTAATCTCTCCACATTACCATCTCCCTCGCTACATGGCCTTCTCCATCCACAGCTTCTCCCCCACATGGCACCCTCCGTTCATCTCTCCAATCATTACCCAGTCCTCCACCTAGTCCCCCGTTACCCTCTTCCACCCTGAGTGCCCTCGCCCATTGGGACCACGTCCCTCCAACCACCCCCATACCACTATTGCCTTCATTTCTGTTCACGTAGCACGCCCCCACCAAGACCTCTTTACCCATCACTATGCCCTCCCCAATTGCGGCCTTAATTCCTCGCTACAGCCTTCCCCTTCCACTGCTCCTTCTCTGTGGCCTCCTCGTCCCAACTCCCTCGAAGATTCCTTAGTCCTCCACTCAGGAGCTCCCACTACCATGACCACCCTTCCCCTTCAGACCCTCGCCACCAGCCCCTCCCGCACCACGGCTTTCATTTCCCTCGTCAGTCCCTCTTTCACCCAGGACTTCCTCCTCCACCAGGACCGCTTACTCACCATTACCCCCACCATCCAGGGCCTTTATCCCCCTCCTGATGAGGCCGCGCCCCCATGGATCCTCCCTCCACCATGAACCACCTCCTAGGGGTAGGCTACCCTTGGAGAAATGAACAATCAGTGGGGCGGCAGACCCTCCCAAATATAGGCTACCCCTAGAGAAATAAGCAATTAAGGAGCAGGGTAGAGGTAACCCGCAGTGTTTTTTTTTCGGAGGCACTGTGCAGCCACGCAGCCGCCGCCAATGATTTTGGGAAAATTCTCAGCGAACAGATCTAATGACACGATGATGACGTCATAAGGACCTGAGATCTTAGAGTCCAGTACCTATATCTGAAAATCTGAGTCCTAGATATTATTTTAATTCGAAGTTTATGTACGCAGTAGGTAGATAATCACCATTAATGTACATGTTTTTTCTTTCACACTCATTCATTGCATTTAATTTTTCGTTGCTCTGGGGAAGGGAGATAGGGAGGGTTCCTTTAATTTGAGGAGGAGATGGTGTGAGGGCTTTAGTTACGGTAGAGCTCTGTATACTTCGTGTAAGTACGATCGTCCGCCATTTTGACTCCAGTGGTGCCCGTGGATGCCGTATCCGACTATGCGAAGCGTACCCTGTTGTCAATTCGGGCCGAGCATCAGCTAGCAGCGCTACAATCGGCAAAATTGAAACCGGGATCACGATGATTTTCCTGTTTGAATGTTGATTGAGTTATCTCAAAATAAGTCGAGAACGAAGCCATTTAGAGGAAAAATTAAAATGACAAAATTTGTGGAGCGTAAAATTTTCTATAAGTTACCTTCTCTCATAGAAATTGATTTCAATCGATGTAAGGAAAGTATCCGCCAACCACTCGCGCCGCTCACCAATTGTCCCGTTTTCATTGTGCGTGATACTAGCGCTGCGTGGCCCGAACTCGGCATCGACGGGCGTGGTTGAATCCAAAATGGCGTATGAGCGTACTCGTGTTTTCAGCGCTTTAGTTACTGACGTAGAATTAGCACCAGAATTATATTAAAGAATAATTTACCACAGTTACGGTGCTAAACTGGATTTTTCAAATCGTTTTCAAATTGTGTCTTTAGTGTGGACGTTAGTCTTTAACATGGGCAGAAGAAATTTCAAAGTTTTTTTTTTATACAACGAACTAGTGACCACGTTAGTGGACCATGCATAATATATTGAATGTCTAGGGCACCTTCTCAAGAAATTCCGGGAAAGAAATTCTGAAAATTTCGCAAAAATTTTTTTCAACTTTGCGATGTTCAATCGTTCCCCAAATTTGAGAATCACCCTCTTACTAATGTTGATTCACTCGTTATGTCATTTATACCAACATCCGTCTGTTTCATAGTCAACTGATGTTCATGGAGTCAAATGTACAATGGCTGAGTGAAAAATTCTTTGTCTTCAAATCTGTAGTAGTCAATGGTTAGTCAATTGAATCAATTACATAGGTTACACCTACCCAAGGATACGATTTAATGGTAGCAAATCATTCAGACGATTCCTGGGTCAGTCATAGGTAGAACCCAATAATTCGAATAAAATCACTAATATAGTGTTATGTTATAGTAATGAAAGCCGACAAACAAAGTATGACTTCTACGGTCTCAGAACAGAAGGATGCTATCATAGCCGCTCTGAGTAAGACTTTAGTTTACCTATTTTATTTCAAACCCGTTATCCGTCCAATCAACAAGAATACCCATCCACAGTTTTGTTCATAATGTGTAAGAATATTATGTACTAAGAGCAAGTTCAACATTTCGGTAGCTCTCGATCCTAGCGCAAATCAGGCACCAATCAAAAATTCGTGCTCGATTAGCTCTAAGCGTTTTGGGCTAAGTTTGCGCTGCTCCTGAGTGGTCGATTTCCAAAGAGGGTGTTGACTAAAAATACGATAACTCTAAATAATTGCTTTGTGAACTGAGTTTTCATTTCAATATCTTCTGAGTCAAGATTCGACATACCTAGATGAGTATTATTAATTTATTTGTATTACAGGTTCTTCGTTCTGTATTCTGGGTGGTGATTTGGAAACATTCGTTGTGACGCAAACCGGCACAGGACAAGGTTGAAATTTATTCTTTTTTCCTCTTCTTTAAATTTTCTACCACCGATATTCAGTCCAGGATCTGGCCTAGGAAGGTCTCAGTCTTGAGAGAGGGGATTGATGAATTGGGACCTGTGTAATTAATACCCTAAAATGCATTCTAAAATGATCTTTTTGACAGCGTTGAGGGAGGGGGTTGTAACCTGAAGACCTCCTGTTCCTACGCCGGTGCTCAAAAGGTATGTACTCGTAAGCTTTTATTATTCTCGTATCAATTAATGATGATGCTTATTTTCAGACGCAGTTGTAATCGTAAGCGTAATAGAAGAGTGGTACATGAAGCAAGATAAAACTGAACTGACTGTTAAAATTAATAAAGTGTTGGTCCAACACGGCATTGATTGCACTCAGTTAACAACTTTCACTAAACCATTCGAAATAGATATAAGCCAAATAAAGTCGGCATCCACGGAAACCAGAAATCCGGATGGATCTAAGACCGTATCAACAGTTTCTAAAACACCCGATGGCGGCACTGCAGTAGTTACTACTAGCAGTGATTCTGGTAGTAGTGCGACCACTGGTACTACACCGCCTTGCCCTACACCTGGCGGTTCACCAGTGCAACCTAGCATCGGGGTGTTATCACTCTCCATTTCAGTGGCACAAAATAATGGAAATGGTCCTGTTGCAGCAAGTTCCACTTCTGGAGCCGCCGCAACTGGCTAAACTGTAAAAGCTGTATATTCTAGATCTGAAAAAGCTGATTACGCATAAACTGAAAGATGTTCTGTTCAGTTCTGTTCATAATGTTCACCCATCATTTTTCAATTTAGACTTTTGCTAAACGCTAGCAAATTTATTCTAGATTGTGTTATTATTATTCACTATATACCTTTATGACTTCTTCTTCCAAGTGCGACATAAGTAGTATATGAATGAAGTATATTATTCTTATGTAGGTACCTACATATTATTTCAAATTGATTTTGTGCGTTATATTATTTAGTTGAATTATATAATGAAATAAATATGATTATCTGAAGAACGTATTTTTTTATTGATTTTGGTCCTTCCACCAGCCAAAGCCAGCTATAGGAGTCACCTTTAACAAAAAACCAATGCCAAAGAGGGTTTAAATAATAATAGATTTTTATAAAAAGGAAATTTTTTAAAAATTTAAAAAACAAAAGAAATAAAAAAAAATTAAGAAATAGATAAATAAAAAATAATAAATGAAGAGAAATAATGGCGAAGAAAATAAAAATAAACTTGCCACATATCCGCTATCCCACAGCTCCCCATCCCACCACTAGCCGCTTAAACGTCAATCTATTAGGCATACTATAAAAAATAATGTCAGCGCCAGTACACTCTGTCAAGAAATTATTTGCAGGGTTCATGAGGTTGTTTAAGGAGGAGAATTCCATTTTAGTGGTGCGATATTCTTTTAGAGAAAAGTATTTTTTGTATCTAGATTGTGTTTTTGGGGCCCACGTATTTATTTCTTGAAACAGTTTTTCTTCGTTAATATTGTTGTAGCATCGTACTATTAAATGCACTCGTCGCAGATAGCCTAATAAGGAACCGATATTCCTTATCTGGCTAGAAAAGTAATGTATCTATCGTACCAGCCTAGCTGGCTATGATGATGAGTATGTGATGTGCATGTTTGGAATATACGGCTAGTTAGAAATGTTTCTCGCATTTGTTTAATATAACAATTACCGTGAATTAGATCATAATATAGAAACATTATTGCTATTTTTCGTCTTCTTTTTCTTAGAGATTCAATTTCATATCCGGCCAATAGTTCATCATAGGTTATGTTTTCGGAGTCAGGGTGGTATTCAAAATCTTTAAAATAAACGTACTTTAAAAATCTATTTTGTATTTTTTTTTCTTTCTATTTTTTCAATTACTGCAACGGAATGTGAAACCAAACTAAGACCCCAAATTCCAGAAGGACCTAACAAAAGAAGAATATAGTATTTTCTGGGTGCTAGTTTTCTTGAAGTTTGCATGCAGAGTTCCTGACAATGAAGTATGCCATTCTGTTCGTCCTAGACATGACACTATCAATATGATCGTGAAAGGTCAACTCTCTGTCCAAAAGGATGCCCAAATCTCTGACCTTATCTGATCTAGTTAGTTTTCTCCCCATTATGACGTACTCATATTTGATGTATTACTTTTTCCGGGTGAGAGTGGTATAAGTGCACTTCCCAACATTTAACGACAGCCTATTTTCAATACTCCAGCACGCGAGTCTATCTAAATCTCTTTACAGGTTTTCAAAATATTGAACGGTATATTTTTACATCGTCAGCATATATCAGTATTTCCGAGTCTTGGATCACTGAAGGCAAGTCGTTTACAAATAGTAGAAACAGTAACGGACCAAAAGATTTGAGCCCTGCGGCAATCCAGATGGACATACAAATTTTTCTGATGTACGACCCCTGTAAGAAACATACTGTACCCTACCTGTAAGATATTATGACCAAAAGAAGTCACATATGTAGGTTATCAGAAAATCCTAAATCATTGAGTTTTTTCTTCAGAATCCTATGATTTTTACAGAATCGAAAGCTTTTTGAAAATCAGTATAAATAACGTCTACTGGTACTCTTTTGTCCATACTTCGAGTTCCATATTCTATAAAGTTTATTCAATTCGTATTAATCGATCTCCCCCCCCCACCCCCCACAAAACCATGCTGACTAGATGATATGACATTTTTATTTGGAGTATAGATAATTGTAAGTGACCAAATTTTCGCAGGCATTGGGATTAAAGATATTGGTCTGTAATTGGTTACATTTTCGTATGACTCTCTCATTGGGATTGGGACTACTTTAGAACATTTCCATGCTGTAGGGAAGACACTGTTCGATATACTGAGGTTATACAAATAGGTTAGGGGTTCTATCAGAAATTCTCCTATCAGCTTATAAATGTACGAAAGGACATTATTCGGGCCTAGGGAGTGTTTTACTTTTAATTGTGGGATTGCCATCTTTACGTATTTTAGCAGAATATGAGTAATGGTGATTAAGGCGCAAGAGGGGGGACATGATGCAATTTTGTCTGAGGACACTACATCTTCCAGTATGTATACACAATGAAAAAATTCAGCGAATGCTGAGGTCATTTCATCCTCGTCTCTCACTATTCCATTCATATTCTTGAGGAAATCGCAACTCCCAGTTTTTGACTTTTTTTTATTGATCTCTTTCCAAAAGTCTCGAGGGTTTTTATTGTAATTGAGGAGCTCAGTTCCAAACTGCCCTTAGTCCAAAAAAACCGAAATTGACATTATGACGCAATCTGTCGGAGGAAGTCGATAGCTATCGAATGCAGTTTACCGGAGTTCTCTATCTATATTCGTTCTCGTTTTATGGGCATACTAATCCGCCATTTTTGTGCTGACCTTTTTCTGTTGACGGTCCACGGAAAAATCAGCACAAAAATGGCGGATTACTTGACCTGTGAAAATCATTATTGTGTAAGAATCGCAAAAATGAGAAAAAACAGACATTTTACCACAATACAAGATTAAAGAGTTGCGCCAAACTGCCCTTAGTCCACGACTCTCCCCACTTCACACTTTCATATCTCAGGATAGGTAAAAGTTACAATGACGTCAGTTTTGTCAGTGTTGCCACAATACTTCAGCTTGCGATTCGTGTTAACAAACTCGAATTTACTCAACATGTTCCAGGATGGGAATGTTTTTTTCGATTTTCTCGAAATCGTTTTTTTGGACTAAGGTCAGTTTGGAACTGAGCTCCTCAATTGTTCTCCAAGTCAGTACCATACCTGATTTCAGTTTCTTTAATCATTTTTTCGTCTCTCTCCTGAAGTCCTGGAACCTGCTCAACTCAATTGGTGAAGCGTATAGCGATAAACGCATGCCAAATTAGCTCCCCAGACACCGCACCCCTGGCTCCGGAAACTACCCTTTCAAGTAACGCGTCGCCTATCTTTTACGACAACCAAAGTAACTCTTTTTTCCTTTGTGTGCCACAGTAAAGACATAAAAATGTCAAAAAACTTCTCTCCCTCATCTAATATACTACCAAATTTGGAATCTTAGCACCCGCAGACTGGCAAGGGAATTGTAAAGGGGGAATACTGGCTGGGGCCCGCGGGCCCCGACCAGTATTTTTCCATTGCTGAAACAAGTCATATTTTGGATGGGCCCGCAGTCCAAGGGGCCCGGCCGATACCCCCATCCCCCTAGCCAGTCCGCGGTTGAATTTTAAATAGAAACCTACCGAGTAAAGTATCGAAATAGAGATTATTTGGATCACTGATTTAGAATATCGTATCAGATTTTTAATCTGGCCCCGTCCGAAGCCCCTAAATTTGAAAAAATAGGCAAAACTAACTTGGAATGAAATATCGAGCAAAAAGTATCAAAATAGAGGTATTATTTGAGTCATTGGTTTCGAATATCACCTCAAATTTTCGTCCTATAAAGCCTTACACACAAGTTTGGAAAGGTTATACCAAACATGTGAAAGTTTTTGAGCGTCTTGACTAAGTCTGTAAGAGCTTGAGCGAATCTTAAGTAAGTAAAGTGAATCACAGAGTATATTTACTCAGAGATACCACGCATATAGGTAAATCATAAAATTTCGAAAAATTTAAACCGTGGTTGCAGACTTGTCTGCAAGATGATGCACTAGCAGAGCGTAATGCTCGCAGCCTGATACAAGGAGTGTGATGTTCGCAGGCGAATGAAGTGTTGAGTCTGTCAGTCAGTCCAGTCCAGCCAGTCAGTCCAGTCAATGTCAAAACGATTTCCAAGGAAATGATAATTCCTTTTCGTTACTCCTTTCCGTTCCTTCTCAAATGTAACGTTTTTCCCGTTTGTGTTATACCCATGGCTAGAATGTGCTAAAGTAAAGACAAGAAAGTGTCAAAATAAATTTCCATGGAAATGAGTATTTCATTCCTCATCCTCAAATGTAACGCGTAACGCGTGAAATGTGGCGCGTGATAGTAACGTTTTTCCGGTTTGTGTGCCAAAGTAAAAACATCAAAATGTTTTTAAAAAATTGCTCCAAACATGGCATGATATTCATATGAGAAAAAAATGAGAAATATGTTGAAATTAGAATGGGAAACTTCTATTTTACATAAGTAAGTACATCAATCAATTTAAAATGCTGCAAAATTTGCGCATAAATGTTTCTTTATCTGACTCATAACCAGCGCACAGGGACGTACCAAAGAGTCTTTCCTGGAGGAGGGGGGGGGGGTAAAAATTGTGAAAGTCCCAACTGACTCAACTCACAATTCCCAAGTATTGAAGCAAAAAAACAAAAAAACAAAAAACATAAAAAAGCTTTTGACTTTTTGAATTTTCCTAACTCCGCCTGACTGAAATGGTAAATTTTCCGGTACATCCCTGCCAGCGCATAACTCATGCAACCAACATTGACTATGCGGATTGATACAACAAAACCACTATTTACCCCATTGATCTTGAAAGGAACTAGATATGTTACAACAGGAGCATTCTGGATTATCATTTTACACATCGACTCCGTTGAAAACATCTTTCTTCGCAGGAACTGCCCTTTAGGTCTATTACTTCAGGGTCCTTCAACTGCACTAGAGTAAGCCCGAATTCATCTACATTGAAAATACGATCGGACTGGAACTTGTGCTGGTTCGTTGCAACTTCCACCAAGTCAAAAAACCGATATACCTTTGATTTAGTACAACCGTTAACGCGAACAATGGACGTGGCTTCCGGCTTTTAAAATAACTACGATGTCGCTGCATAAAAAATTTCGGCCATTCTTTACCTAAAACATAACACATATTCGTGTGTCAGATACTCAGATATACTGATTTATTTTTTCTCAAATTTTACCTCGAGCAACGCGATGTACACTTACCAGCAGCTTATAGTCGGCGCACATATGTTGTAGGTACATCATTTTCGACTACCAACTGGTACACCATTTGACATAGATCTGTTCTGGTTATTTTAAGAAATGTCTTTTTCTAAAATGCGTAAATACTCCACCGAAATATGTACTTTCGATTTATTCGGGGAGATAAGGTATTTTGCCAAAAGCTTTGTTGCTGTAACACTCTTGGCTGGACCTTTTTTCTACAATATAGGAACGATGCAACAAAACAATGGGAACGTGCAGAGCCAGTTTTAAGTACTTTGCCGCCCTGGGTTGTAGTATTTATACAGCCTTATTTTTTTACATCCCCCCTCCCGCAAATGTTTTTCTGGGCCGCAAATTTTGCCGCTCTGGACTGCAATCCAGTCAGCCCGTATGGTAAAACTGGCGCTGGGAACGTGAGAATGTGTACTTCGCAGCTTTTTCATAACTAAGCCTTTCAGACCAAACATCTGCAATGGCGTTTTGCATATTTTCCTCGTCCCACTGTCTTGGTTTCTGAAAATTATCATAACATTCTATATTTAGAGCCCCACACTTTTTGTCAAATTTTCGTTTCGCACTAAAATAATTACAAATGTATAATGAAATAACCACACTAAGATGCCCACGGGTAATAACGCCGCCCATTTTTCTAAAACGATTATCTTCCCCCCCCCCCTACCCCTAAAAACATGGACGGATTTTTTGACATAATGTAAGGGGATGTGTAGGTATTTGGTAACATTTTATTAGCTTCATTTTTGTTAAATTTTTTTGAGACCTTCCACTTTTGGCAGGAACCGAACTTGGAAAACTCACTTCCTGGCGTTGTTACCCAACTTGGAAGGGTATGATTGTCAGTTATTTCCACCATCAGATTTATTACTTTTAGGAAGGTTTTCGTGGGAAAATTGATTGGCTTATGATATTAAGTAATAAAGAATGTCAATTTAAAAAACTTTTATACTAAAAAATTGTGAAATATTTGAATATCTCCTTTTAATGATATAAGTTAAAAAAATAAAATGAAAAAATAGGGTTTTTGTAACCCTTGCCGTTTCACTCGAACGAGGGATTGCAATCGCAGAACGTGTTACCATCAGAGCAGAACGATCGGTACTGTGCATGTGCACATTGTAGACAGCTTACTCAACATCGTGAAACACTCTCTGTTAACATCAATCGCTTTCAAAAACTTCAACTTGAACACAAACCTTATTTTCAACAAAAATCACTTTTTTGGTTTTCTCATCATAACTTTTTAGCTATTTAATTGAGCTACAGAGCCGATTTTTTGAAACTGGCTCTTTTTTCATTTCTACACCACTCCTAAGGATTTCCGATAGGATGCGCCGCTTACGGACTGAGAAAATCTTTCATACTACATTTGGAGCTCCTTTCGTATTTGGTGTCTTTCCTCTAGTAATTCGATTGTATTCTTTCGATACGACCCGACCCCCTCCGGAACCTCAAATTTGAAAAAAAAAGGGGCAAAACTGACCTTGAATAAAATATCAAACAAAGCATCAAAATAGGGGGATTTTGGATCGTTGATCTCGAATATCGCCTCAGATGTTGTGTCCGACCCTTCCAGAGTCCCAAATTTGAAAGAAAAAGAAAAAAGCAAAACTGACATGGAATGAAAAATCAATCAGAACAAGGGTTTTCTTCGTTCGCTGAATTTGAATATCACACCAAAATTCTTTATCCAGTCCCCTCCAGAGTCCCAAATCTAAGCAAAACTCTGGCTTTGAATACTATATTAAACAAAGTATCGAAACAAGGTTTTTTTAGGTCGTTGATTTCAAATATCGCATCAGACTTTTGATTCGATCCTGCTTTTGGCCTAAAAATTCGAATCTGATCCCTTGAAATAAGCTATTTCGACTTTGCTAAAAAAAAAAAGAAAAAAAAATTGAACAAGGTATCGAAATAAGAATTTCTTGAGTCGCCGACTTCAAAAATTCAATCATATTTTGGTCCAAGCCCGATTTTGGGCTGCTTTATTCGAAAGTTCAATCAACGGTTTAATCTGATTCAAATTAGCACCCCAAATTCATTTTTCTCTTTTTTCCAAAAAGTCAATTTTCGAGATGGTTTTGATTGAGAATAACCTTTTCCTATTACTGAAACGAGCTAAGCAAATTATTCAATTTCTCGAAAAATGAGAAACACGTCCTTTCTTTGAGCTCATAATGCAAAATTTCCGACAAAGTGATGTGGAAACGTTGCTGCGAGTTCCACCGAAGCTAGAAAAAAAAGTTTTCTGCTTCCAAAAGAAGAAGAATGCAGTCGCCCTTTCCCTTTCTTGAGTGAAGAGCTATGAGGAAGCTGGAACTAATTCTTTTTCTTCTGGGGAAGAAACTACAATCGTTCTTTACTTCTTTTTTTTTTAATCAGAATTTTGCTTTTAATTTTCAGGGAATAAAACATTTTCTTGTCTTAAAAAAAAATTACCACTTCTCTCACGAATAGGAATTCTTTTACCAGAAACTTGGCCGTTCCCTTTCCAGAATACGAAAAGTTTCGTTCCTTCATATTTGGGAAGAGAAACTTTTCCCTTTTTTCTAGAAGGAAGAAACGATGTTCTTTCAAAAAGCTGAAGGAACGATTTTTTCTCTCTTTTACAAAAATAAAATCTTTCTCTTCTTTCTTCGCATTCCTTACATTGAGGAGGGGGAAGGGCCGATTTCTTTCTCCTCCAGCAGAGAACATACCGAGGTTCTCAAAATGATTGATTGAGAAGGATTCTCTTGGAGGAATAACCCTTGATAACCCTAGGCACAACCTGTTCTAATGTGACGTATGGGAGCAGGAGAGGCGTGGGACGGTAACAACTGTCGACCCCGGCGCCAAAAGCGATGGCGACGGTCACAACCGTCTTGCGCTGGACACTTTGGTTCCATAATGCTGAAGAGCCATACAACGGATGGAACTGGGTGTCAGCCTTTGTCTTCACCGTCTGCGGAAGAAGATGTAGACGGAGTGATCGAATCAGAGGACCAAAGAAAGTTCGGCATATATGCGACACAACCAGCTCTCTGTACCATACTGAACTGCTGCTGTTGCTGTAAGATTCGAGGGGTGAGGAGAAAGCGTGATCAGGCTCTGGTCCATCCGAATTCCAGATTAACACTGAGTGTTGCCTCTGTAAGTAGGATATCCCAGAGTGGTCCTAGCAGGACAACGCGGTTCCAGATCAAGGCGGGATGAAATGGGGGCCCGGGCCAGTCTCAAAGCGTTTCCTCTGGTCACCGACGTGATACTCGAAAAGGTAGATTCCGGGGCCGAGGGTGAGGATTTTGGGGAACCGCTTTGGCATGCATGCATCGCAATACGCTCTACCAAACAAATGTATCTGCAGGCAGATACATCATTCAGAAGAGCTGTTTGAATCAATATTATAGGTATCCGCGTCTAATTTGCTTATGTCATCGAAGAAATTGTGTTAAAGGGCACCTTTGCGATATACTTGTTTTCATTAGTACTGTAATGAATATAATGTATAAAATCTGTTCAATTGAATAACACACGTATAAATCATACCCGTGTACATGGATGGCCTTTACGCTCATTCTCGCCTTTCCCAGCTGTAAATGTTTGCGACAGCGAAATGATTCTTCGTAATTTTCCATTTACGTCAAAAAATTACACAGAAAGCTAAATATTTGGCGGGTGCCCTTTACGTACATAGGAACTTTTCCGGCGGTGACCGTGAACGTTGGCAATTATTAAATTATTATTTGAAATACAGGTGCACGTTAATTTCCATTGACATCGAAATATTATAACAAATTAAATATTTGATCAGTTTGAATGGAGGAAAAATTAGATTTTACCGACCGTGATTTTCGCATAATTTTTGCTCTTGTTCAACTTGCCCGACAGACCCTGTCTAATGGAGAAATTTTCGGTACGGTTGTATGTAAATAAGTCTGCGTTTCATTATGCGATGACAATCGTATAATTCAACATAATTATCTGACGCCATACCACAAAATACCATAAATTATTATTCGAAAAAATTTCAATCGATCCATGAAAAATACGAGCACAATTTCGACTCTGAAATTTGGTCTGAACTGGAAACCTAATTTCGTTCTCAGATTTTTGTAACCGTGATTTGCTCAGGTCAATCATCAACAATGCTGAGTAATGAGACCATATGCTCCTCAATAATATTGAACCTTGAAACAGCATTTGTATGTCACAAATACTCTATACGAAAGTCAAAATCCCATAATAAGGCTCTCCCTTTTCCGTTCTTTTCATGCTAGTAATTGGCAACTTAAGGAGTGAAGAGCGAGTATAATGATCTGCTGACCCTTCCACTGCAGAGTGCTGAGCTACAAGGGCGCCAAAGCGTATAAATTCCATATGGAGCGAGATGGAATTTATAAAGTTGATATCGTACTTTTTCGTATGAATAGTAAAAAATTTTTCGAAAAAATCCACTTTTTCACTTTGGTTAGTTATATTGGTCTTGTGCAATTTTTTTTCATATGGGGCCACTACTCCTCGCTCCATATGGGTTCGGCGCCAATGCTGAGCTATCATCCTGACTCGATGAACACTGTGTATTTTAATTTTTTGAAGAATATAGGGCGTCTCTTTTGCAATGACCCCCTTCCACCTGGTAAGCAGGCAACCTACCCCAACAATATGTAGATGTGTTTGCATACTCTTACGTCTAAAGGGTCCGAGGTCTGATCAAATTTTAAAAAGTTTTCA
The DNA here is from genome assembly GCA_031841125.1 of Acanthococcus lagerstroemiae. Lineage (NCBI taxonomy): Eukaryota > Metazoa > Arthropoda > Insecta > Hemiptera > Eriococcidae > Acanthococcus > Acanthococcus lagerstroemiae. The sequence continues at coordinate 24,437,494 of CM063110.1, forward strand.
ATCTTTGAAATTTTTTTTTCCTTCTCACGACTGGAGATGGACAAGAACATAGTACCAATAGGTAATAGTAGAGGGCAGTTGTGGTAACCACAGAAAAAAAAGGTCGGAATCGGTTCCACAGGGTGTTCACGAAATCAATTTCAGTGCAAATAATTATACACGTATCAGAACATTTTCACATTTTTCCAATTTCCCGTGAAACTTGCCCACTTAAGCTACAGTATTTTTTCATTTACAATAGATTGTATATTAAATTTCCTATGAAGAAGGTCATAAGTAATTTTCTTGTATCTGGATTAGAACTTCTCAAAATGGAGTTGAAGATATCCCCGTTAAGAATTATTACTTTTTTTAACACACATGCACAGACCTTATGAAGATGATATTTGTAATCATCTTCTTCAGCTACTTTACCACTTCACAGAGTTATATCGTTTATGAGCTTATTCACCTTCCTCCTTTCATCTATTAACCCCATATTTGAAATTGAGGCCCATGCAAAGAGGGGGGGGGGTTCTAGTATCTTCTACAGGTTTGTATGAGTATCCAATAATGGGTTCCAAAGGTCGCTAAATTCGGTTTTGGTAACAGTTTGGCCATACTCCCCGAACTGTGGCGCAAACCCATGGGAAGGATGGGGAAGATGACTGTTGTAGTAACCACACAGAATAAAATTAAAGGTCATGGAAAGGGGCAGAACATGATTTTCACAAAATAAATTCCACTTAGTACAAAATTGTACAGGGAAATGTTGGTATCTTTTCTATTTACTCTAACACTCCGGGGGGCTGGGGTGGGGTATTAATTTAGTGATGAGGAATGTTATTTACGTAGGTTGACATTGACAGTCATGTTTATCACGCTTTCTTAATCCACCACTGGATAGACCGAAACAACATACAGGTTTTTCATAACAAAAAAGAAGTGTTAGCAGCAATGATTTTTTCAGGAAAGGGAAGTTCAATAATTTATAATTACTAAAAGAGGGCCAATTAGAAGGATGTTTCCCTCAGACCTGGTTGGAAAAATCAACTTTTAATCAAAAATGCCCCCTTTCTCCTAAAATATAATTCCTTTTTATACGTCCTTTGAGAAAGTAGGGGCATTACGGGGGAATCTCTCTTCTCTTCTCTCTATATACTAAAAAAGTAGAATCCACCGCCTCCGGGAGAAAAAAAAACGCACTGCGGGTTGCCTATCCTATTTTGTGCTTGATATAGTTATATTTCATTTTTCCAAAACTATTTTGGCACAAATTTGGTAGTATGCACCATCCTCCCTTTTGGTAGTAAGAAATTTTCTTCACTGATTCGAAAACTAGACGTTTCATTTTGAAGCTCTCATTCGTCTCAGTTGTCCATGATCTTTAATTTTTTATCAGCTCTCCATAAAATTTTTTGTTTTTAAATCTACTAATCGACAGCAGAACACTTTTTTTCGCTATTGTCTTTCAGCATGAACCTTTTCATGTGTCCTTCGGCATGGTATTTATCATTTTGATTGCCATGCCAAAATCGCAGCGCGTTTTTTTTTCTCCTGGAGACGGCGGCGGATTTTACTTTTTTAGCATATAGAGAGATTCCCCCGCAATGCCCCTACTCTCTCAAAAGACGTATGAAAAAGAATTATATTTTAGGTGAAGGGGGACATTTCTGATTAAAAGTTGATCATAATTTCTAAAACAGGGCCAATTAGAAGGATTTTCCCCTCAGACCTGGTTGGAAAAATCAACTTTTAATCAGAAATATCCCCCTCATCCTAAAATATAATTCCTTTTCATACGTCCTTTGAGAGAGTAGGGGTATTACGAGGGAACATAAATTACTTTTTTAAAAATAGGGAATGAGCTTTTAATTTTGCCACTATTATAAAATTTGTAATTTTTCATGGCAAACATGTTAGGATTAAAATGTTGAAAAGTCTGACAATTGAGATGTATGAGAACTTCAAAATGAGACATCTAGTTTTCGAATGAGCAAAGAAAATTTCGTACTACCAAAAGGGAGGATGGGGCATACCACCAAAGATATGCCAAAATAGTTTTGGAAAAATGAAAAATAATTATATCAAGCACAAAATACGAGTCAATGTATTCTGTTATTTAAAATAGGATTTTTGTTTTCAAGACCTTCTTTCTATTTTGACTATTTAAAAATAATTTTCAGGTCCCATATTTATTCACAAATCCAGTTCCCGAAATAAGTTTCAATTTATATTCTCAGATTTTTCTCTTATGAAAAATATTTGAAACAAAAAAGGTTATTTTTGTAATCTAAAAACTTAGTTTTGAATATAGTCTATTTTCAAATGCTATTCAAAACCCAACTTGCAGACTGGCCAAAACTTATGAACAACAAATAATTTATAAGATTATTTAAAAATAAAGGAATTAAAATAATAAATTCTAAATTTAAAAAAAATGAATAAAATTAAAGTTTTAATAAAATTTATAGGGAAAGAAATATTTTTATTATTTAAATTATTAAATCCGCATTCAATTGAATTTAAAGAATTTTTATTATATAAATTTTTTATAAAATGTTTATAATAAATTAAAATAATTCGAATATAGAGTTTCTCTGGTCACTTATTTTGAATATTTAATCAGATTTTGCATCCGACTTAATCTGACCCCTAAAATTCAAATTAACCCGTTTTCATCCCCTTTTTGGTAAATGAGACCCGGTCTTGACAAAAGCGTAGCAGGGTCATTCTTCAAAAATGTTGATATTTCAAGTATGTTTTTCATGAGGGAAAGTAGGGGATATTTGAACTTTTTTAATGAGAGTCGTGAAGAGGCGTTCTGTATAACATATTGGTAACATCAGGCCGACAGTGAGGGATTCGGTATATTGGCATGGCAATCATGCCATGTCGAAGGTCACATAAAAAAGTATAAGCCGAAAGACAATAACGGAAGAAAGTGTTCTCCTGTTGATTAGTCGATTCCAAAACAAAAAAGTATCTGGAAAGTTGATAAAGGCACACTAAAACCCATTAATTAATTAGATGTAATTATTTTTGGATGATGAACGTCTATCGTTGCATAAAAGATGGCCATGCCGAAAGATACTTTTTTTTAAATTCCTCATTTTAGACAATAATACGCGAATGCACGAGTCTCGTCACAAAAAAAAAAAACAGGATTTGATATGCGGACCGTATTGTTCTTATGAAAATATACAATTTTACCATTAATTGCGACGAAAAAAAAGATTGAAACTGCTATTTTGTGATTGGTTGAGAAAGAGTCGGACCCGATGGACAAAACATCGAGGGACAATAAATTTTGAAAGCTGATGACCATACTGACTCCCACCTGTGAAGATGCGATCGATGGCTGAATAACCTACGATATGCAGATGATATTGTGTTCCTAAGTAATGAAATAGAGGAGTTACAAGAGATAGCAGAAGAACTCAATACCAAAAGTAGAAGGGTGGGACTGTCAATGAACTTGACAAAAACCAAGCTGATGTCAAATACTCAGGAGGGAAAATTAAAGGTGGGGGGTACAGAAATCGAAAAGTGAAGGAATATAATTATTTAGGGCAAATGGTAGCATATGAAAATAGAGGGAAACTGGAGCTGAGAGCAAGAGCCGCAAAAGCTTGGAAAATTTTCTGGGCCCGTGGAGCAATGCTAAAGGGTAACTTACCACTGAGATGAAAAATAAAAATGCTGGATCAATGTGTGATACCCACCCTCACCTACGGAGCACAAACCTGGTCTTTGACTAAGGCACACTACGAGAGCTTGAAGGTGACCCACTTTAGGAGGCTCCGTAGTACTATAGGAATACGCATCAAAGATAGAATAAGTCTGAAAGAAATACTTAAAAGGACGGGCTTGAAAAATATTGGAGAGAGAATAAAAAAAGCAAAATTAGGATTCGCAGGGCATATTATGGCGAGGGGCATAGACAAATGGGGAAAGGCGATAGAAGAATCAATGTTCACCTAAAGAATGGAAAGAAAAAAGGATAGATCACCTACAAGATGGAGGGACGAGGTTACGAAGAAATTTGGGATACTGTGGGGAAGAGTGGGAAGGGACAGGTTATGGTGGAAAAAAGCGATGGATGCTGGTGCCCCGAAATGGGGGCATTCGACGTCACAGCGACCTTCCACACTCCGGGGCCTAATGTATGTACGACGAATGAACGGCGTAAAATAAAAACATAAAATAAAAATTAAGCCCAATTTTGTTCTTAGAATGTAACATTTCAAGTGTAGGAAAATGAATCGACACCTGAGAACAACTTGCAAACAATTTGTAACACTCTGACCCTTTCAAATTTAACAACTTCGCACAATGATATGCATTCTCGAAATCGTTATAAATTACGGCAATTACAGAAGTGCAATCGCATTTCTCTGGAACGAATAAGGAAGAACAAGGCCTTTCATACAGTGATGGCTTTCTTCCTTTTCTTCAAATATCTTCAGAATTACCTTTGGACAACAAGAACAAGCTGCGTCGCTACCGTCTGTTCATCAACGTAAATTTGTAAGATCGTCCTCAAAACATTAATCAAAGCCAGTAAATTACAAAGGTGTTATGAAGTTCATCCCCCTTCCTAGAATAACTACTGACCAAGTCCAATAAGACGAAACTGGACAGCAAAATCTTCCATTGCTTGTAGCCAGTCTCCCTCTGTCCCTTATGTCTAACTACGTCATACCAGTGTCGTAATACGTATTACGTACTCGTATTTCGTAAGTCATAAACATGTTTTCCGATAAATGCTCTACATTACGAATAACAATCAAACATTTTATTTGAACACGTTTTTCGAATAAATTTACGCGAGTGTTTGAATCGGCTTTGCGAATCCACTTAGCGTATTTAATCAGCTGTACACATAATCTGAGGGTTAAATTTTAAAAGGTATAAAAGGCCACCATAATGCACATCGGTAGCTAGTTAAGTTTCAGTACGTGAGTTTTCATATCAAGCGATCAGAAGCACACCAGGAACTTTCAGGTATGACTGATATCAATTCATACTATCTTTTTCAGATATCCGCTCCATTGCATTGCGGGGTTCTCTTGTCGTTCTTCTTTTTACTGTGGTTTCAAATGTCGATACCCACACTTATGGTAGAATGCAACTATTTTGGTGTAGGTTATTTGATCCTTCCTACGTATCTTCTTCCTCGTTTTCGTTTTCTTCTGTTAAATTCCTGCAGCGTGCCTGCACTCGATAGTGGTACGCAGAAGTTTTTCCTGAGAAGAACTGAGGTAATTCACCCAGTTCCTTTCTTGGCTCAGTGTGTCTCCTCTTTTCCTTTGACCGCTTTGCTCATGTAGGCGACCTGCCAGTGCTCCGCGGCTTCACAGCTCGCTCTTCGTACATCTAGCAGCCTAGTTGGTTGACTAGTAGCTGCGTACCTGTTGTTCTATCAATTAACAGCAGCTGTCTGCCTTCCTAGACTAGCAATTAGCCTAGCTTTCTGGATAATTGACAGGCTAACTATCAGTTGGCTACGTTATCTGTCTTTCTGTTGGCCAGCCAATCGTCAATATTGCTGTCTGTCTGTTCGAACCTAAGAGATACTCTGTTTATCTCCTTCTCTTTGATAACGGGTAGCTCGCTGGTCTGTCTGGATTTCAAGAATCTAGCTCCTTGTCTTATAAGGAGAAAACGATAGCAATGTTGAGACAAGCTGACAATAGCGACGGAGCGGCCCAGGTTCCAAAGGTACATCCAAGATGCACGCTGGTTTTCTGAGTCAGACAGTCGGCGCCAATCGTCGCCTAGTCCAGCCATGTCGAGAGGGAGGGGAGAAAGGGGGAAATACCCCGGGCCCGGACTTTCAAGGGGGGCCTTTCTTTTTTAAAAGGCCTGAATTTCTACGCTTAGGGCTACATAATTTTTTTATTTTTGACGCTGAGTAGGTGAAACATGAGCATACACTTCTTCGTATCGCATGTACGTAAGCCACCACCGACTCCGCCCACCGTAGGGCATATGTCTCCGTCACCTTTGCCCAGGCTTTACGGTTCGCCGCAGTGGGCCCCCAGCAGGGTCCAAGATATTTTAGTATTTTATCCATCCACCTCATAGCTGGGCGACCTCTGTTCCTTTTATGGTCACGCGGGTCCCAGAGTGTGCATTTGATGTTCCATTTATCCAGGTTACTGAAAAGAAGAGAATGCTAACGTACTTTCAGGAAGCAGTAGGATCTATTTCAGGAAGAAATAGTTTTCGCGTGTTTTTTGCAAATCATACTTTCTTAGAGAATCTAAAAGGAGGGCCAAGAAAGTGGCTCAGTTGCTCCTCTCCTGAACATATGGCCTGCATATTTGAATTTAGATTTTTTAATTTTGTAGCCAACGCTTAAGATCTAAATTCAACATTAAATCCAGAAATTAATTCAGATTCACTTTCAAAAAAATCAAAAGGAATTCGAATAATTTCAACTATTATATATATAATAATTCATATAAATATATAATATATATATATATAATATATATGATATATATATATATATATATATATATATATATATATATATATATATATATATATATATATATATATATATATATATATATATATATATATATATATAGACCCGGTTAGTTTTTGGATATTTTTTATTTTTATTTTATCTTTTAGTCGAAAGTCTAGAATGCTTCTTAGCATTGAATTATGTGTTTTTATTAACCGTTGCACTTGGCTTTTCGTAAGGGACCATGTTTGGGCACCATATGTTAGTACAGAGAGCACACAACTCTCTACGAGTCTTAAGATTTATATTTTCAATTTCAGTTTCATTTTGCTTTTTAATATGGATTGGTTTTGCCAGAATGCCTTCCAACCGTTAGCGATTCTTTCTCTTATAATGCCTTCCATGTTGAGGTTAAATTTTGAGGTTTGACCCAGGTATTTGTATTCTCCTACCCCTTTGTAGCGAGGGATTCAGGCCGCAATTGGGGAGGGCGTAGTGATGGGTGAAGAGGTCTTGGTGGGGGCGTGGAACGTGAACAGAAATGAGAGTGGTCGGGAGGACGTGGTCCTAATGGGGGAGGGCACTCCACGTGGAAGAGGGTGATGGGGGGGGGAGATTATGTGGAGGACTGGGTGATGATCGGCGGGATGGACAGAGGGTGCCATGTGGTAGAGAAGCTGTGGATGGAGAATGTCATGGAGCGAGGGAGAGGGTAATGTGAAGAGATTAAGGCCCAGGTGGTGGAGATCGGTTGTGGTGGTCGATGATTTTAGAGGTGAGGACAAAGTCCAAGGGAGAGGGAAGTGTTCGCAAGGGGGGATATTGTGGAGGTAAAAGACCATGGGGTGGGCATTGAAGCCTCTGGTAGATTATGGCCGTCCGTTGTGGGGGAGGAGTTCGTGGCTGAGAAGGGCTGTGACTGTTGAAGTGTGACCGTGGGGGCGGAGAGCGACCGTGGTGAACGAGGGGGCCGTGGTGGAGGAAGAGCCTCGTGATGAAGAAAAGATGGAAGGGGGTTCATGGTGGAAGATTGAGGACCGCTGATAGGGGTGAGCAAAAGTAGCCCAAAGCAAACTTCAACTCAGGAACAAAAGTTTTAGACCAAACACCGAGGATTGTAACGGCGGAGGGTTGGGCCGCAAAGCCCCCTAGTGTTCATAAAAATATTTAAATTATCAACTTTAACTGAAACAGTCCGTCAATGTCGATAATCACTAGTTATTGTCGACATTCCCTGAATTATCGACTTTCAGACTTTCACTGTAACATATAGACATAAGTTTATCTCCAAAGGTTATGAAGAACGCGTGCATTTGTGTCTAAAACGTTTGTACAGGATGTGTGAGTTTGTTTTCAGGACTTGTGAAGAATGCGGATTATCTCTCCCCAAGATCTGTGAAGCATGTAAGAATTGGCCTTCAATGCATGTGGGGCATTTTTAGATCTGTCTACAAAGTTCACATTCCCCGAGTTCTGATTTTTCTCAAAAATAAATTATGAAAATTCTGTTCGTTCAAATATATGTAATTAATGATGATTGCGAGTGTTTGATATCAAGGGTATTTTCTCGAATATGTATGAAGTTCGCTGCTGACTCATTGTGATTTTAAAATGCAACGTTAGCTTATTCTCACGCAATAGGGAAGCCAGTTCGAAATTTGTGAAATGTAAAAGAAACAAAGAAGACAGGTAACTGCATTGTGTCGGTTTTTACTCGAAGAAGTCAACAAATTGTGCTGTGAGCAATTTCTCTACTCTTTTTTTCCACAGTAACCTCGGTGGCTCCTTTGAAGAGCGACAGACTAGTTGATCAGTTCATCCTACTCATAACTCTACAAGCAAGAATGAACTTGTGTTAGTTAAACGACATAAATTTTAATTAATCTGCTCTACAATTTTTGAAAACACATCGGTTAAAAGCACTAAGAGCAAAAAACGGATCATTTTCGCGACGCACACAATTTTATTTCTCTTATGTATCTGTAATGATATTTTCTACAAATCCAACTGAGCCAATTTATCATTCCAGGTATAACTTCAAACATGCGTCTCATAAGCGCGATTTCTCTGTGTGTGGTATTCGCAGCGATTTGCTGGAGTACACCTTTACCAGAAGAAACAGTAATCGCAGCATCTCTTTCGGGAGCGTCGGCACAAAATAACGGACAACGGACATCGGCAAATTCTCTATCAGAAGCTGAGGTCACAAATACAGGATCTCCTCCAGCATCCTCAGTTTATGGTCCCAGTCCCAATCCCAGTAGTTCTGTTACTTCGTTATCAGGATCTGAGGCAAAATCTGGTCCTGGTGGCACGCAGGCGACCTCATATGGAGCATCTGAAGCAGAAAACACAACTCCAAACGGCAAGTCTAAGGTAGCATCCGAATCAGGATCTGAGGCAACAACTGGTCATGGTGGCACGCGGGCGGCCTCATATGGAGCATCTGAAGCAGAAACTGCAAGTCCATACGGTGGGTCTATGGCAGCATCCGAATCAGGATCGCAGGCAAAAACTGGTCCCGGTACCTCTGAAGCGTCATCTATGACGGGATCAAAAGCAAGCTCAAATGGTCAATCCGAACCAACACCCTGTCCACCAGGAGAAACACCTCATCCAGGAACATCCCATCCACCAGCACAAAGTCCCCCAGCATCTGGCGGTGCTGCAGCGGCAGCGGCAGCGGCAGCGGCTGCAGGAGGTGGTGGTAATAATAATTCTGCAGCGGCAGCGGCGGCGGCGGCTGCGGCGTCTAGTAGCGGTTCTAGTAATGGTGAACACCAGAAGAACCCAACTGGAGAAACTGGAGAAACTGGAACACCCGACGTGGAGCAATGCGCAATGCACTCTAAGGTCTTGATGCGTAAACCCGAACATCTGCAATGGGTAGGTGTTACACTGAATAACTTTTTATTTATTTATTTATTTATTTAATAGTTTCCTCCCCCATCACAGCGATTAGGCCAGTTACGATTTTTATGATAGAGAATACATGCTCTTGTTGAAACTGAGTTATATAATCGCTACATGTTCTTTTGCAGATGCAACAAACATTTATGCTGTACATGGTTACGCCAGCGTCAACCGAAATAACGCTCGATAGTCCAGCATGCTTCCCTCGTCGTAAGTGCTATTATGCATTCATTTTCTTATTTAATGATTGTTTTGATAAGTATTTAATGTTTTTTGGACATTGAATTGGTACGTTTCTTTTTGTTTAGATTTCAGTGGCGAGTGCGGCTGCACGGCATCGAAATGGAATTACGTCTGCACGGAATCCGGTGGATTCGTTAGTAAAGCATGGGCAACGGACGGCAGGTGAGTAAATAATGAAGATATTCAAGAAAATTAGAGAAACTGATGTTCAACCTAACCTGATACGTTTATACCTCAGCCACATTTCTTCTTTTACTCCGAGATGATTTGCAAATATGCAAATTAGCATGATCCCAACCAGGCCCGTGCCCAGCTATGTGCGGTAGGGGGTGCTAACTGTTTACCAGGGGGGCTTGAGGATACACATAGTGTATAATGTGAAGATTTCTACGCGGCAGTGGTGTAGCCAGGGAGGCGAAGAATGCTAATGCCCCCACCTCCCGAGGCATTTGAAATTGAATGTAAAATATGCAAAAATTATCAATTTTTGCCTTTAAAACACGTTCTTTCGAAAAATTTTTGCTCAAGCAGTAATTTAACTTCATTTTTATAAGATAGTCCACTAATATCGGCGATTTTTAAAAAATACCTCAATTTTCTACCGTTTTTCCCTTGAAAATCTTACTTTGCCCCCTCCCCTCCTCTTTGGGAAAATCTTGGCTACGCCACTGAATCATGGGTAGAACAGCTAGACTGTACATTCGAATCATTTGATGAAACTGGAGGTTCGTTCAGGCTCGAAATCGAAAAAGTTGGAGTCAAATCTTTATCGTCGCATCAGGGCCGACAACGTCTATACATATAGCGTGTGTAGCGAATGCTACATATGGGGAATTTCATGTGTAGCGACGCTACCTACACATGGCAACACCGGGGGAAATTATTGGTACAATTGAAGGTATGCATATAGAGAAGCTTCAGCTTTCACTTCGCAGAAGTGAAGTGCAAGCTGCAGAGTGTATGCATAAAAAAAGTGAAGAGGAAGCTTTTGCTCAGGAGTGAGAGCGTTTGCTTCGGGAAAAAGGTTTTCCTTCGAGTTGTGTGCATAAAGAGGAGTGTTAATTTCAAAAGTGAAGCTTTCGCTCGCGCAAAAATGCGTCTAGTACCGAGTAGACTTCCTTCCAAAAAACACGTGCAGTTATCATTTATCTTCGAGAAGATTCCTTTGATTTCCGATGATAATTTTCGAGGAATTTTAACGAAAATGTTAAGGAAAAATTTCCGATCATTTTCGAAGAATTTCATCGGACATCACTGAGAAAAATCTCCGATGATTTCAGGAGAATTTTGTTGAAAATTTTAAGAAGAATTTCCAACGATACCAAAGGATTTTATTGGTAATCATCGAGAAATATCTCTGATAATTTTTGAAGCATTTCTTCGGAAAAAAGGTTCGATGATTTCCAGAGATTTTCATCGGAAATTTTTAGGATAAATTATCGAAGATTTCCGAAGAATTTTATCAGAAATGTTAAAAGAAAATCTCCGATGATTTCCAAGGAATTTTATCAGAAATATTTGAGAATAATCTCTGAGAATTTCCGGAGGATTTCATCAGAAATCTTCAGAGGAAATTTCCAAAGATTTCCGAAGAATTTCTTCAAAACTCTTCCGATAGGGTTTTATCAAAAAAATTTGGGAAAAATCCGAGGGTTTTTGAAGAATTTTATCGGAAGTTATCAGGAAAAATCCCTGATGATTTCCAAAGAATAATTTCATTGGAAATCTTTGAGAAGGATCTCCGATGATCTTAAACGAATTTCATCTCAAATTGTTGGAATAAAATTCAAAAAATTTCCGAAGAATTCCATTGGAAATCTTCAGAAAGAATTTCCAGTGTTTTCCAAAAAATTTTATCAAAATTTTTCGAGAACATTTTCCGATAATTTTTGAATAGGAAACATTCGGGGAAAACTCCGATAGTTTTTGAAGAATTTTATCGAAAATCTTCAGGAAAAATCTCTGATGATTTCCAGGGAATATAATTTCATTGGAAATCGAAAAGAATCTCCGATGATTTTTAAGGAATTTCATCGGAAATTTTTGGGGAAAAATTCTGATTCCCGAAGAATTGAAACTATTTCCGACTCATCCCTACGGGCAAAATACCGCCGGGCGAAACGCGGGAGATAATGTGAGACCGATGAAACCGCGCGATTTTTCAACTTACCAGAAAACGCGCGATTTTCAACGTATCAAAAAACGCCAAGTAACCAAGCGTTCTTTATATGAGAGCGTTTATGTGACGTTTGTAAAACGCCTCTTTTCTAATGAATTTAAAAACGCTCCTTCCAATTGTTTCTTAAAAAAACGCCCTCACAAATAATTTTCAAAAGCGCTTCTTTTCAGTACTTTTTAAGAAAAAATAATTGAATAGAAATTAAATATGCAAAAATTATATTTAATATTAATAGGAAAACAAATTGGTAAAAAAAAAAAAAAAATGAAAATAAGCATAGGAACACACATCGTTTCAAAAATGTAGGTAAACATTTTCCATAAACTAGTCAACCATAAAACAACTAAAATGTCCATTACAACAATGATAAAAAATTTTAAGAATTGAAAACGACGAAGAAATAAACATTGTGCACTATAAATTTTAATACTTATACAGTGACGCATTCATTTTTTTCTTCTTCTAATTTTAAACATAAGAAAACTGCAATAAATATTAAATGAAGAGTGGTAATGATAAAAAGAAATGTCAGGTGTATTTAATATACTATAAATTGCGTGTATCAGTGTTCTGAATTGAAATTGGAAAGTATAAATGAATCTTTTAAAATTAGAATAGAAAAAAATACAGCAATACAGCGTCCTAATATTACCAGTACGCTGCTCCAATGACGATTGACTTGACACCACTTCATGTTGTTCATCACTGTTTTCAAGGTTCTTTTTGGCGGCTGGAAAGAAAGGAATGAATGAATGAACAATTTAAAAATTGTGTTGCACCTCCTGCTTCCTTTCTCTCTTCTAGCTTTTTCGCCCTGGTTATCGCATTCTGCCAGTATTTCAGCCAGTTGGCTACCTCTTGCTCCAAGCCAGAATGAAAGTTGTACTCAAACTGTAAGAAGACGATTGTGTCGCTTTGGCCGAAAATATAGTTCGCTCAGTATAAGTTGACGCTCGTAGTTTCGTATCAAGTTGTCAGGTTTACTCAAACTAAAACGCTCCTGTTTTACCAGGTAGGCGCGTCACCCTGGTTAATTATATGCGGAAGGGTTAATTTAATTCACCTGTACGCAAGCAATAACGTTGGTCGACTCCGAGCAGGAGCAAATTAAATGAGTTGGTTCATGAAAAAAGCAGTTCGCGAAATTATTCCGAGCAAAAACCATCTGCTCACTGCTCTGTAATTCTGGTTCAAGTTTAACTGTGTACTACACAAGCTTCTGCCAGAAAGGTCCTCATTTGTAAAAGAATTCAGTTGAATTTGAATAAATCGCAGGGTATAATAGAGTAATGCATGGTTCATACTATTAAGAAAGAGGAGTTTCCTGCTGTATCTGTCCTAAGACAGCTAGAACCGCGTGTATTTCAACGCACAGAATTCTGCATGTACATCATCAAATGGAAGGATCAGATTTATGATTGTTGAAAGAAAGAGGACAGCGTGGATATGAGTAACACTCAGGTTCTGTATTTCAACAAGCGATCGCAGTATTTCGTCTTCACAGATATCTAGCAACGTTATATTCACAGATTTCTTTTCAGGTCACTCAGTTTTTTCTTTTCCCACAATACGTATTATGAATCAACGTTACACACTTTTATTTTTTTGATATACCGTTCAAAAACAAAAGGTTTTCGTTTGTGTACCTAGACCTGCTACATAATCCGAGACCTCATGGTCAGTGATAATTATTCTCAATTACAAAAAGTCAAAAACCTTATTGCAAAATTTTTGGTGTTAAAAACGCTATGAAACCCGACCATCTTAGTTAAATTTGTTCCATATGTTCAATTTCAGATTTCTTCTATCATAACACTCAGCGAAAAATGCACCGAACTACAAAGTATACAAACTTTTATAAGAAGTCTTAGTCAGGATACCCGTACAAACACAATATCTTCTTTCGTTCTTGGTACAAATCAGTTGTTCTCTATGTTCTATTCGTTATTCGTGAATCAAGCAAGGAATAGTTGATCTCAAACCTGATCGCTGCGACACTTCTCTCTTTACTGATAAAGAACAATCCGGAGCAACATATTGGAGCAGTGAGCAGATTAAAAACCCTAGTTCGCTAAAAGAGCAAGCAGATGAGCGAGGAATTGCCATTCCTACACGCAATGACGATCAGGGTTGGAACCATTCATTCTAGGTACTATATATAAACCAGATTTTGTTTCATGTTTCTATCTCATTTCTATGCCGAAGTATGTAATTTGAAACTCTTTTTACAAACGGCAGTTTCCTAGACTCCCACTATTTCTATACCACTTCTATGTAACGAATTAACAGGACGAATCTGAATGTGGGAGATGTTGTTATTCAAAATATGCATACTGAAGATCCCTGAAACACACAAGTTCTTCAGCGTTGCAGGACAAAATACGAGTATCAACTTATACAGGGCGATATTATGTACGTGCTCTTAGAAATCAATTTTCTCTCTAATTCGTACTCACTATAATGAATCGACATTGCAATCTAATATCGCACTTACTTACACATTTTAAAGATATTGTACGTATTATACATAGTTCTTACCGTGTTCGTTCTGAGAATCATCCTCCATATGGTTATTTAAATGATATGCATCACAGAATAATACATGGAAACTTAAATAAACCACGACTGTTGTTTTTCGTTTCACAATTTCAGCATTTCAGGCTACAAGTCACAGCCACACAGATAACCAGTAACGGTTTCACGTTATCAATAATTTAATCTGCGCGCGCAGATGTATGTGGAAAACGCCACGAAATTATAATAATTCGGGCGTTTTCGAACCTGTTCATATTCGCGCGTATAATACCATGAGTGCAAAACGTACGATTTCCTACGTATAACAATTACAGAAAACGCACTCTTTCTTAAAAAAGGGGCATTCTAGTGATATGAGAGAATACGCGCGCTGAACATTTCTTATGAATCTGCGCGTAAATTAAGAACTGATGAAACGCCCGGCAAATTTTCCCATCTTTACTTCTCTAAAACGCCCATTTTTGTAACATGAAGAAATTCGCACGTTGAATGTTTTCAAAAAGCAATGGCTAATGCGCGCGTAAATAAAAAGTTGTTAAAACTGCCAGTAAAATTTTCAAGGTTCTAAGTGATTTTTTAGTTAAAACGCCCGTTTTTTTCAAAAACGCGCTCTTCGAAGGCGGAGTTTTGTCAGCAGGGATGCGATGGGATCAGAAATTTTCCCGAAGATTTTTCGGAAATCGTTGGAAATTTTTCTGAAGATTTCCGATGAAATTCTTCGAAAATTAGCGGAGATTATTTTCGAATACTTTTCCAATGACATTTTTTTGAAATTATCGGAGACTTTTCTCAAATTATTTTCGATAAAATTCTTCGGAAATTGTGGGCTGATTTCCGAAGAATTTCATCAAAAATCTTCGGGAAATATCTCTGATTCCATCGCATGAGTGGAAAATAGTCTCAAGTCTTCGGAAATTATCAATTTTTCCCCCAAAGAATTTCCTATGAAATTCCTTTAAAATCATCGGAGATTTTTCTTGAAGATTTCCAATGAAATTATTCTCTGGAAATCTTCGGAGATTTTTCCTACAGATTTTCGATAAAATTCTTCTAAAAACCATCGGAGTTTTTCCCCCAAATATTTCCGATGAAATTCTTCATAAATGATCGGAAAATTATCCAGAAGATTTTCGAAGAAATTCTTTGAAAAACATTGGAAATTTTTTCTGAAGATTTTCGATGAAATTCTCCGGAAAAGATTTCCGAAAAAATTCTCCTGAAATCATCGAAGATTTTCTTCAGTGATGTCCGATGAAATTCTTCGAAAATTATCGGAAACTTTTCCCTAATATTTCCGATAAAATTCTTCAGAAAGTATCTTCGGAAATCAAAGGAATATTCACGAAGATTTCTGATGAAATTCTTTGGAAATCATCGGAGATTTTCCCCGAAATTTATTTCATCGGTGCGTTCTGTACACCACAACCATCTTTGTCTTCTCTTCTTTGATGAATGATTTTCGATTTAGAACAAGTTCCCTGAACACTTACGTCGGCTGGTAACAACCTGAGCAAACTTTGTTGTCTTTGAAGCACTCCCTTTACTTTGTGGAACGTTTGCTTTGAAGTGAATGAGAAAGCTTATGCATACGGATTAAAGCAAAACCTTAAACTTCTATCTCTCCCTTCGGAGCGAAGGTTCTCACTCCACTCTTTTGCTTTGACGTTAAAGCTTAATTTTTATGCATACGACCCAATGATACGATAATAAAACGTTTTTGTGTAAAATCAGTGTTGGTTTTTCAGTAGCGTAACTACTCATTCCTTCTGGGGTGGGGATTAAAATCATTAGATATTGTTTCACCATGTTCAATTTTCATTAAATGAACAAAAAAGGAAACAAACTTATAAGGTATAAGATATCTATCATCTATTACGAAATAAGGTCTATTTTACGCTCTTTAGATACAGCAAAAACTAAAAATTTTACTTTTAAAGAGTTCAGGGGGGAGGGGTCCCCAAAACCTCCCCCGTATTTACGCCACTGTTGTTTTTTTTTTGTTTTTTTTGTTTTTTTTGCTACACATGGAATTATGAAAAGTTGCCGGCCCTGCTTGGATTTCACCGTCAATTTTTACAGCCACTTATCCACTATGTTTAAAATATATAAACCAAACATTCTGGAGGAAAAATAGCAAATTTACAGTATTACAGAACATTGAATTTGGTCTCGAAATTCATAATCAAAACTGGTGATTCAACTTACCTACAACCTATTGAAAAAAAAAATTGAATATATCGCGTGAAAAAATATGAACACTTTTACAACAATCAAATTTTCTAACTTTTGGGAGTAAAAGAAAATCAAGTTATCAGTTCTCAAACAGCCATTCAGGCATTTAGCCATCGATATTCGAAATGAACTGGATCGTGAGCCTACCACTGTGTTTGTGAATGGCAATGTGACACAAGAAAAGGGCCTATGTGTCTGAAACTGCTGGATGGACACTCGGGCTCTTTTCTTGTGACACGTCACATATGGAGAACGACAAATACACACGATTCGTCTATCTTTTAAAGCAAAATCAGTGCTGCTGAATTTATGAACATTAAAACGTGGGAGAAAAAGAGGTTTTGAACAAAACTAGCAAGAAAACTATAAAGAACTCGTTATTTTGATTGAGGACATTTTACCATGGGGGAGGGCTCCGGTAAGCGCTAGGGACCCCTCTGGCTACGGGCCTGATCCCAACGTAGGCATAACTAGTTGGTTTCACGAGGAATTATAACGGCTCGTATATTAGTTTCATGTACCTACTTGACTTAGAATAGGAATCGATCGAGTATTAACCCTGAGAATTTATTTGCAGCATGTTAACTTTTGTTCAAGAAGAAGTGGCATACTTGAGTGAAACGTTTGAAGTACTGCAATCTAATGTAGTAAATGGTTAGTTTATTAGCATCGTAGCATGAAAAACTTGATGAGAAAGTCGACTCAAAGGTTCTAATCTCTTACATATACAATTTTCAGTGATGAAAGCAGAGGCGTCATCAGATACCGCTGTGGCCTCGGAGCAACCTGATCAGCTGGTGGAAGTCCTCAATGGTACGAATCAAGTTATTTATCTATAGTAAAAATTAGAGTATCGGGAACTGAGAACTGAGAAGAAATAGGATATTTCTGGAGTGGAAGAAATATATATTTCAGCGTCTGTGAGTGAGTGCAGTGGCTCTCTGAGACCACCCCACCTCCGATCATTTTTGGGCGCACGCCTCCACGTAGTTTTTCCATTTTCGTTTTTCCTGCGCTAATCTTTGCTACTGGGCCCTCAGTTCTCTGACGAGTTCATCTCTCCATCTGGCTACTGATCTACCCTTCTTTTTTTTTCCTTTGCAGCGGAATCCAGTTGAGTACTGTTACTCCCCATCTATTATTATTCGTCCTCGCTAGATGCCCCGCATATTTCCACATTAATTTTTTGATATTATACCCTATATCCCCGCCTCCCACCATTTCGTATAATTTTGCATTTGAGATTTTATCTACCCATCGCAGTCCTAGAAGTTTCCTTACCATAGATCTAAACGTAATTTTGAGCTTCATCATTTGTTTCCTCGCAAGAGACCAGGTCGGCGCTCCATACGTGAGGACTGGTACCGCTGAGCTATTCAGTATTTTGATTCTGAGGGCGGTGTTGGAATTTCCGCAAAAAATAGATTTCAATGCCCAGAAGTTGTTCCACCCCATTTTGATACGCCTCGTAATTTCTTTGTTACTCTCTTCAAAAATGGTAATCTGTCCTAGATATTCGATTTCTTTTACCCTCTGCCCCTCGATTATCAGATTTTTTCTTTCCCCGTTTCCGATTATTTTTGATGTGTTAGTAATTCAGCTTGAGGCTAGCTTTTTTTTGCATTCCCTCAATAGCTCTTCTGCCATTTTCTTCAACTCCTTACTATTTTCTGCAAATAAGATAATATTGTCTGCGTACCTTAGTTTAATTAGAAATTCTCCATTTATTTTTAGTCCCCTTCGTTTCCACTTCAGATTTCGAAATATTTCTTCCAGAATGCAGGTAAAAAAATTTGGCGACAAGGGATTCCCTTGTCGGACCGCCTCCCAATTTTGAAATCCCTCCCTTTGCTTTTAAGGCTGATCTTTGCACTCGAATTTGCATAGCAATTCTGTATGACTTCAATAAACCCTCTTTCAGTTCCCTGATTTTCCTGTGCTTTTAACGTATCTCTCTATATATTAAAAACCAAAACTCCCCCTCCCCTTCCCCACTCCTGGAAAAAACTCCAAGGAGTCTGATATCTAAATCTCGGTCTTCGTCTAAGACATACCAGACATAAACAGACATATAATGACATAATTACCCATACTGCGGGTTACCTACCTAAAAATCAGAAAAATTGCAGGGGCAGACCAGAACTCCTCCCCCCTCCCCCGGAAAAAACTCCAAGGAGCCTGATATATAAATCCCGGCCTTTGATTAAGACATAACAGACATAATAAAACATAAAGAGACATATAATGACAAAACCAAAACTCCTCCTCCCCCTCCCCCCTCCTGAAAGAAAAACTCCAAGGAGCCTGATATCTAAGTCCCAGTCTTCGTCTAAGACATAACAGACATAATAAGACATGAAAACACATAATGCCATAATTACCCATACTGCGGGTTACTACCTAAAAATGAGAAAAATTGCAAGGGCAGACCAAAACTCCTCCTCCCCCCCCCCTCCTGAAAAAACTCCAAGGAGCCTGATATCTAAATCCCGGCCTTCGTCTAAGACATAAAAAGACATAATGACATAATTACCCATACTGCGGGTTGCCTACCTAAAAATCAGAAAAATTGCAGGGTCAGATCAGCTACTTTCAAGGATATAATCTGTTTTAACATAAAAGATCTCCAAGTTTTAATACATAACCGACATAATAAGGCATATAATGACATAATTACCCATAATCTACAAGATCTCAAATCACTGCGCATTGCCTACCCTGCCCCTTAATTGCTCAGTTTTCCAGGGGTAGTCTACCCTCAGGAGGGGTTCATGGTTGTGGAGGAAGCTCCTGAAGGGGGAGGAGGGCCCCTGTGTTGGCGTGGGGAGGCCCTGGGTGGGGGCAGGCGGCAGGGGGTTAAGATGAATAAGAGGACCCGATGGAGGAGAAAGTCCTTGGTGAGAGAGGGGACCAGGGAGAGAAATGGCCGTGGTGCGGGAGGTGCTGGTGGCGGGGTGGGGTCTTGAGGGGGAAGGGCTCTCGAGGGGCGGGTTGGTCATGGTTGTGAGAGCTCCTGGGTGGATGGTCAGGGATCTTCAAGGAGGACCATGGTGAGGACAGGGACTGTGAAGGGAGATAAGTCCCAGGGGGTAGTCGTGGGTGAGGGGTCCTCATGGTGGAGGAAATGGTTGGTAGGAGACGGTGGCCATTGAGGAAGGATTAGGTAGTGGTGGGTGAGGGTCCTGGAGGGGCAGTAAAACTTTAGTGGATAAGGGCCCGGGGTTATAACAGGAACTCACTGTGGAGGAGGGAGCTCCTGAAGGGGAGGAAAACCACGGTGGTGACTGGGACTGTAGAGGAAGATAACGGCCCAGGGTGGGGTGAGTGAGAATTCCTGGCGGAGGAGGAAGTCCTGGGTGAAAGAGGGACCGGGGAGGGAAATGAAAGCCATGGTGCGAGAGGGGCTGTGGTGGGGGTCTGAACGGGAAGGTAGGTCATGGTGATGGGAGCTCCTGAGTGGAGGACCAGGGGATCTTTGTGGGAGTTGGGATGAGGAGGCCGCCGAGAAGGAGCAGTGGAAGAGGAAGGCTGTAGCGAAGGATTATGGCCCCAATTGGGAAGGGCGTAATGATGGGTCGTTATAGGGGAGGAGTTTGTGGCTGAGGAGGGCTGCAACTGTTGAAGTGCGACCGTGGAGGCGGACAGCGACCGTGGTGAACGAGGGGGTCGTGGTGGAGGATTAGGAGGCTCGTGATGAAGTAAGGATGGAAGGGGGAATTCAAGGTGGAAGATTGAGGACCGCTGATAAAGGGGGAGCAAAAGAAGCGCAAAGCAAACCTCAACTCAGGAACAAAAGTTTTAGACCAAACACTGAGGACTGTGATGGTCGAACGAGGCGCGAAGCGCCGAGCAAGGCCGGCGCGAGCAAAGTGAGTGATGGTGGGGGTTAGGCCGCGAAGCGGCCAGGGGGCAAAGCCCCCTTGTATTTATGATTCACACTGAATCAAATGTCTTATGAAAGTCGATGCAAAGCGTTTCAATTTCCGCATCTTATTCATTTGTTTTTTCAATAATTCGGGTCACATAGAAAATATTGTCTACAGTTGAGAAGCCTATTCTGAATCCCGCTTGTTCATTCCCCCTGCTTTGAATCCAATTGGGCATACATATATCTTTTTAAAACTAACCATAAATACTTTACAGATGTTCGATGTTAAGCTTATTGGCCTGTAATTTTCAATTAGTTCCTTCACCCCTGTTTTTATATAATAATATTATTTCGGCCAAAAGTTCCGCTGTTTTGGACATATTTTCGTAGATAAAATTTTATTAAATATTTTAGTCAAGTGTGGTACAATCTGATTGCCAAACCCTTTCAACATTTCGTTCGTAATTCTATCCGGACCTGGGGCTTTGTCATTTTTCAGTCTATTCAATTCGTATTCCACTTCTCTCTCCATTATCTTCGGGATTCCTTCCTCCTTCCATCCTCCAGTTTTTACTATTTTTGGTATCTCGTTTCGCTCGCGGTACAAGTCCTCGTAAAACCTTGTTGCTACCTCAATTTCTTCTTGATTTTGAATCAATTTTCCTGTCTGATCTCTTAACTTTAGCATAACTTCTCTCTCGCCACCGAATTCCCGCCTGACTTTTTTAGTGGACCAGCTTTTTCCCAAAATACGAGTATCTTGAATCATATTTTTTAACATCTTCTCTAACTTTTTCCTCACTAATTTTTGTACTTCAGTTAGCTCAGTTTTGTCCAGTGGTGTTTTATTTTTATTTTCCCAAAGGGTATTCTTCCTGTGAACCAACTCGAGAATCTGTTTTGAGAGCTTATCGCCCGGTTTTTCTTTAGCCCTCTTTACTCCAAACTCTTCAACCGCGTTTTTTAAAGCTTGAACCATCCCGTCGTAGAAATTTTCTCCGACTTTCGTTTCTTCTAGCACTGATTTTAGTTCTGGCATGCTTCCTCTTTCTTCCCCCTTTACCCTCCCTGTGATTCTTATACTGAACTCTCTGCGGGATGAGATGCTCAATTTACGGTGTGGTATTAAGTGTTGTTACATCTTTAACTACTGAGGTCATTTACTAGTAAGTGGTCAATTTAATTTTTAGTTTTCCCGTCTGGCGATATCCATGTCCATTTTCTTTTGACTTTCTTCTTGTAAAAAGTGTTTGCTATATGTAAGTTAAATTTTTGGGCCATTTCTGTTAATCTTTTCCCCCTGTCATTTCTTTCCCCCAGACAAAATGGGCCGGATTGTTTTGAGTTTGCTTGGAGTGGAAGAAATACACGTCACACATTAGGGATTCAGGTATGAGTGAAGAATCCCTCTAATTGACCCTCTTTCATAATCATAAATCACTAAACTTCCTTTCATAGAAAAAATCATTGTTGTTAACCCTCTTTTTTGCGTATAGAAAATCCGTTTGTTACTACGGCCTATCAAATGGTGGGGGTTAATGGAAAGTGCGATAAAGACGACTGCTGCTGTGAATTTTTGTATCATTCAAAAACACCTTTCTAAATAATAAAACAAAGCGTCAGTGCCCGTAGGTGTATCTGCCATGTTACAGTTTTCACATTTCAAATTCCAAGACTGCTGGAAGATAAGGTTCAGGATTCAAGAAACGTAAAAAAAACAACAATATATAAAGCCTTCCAAAAGTGGGAGGGGCTTTCAGTCATCAAAATAGAACAACACAGACCGTTCCATTGCCTGCTCGGTCGCTCGACGAACAGACGGTGACATTTCGGGGGAGGGGGCTTTCCGTATGTTTGAGGATTAATCATCCATCAAGCCCGCACTTGTTTGTACTAATGCCAAGAACCCAAATTTCAGTAGCTGTGTGCATCTCTTCACATCTAGAACTAATGTCAGAGAAACGAATCTTATTATTTCAAAACCTACCCTTTTGGAGAAACAGGGACAAAAAGTCGTGATACAAGTTCTGGGAGTCATTCTCTCTAGTTCTGCACATCGCAGTCCTTGGAGAATCTTTATACAAAATCTGAGTCAGTTTTATCGGAGTCAGAAAGAGTCTGGGTGAGCACTGCCTAGTATGAATGAGTCTCATAAGATTTCGGGACGGCCTAATGGCTCTGAACTAGTCCAGCGAATCAACTGGATGTAAATGGGTAACAGTCTCAACATAGTTCAAATAATTTTAATGGGGCTTTAGAGTCTGGACGGGTCTGTAAAAACTGAAACAGAGTCTGACATGAGTTTTAACGTATCGTAACAGTCGGGAATAATATTTGGAACAGCTTGAATGAGTTCCAACAAATCCTGAAAGAGTTAATATAAGACTTCATTAGTCTTGAGGAATTTTAACCTGAGTAAACCTTGAGCTTCGAGCTAGGCTACATTAGTCCCAACATCTTAACTACTCTTGAAAGGAATTAAATAAGCCTTTATAGTATCAACATGAATTTTAACGATTCTTAATTTAAAAAATTTAATAATGGTTCAGAGTCTGAATTGGTCCGAACGAGTCATAACCGTCTCAAAGAGACTGAACATGTCTTACTAGTTTAAAATAAGTTTTAAAAAGGAAGGTATGGATGAACTGTATAGCAGTCTGAATGAAACGTAACACGTCTTAAAAAAGAGTCTGAACAATCTTCAGTGAGTCGTCCTGGTCCTTAACTAAAAGCTTGTGTGTGCCAGAGCATTTGATATCTCAACTAGGGCATAAGGTACAACAAAACTTCACTTTTTTTTTGGAACATGTGCTAGCCAGGGCGGCGCTGCCCTGACGTAAACTACGGGCCTGGAGTCTTTTAATACATCATTGACAGATCTTAACATAGTTCAAATAAGTCTGAGGGCGGTGTTCTAAGAAAGGTTAAAAGAGCGATCTAGATAAAGTAACATTTCTGGGTTGAAGGAACCAGCGAAATTAAATAATCAGTGAAGGGAGACTTGAGGAGATTCTAGACACTTGAGCCCCCGTCCATTCCAACTCTACCACAAGCTTAATGAACCTAATCCGATTCTATAGAATGAATGATTCTTTCACTTGACAAAGTACTGGTTGTCAAAACGTTTTCGAACTGACACTACTTGTTTTAAAGAATTGTACCTACAAGTTTACTCAACCCTCAGAGACAGAACTGGCCACTGATGCTATATTCGAAAGAGTAGTTTCCGGGGCCGAGGGTGCGGTGTCTCGGGGGCCACTGTGGCATGCGCGTGTATCGCCATATGTTTCAACACCCACCCCTCAGAGACTAAATGAATTCAGAACTATATGGAATTTGAACGAACTCCAAGTGGAAATTATAATAATTCTGTTTTTATAACGACTGCCCGTACGAAAGTACAGAAGCTACAGAGGCGGTTTTGTTGGGCGTGTGTTGGATGGGGAGAAGTTGAATTTCTTCAACTGCAAAATGTCAGCTTTATCAGTTGGATCCTGAGGATCTAATGTTGCCAACTGATAAAAATAAAAATTCTCCATTTTAGTAACTTTGCCAACTAAGTAGGAATTCAATTTTGCCAATAAAACAGAATTTTTAAAATTAAGAAGAAAAACTTTTCCCTTAGATGGATCAATAAGTCCAGATGAGTCTTAACAGAGTCTGAATTTTGACATAAATTATCTAATAGCTGATGTAAATAATTGGTTAATGAAGTATCTAATGCCAACAGAGCTGTAACATCAAACTATTTTGTATAAGTCAGTATCTGTTATAAGTTTAATGAGTAGTTAAATATTCAACGTTGGCTCACATGTTAACAAACTTGAATTTTCAAGGAAATTAAATCAACTTATTGGCTTCGCTATGTAATGAAAATTAGGCGCTTTTACTTCCCCTATCAGGAAGGAACCGATTTGTAAGTCCTCGATCGAGATTCTCGGAGATACAAATCTCTTTAAAATAAAGAGAAGAGACAAGAAATGCATAAAAATATAAGTAGATACTTATTGTAAATTTTCACTATTTTTCTGCTTCCTACGTCTTTCTTACGGCTCCCTACAGTCAATTCTTCATCTCTTCACATATTCCTTTTACGACTTTCTCTTACCGCTTTCAATAAGTCCTCTAGTACCAACCTTCCCTTCATGAGAGACCAAGGCATAAGCGAGGAGCCATGCTTCGAGAAAGGCCGGTATGAGAAAAGCAAGCTATCGCAGAAACAAGGCCACTAATAAGCCAATGGATAAAACCTTCCGTTAGAGCACCATTTTCACTTTACTGAGTTTCTCAAATCGAGGTTTTAACCTACATCTGGGCTCGCTACCAGATTGGATTTGTTCATTCTTCCACCTGCTCTATCCACCCCTGAATTAGATTCGTCATAACCATTTGCAGAACGACATCAAGATTAACACAATCTTCTAGAAGCGTGTGCTCATTTTGTATTCTTAGGCATCTCGGATCATAGATTCATTACGGATCTTTTGGTAGCTACAGTTTCAGATTCACGTTTCATCTGTAGGCATTCATTTAACCTTCCATAGTTCCAGTCACGGCCATTAACAAAAAATAGCTTCTTAATTTCTACGAGAAAACTAGTTCTTCATTCCTTGTATAACCGCAAATACACACATACACCAATACATATACATCTTCTCTTACGAGTGTTTACTTTTTACAGCTTCTGCCTATGTGATTTTGGGGATTACTAAGAGATTTATTATCCTGAGAACGTGTGGCAAAAGTAAGATTGCCAGCTATAATTAACGTTTCTAGATATGCGCACAGACTTGTAAGGTATGCGGATGAATCCTACATTGAGATTATGTTTTCAGATTCCATTGTGTTCGTCGGTATAATTGAAGAGGAGTACAATAAAAAAGACAAAGACGAGATCACTCACCTTATTAATGTCATACTAGCTGAGAACGGTATTGACAACAGAGACCTCATATTCCTATCGGAGCAATTCCCCGTGGACACCAACAAATATACGAGGGATTCAGAAGGCAGCCAGGGCGGTTCTGGAGGTAGTAAAGCGGCTGCGGGTGCAGGTGCCGGTGCCGGTGCATCAAATAACGGAAAGCAGGGTGGTTCATCAGCCGCTGCGGCTGCCGCCGCTGCTGCTGCATCAAGCAATGGTGGAACTCCATGTCCTCCTGGAAGCGCACCAAATACTCCAAAAAGCCCACCAACTACTCCACCATGCCCACCAACTACTCCACCAAGCCAACCGCCTACTCCAAAAAGTGCGACAGTCATCGCCGGTTCTGAAGCTGGTGCCGAGTCTGAAGGTGGTAAAGCGAAAACAGCGTCCCTTTCAGCAGCAGAAGCAACTCCGAACGGAGTTGAAGCAGCTTCGTTGTCTGCAGCTGAGGCAGAAAATTACTAATTCCCCCGAAACATTAAATCGATTTGTTCATCCTGATATACGCTACCCGAAGAGTTTGCCAGTATGCAAATATTGGTATCCAATTTTCTTTGTATTAATCATGTCTCATCAGCTTGATTTTACAACTTTTGTATCTATTCCGAAATAAATTATGCGTAATTATTCGAGTTTTTCTTATTTCTTAACAAAATCCCTTTTGCGTACCTGTATTAATTGCGACCTGTTAGAAACTGCCCCATTACTGGAGGGTTTGAAACGGATTATAAGGTACCTATCTTAATTAACGCCATGCTAAAGGACAATGACGATGGTTGGCAAAGTAATTAGTCTATGAGGTTTTTGACTGGGATGGGTAAGAGACGAAAGATTCAAGTACGTATTTTTGACCTCTTCTATGGGATACTTGATTTAGTGACGAGCTCTAAGCTCATACAGTTGGGTGGCGGTATTTGGAGCCCCTCTTGATGTGTTCCTAAAAATTCCAGCTCGTGTTCTTTGTTTTTTAAATGATATTTTATGAGTGATTTGGAGTGCTTTTAGGGAATGAATCGGGAACAGGTAGAATAAGGGGGTAGGGAACAATCTACCTCCCAATAATGACAACATTTCATTTTTAATCAGAAGTTTTATTTAAAATAAATATAATCTCGTGAGTCCGACGCCAGATATGTTATACTGAGTCCTGATAGCATTTGTAGGCAACTTTCCTTCACGAATTTCTTCATTGCATTTAATAATGCTCGTTCACTTCATAATGACCGCTTGTTTTCCATTCTTAAACAAAAAAAAAAAAAAAAATAGTTTGCGTTGTTAGGAGCAAGTATTACTGAATACTTCAATCGCATAATTCAGTTCGAATAAATCATTATTCTGAACATTCTGCGAGTACAATATGTAGAAAATTGAGTAAATTTACAATATATAATGAAAGAACTTACTCGAGAGCTTTTCGACATGGATATGTCTATTAACTGGCCCTCCCATCCTATTTCAGACCGACATGGAACTTGATTCCAATTCAGTTCACAGTTCAGTTCAGTTGTGCGTACTGCGTGAAGCCAATCAGGATGATTTAATTCTTCATGGTTTCAGTTCTGTGTTCCACATTTCCATGGAAATTATTTTTCCTTCTAGTCATATGTGCTTATTGATCTTGATCTTGGCTGCGCGGCTGCAATCTGCAGCCGATTATTTTACAATGCTTAAAAATTTGACATTTACAGCCATGGATATACTTGAGCGAAAACTGTATAGCTCCAAAGCTCCCCCCCCCCCCCCGATACGCTCGACGTTCCATACCGACATTCTTCCAGCCATGTGCACATTGATTTTGATCTTTACTGCGCGACTGCAGTCTGCAACCGTGTTGTTGACAGAAATTTCCATGGAAATTTTGAATTAGGGTATTCTTACAATCATGGGTTTTCCTTGCATTCAATAACATAGGAACGTCAAAGTCCATCTAAAAAAAGTTCGCTGACCAATAGCTGCGCTCAGTTGATCAAGATTGACATTTTTATGTTGAATGAATATGTAGAACATGTTCAGTAACTACAAGACATATCCATGTACCTATGTATCATCTGCGTGCAGTGTAGATACTCGTCATCAATTTACTGATGACTTGCAAGTGCGGATACCTATGATGTAGACGCGCGGAAGTATTGTAAAGGAGATGGTACAGCGCAACAAACTACCAAGGACCCCCTATCAGTAGAGGGGTTTTGCAAACACAATGAAGGATTGACTGTAGCAGTGCGCGACTATAGAATCCTAGTCGAGCTGGCGGGATAACTGTCTGTCTTGCAGTTCCTGGCTGACTGTCTAGCTTTTCTCTTTTCTAATTTTACTCTCAATCTTAGCCCTGAAATCCGCCCTTTCGAGCATTACTTCAGAGACGTCGGGAAGGCCATTAGAGTTGTCTTAACGCTCTTCTCATCTTGCCGAAAAACCGGCCTAGGTCGAAATGTAGCGAGTCGCAACGTGGGCTCGAACCCGGAACCTCCGGATTCCGAGACCAGCGCGCTTTCCACTCGACCAACCAGACAAGACCTCTCTTGAACTGAGTCTTTGGCTTGAAATTTGTTCAGGAGGAATTAAAAATGTGAGTTTTGGTAAACTACAATGTGTTTTCATAAATTTCTAACATTTTTATACAAGACGTGAAACAAAAATCCCCAGCCGTTATCCTCTTCTTCCTCTTCTTTTTTTTTTTTTCTATTGATAAGAATATTGAGGTGAATACCCGGCCATCTTCAAAGGCTATAATCTAGTTTCTTATGGGTCGAAAAAAGATTTTTCCGCCCAGAGGAAGACTAGAACTTAGAATTCCATATAGAAACATACTGAATAAAGAATCGAAATGAAAGTATTTTCGGTCTTTGGGTTCGGAAATGAAATCATATTTTCAGTCCAACCCCGATTTAGGCCCCAAGTTCAACTTTACCACCTACTGAGAATCTAGTTTAACTTGGTGAAAAAAATTGAAAAATGTATCGGAATAGAAGGTTTTTTTCATTGGTGGCGAAACGGGTGTCGCGAAGCTACGATTGCGATACATGGATCGTTCATCTGTCGCAAAGTTTTATTTTTAAGACACATGAAATTCTTCGGAAAATAAATTTATTAATAACACAATTCAAAAATAAGAATAAAAATCATAAAAGCAGAAAATTCTAGATAATATGATTTGTAATTTCTTTATCAATGGCAAGTCCCCGATCTGCAAGGGTTGACATAATTTTGACATGGTATTTTGACATTTTGACATACATTCAACTACTCAGAGCACTCTGACGCATTTTTGACTTCTTGATACACTTTTGAACGATCAATTCTGCTATACAAGTGGGCGGAGCTTGCGTGATTGTCAAGGACCGACACTATTTTGACTCAAAAAGAGTGTGAAGAGTGTCTTTTGACGCTGACAGCTCGGCTCTTGTTTTCATGGTACCAAAAAAATTTGCCAGATGTCAGCCGTGACTCTCTTGATTGTTAAATAGATTTCTGGGTGCTACTGCGCAACTCACTGGAAATTCTCGTGACAAATGATATTTTCAGTTTACTGCCTAGTGGCTTCAGATAAGAACTATTCAAGATTTCTTTAGATTCATCGCACTCAGCTTAGCAGTTTCAAAACCTTTCGAAGACTTTTCAGGTTTTTCCAAACTTACTTGAGAATCTTCAGGATTGACTGTGTGTTAGATTCTTGTAACATTTTCCTGACTCGATTCAGACTATCTAGATTCTTCTAAGATTCTCCTGACTCGCTTAAGACGATTCTTCTGATGTTTTATTAGCTCGCTTAAGCCTATCTTAAAAATTTTCTTGACTCGTTTGAGACTATTCTATGGACTCCTTCAAAGCTTCCAGATTTTCCCACACTTTTGTAAGACTTCTTCAATTTGCCGATTAAAATATACCGGAAAGGTCCTGAACCAGTTTGAGGAAGCCTTCGAGTCTCAAAGGATATACTAAACGCTTTCGAGTGGGCCTTCAATATGTTTGGAAGAGTATCAAAAGTCTCAGTGGGATACGGAATAGTCTTGAATGAGTCAGTTAGGTCTCGATTAGAAACAAGTCGAGAAGTATCTTATAAAATACTTTATTCGCCAGCGAGTACCACACTCCTTGTATCAGCCTGTATTCCATTGCGTGCATCACGTTCCTTGTACCAGCCTGCAAGCACTACCCTCTCCCAGTGCATCATCTTGCAGACCAGTCTGCAACCACGGAAGGGCATTTTCACGTCTGCTTCGCGGACTGCGCCGACATGAGAATGTCGTCGTCTCGTCGTCCACTACGCTCCACAGAGCACGTTGCGCTCCATATTTTTGGCGCGCTCATTTTTTGGACGCTATGTTTACTGGATGATAACATTCTCATGTGGGCGCAGTCTGCGAAGCAGACATGAAAATTCTCTTCCGTGGTTGCAGACTCGTCTGCAAGGAGCGTAGGGCTCGCAGGCTGGCACAAGAAACGTGATGCTCGCAAGGGAATACAGGCTGATATAAGGAGTGTGGTACTCGCACGCGAGTGAACTGTTAGGGCAGCCAGTCAGTCTAGTAAGTCAGTCAGTAGTTTCTTTATTACTATTATTTTTCGTAACGCTATTTTCGTCACGCTCCAAAGTAACATTTTTCTCCCAAAGTAAAGAGATAATAAAAATGTTTAAAATGTCAAAATGATTTCCATGGAAATGGTAATTTCTTTTCGTTACGCCTTTTCGTTCCTCATCAAATGTAACGTTTTTCCCGTTTGTGTTTTCCCCTTGGCTGGAATGTGCCGAAGAAAAGACAAGAAAATGTCAAAATAAATTTCCATGGAAATGATTATTTCATTCCTCCTCAAATGTAACGCGTAAAAGTAACGTTTTTTCGCTTTGTGTGCCAAAGTAAAGGCATGAAAATGTCAAATTAGGCTTAAACATGTCTGGAAGAGTCTCAGAGATGTTTTGAAGAGTTCTAGAGAAATTTTATAGTCTTATAGAAGTTTTGAAGCGGCTTTATTAATCTCTTGAAAGTCTTAAAAAACTTAAAAGTCTTTCTCAAACGCGTTTGGGTGAGTCTCTAAAAGTCTGACGTCCAACAGAGTTAAAATAGATAACAGTTCAAGAAAAAAGTCTCGGTGGGCAAAAGACAGTCTTAAAAACCTCCAAAAATCCCCAAAATCCCGAAAAAATCCTACAACTTGAAATAATTACGAGGCCAGGAATTGTCTTGAACTAACTCGAAAGAGTGTTAATGAGTTTTAAAAAAAAAAATTAAAACTTTGCTTAAAAATCTAAAGCAAAGCTTTTAGAAGACTCAAAACATTTTAAATGAGTTTCCAAAAGTCTAATAATAATCTATGAATCTTAAGCAGGTAATAGCTTGGCAAAAAATGTATTTTGGGTGAGTCAAAAGTCTTAGAAATCTCAAGGAATCCCGAAGAAATCCCAAATCATAAAGGCTTATCACACTTAAGATAGTCTTGACCTAATCGGGATAAATGGTAAAGAGTCGTAAACCTGTGTTAAAGCATCTCGAAGGATATGACTTTTCTTTAAAAATCTGAAACCATCTTACACAATAGGTACTTTAACTAAATGCACGATTTCAAAATTTTACTCGTTCAAAACAGTTAATTCAACTTGTAACCAGAGATGGGTAAGATCTAGATCAATAATGATCTTAGATCACAGATCACATAAAATTTTGATCTTTAATCTGGTCTTAGATCACTTGCGTTTGCCTGATCTTTGATCTTTTTTCATATCACTTTTTTTTTTTAGAAAATACCAGATCAGATCATCAGATTCTTTTTCTGAGATTTTCTTGAAAAATCAAATTAGTCCTAGAAAGTATCAAGTTTTAGGTCTTCTCTTGTTATTTCTTTGTGAATTGTGAGTTCGTGACGTTATAAATTCCTAGAAAACGTACGGTACAATATCGATTAAAATGATTATGAATTAGAAGAAAGAGAATTATATTTTGATCTATGATCTGATCTTTTCGCCAAAAAAACTTATTATGATCAGATCTTTTTTGTGCTTGGAGATCTGATCTGTGATCTGATCTTTCTGGGAATGATCAGATCATTTAGAATGTGATCTGATCTTAGATCCATTTCCTGTTGGTGATCTTGCTCTGATCTGAGATCATTTAGTTTGTGATCTTGCCCATCTGTGTTTGTAACGTACCTAGAAAAAGGTTTCTCCACACTCTTCGTTTTTTCCTTATGTCCTTCTTTTTTATTTTGCTTCCAACCCGAGCCCTGGAATCCGCCCTTTCGAGCATTACTTCAGAGATATCGAGGAGGCTGTTAGGGCTGTCTTAGCCCTTTTCCCTTCTGGACAAAAGAATCAGTATACTCGTGTTTTCTGTTTTGTTTTTTTTGTTTTTTTTTTCCCAGTTATGAAGACTAATTCTAATAAGAACGGGAAAAATTGTCAACATGGTGTAAGAGTGATTTTTTGACGAGATGTATTTTTGAGCAATTTTGATAGGTAACGTGACGTAAAACAGTAGTCACTAGTTTTCCGACAGATGAGATACGAGCTAGAAATACGGTTGGTCACTATTTCTAATTACGTTGAAAACATTTGTGATAGAATTATCTTCAAATCCTAGAATTTTTTCTACGACATGAAAGTTGGTCAAGTTGAATAATTTTTACATAATTATGTTGTATTGAAATACGACGGTATGGATTAGTTTTCACTGGATATCCTCTATCGTAGGTACTTAGCTAATTGTTATAATTCTTGCGAGTATGAGATCGAGATGTAGAGAACAAAATTTTGACTCAGGTCATCTGCGAGAAGAGGAAGTGACTCGAAAAATTGACATCGTCTGTGAAAACTGGTGTGTAACTTAAGTGGTGTTTGAACGTGAAGGTGTCTCGCCAATGATGGGCAGTGAACTGAAAGTTCAGTGGCAGTTCAGTTGAACTGTTGTGACGCAGTGATATTCCCGGATGGTCACAGTTGCAGGCTGAAGTTTGGGCAGTAGTAGCTATCTAGTAATGGTCTTGACGGGAAGCCATTCATGGAATGTTCTATGGCGGCACTATGACAGGTTACGGGGCTGTGGCTCCAGTCCGCCTATTTCACGTCATAGCCTATGTGCGGGAGCAGTCCTCCACCTGACTTGACGACTCTGTAGTGGAGATAAGCTGCGTGCCTAAACTCCAGGGGGTTTCTAACCAATACTTGAACTTTCGGGCTGACGATTCAAGGCTAGGGTCGGATTGTGAAGTTACGTGTGGACTAGTCCAGCTAGTCAGGTCAAACTGGTGTACTGCCAATGAAGAACCCATACTTTCAGGCTCATTGCACATTTTGAGGCCAGTATTAAGCTCATCCCTTCGTGCTGGGGGCGGACGGACGTGTTTTGCTGATGGATTATGTACGTCGGTTGTGCTACAGTAGGCGAATTCGGAGCTGGAACTGGTTATTAAGGCTGCAGTGGCAATTGTCAAAGACAGGAGGGTATTTGACACCTGAAGTATAAGAGTTGTGTGCCCTGGAGTTGAAGTATGAGAGGATTGTGTACCCTGGAGCTGAATTATAAAAGAGGGCTGAGTTCCCTGGATTTGAAGTTACTAAAAAGGAGGCTGGAGTGGAATTGAAGACGGACTGAGTCTGTCTTTTGAGAGACATGCTTAGCTTAGCGTTAGCCTTGTTTTTGGAATTAGACCCATGAAGATGTTCCCAGGGACGTAGCGAAGAGTTTTTTTCTGGGAGGGGCTAAAGTCGTTAAGTTCCCAACCGACTCAGTCAAAATTCCCAAGTATTAAAATTTGTTTGTACTAGCAAAAAAAACTTTTGACTTTCTGGATTCTTCCTTGTTGGATTTTCCCAACTTTTGATCCATCTAATGAAATTTCCCAACTCCGGAGGAAGCTTAAGGGTAGGCTGCCCCCGTGTCCCCTTTATTTTCCGTCTTTGGGGCTTTCCACCAAATGAGAAGGCCAGAAAATGTTATTATTTATGTACCTATTTGGTAAGTCTTTATACAAATAGCTGAAAGGCGATACGGAATTTAGCGTCCTATATAGTTTTTCGAACTTACAACAGGAATGCCTCGAACCATCTACCCGGCATCCCCTCGGTCGATGATCACTAGCAGATTCAACACACCCACCACTCTCGAAAAAAATTATTATAAATCGAGAAAATCATTAAAACTATTAATCCGGTTTTGTTAAAGATAACTTTATGAATCAGCATACATGTTACATAGTATATGGCTGCACAATGCATATATTATGTACTACATGCATTGTGCATTACGCGCAGTTTCTTTGATCTACAGATACCATTTGTTGGTAATCGATGCCATTTTTAGTCAAAACTTGATAAATTGGTTTCATGGCCGCTCTCGATATTCCATTCATGAAAGCATCCTCTGTGAATGCGACCCATGCTAACGGTACTGATGAAACATACGTATAATGAAACGTGCGCAGTTTTACTACAATTGTATAATACCAATTGGTAAATGTGCCCTGGAATCATGAAATGTGCCTCTGGTATCAAAAATCATTTTTCACTTTCTTGGCAGTTCTTATAGAAAAAAACACGCTTTTTCGAATGAAATTAATTGCAGCTTCCTATCTTTATTAGCTTTTCCACAAATTGCCTTTGAAAACTACGTCAACTTTAAAAACGTCCGTTTATACGGCGTTGTGTGCAACGGGCCTACGGGAATAACAGAGCACAAGAATTTGAAACGCGGCTGTCATAGCAACGCGTAAACGCACCACAGATGTACACGCTATGTACATCTGTGCGCACCTCTATCACCATCCCATCTTTACACTTGTTCATCTCGAAACCTGTTTTCGTAGGAGAGGCACATTTCATGATTCCAGGTCACATACGATGTTTGGTTTTTTGATCCCGTTGTAGGGAAATCTATGCTAATAAAAAACAAGATGAGAAGGTATTTCGCCCACTTTTTGAAAATGTAGAAAATAATGGACAGTTTAACTGTATGAAGTACCCAGAGTGTTCCATGAAAATCCAAATTTTTTGTTTCAAGTCACATTGAAACGGAACAAAGGAGGGCTAATTATATTTTTGAGTGACAAATTTCTATCAGGGTTTTTACTTGCAGATTTAAATACTTATTTCTGAGACAATTGATGTTCCTTACTTGAGCTGTGGGATGAGCAGGTCGCAAAAACCGCATATGTCTTGTAATTATCTGTAGCTAGAAGGGCGAAAGGGATATCTGCGGATAAAGATAGAACATTAGTACACATCTGATAATAGTTTGTTTTATTGTTTGTCGTCCAAGTAGGGTAATTCTATATTTTACTAAATCCTGAGAAAGAGATTTAATGATTTTCAACTATACATTAGATCAGACTGTAAGTTTGAGCAGCGCATGTATCTTCAAAGGTAAAGAACGATCATGTCCCAACTTTAACATTGTGTTCGTAAGCACATTCTGGTAAAAATATTCGCCCGGCAATACTTACATTCTGGGCTCAATTCTTCATCAGTAAGCGACGTGATTTTGGTTGGAGAACCAGATGAAATTAAGGCAGCTATTCGAATAAAAAGGAATCACATTTGTTAGCAAATAATTAATATAATTATTCAAAAAACTGGATGATTCAATTACTGGACTAATAATTCTTACCCATGACATGTTGTGACTGAAAAACGTCGTATGTGTCATCAACGAACACAACTCTGTTTTCTATGAATCGGTAAGTTTGTGACCTGGAAAAATTAATTATAAGACAGCCTGTTCACTAAAAAGCTTTGTAATCTCATTTTTTAAATCAAATTATTGTTAATATAGTCTACTTGATACTGTGAAAATCATGGGTATAATACGCATAATAAATATGACCCTGGATGAAAAAACCCCCTCAGTGTTTCTCTGCGTTTTATGTGAACACATGTTTATGTAGTCGTCGACTCTGGATAGTAATAAAACTTCAGTACCCGGAACCATCGAGAATATAAAGCTGCATTTACACTAACCTGACGAACAGAATTTTGAATGCAGAGTTCTTGAAAAAACGTGAAAATACACTATATGAGGGGGTTTTATCATTCGGGGTCACAAATATGCTTAAAATTAGATGTCAATTATTC
Organism: Acanthococcus lagerstroemiae; assembly: GCA_031841125.1. Taxonomy (NCBI): domain Eukaryota; kingdom Metazoa; phylum Arthropoda; class Insecta; order Hemiptera; family Eriococcidae; genus Acanthococcus; species Acanthococcus lagerstroemiae. The sequence goes on from CM063110.1 coordinate 24,472,911, forward strand.
CCATCCAGAAATGTTCGGGAAAATTTCACCCAGAATCTTGTAAAATTCTCACGTCAATAAACATTTTTAATGAAGTAAGAGATTCTCCAAAATAAGGTATAGGTAATACTCGTACCTTATAACTCATCTATCCGCTCAAATTGCTCTGTGGTTTTTACTTACTTTTCATGCAGTCCTATCGACTGCATTTTTATCGAACCATCATCATTAAATCCGATGTAGTAACGTAAACATTTACATTCTCGGTCACTAAAATCTATTAAAAAAATTTAAAATAGAAGTTCGATTTAATATTGAAAATCTTCGTACGCTGTAGGGGTCAATTTTGAAACTCCAAGAGATCTTACTGTGCAGACCACAGGCTACGGAATCATCTAAATACCTGCTTCTCCCTTTAGGTATTATTTTAGTTACTACCCATAATCTGTTCATCTGCAATACATAAATAGATGTTTTTAGAATTTAATTCATAACAGTTCTGTATGAAGCTCCGCCGAAGTTCATATTTAAAAACGAATCTTACGTAGCCCTGGAATTCATCAGCTACGTCAACGATCGCATAATTGGGGCAACCTTTTGCATATTTACGCGAATGTGATTCCAGAACAGCCTTAGAGTCGTCGATGTCTTCTTGAACTCTGCCCATTTCGTTATTCATTTTTTGATTCATATGTTTCATTCTTTGATGAGGAATATTAGTGATAATATTTTCGAGTTTCTCTTCCGCATCAATATTCCCCGGAGACGCCATACCTGAAGCCAATTCTCCTGGCAATGTTCTCCCCCAAGACATGTCCATTAAAGAGGCGAGGAAAATAAGAAAAAGTTGCATTTTCTGTAAATGTGCGAAGCATAAATGTTGAACAAGTAATAAACAACTATATTAAACAGCTTAACCATTAGACACAAAGTAAGTATTACTCGGATGTTGAGCAATAATCACATTTTATTTCATTTTTTACATCAAGTCTGGTGCCTGATATCGGACGGTTATATTTCTCTGAAAATACCACAATTATAAAGAATTTCGAGTTTGAATTTTGAAATGCGATAGAGATTAAAAAATTGGTACTGCATCGAGCAATAACACCGATTATTTTTTTTAATAATGTTGTCAGTGCTATACATACAAGATCTTTTATTTTTTTGAAATGTGACATTTTGGAAGAAATTGAGGGTCTGATAAGAAGCTCAAAGCTTTATATGTACAAAAAATAAAATCAAATATGTGTGTTATGACTCGATTTTTGTCCATCCTACCGCAGCGTTTTCAAATTTTAACTTCAGATTTTTTAGGTCACAGAGAAAAATGTGGCTTTTTGGAAAACTGAAAGACAGAAAACTTGATATAGAAAAATGAATAAACAATTGGTTTTATTACTAGGTACAGTACCCAATGTATCTTGTCCTTCATTGTGTTTTTAGATTCACAGTTTTTTCAATTGGTATTTCTGAGATCGGCCTAACCTATACGTTCTCTTTCGAAATCTTTTGCATTACCCTCACATTTAGATCGTAGACTTTCAATTTTAAATTGCTACAATACAACAAAGAATCAACCAGAAGAACCTGGTGCCTGGATATTCGTGTGGTGTGCTGCAGTATTCCTCTTAAATTGGCCCTTTTTCTCTATTAATGTTTAATAGAGCGTATGGCGATGCACGCATGCCAAATTGACTCCTCAGACACCGCACCCCTGGCCCCGGAAACTACCCTTTCAAGTACCGCACCAGTGACCAGAGGAACTTAAATTGGTCCTCATAGGCACCATATAAAATTTACGCTATATTAACATGGGGTTGGGGAGAGAAAAGAAGTGAAGCTCATTTTACTCCAAGTATCTAATGGTTACATGTGTTTGCAACCGGACATACATCAGGTCTCAAATGAACGTTCTCAAATTTCGGTAGTAATTTGTGGATCATTTCACCACTACAGATATTGAATCCCACTAAAAAACTTCATAGTTCTATTAACACAGACAGATGAACAATTATTTAGGCAGCCAGTCAGTCTGCCAACTGGTCTGTCAGTCACATTGGGAAGACAGAGAAAACACGAGGGACACAGCTTGCTCCGCCCTTCAGTCTGACAAAAAGACAAAAAGTAAATCAGCTAGGCAGCCTGAAAGACCAACACACGAACAACTTGCCAGACTTCCTACCAGTCAGCCAGCCAGCCTGCTAGAAATACGAGTAATTAGACAGACAGAAAGGCAGAGACCGATAGTAAGCCAGTCAAACAGATAAGGAAAATTGTGTATTGGTCAAATGGTGGTTTACTCATTTGATAAACGCGAAAAATTTCAGGGCAAGATTTGTTACCAAAGATCCAATCAAGAAGGCTATGTGAAGTAGACAGTGAGACTGAGAAAGTAGACTATGAGACAGCGAGACCAAGAGACAGTCAGTTACATTGACTTGCAGACAGACGTACAAATAGTCACCAAGAAAAATTCCTAAGCAGATATATCCACAGTCTCGGTTCTCGACTCTGGTTATTAATTTCATATTTTCACATTCTGACATTTTATTTATTATTATTATTATTATTTTTTTTTTTTGAAATAAATTGTTGCGCCTTCAGCCTGCTTGCTCTATAATTTTGGAACGACAGTTCTGTGCTGTAACATTCACGAAGCGGTCGGTAGTAGCCACCCGAATAAGAGGGTTGATACAAGCCAAGTAAAAAGAACCTCTGAGGTCAAAGTGAAAATAATAAATATCGACTTATCAATGAACTGAAAAACGATGAAGTGAATATTTTCGCTAATCGTAATTCAAAACTTCAGACTTGTAAAAAAAGAAACGCATAAAAAGTTCTTTTCACTCTCCTGGCAGGCATATAAAATTGATGAAATATTTAGTCATTTTGTAATCTTCACTGGCAATTTCTTCACCAAAACGAATTTGTGAATTGGTGAAGCAGCTGCCGATTTAGGGGGGAAGTTGAATCGTGACTTTAAGCACCCACTACAAACTCAGTCACGCCTTAAATCAGCAACCCCTGCGCATTAACTACAAGTAATTCATAAAACAACATAAAACAATGAAATTGCTTCAGGGAATCTTCTTTACAAAATATCAATGACAAATTATGGTTGTTTCAGTAGAATGAAAAATTAACCAAAACTTATTCAAGAACACGAGCTGAGAAACAGTAATATGTATCGTTTTGATATTCAATTCCGGGACTAGATGTATGGTTTTGGGCCCCGGGATCGGAACTTGGTAGAGCCCCATTTCCCCCAGGTGGCAAAAACTCAAACATCATGACTAAAATAATATGTATAGGTATACCTATTAAGAAAAAAAAATACGAAATCTAATTTATAATGATTTTATTTTGGTTGGTAATGGCACTCAATGGTAATTTTTTAGGGTTTAGAATTTTTCAGGAGGCCACGAGTTTTCATAGTCGGCATTTTTCTTATACATGGGAAACCGATTGACGATCTGCGAACAATTGTGTTTCTGTTTCTAATTTAAAAAAAAAAAATTCATTTGATGGTGGTCCCGGAATGCTTTCCTAAATCTGACCCTGTCGGACTCATTGAATACATCTATAGTCAAGAACAGGCTCGTAGTACAACCACTTTTCCAGAGTAGGCTACTACTTTTCAGGATAAGCAGAGCAAAATTTTGCAAGTTAGTCTAGACAAGAAACAAGCAAAAAACTTTCAAACTTTTTTTTTTAATAGACAAAAAAACATGTTTGCAAGTGCGGAGTTCCATTAGGAAGATTTCTTTTCAAAATCTTGAAGAAAGAAAGAAAATCGAAGTGACGAAGTGAGCAACCAATCGTCTCAAGGTGGGCTAAGCCCCTTCACGGCGCTATGGACCTGGTCAGGAATCTGTACTGAAGAAAAATTCATTCCAAAGACATGAATTACACGGAGATTTTCTTATGGAGAGGGAGGGGATGTTCAACCTATAAAACGGTTATTTAGTAACCTGAAAACATGTTTAGTTTGAATTGATGAATAAATGAAAGAGAACACGTCTTCCTTTACTGTTTGAATGTTGTAAACTTAAGATCTTATTTCGCTAACAAATGAAAATTCTGGGAGTAACAAGTAGAAAGAAAGACTTCGTTCTTTCAAGATTTTTAATTGATGCTCCTAGTTATCCAGTGTGGAAATCTTCCTTCAAGCGCTTCTTTTTGAGTATGTTCACGATTTCTTCGGTTTAATTTCAAATGCTCAAACCTCTTCCAAATTCTCACTGTAAGAAACCAGGACCTGCTTGAATCCCGATGCGCAAAATCCCACAAATTACCCGGGTAATTAAAGGGGAACAAGAGTAATCTGAAGGTAACCGAGGGTAAAAAATGAGTAACTCTCCCGCCGCGAGTAACTAGAGGGTAACTAATTGCGTAGTATCCCGCCAGTTACCCGGGTAACTAAAGGGGAACAAGGGTAACAAATGGGTAACGTTTCCGCAGGTAACTGGGTAACTAGAGGGTAATTGATTGCGCATTGAGATGTTGGCCGGTTGGGAAAAGTTGCATTGACAACTTCAACGGAGGTATAAAGGATGAATGGCTATAGTTCAACAAGGTAAACATGAGTACAGGCGTACAAAATTCTCAGAATTTAATAATCAGCCAAATTACAAATGTAACTCCCAACAAGTTAACCAGAGGCGCCAGGCCCGAAAAAAATAACAGGGTAGGGGCTAGTTGCAAAACATAATACTTCCAAGTAGGTAGCATCTCTAATTGTCGGTCTATATTTTCATTATTTTTCACCCTGTGACTCTACGTAAGCTACATGCAAGAGAGGAGCGATGACAGAATTATGATTTCTCTCTTAGGTCCAGTCACGGACCCGTACAAGACAAGTATCTTATTTATCATATTGTGACCAAAAGGAAGAATTCAGCTTTTGAATTGATTTGAAACTCTGCGAAACTTATTAGGTGCAAGTGGTAGACATACTTCGAAGTTAGACAGACCATTTAGAGACTTTGAAATGAAATTTATGTCGCAGAATAAGTTTAACATGGTTCGAGATACCTGAAACTCATAATTTTAAATCATATTCTAAGTAATCAGTATATTACGTAAATTTTATCTGGATACCCACAATGTACCCAGGTATCTATATGTATACTTATACGAATAATCGTTTGCTTACTAATATGATCAATTATCCTTTGCAGACGTAAGCAAGCGTTAGTATAATTACGTAGGTATAGACACAATGTTGCGTAACTTACGTACCAAATTTTTCAGATTCTGCATGATCCACCACGAATTAGACGAAATTAATGCGAAATTTACAGTCAATTAATTTCAAAATGAGTTGTTAGCTATACGCAATTGCAGAACACTTGGCGATTATACCTGATGCTTTTCAAGGGTAAACTGTACCGCAATATCACGCAATTTGATTCGTTTATTGACTTTATGGTTCCGTAATCACTTGCCCGTGCCGCAAGCACTAATAATGTAGTATATTTTTCTGAATTTATTCAGTTATATAGCCGTATGATTCAAATGCGAGTCATTATTTTCAATTTTTTCTTCTAGAACTAGGTTGAAAGTGACAAAATTTGATAATGCATCTGTGTTAGCAGAATGATTGCACTGACGCATGTCGAAATGTTGGTACATTGTAAGCTGAAACTGAATGGGCGGGAACAATCATTTCAGCAAGCACAGCTGAAAGGACATAAGTAGAACTAAGTAGTAAAATACATATGTTTGCTATTATTCTTTTACTTTACAACGACGAACCCATTAGGCAAGATTACATCCTCATCCCTTCATCATGGTAGATTGTGAGATCAACTTGGTAGATCATTTTAGTATATTATGATCATCGTAGTAGATCAAGATAGCAGCTTAATAAATGACGAAATTATCTTAGGTGTAGATCATAAGAAATCATTTAGTAGATCATAAGGTTATATTAGAAGACTGATGGAGAGTTCTAACGCAGTCATGGATTTGGAAATTTTTCACTCACTTTTAATCACTATAAAAAATCCCAAAAATTTGTCAAGTTGCCACAGTGAATATTTCCATATTTTTGAATAAAAATTACCCCATTTTATCTCTACGAAAATTCAGAATTGATAAAACCAGTAATGGTGGAGAAAGACTGATGCAACTAGCGTTTGAAAACAAACCTTACCGTGGTTAATACCCTCTTTAAAAAGCCATGAAGGACAAAGTGGACTTGGTTGACACCGAATGGAGTTTCAAAAAATGAAACTGACCACTTCTTGATTTGTAATCCTACAGTTGTATTGAATTATGAGGTTTTAAACGATTTTGATTTTTCTTCTGATCATAGACCTGGAAGGGACTAAGTCTATTAGTTGACCCCAAACCCAAATTTGATAATAAAAAACCCTTTGGTAAGTGTGGTAACTTAATTATTACGGTTTACCTGCGAGAGGTTGCCAATTCTATACTAGAGGAGAAACTGAGGGTGATTACTGCGGAGAACGTGGCTGATATCCAAATGAGATATAATCGTTTCGAACAGGCTATCACGGAGACCTTGAAGGCGGTTGGGGTGGAACGAACCCAGTTAAAAAACTGACGACAAATCCAATGCTAAAACGAAACAAATGATTGAAAAACAAAATCTCTTAAAAAGGAAAAAATAAAAAACCCTCGTGAAAAAATCGAACTTGTTATTTTGAATAGAATCATATTAGAAGTGAAATTAAACAAGACTTGAGCACCTTCGATCGGGAAATAGTAGAAGCTGAAATCACTAACAGTTGGTCAACTAAAATAGTGAGGAAGGCAATCTCCAAAAATTACTTCTGACCTCCAGGATTGGCAAACGCAACATCTATGATAGATCTGAGATAATGAAGGAGGCAACCGATTTTTTCCGTAAGCTTTACAGCACAGATAATATGAATGTTCTACCCACTCCGGTTGGTGGAGGTTCTAATGCCCTAGCAAAATATGAACAATCTCCTCCCTTCCTGGCTATGGAAGTTTTCACTATTTCGTCCCAACTTAAATGCAACAAAGTGGCTGGCCCAGATGGGCTCGACAATTCCACGCTCAAGGTTTTAGCTAAATCCATTACTCCGTTTTTTACAACTCTGGTCAACGAAATTTTGGTCTCTGGAGTTACACCGACTCGATGGCACGTGTCTGAAATTGCCCTGCTATATAAAAAAGGCAAGAAACGTGACTTGAATAATTAAAGCCAATTAGTTTAACGTCGAATGTCAGTAAAGTTTTCATAAAACCAATAAAAAACAGAATTTTCGGAATGCTGGATGCTCACCAAACTGAGGAACAAGAAGGTTTTAGGAAAGGGTACTGTACTATTGATCACATTTTCACGCTTAATAGACTAAAATCCTGGTTACTAGGGAATACAAGTTAGCTATGTACTTCATGTTCATTGACTTTCAGAAGGCGTTCGATTCTGTGTCACATAGATTTGTCTGGAAAGCTTTAGGAGACCAAGGGGTCAATGCGGATATTATCAAAATACTAGGAGAGCTCTATGACAGCTCGGAGGTCTACGTGAAACTGGATCTTCCAGAGGATAAATTCAAGTTGGGTAAGGGAGTAAAGCAGGGTGACCCCTTTTCTCCATATTTATTCAACAGCGTTCTGGAAGGGATTTTTAAAAATTTGAATTGGGGGAATAAGGGTATTTCGATCAATGGGCAAAAATTAAATCACCTCCGTTTTGCTGATGATATTGTTCTGGTAAGTGAAAGCGAAGAGGAACTGGAATCCATGGCCAACGAGCTGACTGCGGTGAGCAAATTAGTTGGCCTGTCAATTAATTCCTCAAAATCGAAACACATGTTTAATGTTGAAGTGTCAACATTTTTGGTTGATAATCATGAAATCAAAAATGTCTCAGAATATAAACATCTAGACCAAATCTTATCATTTGAATACAGACAAAATAAAGAACTAAAAGCTTCTATATCCAAAGCAGGGGATAACTTCTGGTCTCTTAAGCACATTTTCAAGAGCAAATTGAATATTATGCCTCCAAAGCCTGGGTGTTCAGACAGTGTGTAGAGCCGTCACTGACTTACGGAGCCCAGACCTGAGCCCTTATTACCAAAACCCAAGTTAATAAACTAAGGGCCACCCACAATAGGTGGTGAGGTCGCTTTTAGCTTTAAGATTGATCGATAAAATTAGTACGCAGTTTATTAGAGGAAAGTCTAATACTTCTGATGTTCGATGGTCAGTGCAGAAGCTTAAACTTGGATATGCGGGGCACCTGGCCAGAAGTCACGGAAATAAACTGAATAAAATTGTGGAGTCTTGGTATCCATAGTAGTAGAAGGAGAATACCACCACGAGGTGGAGGGACGAAACTGTTCGGAGATTCGAGATTTCATGGCAGAGAACTGCTAAGAACAGAGGGACTTGGAGACAGGCGGTAGCGGCCTACGAGACCCGTGACTGGGTGGACCTGATGGCGTGACGTCCCCATCAGGGCCATCCGTTTATGGTAAAGTTAATTAAATACATGTATATATTTCTTTCCACCGGGTCAAGGCAACAAATAAAATAGAATAAAAATAAAATTTCATCTCAACAAGTTCAAAAATTTTCGAACTTTTGTATGATTTCCTATGTTTTTTCGAGGTTTTCAATGGATGAAGATTTTCGTTCTAGCATAGTCGTAATTTTTTCAACTTTCACTCATTTTTCCACATCACAGAAAATCGAGAAATCTTTAACGTTTCCACCGTGAATATTTTGCCCATTTTTAAATCAAAATCAGACTAAATATTTCAGTTTCACATCGCTTCAAAATTTTCGAACTTCTGAACTCAACTTTTGTTATTTTTCATCCTTTTTATTACTTTACTTCAAATCCTAAGGAATTGAAATTCCAAGCGTAACCTACTGTTTTTAAAATTTCTCATTATCCCAGAAAGTCAAAAAAGTTCAATTAGCAATACTCACATCACACATCATAATACCAAATTGAATACACTGTTCGTCTTTGCATGAGCGCATATAGATTTTTGTTTTCAAAATTAGATTTTTTTGTTTTAGATGCAGACAGTTTCTACAAGGGGATGTAATGAGAAAGGGTTAGATTCACAGAATAATTACTTTTCTTTTCTGCTGAGATTATCGAGTTTCGGGGTCGTATTTACGTTAGTGAGCGTGCGAGGACTTGAGGGCAGTGATCAGGTGTGTTCATGAGGGCATTGTCCCCCCCCCCGAGTAACTAGGCTGGCCTTTTTAGCAGAAAGAAAAATTCATTGTTGCCCCTATTCCTTTCTAAAAATCCTTTGTTATCCCCTCCTTTTGTAGAAATTTGATTCTTCAAAAATTTGGTTTGCCCCCTGATTCAAATGGGCTGGTTACGGTTTTGGTGCGATGGAATAATCAAGATGTTGTGGGACTTCCCAATGGAGGGAAGACTGATGGGTTGTCCGCTATTTCAGTACTTTCGCTTGGTGTCAAATGCTTTCTTTTTCTTTTTCTCTCTTTCACTATCTTTCAGTATTTTTCTGCCTTTCCTTTCTTTCTTCCCCATTTTTTTCAGGTATATATTATTTTTTTAGTCCTGTAAAAGGCCTCCTTCTTGCTTGGCCCCTCCAGGCTGTAAAAGGACTCAATTAATTCATTAAAATAAATAAATAAAATGGCTTTTCAAGAATGAGTTGGAGGGAGTAAACATTTTTTCGCTTGCCTGGCTCGGAGAATTTTGTCACGCTTTTAGTACACTTGGGAAATTATTATTCCCCCCCCCCTCACTCATGCTAATTTTCTGAGCCATAATAGGTATAGTTCTCCCAAGGGGGAAAAAAATTTCAAGTTCGAGTGTTATTTGTTTGCTTCTTTGTGAGTGACGAGAAAAGTACCAAGAGTGACGCACTGAACTTACTTTTTCATATGTTTATATTTTGGATCGAAAAAGCAGAAGAATGGAAGAATTTTTCTGAGTGAAAAACAAAATTTACTGACCCATGGGACGGGAGAGAGGATACAGGCAAGTTGAAAGTTTTCTTTTTCAAAATTAGTAGAACCTTTTATTCTAAAAATGTGTAATTTCCTGGGAGATAAAATCATTTTCCCAAGTTGTCTGAGGTTTTGATGGAAAAAGGGGATGGAGAGAGCAAGGTAGGGCAGTAATTAGAAGTATTCGTGAGGACACTACCTAGTAACGGGACTAATCTTCTTGGCAGAAGGAAAAATCCAGTTTTGCTCCGATTCCTTTCTAGATATGTCTTTCTATTTTGAAAATTGTACATACATGTATGAAACTTTGGAAGGGATTATAAACGAAAGAATCGCTAATGCATGGAAAGCATTTTGGCAAAACAAAACAATTTTAAAAAGCAAAATGAAAAACAAAGTCAGAATATAAATTTTGGAGGGTTGTGTGCTATCGATGTTGACATACGGGGCCTAAACGTGGTCGCTCACGAAGAAACAGTCTGAGCGTCTTATAAAAACTCAAAATTCTATGCTAAGGAGTATACTGTGTGTACACTTAAAAGATAAGATAAAAACAAAATCCATTATAAAACAACTGGAGACAAAAAGGATCGCAAAAAAATCAAAAACCTAAAATTTAAACATGCTGGTCACATGGCGAGAGAGAATCCTGAGAAATGGAACCTGCAATGTACTCTTTGGACCCCATTGGACCATAGCAGACTCAAAGGTCGATTGGCCACGCGCAGGATAGATGAATCTTAAAACTGCTAGAGCCCAACGAAACAGACAGTAACAAACCAAAAGGCTTGGACGAGGGTAACAGAGACATACTCGTATTCCCAACGGCAGGCGAGTAGATGGTGGCTCACAGACACGACAGAAAGAAATAATAGAAATGTAACATTGTGCGCCTACTCAATGTCAAAATAAAAAATAATTAAGAAATGAAACTTTGACCCAGGATCGCTAAGAAGCCCAACTTTCTGTCAACCCTCGATTTGTCTGGGCGCCTGTGGTCTTGTTACTAGCTGATATATGCCTTCGTCTTCTGCCTAACGAGAAGCCTGTCCATCTAGAAGCTAGGTCTGGCTGGCGATCTCTTCCTGGAAGCCTGGTTTGTGTATAGCTCACTAAATTACTGCTGTCTCTCTGAGAGCCTGGAGCTTTTTCATTATTTTCATTTTGTCTGGGGGAATCTCATAAAAGGCTGTTCCGCGTATGCTAAGAAGTTTTCGAATCGTAACGGCTACGCTCTCTAAACTAACGAATCTTGAACTTTTTATATTAGTCTCACATGTAGCATTGAAATTTTAACGAAAATGATCTTTGAAAGCTTCAGAATATGAGTTCGTCAACGTTGAAGTACAATATCAAGGTTCAAACATTTGAAACGAAACTTAAATTTTTCCGAAACAAGTCATGAATTGAACTGTTTAAACAGTACTCGTTGACTACAAAATAGGCACCTGAAATGTGTGGACTGTCGCGCACAGAATGAATTTATTACAATGATCAAATATTTTTCACGCATACTCCTGACAAACCAGCAAATTATGGCAGTATATAAAGAAATATTTTATGGAATGCTCTGCAAATTACCTATCTGATTTTAAAAAGCAATGCGAGAATAATTTACTCAATATGGCGACACGATTGGTCTTTTTCATTGTCATCTTTTTGGTAAGGTTTCATTTTTTATTATAATTTTCGTTTACTATTATATTAAACTGTTACTGAAAAAAAGAGGAAATTTTTAACTTATGCGAGAGGGTAATTAAATATTCAGTTTTTGAGGCCGAATGTGAGTTTTGAAAACATATCCTCAGCTGGGTATTCAACACATGCAGTTTTGGTAGCTCGGGTATAAATTAGAATAGCATGTAGTATGGGATCGGTAGTAGAAACGTATTGGAAGCTGAGAACTACAAAATGAAATTAGTTGCAAATAGAAAATGTGTGACAAACTAACATCAGTTTTGTGATTTATTTCAAACTAAAACAGTTCCTGTATTCAAATACTAAAAAAAAAAAAAAAAAAAAGGTTCTTCTGATCTGTAAAATAGATGACCTTTTTTATTTTTGAGCTAACAGCAGTGAAGTTGGTGCGGGTGTCATGGAACACATATATATAAAATCGGAATACTGGAAGTTTCAATAAATTTAAAGTTTGGTAACGTCATTCTGTATTCTCCTGAAAGTCCACCAAATTGAAAGATAGGTAAAAATAGCTGAATTATCAACTAAATTTACACACGTACAGCCATGATTTGCAGCTAAGGTGTACTCTAAAGTGGAGCAAAAAAAAAAGTTTCGTTATTTTTCTAAGGGTTAGGTGATTTGGCTGCCTTTCGACCTAAAAACGATGCTTGAAAAATTTTAATGAAAAATACTGAAATTTTTCCTAAGCAACCTTAATTTGAAATTTGATATCCAGGATTTTATCGATAAAAGATAAAGAGACCAAATTACTGTTATAACCTATTCGAGAACTATCTTGATTGAATAAGCGATTCCGAGCCGAGAAATCAAATCAGAAAAATACATATTTTTAAAATTGAATTTGGCAACCTAATCAATCCATAAATCTATCCCTGGCTTCAATTCTTAATCACCCCTCCCTCATTGAGGAGCTACCGAGTGAAGACATCGATCTTGATCGCTGCATTATAGTGGCACGCGCCATTTTAATAGATACAAGACCTTCCGAAATTGGAATCTAAATTTCTAAAGTTTTTAGAGGGTGAGAAAAAAATGTATTAAAATGATGAATTTCGAGGGGGATGGAGCTCTTCTCATATGCCCCCACCCGATCTATCCATAACGTCGTAGTCATTTTATTCTACATTACCAGAGCCTATATGAACGGGTTTCCCGACAAAAAGGATTCACCTAACGGAAATAGGAAGCACTTCATTTTTTATCGTTCAGATCTTTGACCTCAAATTTCAAATTAAATTTGCCTAGGAAAAATTTCAATATTTTTCGCTGAAATTTAGCACCGATTGTTTTTAGGTCAGACAGCAACAAAATCGCCATACCCGTCGAAAAAGTAACGCAACAATTTTTAGGCCGTTCGTACTCCACCCTAGTGTACTCTCCTGGCCCTATTCGTTCCCTAAGAATATAATTTTGTAAATAAACATGATATTTTACCCCGAAAATATTCCTAATTTCCCGTCCTATCAAACCATATTCGCATATTTGGATGAACCTCGAACGTTTTTCTTTTTTATATTTGCGCATAAGGTAATACCGACATTATGATGACTCGCCGCATTCATTCTCAATCAAGTTCATCAAATTACCAAGTTCATTTCTGTAATATCTACCCATATACTATGTATTCGATTGTGCCTAGGGCTCTATTAGAGGGAATTCTGTTGCATGAGATGATTGTACCATCTAAATGGAGAGAACCATGTTATTCACCCGAAATGAGATTTTTAATTACTTAAATAGAATTTTTGATAAGTAGAGGTCGGGTTGGCCGAGTGGATAGCGCGTTGGTCTCGGAATCCGGAGGTCCCGGGTTCGAGCCCATGTAGCACCTCCCCAGATTTCGACCTAGGCCGGTTTTTCGGCCAAAAGAGAAGAGGATTAAGACAGTCCTAACAGCCTCCCCGACGTCTCTGAAGTAATACTCGATAGGGTGGATTCCAGGGAGAATTCCAGGGCTCGGGTTGAGAGCAAATTAGAAAAAAAGAACTCACTGACTCTTCACACGCGACCATAAATTTTAAAAATGGTCTTTTTTAATTTCCTGAGTAAGTCAATTTATTTAACTTATGTTATTTGCTATTTCTTCAAGGTTGGAGAAATAAGAGGAAAGTTATCAGCATCTGACCCAGCCCAGAATGAGTTGCCACCGATGTCGATTTTCGAGTGGTCCCCCGCATTTGATCCACCATGTCTGGAAGAGTTGTACAATGCAGCTTACTCATTCGCAAAGGATGCACAGCCATACATAGAAGTTCCAGATATTATACAACGAGAGCCAGATTTCATAGTACGATCTTCCGCCGTCTATGCCGTTTACAATGCTTGCGTACAAATATATTCTGTAATGGATGTGTATGGCAAAGCGCAAATCTTACAAGAAATAGAAAATGACTTGAGCGGCAGCACGCCAGGTACAAGTTCAATAATGAATCCGAGTGGACTGCAGGCACCAATTACATCTGATTCATCAACAACTGGACCAGATAGCACCAGGCTGACGTCTATGCCGCCAGAAATGACAGTTAATCCAAATGTACACAATCCAACAATGACACCAAATGAAGCCAGTCTTGCAAGTACATCACCTAATCCTCCAAGTACATCACCTAATCCTACAAGTACACCACCTAATCCTCCAAGTACAGAGAGTCCCACAGCTGCAGTACCTAATCCACGTACAGCCAATCCCACAACGACTATTCCTGATTCTTCTTCCATTACACCACAGCCGGATCAACCAGATACCCCGTAAGCCACTTTTCTTTTTTAATTTACAAAAAAAGAATAGGCTATGCATATTTTGACTCGAAAAATCAGAAATATTTCTATAAGAGACCTAAATTCGTAGCTTAAACTGAAATTCTATCATTTGAATGTCAACCCGACGTGACAGGAATGTGCTGATTTCATTCGTGCATGCACTAGAACTAAGTTTTCTTTATTACTAACATTACAAATAAACGTTTACTCCACCTCATTTTCGTTCTTTCTGATCGCCTCTCTGGCGATCTTACTTTTCTTTCACTTACTACTCTTAATCTGAATCGTAGTACGCAGTCTAGATATCTATTATAAATCTGTCTTCAGTCACAGGTGCTTTACTTTTGATATAGGTACAGTATTTTTCTTCGATTCGAATTCGTAAATGTTTAATAAGCACTGAGATCACTGCTCTTCGGCTTCTTATTTTTCCAAAAGAGAAGAAGACCAGTGGTGGCGATCCTGGAGGGCAGTGAAACTACCTCTACGCCCCCTAAAAACTCGCTTTCGAATATGATTTTCTCCATACTGGGTAAAAGAAGGAAAAAAATTGAGCAGCCTCTTACAAGATTAGAAAATTTCAGAAATAAGAACTTCTTTTTGTTTTATGAACGCGAGACTGGACAGATACCAGTTGCAAAAGGTCTGCTTCATCCTGGGTCACATTTATCAGTCCGTCAGAAAAGAAGAAAACGAACGCCAAAGTAAATAATTTGCACGACCATTTAATTTGTACACCGTCAATTTTTCAAATGCACGCCAGAATACAAAAAAAGAAACAGTTAAAAAAAAAGAACAACTATAAAAAGAAATGCACAGACGAACATTTTGCACGCCAGTTAAAGACATCAAACAGTCGATTTTTTTTAAGGTACTTCAAAAATTACATGAATGTATTATTTTCTCCTCGTCTCCCCCCCCCCCACTCTTGAATGAAATTCGTTGATGAACAGAGTAAGTATTCACATATGAATTATAAGTACCCTTCTGACAAACTGAAATGGAATTACTGAAGAAGAAGGGCTCACTTGCTCTTCGCTGATCTCCCCCGCTTCTTTTTCTGGCCTAAAGGGATCGCCTCAGCTTCATCCGGCACATTCGAGTTCGCGAGTGCCCACTGGTACGCACTTGTCCATACAGCCTGTGGAATAATTATTACGAGCAGAGTAAATTATTGATTATTAAATATTAATATTAATATTTTAATTAATATTAATACTTAATAATAAATAATTTACTCTGCTCGTAATAATTATTCCACACAGCCAGCGGAATATTTCGAACTGAAGAAAACGGTTTGTAGTTCGCCACACTTGGGTCACGGTCCTACGATCACTTAATTAGGAGATCGTCCAGTTTACATGGGAATTAGGAACTGACCTACTGGTGAGCTTTCTCCGAGCGTATTTTCCCTCTTCAGTACAGCATTTGACGACTCTGCTCTATTATTAGTGGATGGCACACCTACCGCGACACCTTCGCACTATACATTGTTTTTCTCAAGCCACTGCGTGTTAAAATATTTAAGGAAGTTTCTCACTGTAGTGTCCCTCACGGCCCTCCATTTCTCTAAAAATAACGGTATATTTCAATTTTTTGGCACTGAAACCAAAAAAAAAAGTCGCTCTTACGCTCACAGGTGGCGTGGTCAGTTTGGTGTTTATGCCTCTAGAAATTGTCGCTCATATGATGTATTTAGCCGCTTAATGGCCTACCGTGAACATTGTCTTTCCTGGCGAGTAAAATATTTCTCCTTCTTTTTTGCGCCGTAAAATGTGTCCCCTCTAGAAGGAAGTTTCAAAGTATTGCTAACTTCAGTAAAATGAATTTTAAAGATCGTTGATGAATTTCAATAATTCATTACGTTTGAAATCCGGCTCCATTTTGAGCCTTTATATTAAGATTTCACGATGAAAACGACAGTCTGCTCAGTTTTTTGCTTCGAGCATGTGATTAAGAAGCGCATGTCAACACGAATTTCGAAATCCGGGGGTGGGGGGGGGGGAAGAAGAATCAGCATATTCCCCCTACTGCAGCCACCATACAGTAAGTCGAAAGACGACCTGAAATGGGCAAAATCGACCAAATTCTACATGGGTTTCATTCGTCACCGAATTGGATTGCTGTATTAATTTTTTGATCTCGCTCTCCAACTAAGGCACCATCCATAAGCCTAAAAAGCTAACTTTAAATGGGGTGGGGGCTTATGGGAGCTGACAATTATCAAACTAATGCTGAAATTCTTTCGCTTGTATGATTTTTCAGTTTTTTGAGAGCTGTCCACAGATTTGAGAGGCTAAGCCAACAAGCCCTCCATTTGTGTCTCTACTGCCCCTTCTTCTAAAATTCGCAATAAAAAAGACAATCCTACTAATTTTGTAATTAACAACTTGAAATTGAGGGTCTCGGTGGAAAAAGGTGTATACTGCGCGAACGACTCCCCCCACCCCACCCCATAAATGAGAATTTGAAACCCTAAGACCTTCTCGGACTTCCATATACCCACCAAATTTCACTCGATAAATAGCGCAAGTGACAGTGCATGATACTGTGTTTGTTATGTGATTTTCACAAGAAGGTGTTTTAGATTTGTTGTACCTTTTAATTCGTGACGCTTATTTATATTTTCGTTTCTGCTACAGAATCGGGTCGCACGTACAAGTACATTAAGGTGTCCCTTATTTTACAAGTTTCCGCCAATTGATTGAGTGCACACTGAAATTTGTTCCAATGGACTTAGAAACTCGCCATAAAAATTTGAGCTCAATCTAAGGTTACTAACTCGTGGTACTTTGACCTTGAAGTTATGTGTAATACTGAGATTTTACAAAAAACCACGCATATCTCGGAACATATCAACTTCAGGACCAAAATGAAGATAGTATAAAATGGTCCTTGTTGAATTTTCTATAATAAAGATTCTATACAACTTTTCTCTAGAACGCATATTTACCGAGATAATCCCAAAAATGTGTGAAAGTCTCGAGGAACGTGGATTTTGTTATTTTTTCTTTTAATAACCGATCTGTATCGCAGTTATCTAAAGAAATATTCACTTTAGGACCAAAATACTAATAACATAAAGTGTTCGTTGTTCAATTTTCTACAAAAAGAATTCGTACAACTTTTCTCTAGAACACATATTTACCGAGATAATCGCAAAAATGTGTGAAAGTTTCGAGGAACGTGGGCTTTGTTATTTTTTCTTTTGATCTTCATACTAGCTGAATCGCAGTTATCTAAAAAAAATATTCACTTTAGGACCAAAACGCAAATAACATAAAATGTTATTTGTTAAATTTTCCATAAAAAAGAGCCATACAACTTTTCTTTAGAAAACATATTTATCGAGATAATCGCAAAAATACACGGAATTTTCGAAAAACATACATTTTTTAAATTATTTTACGGCTGAAATATCTGTCAGTATCGGGTCATACACACTACGATATAACTTCAGTCTCTGTCTACTAGCGCAAGCGCCCTAGTTTGCCCCCTACCCCACCTGGCTATGCCCATGACAGTTTGTTGGGTACCTACTATAGAGTAGACCTCGGATTACGTATGTATATCAACAATAGTCAACAATTTGCGCATAAGATATAACATTGTGCTGTTAAACAGTCACGTGTTCTCAGAATTCAGAGTCATTTCCTATGGGCAAATCACTGTTTCCTATTGTTGATATACATCATCTCAAGTCCACCATACCAAGTCATCAATGGAATCTTAGAATGCTCAAGACTCATCAATAAAAACAGTTTGTTAACCCTTGATCGTAAAATTTGGTTTTCTTCAATCATTGAATTTGGAATTAGTTATGGCTCATGGATACTTAGTTTACGTTTCAATTTTAGGCTCTTCCGCATGACCAAAAAATCAGAATAAATTTTGAAAAATAATAGGATTTCCATTTCCTAGTGGATTAGAAAAATATTGTTGATAAATTATGGTCTAAAATAATTATAGCAATAGCTCTAGCTAATACTGGAATAGATAAAATTAATAAAATAGATGTAATAAGGATTGATCAGCAGAATAATGAAATTTTATTTATTAATAAATTATTAGGTTTTATAAAAATAATTGTTAAAATAAAATTTAATGATCTTAAAATTGATGATACCATTCTTTTATCACTAGGATCAGACCAACAGTGCTACCTCTGGCAAATGAAAGAAAGAATAACAAAAGCCACGTTCCTCGAAACTTTCACACATGTTCGCGATTATCTCGGTAGATATGCGGTCTAGAGAAAAGTTGTATAGAACCTTTTTAATAGAAAATTTAACAACAAACATTTTATGTTACATGCATTTTGGTCCTGAATTCGATATGTTCCGAGATATTAGTGTTTTTTGTACGACCTCGGGATTACACATAATTTCGAAGTCAAAGCGCCACGGGTTAGTGAACTTAAATTGAGCTCAAATTTTGTACGGCTAGTTTTGAGGTCTATTGGAACAAATTTCAGTACGTACTCGATCGATTGGCGAAAACTTGTAAAATAAGGGACACCCTAAGGTACATTCACAATATGAAAAAAAGAGCAAAATTTGATGGGTGGAGACAGGGCATATAATATGCTTCCAGAAAATCGTTACGGGGTGAGGATTGAAATGGATCGATTTTTATTTCCTCAATTTAGTGATCTACTCTTTTAAATAAGACCTACCGTCATACTTTACGATCTTAAATCGCCGAGCTGTGACAAATTTATTGAAAACTTCAATTTTGTTTTCCTCAAAAGCATACCCTTAAGTAAACGTCCTTCTTCCACTTAGCTTCAATCTACATATCTTCACAAATATGGTTAAGAAAGCTTAAGACAAGAAGACTACGAGAAACACAATCCGAATTCCTTCTGCCTCGCCACACAGTGGGTCTCAAGACAAGTGGAAACAGAGAAAATTCTCTCGACCTCAAAAAACCGAACGACCCACCAGAATTGACGATTTTTGATCACGGATTTCGATTATTGTATTAAATTTATGATATTCATTCGGATTTACAGTTTCATTTCAAATCTTTCCTACGTTGAATCGTTCGAACGTTTTAGCAACCTGAATCGCAAATTCGTGGGGGAAATCAAATATTCTACTTTCGCAATGGGCGGCAGATCATTTAAAGTTGATAAAATTGATTTTAAAAGTTGGAAAACTCAGAAGCAGAAATAGTAGTTATCTGTTTGGAAAATGGTGGGAGAGGGAATCAAGCTTTAGAAGTTCAGCCATAATACATTTTGAAATTGGTCAAAGGTACATAGCCCTGGTTTTCCTGGATGAAGGTAGAGAACTTGATAGGATATGTAACCTTTTAAGAGGGAGGCTAATGGAGGCTTGCGAAATGTGAATCCCCAAACCCTTTTTCAGCTTCGCCTCTGCAGAAGATGATTAAGATTAATGGTTCTCAAGTCAGTTTTGAGAAGCTCCTGTAAGGAAAAATTCGTTAAGAAATGCATAGCGCATTAAAGCATGCCCAAATGCACACTGATTAAAATGAATAAAATATGAAATTCAAAAAACAGATACGGGTGTCCGTCGTTGTTGATCTGGAGCGTGTGTCTATTCCCCCAGGCTTCAAAAATCAGTCTAAGAGTTAAAGTTCAACAAATATTTTCTTAGATGTACTCAAGAAATGGAATTCTGAGGGCTGAATTCGGAACCGAATCGAACATTTGATACTTTATACTGAAAATCAGCAACCCAAAACACCGCAGTCTCCGAATTGTTTTCAATTTGATAGACCCAATTAATTCTGCCGATCCTGAGTTGGGTTCTAAGCTGCGGTGCGGCAAAAGAGGGAGGGATGTCCACTTCTTTCCATGGATTTGTTATTAGACATTCCTTCTCTTTAAAATATTGAGTTGACAAATCTGCCCCGCACTCCTCTTGCCTCAACGGGAACGAGAACGAATTTAGATTGTTTTAACGTGGAACTGCAAATTCCGCTGAGATCAAGCTTCCAAGCGACATGTTCTTTCCGAGAAGATAAAATGAAACCTGGACCTGGAAAAATTGTAAAACTGTCGTACTTCATTCCACAATTTCAAGTATCAGTTTCGCGGCTACCAACGTATAGATCGGATTGAAAATGGAATGTAATATTCGGAATCAACAACCAAACGAAGACTGCGATTTAGATAGTTTGTTTCCTTTCCTTAAGTTCTGTTAACTTCGATCATCTAAAGTCCTGATGTGCGGTACAGGAAAGAAGAAAATTCGATTAATGTTTGACGAACTCGTTTTTTGCGTGATACCATCGCTTTCGTACAAATTTCTGTGACTGGACCCAAACCGCCAAACCTATGCTATTAATTATTGGGACCCATTTATCGGCCCACAATGGTAATGTTGAATTCACGAAAGAAATATGCTGTTTGCACGAAATATATAAATGACAAGCGCAGTAACAAGTACAAAACAGAAAAAGAAAGAGTTTGAAGAAAAAATTAAACTTCAGAACGCAATATAATTCACTTACGCGATAAAATAAAATACGCCCGGAATTTTAATACCTTCTACACACAATGAAAAAAAAGAGACACGATATTACTGCACCCGAAATAAAAAGTTTAAATTCTCGGCCTCCATCATACTTGCCACAAATTTACAATTGCGCACAAATTAATGTCAAAATCAAATTTTGGAGCAATAAAAATCTATGAATCGATTCTCCCCCTCCTCAGGAGCCACAAATTTAGATTAAGAGCCAAACCGATATCAAAAACGAATTCGTTGAGTTCGAAACCCCGCGATGATCTCGATGAGGTCATTCGCATAAATAATAGGTCTAAAAATTCCTAATGTACTGTAATAAAGGGTAATTTTTACATGCCCACTCTTTTTTTGTTCTTTCAACCCGAGCCCTGAAATCCGCCCTTTCAAGCACTACCTCAGAGCTCCCCTCTATGGCGTTTCTAGAGTACTTAAGAAAAAATTCTTAATGACCGTTTTTATAGAAAATTGGATCCCTCTTAAACTCATGGATCTCCTATCTCCACGAGTATGTACGTTATCCGCGATGACGTATAATTTTTGTGTTTAAACAACATAATATACCGTATGCAAGTCATTTCGTGATATCGATTTAAAAACTCGTCCTTCAAACTTTTTTTTTCGTGGCTTCACATTTCGTTCAATCACACTTTTTATTTCGTGCTATTTATTACTTCCCTTAATTATTATGCACAATTAATATAGTCACGCACCTAAGGCGATAACGTGAATCCCTCCTCTCTATTTTGCCCCCACCCAACTCAGTTTTGTTATCACTAGAAATCAAACTCTTTCACTTTTTATTAGTTTTGGGAAAAGGTTAGATTCTTCATAAGATTTCTAACAAAATGACCCCTCGCTGAGCTCTCTAGCTTCATTTGTCTCAAAAATATGTCACTTTGAATTTGTAATTTTTCGTTTTTTGAACCTTTTTTAAATTGCATTTCTCTTAAGAGCAGGTTTTTGAAATCTCAACTTTAAACATCCATATCTCAGCGAATTTTAGAGCTAGAGAGCTCCGCAAGGTCTCATTTTGTCAGAGACTTTATGTAGTACTAGGGGGCTCTGCCCCCTGCCCGCTTCGCGGGCCAACCCCTGGAGCTAATGAAATATAGGTTAATTTGCACTAAAGAAACACAGAATTTATTTTATGTATATAGGAAAAAAAGTTAACCTCTATGAGGATGCACCTATTATCATTACACAGAGATACACCTTATGTAAATGTCAAACTACAGTATATGCATATACTGTAACTATTTCAAATTTAGAAGTGTCCACTGCAGGTAAAGTCGTTGATACATAGAGATAAATGTTCTCATACTGTCCGAGAGGAAAAAGCAGTTTTAATCAAAACATGCATTTTTTCGACTTCACATCAAGTTTACTGTTTCAAGGGAGAAACACTGGAAATGTTAAAAAAAAAAACTAAAGAAATCAAGTAAAACTTCAGTTTTCTACATGCACAGTTCTAATTATGGATTTTAAATATGACAGGTTATGTCATAACAAATGTATTAATATTATTCAGAAGTGAGTTTATCTACTTTACATATGAAAAACAATACAGAGAATATACCCTATTACATGCAAAAAATTGAATTTTGTTTAGGCTTTACTCCATTTCAATTCATTATCGACCGAGTAACCATTTTCTACGATTGTTCTGACTTCTGAGTATACGTTCCCTTCTGAAATTTCTAGTTATGGTCCCTAGAGAGAAATTCAAGAACATAAAAATACTACATAAATCAATGATTTGTGAGTTACTAAATACTATGTATTACGGCTACAAATTTCACTGTTCTGATATGCCTTATGACTCTTCAGAAGACTTCGAACAAAAAAATAAACAGGGCTCACGGAAAATTATTTCTTAAGCCGACCAAATGGAGAATTCAATTTCCGGAGTTGGGGTCGGGGTCAACCCAACGGATCCACAACAGATCTGAATCGAAAAAAGTTAACCATGAATAATCTTGAGAGGCTGAAAGATCGAGAATTAGCTTTGCGGAATTGGGGTGGAGACAATCCATCGGGTCCACAATATTATATTATTATTTTTATTTACTGAGAGTGTTATTGCCTTGCTGCTATAATCTAACTATTATTAAAACTAACGTGAATTATTAGAAGAGGGTTAACGTGTTATTTGAATTGAAAAAGTAAGACGTTCACCAAGAATAACATTGAGAAGCCGGAAAATCGAGTTTTAGATTTTCGTCGTAGGTGGGAGAGTTATTCCTTGATCCACAAAAGATCTCGATTAAAAATAACGGGCTTATGGAAAATTGTTTTTCAACATCTACAATCAAGAATCTGATTATCGGAGTTGGGGTGCGGTCAACCCCTCGGAATCACAAATTATTTCAATCAAGAAAAAAAAAAGTTCACCAACAAAAACTCGAAAGTATACTCTTTCGGTGTTGGGGGAGCGAGTCTACGTTTCCAGTGTACAAAATGTAGCAGTTGAAAAAAGGGGAGGTTTACGTAAAAGAATTCAGAAATTTGAAGAATTGAGAATTAGATTTCCAGAGTTGAGGGCGGGCTTCACCCCTCAAGTCCACAATAGCTTCCGTCTTTCAGTTCCACGTTTAAAACTGCTGAAATTAACTACTCCTTTGCAATGCATTATGGTTTCAAACACAAATATTTATTTTCTGAATGAGGCCTCGCTTTCATTACACGGGGCATCCAGAAGACGCTACTTTACATCTGAAGGTTCTTTGGTACACTGTGGGCCTCCTAATTTCGTCACAGTGCATACACCTTTATGTTGTACTGTTTTACAAAGCACATACATGTATTTTTTACAGTCTACTCAATGAAAGTGGACCTATCACCTTGAGCCTCTTCCAGGGGCGGATAAGTCATAGGGCGATTCAGGCAAATGCCCGGTGCGCCGCCGCCATTTTGCAGCTGCGGCGCCAGTACGTTGAAGAAAAAAAAAGTCTGCATTTATAAAATACTTTCAAAAATGAAATAAGCGTATGTTGCGACGACAGTCGAAAAACGTGCGGCGGCGCTGATAAATTTAGAGAGAAATAATGAGATTGAAAGATTTTAATGGGCAGACACATTTTGCGCCGTTTGTCGAACAAACGTGTGTGTGTGTGTGAGTACCTCCGCCCATTTTTAGGCATACGTTTCCACGTAGCTTTTCCATTTTTTTTTTTTATCCTGCACTTATCTTTGCCACCCAGGGCCCCAGTTCTCTGACGAGTTAAGTTACTGGCCTACCTATCGTTCTTTTCCTTTGCAGCGTATCCATAGTTGAGTACTTATACTCCCTATTTGTTGCTATCCGCCCTCGCCAGATGCCCCACATATTTCCACTTAAATTGTTCGACATTATATCCTATATCCCCGCCTCCAGCTATTTCGTACAGTTTTCCATTTGAGATTTTGTCTACCCATCGCAGTCCTAGAAGTTTCCTCAACATAGATCTGAATGTAATTTGTAGCTTCACGATTTGTCTCCTGTAAGGGACCAGGTTTGTGCTCCATACTTGAGAGCTGGTACCGTTGAGCTATTTAGTGTTTCCATTTTCAGGGAGGTGTTGAAATTCCGGCAAAAAATACATTTTAATGCCCAGAGGTTGTTCCACCCCTTTTTAAGACGCCTCATAATTCCTTTATCTCTTTTTTCGAAACTAATAATCTGTCCCACAGATATTCGATTTCTGTTACCTCTTCTATCTCTTGCCCATCGATTATCAGATTTTTTCTTTCCCCTCTTCCGATTATTTTTGATTTGCTACCATTCAGTTTGAGGCCAGCTTTTTTGTATTCCCTCAATAGCTTTTCTGCCATTTTCTTCAACTCCTTACTATTTTCTGTAAATAAGATAATATAGTTTGCGTAACTTAAATTACTTAGAAATTCTCCATTTATTTTTAGTCCCCTTCTTTTCCACTTCAGATTGCGAAATACATCTTCCAAAATACAGTTGAAGAGGTTCGGCGACAAGGTATCCCCTTGTTAAACTCCGCTCCCAATTTTGAATTCCCTCCCTTTGCTTTTAAGGCTAGCTCTTGCACTCGAATTTGCATAGTAATTCTGTATATGACTTTTATAAACCCACTTTCAAATCCCTTATATTCCAGTGCTTTTAACATATACTTATGATCCACTGAATCAAATGCCTCATGAAAGCCTATGCAAAATATTTCAATTTCCACATCATATTCGTGTGTTTTTTCAATAATTTGGCTCACAACGAAAATATTCTTTACAGTTGAGAAGCCTTTTCTGAATCTCGCCTGTTCACTCCCCTGACGATTTGAATCCAGATGGTTATACATACGTCTTTTTAAGACTGCCATGCATGCTTTAAAGATGTTCGATGTTAAGCATATTGGCCTGTAATTTTCAATGAGTTCCTTCCCTCCTTGTTTGTGTAATAATATTATTTTGGCCAAGTTTCACTGTTTTGGACATGTTTTCATAATTCCGATTTTGTTAAATATTTTAGCCTGGTGTGGCACTCTCTGATCGCCAAACCTTTTCAGCATTTCGTTCGTAATTCCATCCGGTCCTGGGGCTATGTCATTTTTCAGTCTACATATTTAGTACGTATTCCACTTCTCTCTCCATTATTTCCGGGATTTCTTCCTCCTTTCACCCTCCAGTTTTTGCTATTTCTATGAGCTCGTTTTGCTCGCGGTAAAAGTCCTCGTAAAAAATCGTTGCTGCCTCTACAATTTCTTCTTGATTTTGAGTCACTTTCCGGTCTGATATTTTAGCTTCAGCATAACGTCTCTCCCGCCATCGAGTTCGAGCCTAACTTTTTTGGTGGACCAACTTTCTTCCAAAATATCTTGAATTTTTTCCTAATCATATTTCTTAATATGTTCTCTAACATTTTTCTTCACCAATTTTTGTATTTTAGTTCGCTCAGGTTTGTCCAATGGTGTTTTATTTCTATTTTTCCAAAGGTTATTCTTCCTGATTCGAGAGTCTATTTTGAAAGCTTATCTCTGGTTTTCTTTTTAGCCCTCGTCACTCCAAACTCTTCAACCGTGTTTTTTAAAGCTTGATCCATACTGTCGTAAAAATTTTCCTGGACTTTCATTTCCTCTTGCACTGATTTTAGTTTCTGGCGTGCGTCCTCTTCCTTTCTGACTGGGATAATCCGCCTTCTTCTCCCTTTACCCTTCCTGTGATTTTCATACTGGACTCACTGCGCCGGGATGCTCAATTACTTATCCACATGAGATTTCAATTCACAGAGGGTCGCCAATAAAGTCTCGAAAATTGAGAAACAGATTTTCGAAGTTGGAGGTGGGGGACACCCCTCCAACTCATGAAAGATGAAATAGGAAAAATAAAAAGTTCAACCAGATCCGAAAAATCGATAGTTAAATTTTCAAAGCTGGGGCGACAATCTATCTCTTGGCTTCACAAAACTACCGATCGAAACAAATAATTAAGTTTATGAAACATAAGTTTCAAAATTCAAACAACCGGGAAAAAGGGGGTCACCTCTCGAGTCCACAAAAGATTCAGATCGTGAGAATAAAAAGTACTCGAAGAATAAGTATCAAATTCTGAAAAATCGAGAATTAAATTTTCAAAGCCTGAGGCGGGGGTCCACCATCGAATCACCAAAACAATTAGATGGAAAAAATAAAAATTTGTGACTGTCCATACTGAAAGGGCACTTCGGTCCAAAAAAATCGACTTTGAGATTATGTTCGATTTTGATAGTTCAAAGAGTACTGTTTAACACTGTGAGTCTCTGAACTCGAAAAAGCAAATGTGATAGAGCGCAGGAGTGGACGTCTATAGGCTATCGCGTTCTCGAGATTCCCGTTTGAATCTTTATGTGTCTCCTGTAAAATTAATGTTGTGGACCGACGTGCCCTTTTAATTTGGACGGTCACATTTATCGAAAAATAATGGTTAAAGTAGATAAACGGCTGCACGAAAGATCCCAATTGAAAAAATAAAAAGGTCTCCAAAAATATTTGTAAAGACCGAAAAATTGAGAATTCTACTCCTCGGGCCCACAAAACACTCCCGATCAGAACAAAAGAGTTTCAAGGAGAATTATTTCTTAAGTCTGAAAAATCGAGAATTTGATTTTCGAAGTTGGGAGTGGGGTCCACCCCTTAGATGCACAAAGTAGTTAGATCGACAAAATAAGGGGTTCGCGGAAAAGTACAGTTCAAGACGGAAAATTATGAATTAGACTTACAGAGTTGGGAGCGGGGTGCACTCCTCAGCCCCCAAAAATCTACAAATTGAAAAAATAAAAAGGTTACCAAAAATATTTTTATATGCCGAAAATTCGTGAATTAGAATGTTCGGACTTGTGGGTGGGGGCACCACCCTTCGAGTCCACATGAGGCTTAATACAACAGCTATGGTTTTACGGAAAACAATTTTTCAAGCCTGTAGATTTTCGGCGTTAAAGCGGGGGTCCACCCCTTGGATCCATAAAAGACTTCGATCCAACATAAATATAAGTTTATCAAAAAATGATTTTTAAGCTTGAAAAATCGAGATTTTAATTTCCAAGTCTCGGGTGGGGTCAACTCTTCGGTCTCACATAAGATTTCAATTGAAAAAATAAACAATCACCAGGAATAAATTTGAGAGGCTGAAAATCGAGAATTAGATTTCTGGGGTTAGGGTGAGGGTCTACCCCTCAGATCTACAAAACACTTCGATTAACAAAATAAGAGGTTCACAGACAATCGTCCTTCAAGCCTGAAAAATCGAGACCCGTGTCCAAAGTTGGGAGTGTAGTTCATCAAAAATAATTTTAAAGACCGAAAAATTAAGAATTGTTGAGGGCAAAATCACCCTTTCGAGTCTAAAAAATGTGGCAATCGAAATGAGAGGAGGTTTATGAAAGATAATTCAAACATTGAAAAATCGAGAATTAGATTTTCGGAGTTCAGGATGGGCTCCCCCCCCCCACCAAGTCCGCAATAGATTTTATCAGAAAAAGGGTTATGGAAAATCATCTTTCTACCCCTAACAATCAAGAATTTCATGGCCGGAGTTGGGGGGCGAGGAATCCTTCCCTCTGATCCATACAATACATCGATTAACAAAGTAAGGGGTTCAAAAAAAAACTATTGTTGAAGATTGAAGAATCGAGAATTAGACTTCCGGAGTTGGGAGCAGAGTCAATCCTTTGGCCCTACAAATGATTTCAGTAGAAAACATAAACAGTTCATCGAAAGTAATTTTTAAAGGCCGAAAAATCAATAATTACACTTGGGTGGGGGGGGGGGTCTACTTTTTGAGTCTACAGAATGTATCAATCGCAAAAAGAAGTTAAAAACAATTGCAAAGTTTGAAGCAACGAGAGGTAGATTTCCAAGAATTCGGGATGCGTTTTACCTCTCAAATCCACATTAGATTTCGACCGAAAAATAAATTATAGCAACAATACGTACTTTTAAAGGCCAAAATATCGAAAATAATATTTTTGTGGTTGGGGGTTGGGGATGGTGAGGGGGCACCCGTCTGATCCACAAAAAGCTTCGATCAACAAAATAAGAGGTTCGCGGAAAATTATTTATAAAGCCTGAATATTCGAGAATTGGACTTCCAAAGTTGGGGGTGTGGTCGACCCCTCGGCCCCATAAAAGATTCCAATTGAAATACAAAAATGGTCACCAAAAATATTTCTGACGATCGAAAAATCAAGAATTAGATTTTCGAAGTTGTGGGCGGCGGATCACTCGTCCTCGGGTCCACAAAATACTTCGAACAAAGAAATAAGCATGGGCTCACAGAAAATTATTTCTTAAGCCGACAAAATAGAGAATTCAATTTCCGGAGTTGGGGGCGGAGACAGTCCACAATATTATATTATTATTTTTATTTACTGAGAGTGTTATTAATAGCCTTGCTACTATAATCTAACTATTATTAAAACAAACGTAAATTATTAAAAGAGGGTTAACGTATTATTTGAATTGAAAAAACAAGTCGTTCACCAAGAATAACTTTGAGAAGCTGAAAAATAGAGTTTTTGATTTTCGTCGTGGGTGGGAGAGTTATTCCTTGATCCACAAAAGATCTCGATTAAAAATAAGGGGTTTATGGAAAATTGTTTTTCAACATCTATAATCGAGAATTTGATTTCCGGAGGTGGGGTGTGGTCTACCCCATGGATCCACGAATTATTTCAAAAAAAAAAAAAAAAAAAAGTTCACCAACGAAAACTCGAAAATATACTCTTTTGGTGTAGGGGGCGCGACTCTACTTTTCCCGTGTAGAAAATGTATCAGTTGAAAAAAGGGGACGCTTACGTAAAATAATTCAGAAATTTGAAGAATCGAGAATTAGATTTTCAGAGTTCAGGACGGACTTCACCCCTGAAGTCCACAATAGATTTTATTCAAAAAAATTAAAGGTTCACGAAAAATGAATATTGAAGTCCGAAGATTCGAGAATTTGATTTTCGGAGTTGGGGTTGAGGGTCCACATGTCGAATCCACAAAATACTTCGATCAACAAAATAAGGAGTTCGCGGAAAATTATTGTTCAAGCCTGAAAAATCGATAATTAGACTTCCGGAGTTGGGGTGATGGTCCACCCCTCGGAACCACAACAGACTTCGACAATCAAAAATTATTTTTCACGTCAGAAAAATTGAGAATTTGATTTGCAGAGTTGAGGGCGGGGTCAACTCATCGGGACTCAACCATTAGACCCCACAAATGATTACAACTGAAAAACGGAAAAGGTCACTAAAAAGATTTCTAAAGGCCAAAAAATTGAGGATTCGATTTTCGGGGTTGGGGGTGGGGTTCCATTCCTCGGATCCACAAAATAATTTAGAAGTTTGAAGAATCGAATGTTATATTTTTGGAGTTAGGGTGGTGGTCTACCCCAGGTTCCACAAATTACTTAGATCAACAAATTAAGAGGTTCGCTGGAAATAATTGTTCAATCCTGCAAATTCGAGAATTAGACTTCTGGAATTGGACCCACGAAAGATTCCAATTGCAAAAATTAACAGAGGTCATCAAAAATATTCTTCGAGGCCGAAAAATCGAGAATTAGATTTTCGGTGTTAGGGTGGGGAGCACCTTCCGTTTTTCAGTTACATGTTTGAAACTGCTGAAATGAGCTATTCCTTTGCAATGCATTATGGTTTCATACACAAACATTTATTTTCTGAATGAGGCCTCGCTTTCATTACACGGGGCATCCACAAGATGGCTATTTACATCTGAAAGTTCTTTGGTGCACTGTGGGCCCCCTAATTTCGTCTCAGTGCGCACATCTTTCTGTTGTACTGTATTACAAAGCACATACATGTGTTTCTCTATGGTCTACTCAATGAAAGTGGACCTATCACCTTGAGCCTCTTCCCCTACGGCAAACATACCCTCTGGACCCACATAAGATTTCAATTAAAAAATAAACAGTCACCAAAAATGACAGCACAGGTGTAATCAGAATAATAATAATAACAATAATGACAATAATAATAATAATAATAATAATGTAACCTTGGATAGTTGGGCCATGTCAGTTATCCTGCCCATTTGAGGACATAGGTTTCCACCATCTCTCTCCATATGTCACGGTCAATTTTAATTTTCTGATTATGTAGCTAATATCCTTTACATTAATTCTTTCTTTGATGTCCAGAAGCTTAATTTTGTCTTTTAATTTGATTTTTAGGATGTTCCTAAACATTGAATTTTGCATAACTTTTAACTTCTTCTAATGTCTTTCAGCTATTGGCCACATCTGGGCTCCATGTGTTGCCACTGGGAGCACACAAGTACTTACGATTCTTGCTTTTGTTTTAATTTTCATGTTGCTTTTAAAAATATGTTTTTGTGCCCAACACGCTTTCCATGAGTTATTTATACAAATTTTAATTTCCTTATTACTTCTGTTTTTAAAAGATACAGTTTGTCCTAAGTACTTGTATTCATCGACCATCTCGAGTTCTGCTGCGCTGGATCAAAGGTATTTGTCCTTTTTTCCAATCTTTTGTCATAATTTTGGATTTCCCCAGGTTCATCGATAATCCTACATTAGCCCCTTGTTGTGCCAAATCTTCTATCATTATATTTATCTCTTCACTGTTTTTACCTATTAATACGATGTCATCGGCAAATCTGAGATTATTAATCTGCACCCCATTTATCTTCAGTCCGTAACTATCCCAGTCCAATTTTCTGAAAAGATCCTCCAGTACAGCATTAAAGATGTTTGGTGACACTGGATCTCCCTGTTTGACTCCCCTACCCACCTTAAATATATCCCCCTTTTTTGTCCAGTGAAATATATGCTACCGAATTTTGGTATAAATTTTCTAATAATATTTTTAGGAACTCCTTGCGATGCTAGAGCACTCCAGGCGCTACGGTGACTGATAAATGGAATCAAAGGCCTTATTAAAATCGATGAATGCCAAAACGGTATAATGAAGCAGAATTCCGAATTTTAAACAACACATTTTTTGTGAGCGGGTGAAGTGGAATAGTGGTCTCAAGTGTATCGATACTATCGATAAAATATCGATATAAAAAATTATCGAAAATATCGATAGGTTTTCTAATGTATCGATATTTTTGATAATGTTGTTATCAGTTTGCTTTAGAAGAAAGAAACGAGAAACGAAAAGGATGCGAGCACGCGGCACGAGGGAAAAATGAAAAATACTGCGGTTTTCATTGTTCGTTCTTGTATCCTTCTATAATTTAATTTTGTCTTAATATTCGTTGCGGGCTATCAATTTATATAATAGAAGATTAGGCGAACTTAAGATTCACAATTTTTAGCTTCATAACTCATTTTTAAAAATTGTACAGCCTTTTAAAAAATATCAATAATTATCGATATTATCGATATTTAAAAAAAATATCGATAAATATCGATATGAAAAATGACCTTTATTTGAGACCACTAAGTAGAAGGGACTGGTTCGGAGCGACGTTATTTTTCATCTTTGTGTTATGTAGAAGTAGAACATCGAGATTCGAGAACGAACGCGACGTAAAACACGACTTCTTCCCTCGAGCTGGAGGAGTCGTTCCCGCACATGCGCATATAGAGCGTCGATGAAACTTACGATTTTATAATATAGTAAGATAAGATAAGATATTTCAGTACTCATAACTCCATATCGACAAAGTGGAACCCTATTCCCCCCCCCCCTGCCACTATAACCTGATTGCTGATCCGTTTTGAACCAACCAGCGAATCGAGACATGCATGAATTGGAAATGAGTTATTGATCATCACAATATTGTCAGCTGAACTTCCTTACTCGGCAGCATAGCATAATATTACTCTTTTGCCCCTGGGTTCATTTTTTTGAAAAAGAGTACAGCTTAATTAGAGGTAAGCAAATTGACCGGGAATCTGGAAATCAACTGGAACTGCTGCTGGTTAACAGTGGCGACGGAATGTTTATTGGCGAGGGGGAGGGGTATAAAATTTGAGTTGACAAAACAAGAAACATGTTCGTGTCAGAGACGTGTTACGAAAGGGGACAAGCAAATCAGAAACATTAGAAAAGATACCTTGTCAGAAATTTTTTAGATTTGAGGGTTAACAAGTGAAATAAATAAGCTCATGACACTTTTCAGAAAGGGGCTCAAATATGACGATGCTCTGTATCCCAGTTTATTGTTTGTAAAGAGGCAGTATGTACGTACGTACTTCCTCCATTCCAACGCTTTTGCTGGTCAATTTCCCCATATTTTCTTCTTTGTATTTTTTATGAACCTTCTCTGTCTCACTTTATTCCCGGACATCTGTTTAAGCCATATTCCATGTGTGTAAGCCGCACAAACGTATTCTTGTCTCTGGATCTTCAAACCGTTTAGTTTGAATGGAGCTGACTACCCTTCCAATTCTCAGATCTTCAGTTAACATGTTTTTTCATAAAAATTTGAAAATTGCAAAGACCTTTGGTATGGATTATTAATTTGTGGATGAATTCTTTCTCGCTTCTGAATCATCGCTCATCGACTGTTGAAATTAAACTTATGACAAGTTTTGACAAGTAACGCTACGACTTAAAGTAAATGTACTTAGCTAAACGATAGCAAGCCACGTTCTTGAAAACCCCCGTAGCTCAAACTCCCTCTTAACTGCTCATTTATACATTACCCTCTATCATTTGGCTTTCATAGCGTGTTGAGGGGATTGTGTAATTTCCTTAAAATAAAAATTACTGTATGTACCTTATCAACTGGGCCCTATTACTTGTTCAGAAAAAAACATCACTTTCAATAAATACTATTTGGTTGTTAATGAATTTGTAATACATACTTATACATATGTAATACATCCATACATATATTACCATTTGCTTATCGCGTTTCAGATAATTTAAAAAAATGACATTATACGATACTGACGTACAGGTTTAAATTATGCTTACACTTCCAATTTATTAAAATAAAATTCAATGTCTAACTTTTCTACTATTTCGAAACTCTTAAGCTGAAAAATTAAGATGAAAAATTAATTGATTAAAAAAAAAAGAAAAATACAACCATTCTTATTTTAAGAATTCTCACGGAACGACAGGAGTGTCAGGAGTGTCAGGAGTGTCAGGAGTGCTAGCAGAGTCGGGAGTTACAGGAGGAGAGTTGGGAGTTGGAGGAGAGTTGGGAGTTGGTGGAGAGTTGGGAGTTGGAGGAGAGTTGGGAGTTGGAGGAGAGTCTGAGGTGGTAGGTGAAGGGTCGGCAGGTTCTTGGCTTAGATTAGATCTTAGGGGAGAATTCGGTGGCTTACTTTCCGAAGTCGGAGTGGGGGCTGTAGTGGAAAAATCTGGAGTGGTTGGAGTGGAAGTCAATTGAAGATTCGTTGAAGGACTTCCGTGTTGGAAAGTATTGCTACTTTCTAACTGCAAAGCCTGATCCGCCAGATCTTTCGTCTCCTTAATCATAGTAAAACCTGTATAGATGCACTGTAATAGAAGACGCTCGATAGTAGATTCCTGGCATCCAGTGTCTTGATATTGCTGCTGTACCACAAATTGCAACTGGCCGTAAACTGTTTCGCTGGACGCTATCAAGTCCGATAGTGACTGGTATAACGAATTAACCGAAGACTTGATGCCGTACATACTACCATCGCTTGTAACTCCATCGAAGCTATAACCACAAACCACCTAACAAAGAAAAGAGAACAAACTAATTTTCATAAATATTAGAACGACTAAACTCATTTAGCAATAGAAGATTCAAGATTGCGATGCCAATGACTTATGTTCAGAAACTTCGATCCCAAATTCGAATATTTTCATTTTAGATATTACAATGAAATATTTGTCAAACAATAAAATTGAGTGTAACCACATATTTTGCAACTGCGGAGATCCTGGAGGCAGTGGACCCCTACGAAAAACTTACGGGGCATAGCTCCCAAAATTTAGAAAATGCTACAGTTCTTTCAAGGTGTCATGTAGGCAAATTTGTGGCAAATAAAATACTTTTTTTTGCTTTTATAATTTGCAAACAAGTAAAAAATCCCCCCTTCCCCTGAAAAAACCGATCCACCGTCGACTGTTTAGTCCTAAGTATCTAACTCTGGCTCTGGAAAAAATGAATGCTTGAGAACTTTCATCATAATTGGTAAGATTTCTGGTAATGTTATCGATTTGAGAATGATGAAGTATAGATTCCAGACATATTTGGGCCATTCTTCCGAAGGGTCCAAGGCGATTTTGATCAAAATTCAAATTGATTGTCTAATTTTGTCATTGAATAAAACCTCTAGACGAATGATTCACGTGATTTTAGTCAGTTCTATTTGGTATGAGAGCGGTTCAGGTAGGGATCCAGAAAATGTCATTTCAATGTGTAAGAAATTATTAATTAGTTTTCCTCTCCTCTTCCTCCTTTTCCACGCCCTCCCTGTGAGTCTTCGGATAATTTTGTCCCATAACAATGGTAGCCGAGGAAATATACTTTGAGTTCAACCTTCGGGACTCATACACGAATTTTTGTAGACTTTCCTACATGTGTTTAAGGAGTGCTAAAAATGTTCAAGTCTTGTTTACAACTCCGTTAATGTTCGAGGCTTGGTCATGGCTCTTCGAAAGTTGATTATGGCTCATGAAGACTTCGCACAGACTTTGTGAACCTCTGAAGGCTTTTTAAAATTTGTACAGTACTCTCAATCTCCTTTAAATCATACAAGACTTTCCAATGCTCCTTTAAAATTTACCGAACTTGTTTAAGATTCTGTAAGGCGGTTGTTAATGATTCACCAACTCTCAATGACTTGTTCTTCCAGACTTCACTGAAATTTTAAAAATGTTTTATGTCATCTTAAATACAAAAGCTAATGACTTTTATATTTTGCTAGCTGATGACCGGAATGCAAATTGAATAGCCAAAAATTTGCAGAAATAATATACTGATACTGCATAAAAACTTTCTATAAGACCAATCAATAAAAAAAAAAATTAAGTGAGTTTTAATCGTTCTGACTGTTGTTTAAAATGCTGCAGCAAGCGGAAAAAAAAAACCAACAAAACCATCAACTTTTCTAGTCATACTTATATAAAACGACCAGCAGATGTCACTGAAAACTCTTCTAAATTTTCTCAAGGTTCGTTAAAACTGTTCAAGATTTATTGAAACTTTTTAGGACTGTTCAAGCTAGCTAAAGACTTTTTAGAACTATTTCAGCTCGAGTTGGACTTCTCAATGCGTAATCATGACTTTTGAAACCGCTCTAAGATTATTATTTAAGACTTTTCAAGACTCTATCAGATTCTCTACAAACGTAAAATATTTAGCATTTTCTAAGTCACTAAATTCAATACCAAGGTTATTTTAATCCTACTGCT
Source organism: Acanthococcus lagerstroemiae (assembly GCA_031841125.1). Lineage (NCBI taxonomy): Eukaryota > Metazoa > Arthropoda > Insecta > Hemiptera > Eriococcidae > Acanthococcus > Acanthococcus lagerstroemiae. The sequence continues at coordinate 24,508,599 of CM063110.1, forward strand.
GTTTTATAGAAATTTTAATACAAAAAAGATTTCCGTTGCGTGGAAATAGATGTGCTGAATATGGTCACAAGACGTTGAGTTCCTAATACCAGACGTGAATTGAACGCTCGATAAATCATCTGACAAAACGGTTCGTATTTTATATTATTCTGCGAATTTTGTTAGTATAAAAAAATGCTAACTCTGCCAACCTTGAAGCACTTGAGGAATTACAAGACAAATAAGAAATTCGAAAAATGGAGTAAGTCCCTACTCTGGTCACTTTTCCTTTGATGAGGCCACTTGCACAATTCCAAAGAGGCCACGTTATAGTTTTGTTGATAAGGGTGTCTAGGGCAGATATTCCTGACGCGGTCACTTTCGATCCGCACGGGGTCTATTGCAACCCTATTGTGGTCACTTATAGGCCTAATATGACCACCCGAATTTTAATTATACATTTATTTACCAGTTTGTTTTTTGTTTTTTAGCGTCGGCTACAAGTAGCCGAGTCTATTGCAATAGTTTTTTTCTTCTTCTCTTCTCATCTATTCAAGTTCAGTTCAGTTCAGTGGCGTGTCATTTCAGATGTGTTGATCTGAGCGGATCTGAGTTAAAGTTCAGTTCAGTGGCGCTTTATTTTTGAGAAACTAATTAGTTGAAAAATAAAAATAAAAAAGAATTATAAGCAACAATTTTGATTGTATTAGGGTCGGCAATGAGCCTCTAGCAATAGCTTTTTTCTTCTTCGTTTTTTTTTCTTCTTCAGTAGTGCTCATTGATCTTGATCTTACTGCGGTTCTACTTCTACGTTCTACATAATACGTTATCAATTCACATTCGACGACGCTAAGGTTTATCGTTTTCCTAATTTTCCAGCATTTTAGGTGCATAACTATTTCGTAATTTGTGTGCGTTTTTGAATATTACGTTTCGGATTCTGCTATACGAATTCTACCACTCTGTATTTTACAATTCCAGCTTAGGTCTATATCAATAGAAACATGTTCGTTGTGATTCCCGTAACGTATCTATTTCTAAAGTACTCTCGCCCTTATCAGTAAATTTTTAAAGGAAAAATGGCATATGAATCATGTTTCTTAAACACAGTCAAGTATTATGGTAGTTTTGATATTCTGTTTGAGGTTTTGAGGGATGAAGCCTTCTTGTAGCTGTTTGAAACTGCCTGCTCGTTAATATGTCTTGATAGCGTTCGTGATGGCTGAGCGTATTCAAATTATAAACTTAATTTTAATGAAAATTCGACCTTTGTCTGTAGCGCAAGAAGAATAATATTAAGATTTTCGGAAATACCACGCCACCTGAATTAGACGATTTAAAGAACTATAAAAATCTGTTTTTCGAAAACAGGTGATTCTAAGTTCAAGAGCTCCATAGAAATTATATGACATAGCGTTTACTGATAAGCTGTTTTCAACGCGGATACGCATTTTTATATTGGGAACTCCAGTTTAAAAAAATTCTACTTTTTACGTTCTTTCCAAGGATACTATTAACTCATTTTGTCAACAAATGTCGCTGGGTTGCATTTTGTTTATTAGCGTCCAATTGTACAGAGTACCAGCCGAGAGCCGACCCTCTCCGAGCAGCAGAGCTGCTTGTTTTTACAGTATTTTACATATTTTTTATTTATTATTATTATTATTATTTATTCATTTTTTGTTGTCAAAAAGTAGTTGGTAACATGAGACAGACAGGTGAAATACTTTGAGCAAAAGAATATGAATCTTTACTATTTTCAAAGTGGTCCGAAATGGTTTAGTAAGAAGTCGAATGTGGCCATACATATTTGGAAAAACAGTAAATTCTAGCACCCAACTAGACCAAATCAGAATAAAGTTTTAAATGATACATATAATTATTTTTATGGACAGTTTACTTCCCTTTATTTCCCCTTAATCGACCCCGTCAATTTCCAATTGAAGAATATAAGAGTAATCAATATTCTATTTTCAATTCAACTACATTTCTAGTTAAATCAAGAGAAAAACTTAGTTTTTAAGGCGTTCTAGAACTGTTGCTCTTGGCTTTTACCCGTTTTCTTCCTTTTTGAAGGGGAGCAAAATTCAGAATTACTGCCTCAATTTTTTTCTTCTTTCTTTTTAGAAATGAAGACCTAGGAAATTCTGACCATGATCTTTTCAGCAGAAACGTATGACACTTTTTCTCTTCAAAATTGGGCCTGAAAGTGTTTCTCCTTCCGATAAGGGGTAAGTCGCTTCCTTTCCTTCTCCTTCCAGCTTCATCAGACGTTCAGATATTTTCGAGAGAATGAATACGAGAACATCTAACGTTTTATTTTCTGTTCGAACAGATTGAGCAATTCGATGAACCTTGAATGAAGAATGAGTCAAATATCCTTTTCCCGAATAAAGTTAAACGTACGAGTATGTCTATCAGCGAAATTTTAAAGAGAAAAAAAAATATAGTAACCTTCTTGTTTACAATTCGAACTTTTTTTTTAATTCGAAGGAAATTTAATGCCTACAATATGACTGTACCCAGGGATTACAGTGTAAATAGGTGGTATTTTATAGACTAATGATAGTTTACAATATTTTATATAATTTACTATTGTTGATAATAGTGATAAATTCTTCGAGATTTCAACAGGAACATTCTTACAACTTTTCTGCTGTTTTTAATTTTGTCCGAACAAAAAAACCTTATTCCTAATCCTGCGTTGAGAATTATAGCACAATTATTAGATATCAAAATCGACCTGTTTTAGGAGTTAAAAGCTCAACTTACCGCGAAAATGACCGCGCATGATGTTAGGATTTTCATCTTTCTTTGAAATAAGAATTTTCTTCAATCTCAATTTATTGAACTACTGAGAAATTCTGAAATCTTCTTTCCTTCATAAAACTTGAAAGCAATAACTGCTACTTCTAAGCTTCGTTGTGATTCATATTTGCAAATGTTTCATAGGATTAGTTTCACTTGAATAAATAATTTAACATCAGCCAAATGGAAACTATAAAGATTTATGAGACTGTTATTTCAACCTAGTTCAGCTGTTTGTGTCGCATGTTACGCTGTTGTACAATATCATAGCTTAAGTTAATTTTCATTCAGACCTTATCCAATCACACCTTCGCGATAAGCCCGTTATTATTTCATAATGGGCCATATAATACCATAATAATTGATGAAATGCCGTCCCTACAAATTGGGCGCCCCGGGCAAGGGCCCGCTTTGCCCATGCCTAGCGCCGGGTCTGTTTCGAATAAACTCACAACAATTTTTTCTGGCTTACCGCGCGCACTAAGTTTATTTCATAAGACAACAATAGGAAAAATGAAATTTTGCGGTAAAGAACTCGTTTTTTCTTCAAACACTAGTTCATCGATTGATGCATATCCAAAATAAAGTAATGGAGATGAAATATGTTTAGTGCTCCATATTATGAATAAAGATCGAAAAAAGCAAAATTCTCTATAGCCACTGTAAAAATTCACCGTGAGTGCCGTCACTGAAGTTCCTGCCTTTGTCGAAGTAGTTATTTCCTAGTTATAAAAACCTTGGTCCTCGATTTAAAAAAAAAAAAATGTATCTTGAGACTTCCACAATGTACGCAAATTCAAAATTCAAATCACTGAGATTTTGCAAATTACTGACTGTTAAAGACTACGTACAACATTGATTGACACACTCGGTAGCTTAGATAGAAACTTTTCCTGCTAAAGGATGGATAAAAAAATTCGTAGTAAAGTAGTGACAGATCTACAGATTTCTTCCAAGTTTTTGACTTGACGGCAAAACAAATAAAAAAATAAAATAAAAGCTGTAGCGTTAGTGTGTCCTAAAGGATCCGAAGATCCCTCGGAAACTACTATGTCACCTTGTGCTCCAACGTCCCAAAGGATCGGTCTGTAACCCCGAGAGGCTACAGGGACGTGCGTGGAAAGTATTCCAATTCTTGCTAGCTCCCTTACTGACTAGACAAGTTCAAGTGAAGTTGGACTATAGATTCGTTAGCTAGACCATAAAATTAGAAAGGAGTCAAATAGGCCACAGGGGAAATTCTAAAATAAAAAAGCCAATAAATGCAATCGAAACAAATTCTCAATTTGTTGGAATAAAGATCTGAGACTAAGATCAAAAGAACGCCTTCATTCAAAAAATAAGAATACGTTATTAGGGCACAAAAACAAGAGCTAAGAATGATAAGGAGCGACGGGGAAAGAAATGTAAAGCTAGAGTGACGTGAAGGAAATGAAGCCGCTCAACAGAAAATAAATTGTGAATTAAATAAAAATTACAAGAAAAAAATTGATTATGAACAAAGACTGAGAAAATGCTTTATCGTGTGAGTAAAACTAGGGGTGGAGGTCGAAAGCAAAATGAAAACCCAGACACCAAATAGACTTCTCCTATTCAAATGGTAGCGCTCAGCCCCTTGACAGAGAAAAAAGCGAACACGAAATAGCGAATGAAACAGGGGTGGTTGACTCCACTAAGAACAAACAAATACGAAGCAACTATATAAATACAAAAATAAATAAATAAAAGTAAACAAGGCAATAGAATACATGAAAGTGAAAGTAAAAACGAATAAAGGAGCAAAAACGACCGGGCGTAAAATGGTCAAGAATAATAGAAAAAGACAAAAGAGGAGGGAAACGACAAACACACTAATTACGAGGGATAGCCCATAAGTAAGGTACAAAATATTCTATAAAATTGAAAAATTTACTAAATCGAAAAATCATACAAGATTGTATTCCCACTCATTTCAATACAATTTTTCCACCGCTCATTCAGTTTAAAAATGTTTCCTTCACAAAATTGTACAAGCTGGACTTTGAAAAATGTCTCGACTTCGGCTTTTTCTTCACCGTTTTCAAACTTCATTCCTCCGAGATGTTGTTTGAGAGGGCTGAGCAGGTAGTAATCTGATAGTGCAAGGTCAAAACTGTGTGCAGGGTGGCCTATTACCCCCATCCCGCTCCGTTTTAGTTTATGCTGAGGAGCCAGCTGTTTAGGCACCCAGCGTGCGCAAACTTTTCGAAATTGTAGGTCTCCCTGCACAATTTGGTGAACAACTGACTTGATAAATTCGCTGCTTCTGCAATTTCACGAATTTTCAAACTCCGATCGACGTAAACGAGCCCATCAATGTGACAAATCTCCTGTGGTCGAGGTGCATTTCCTCGGCCCCCCCACTTACCCAGATAGACTTGAAACATACGCCATTCGTTTGTGCTACGTTTGTGCTGGTTTGTGCTGAAAACCCCATCGTTTGTGCTGCTCCCCTTCCCGAGATATTTGAAAAAACTTTTGGGGGGGCTGTAGAAACGGGAGCCCCCCCACTTTCTCCTAGGGGATCAAAAATGGTGTCAATCGTTTGTGCTACGTTTGTGCTGGTTTGTGCTGAAAACCCCGTCGTTTGTGCTGCTCCCCTTCCTGAGATACTCGGGAAAACTTTTGGGGGGGCTGTAGAAACGGGAGGCCCCCCCCCACTTTCACCTAGGGGATGGAAAATGGTGTCAATCGTTTGTGCTACGTTTGTGCTGGTTTGTGCTGAAGACCCCGTCGTTTGTGCTGCTCCCCTTCCTGAGATACTCGGGAAAACTTCTGGGGGGGGGCTGTAGAAACGGGAGCCCCCCCACTTTCACCTAGGGGATTGAAAATGGTGTCAATCGTTTGTGCTATGTTTGTGCTGGTTTGTGCTGAAAATTCCGTCGTTTGTGCTGCCCCCCTTCCTAAGCTGTTGAGGTTTATTTTTGGGGGGGCTGAAGAAATGGTCTTTGAAAAAGGAGTTAGATAAAGAGTTGAAAGGGGAAAAGTGGATGCAATAGTTTGTGCTCCGTTTGTGCTGGTTTGTGCTGCCATCCATAATCTCCTATACCCCATAGACCCGTCGAGAGGGGGCTCTTTGTCGTACAGTAGGATGCAAATCAGGTTTGCCTGAAAATTAAGGAGTAGGCAAACATATGTAAGCAATAAGGGAATGCGATAGAAAAGTTGTTTCTGTATTTATTAGCTCAATTATTTTGCCGAAGTTTGTTTCATACGTACCTGGACCCACTTACTTACATAATTCATTTTTGGACATGAATTTATTAATTATTATTGTCGTTACAGCGCACTGATATTTTCACCAAAAAATTATTATTCAAACGAACGCTGAAATCTAATATGTCTTGATTTTCACCAAAATCAAATCACTTGCTCAATTACTTAATTACTTCAAAATTTAGCTCTTTTTTTTTTTTGGGTTGTTAAGGATGAATTTTGAAAATTCATAACAGTGCTACTAGCTGCATTGCGCCTCATACAATTTTTGTGGAACTAAAATTGCTCGTCCATTGGCCTGAACAGTAAATTAAACAGATATTTTGATTCTCAAAGATATATTATATTCATTGATTTCTTGAGAATTTTCTATAGCAGGGCTACCACCTCTTTCAATTTTATTGCAAATAGTAATATTACTACCCTGAACTGTTTTACAACATTAAGTAGTGGCAATTTACAATCTTTTCTATTATTTTAATGCAGTTGGCAGCAATGTTACCGACAAATTTGAAAAAAATAAGAAAAAAATAGAGTTTTGAGGTTCAAAAAGTTTTATGATTTATTTTCCAGGGTACTGAATAAGCTACTTCAGTGTCATAATAATTCTTGAGGAACTCGAAGCTCATTTCCCGTTTGGACTAGGAGGCTCACATTTTTTCTGTTCTAACTACTTACTACACCAACAGCGCGGGTGAAAGAATTGCCTGATTAGTGTGTAGGTGGTAGGGAAGGGGACAAAACAGTCATCTCGAGAAAGTACATAGAAAATTCATTAATCGGACACCATAGCGGTTTTTCCGATAATGTTCGAATTATGCCGATAATGATTTGCGAGCTGCGGCCTGCCCAGTCGTTCGCTCCGCATACTTGAGGCTTTCTCTTAAAAATTGGAGATTTTTAAGGTGCCTTACAGAACCTGAGGATTTACTTGAGGATATGAGCCAACCGAAGTAGAGGAAGACTGAGAACACTCACGAATAAAAAGATTCCCCAATGCTGTGAAAGTACAAATGTCAGTGTATCAAAGAGTGGTAGCCCTTTACACGAAGTTTTTAAAACCATTTAACAGAATAAAAACTTTTTAGATGACCTAAAGCAAAAAAAAAAAAAAGAAAAAAAAAAGATGACTTAAATGACCTCTTTTTAAAAAATATGACTTATATGATCGGTAGACCTTCTGATATACGACACTGGAAGTTATTTTCGTTCACTCATTGACGTTTTCAGGATCACGAAATCCACTCCTTGTATTTTTCTTTTCTTCCATGTTGGGCTCCGCAGAGGGCTGATTTTCAATAATTATTCTAATATACGCTTCCTCTATGTCTGAATAAGGATTTCTTGAGTCGCTGAGTACATTTGTGTCATTCTCTTCCCCTCTCTCTGACCGTTTGGGGTCCACATGAGGCTGATCTTCAGTTATTTCGATTTTAATAACCTAACCCTATAAGCCTCAGAATTAAATGACTACTTATTAAAATTATTATAGCATGCATTTATCGGCACGCAAAAAAAAAAAAGTGCCTGCAGTATCGACAGTCACAATGAAAAAGACAAATGAACGCAATCGAAAAAGAGGTCTCACAAAATGAAAATTTATTGAACGCAAAAAAGAAATATTAATTTACGCTAGTGAAAATGGAAAATTTACTTAGTTAAGAAAGCCTTCTTTGCTTTCGCAAGCCGTCCTCTTTTGATTTTCTACGCACATAAATTTGGTTTCAAACATTCGAATTGTTAGAAACCGCGTGTGGGGATGATTGATAACGCCGAAAGAAGGTTTTCCAGCGGTATGCGCTCGCTGGAAAATTATCTGCGAGAGGAGCGTCCTTCTACTTTCTTTCTTCCATTCTCGCGGGATTATCCACAATGAATTTGTGCCCCCCCCCCCACCGCCAAAAAATAAACGCAGCATCCTACAAAGATGTCATGGAACGACTTTTGAAGTAGATTCAACGCATGAGACTGGAATTGTACCGCACCGGTGATTTTCTTTCCCCTTGCAAGAGACAAAAAACAATGCGCCAGCCCATTCCTCGACACTCGTCACTCAATTTATGGCTCAAAAGTCAGTCACCACAATTCACCTTCCGCCCTACTCACCAGATCTGGCTCAGTTAGACTTTTTTATTTCCTAAATTAAAAATGGCGATGAAGGGAGAGCGTTTCGAAGATGTTGAGGCGATACAAAGGAATGTGACCAGGGCTCTGAAAGCCATTCCGAAAGAAGAATTCTCCAGATCGTTTCAGTGACTGTACGAGCACAGCAAAATTTGTATCGAACGAGGAGAGGATTATATTAAAAACTAAATAGAAAGTTTTTTATAAACTTTTTTTTCCTTTCTTGAAAAAAATTAATCCCGGAATTTTTTGAATACACTGTGTATACTAAAAATTACTGTTCATTAATTTCATAAATTTATTTAAAAATATATTTCATTTAAAAGCTTTTAGTTGGAAAATGAACGCATACGGATAAGGGGGAGAGGGAAAAACTTCAAAAATGGACTGTGGGACCGAAAAAACTCTCATTCAGACATAAATGACGTGGAAATTGAAACAATTGAAAATCAGCTTTCTGTGGAGTTCGAAGAAGGTAAAGGGGGAAAATGATCCCCGAGATGGGTTCAGCGTTCCTGAAAACCCTAATATAAGGAAGAAAATAATTTTCAAGGTCATGTGAAGAAGCTTCCTCTTAACTGAAGCTCAAATTCGAAAAATCATCTCGAAAACATGAAAAATGAAATCCACTTCCAAATTGTTAATTTATTCTTATTTTCAGCCCTCGCCCCACTACAGGTCCCTCAATTTTCACAGTAATCTGAAAATCGGTACATGAATTTTATTGCCCCGAAACCCTGCGAAATGATACGCATATTACATTTGATGCATTTTTTGCCTGTCGCCCCCTTTCCCGATGGGATCAAAATTTCTACCTAGGGGTTAATCGGTGAAAAACGAATTCAGTGATTTCGAAAACATGATTACTGATGTCTGTTGTATCACAATATTCTTTTTCGCGCTTGTACGAATCTGGAAAATTCTTCAATGTAAAACATAAAGCATCAATATAAACGTGTATCTTTATGCTCATCGTCCGATATTCAACCGACACTGATATCGGCACGATATCATTCCGATATCCGACATTCGCGTGAATGCGATATCATTATTTTCGAAATTACTGACAGATTTAATTACACCGGGCATTCGCTTGTGGCTAATTTGTTTGATTTTTCAAATTTGAAAAAAACAAAAATCTCTGGTGAATTAACTATTGAAGAATACAGTGGCATGCTATTCCTTCCTTGATGAAAAAAAAATTGAAGATTGAACTGAAAATAATCTATAAAAGGCAAGATTTCTAAAGTGTAAAAACAACTGATTTACGGTACTTCTTCCTTAAGGATATTCTGAATACTTATTTCTATGAATTTATTAAGCCTCTGAAAATTCTATATAATGATGCTAATGTCATCTGACGAAGTTGAAAGACGTTTCTTGTATGTAGAAAGAATCAAAACTTTTATAAAAAACACAATGGAAGAGAAACGCCTATTGCCCTTTGCTATGCTATCCATGGAGAAAAGACTAATCAATGAATTTCAAGGTTTCAATAAAAAATTCGTGCAGCGGAAAAGAGAGAGGCAAATGGGCTTAATTTACAAACATACAACTGATACGGTTCTTACAGATACCCAATAAAAGTTTTGCTCGTTAACCGTTTTAATGTTGTTAAATCCTTGAAGATTATCACCAAGGCTCGGATTTTTAGGCGCTAAAAACTCAAAAAAAAGGTCGTATTAAAAGTCTCTGAAAAGACTTAAAGAGTCTATAAAAATCCCTATAAAAGTGAAATATGTAGTCTCAAAAAAAAAAAAAAAAAAGAGGTATACAGTAGACTTCCGATAATCCGTCATTGGTTTATCCACCTTCCAGATTGTTCTCGCCACGAATTTATCCGTCCAAAATCTCACTAAAATCACAACTTCAGTCCTTAGCACACCTGATAATGATTATGATCAAGAACGGGTAGGAGACGCATCAGTACATATGGATCAGCCCGGATTATGATGAAGGTCGGTTACAAGCACTCGGGGCCCTCGACTGCCTAGCCGGAAATTTTTTTTTGTATCTGTTCCTATCCAACATCCACCTTAGAAAAAAGCTCATTCTCAAAATTCGGCCGCCCCTCAAAATCGGCTGCTCCCATCCGGTGCGCTTGTTGTGCTCGTAAGTAAGCCCAAGGCTGATACAGATTATGACAGTGCTTTTTCAGCATTGGGAAAGTTACTGGTGTTTAAACAACAGCCAGTAATCACTGCTGAAGATTATGAAATTCAGAAAGAAAGTGGAGAAATTATGCTGCTGAAAAGAGCGGCATATCATGAAGAAGCAAAGAAAAACTACAGATTTAAAAAAATGAAATGACTGTTTTTAGTTGTTTTTTTACAATGTTGCCTCCCCCCCCAGTGATCAAAAAGGCTAAAATTGCCGATTTTTTTTTAATATTAAAGTTTTTTTTGTATAAAATAACTTATTACCTTACGTAACTAATTCAATAAAAATGGTTTTCCCCCTTTCTCAATCTTTTTCTTATCAAAATTACATGTTTTCAGGTTATCCGCCCAATCTGTAGCCCCAATTCGGGCGGATAATTGGAAGTCTACTGCACTCACAAAAAGTCCCGGTAAAACTATGGCTTTAATGATATCAAATTAAAGGTCTTGGAAAACTGAACCTAATTTTTATATTTCTATTCCTCCCAAACTATGTGCAATGTAACAATTTTACATCAAAATAAGTACTTTATTGCAGCAAATAATAAGGGTGGTACAATTTTTCAAAGTTTATTTTCAAGTAAAATGGATTTTTAAAAACAGTTTTCTCAAAAAATTAAAAATTAAAAATTTTTTCTTGAAAAATTAGAAACTGACGAAATAGTTTCGAAAATTGAATTTCCACCCGACGTAGTCCCAATACGTATATAAAATCGTCAATTTTAGGCGAAAATGTCATTTTTGAAAGAATAGTCTAAAAAGGCAGTATTAAAGACAGAGCGAAAGAATATATATATAGTTTCAGAAAGAGGGAGAAATGACCAAAAATGGAAGATGGTCCAGGAAGTCGTGAACCTTATAATCCACGAAACGTAAGATTCATTTGACTACACAAAAAGATGTTAAGAGCTAAAAAGAATGAAAGGACCACGGAGCGGGAAATGCAGATTTTGTAAGAGGGTGTAATGACGGTAGACCAAAATGGCCCGGAAAGTCATGGACCTTATAATCCGCCGAAAGTAAGATTAATTTGATTCCACACACAAAGGTGGCACAAGCGAAAGCGATAAAAAGAACGCCAAAGTGAAAGAATATAGTTTTAAAAAGAAGGTGAAATGACCGAAGATGGAAGATGGTCCAGGTGGTCATTACCTTATAATCCGGAAACGCACAATTAAGTTGACTGCACAAAAAGATGGTAAGAGCCGAAAAGAATGAAAGGACCACGGAGCGGGAAATGCAGATTTTGTAAGAGGGTGTAATGACAGTAGACCCAAATGAGGCGCAATGCAGCTAGTAGCACTGTTATGAATTTTCAAAATTCATCCTTAACAACCAAAAAAAAAAAAAAGAGCTAAATTTTGAAGTAATTAAGTAATTGAGCAAGTGATTTGATTTTGGTGAAAATCAAGACATATTAGATTTCAGCGTTCGTTTGAATAATAATTTTTTGGTGAAAATATCAGTGCGCTGTAACGACAATAATAATTAATAAATTCATGTCCAAAAATGAATTATGTAAGTAAGTGGGTCCAGGTACGTATGAAACAAACTTCGGCAAAATAATTGAGCTAATAAATACAGAAACAACTTTTCTATCGCATTCCCTTATTGCTTACATATGTTTGCCTACTCCTTAATTTTCAGGCAAACCTGATTTGCATCCTACTGTACGACAAAGAGCCCCCTCTCGACGGGTCTATGGGGTATAGGAGATTATGGATGGCAGCACAAACCAGCACAAACGGAGCACAAACTATTGCATCCACTTTTCCCCTTTCAACTCTTTATCTAACTCCTTTTTCAAAGACCATTTCTTCAGCCCCCCCAAAAATAAACCTCAACAGCTTAGGAAGGGGGGCAGCACAAACGACGGAATTTTCAGCACAAACCAGCACAAACATAGCACAAACGATTGACACCATTTTCAATCCCCTAGGTGAAAGTGGGGGGGCTCCCGTTTCTACAGCCCCCCCAGAAGTTTTCCCGAGTATCTCAGGAAGGGGAGCAGCACAAACGACGGGGTCTTCAGCACAAACCAGCACAAACGTAGCACAAACGATTGACACCATTTTTGATCCCCTAGGAGAAAGGGGGGGGCTCCCGTTTCTACAGCCCCCCAAAAGTTTTTTCGAATATCTCAAGAAGGGGAGCAGCACAAACGATGGGGTTTTCAGCACAAACCAGCACAAACGTAGCACAAACGAATGGCGTATGTTTCAAGTCTATCTGGGTAAGTGGGGGGGCCGAGGAAATGCACCTCTGTGGTCGCTCTCTTCGAGGATTACGTATCCGCCAAATTTACGACACCGGGGTCGAATTTTGTACACCATACTGGTACTTATTTTCGAGAAATAGCATTCCCACATACACCGCTTTAATTCTATTAAAAATCTGTTGTTTTTTTTTGTTTTTTTTGTGCGCAGTAAAAACGAATTTTTCGCGTATTTCAGTGTACACTTCAGTCAAGACTATCGTGTTCGTCCAGATTTTGAAACCATGCTATCGCAGACAATGAACCACTTTTATCGGCAGATGTCAGCCAAGCCTTCCCTGCTTCACCATGCGAAATTTCAGGTTTCTAACTCACGCGGTTCGTCGTATAGAGAAATGTGTACCTTACTTAGGGGGCATCCCTCGTACATTAAACAACAGCGGCCAAAGTACAATAATAAAAAAATAAAAAGAGGAGTAGTACACATCAAGCGATGTTAGTGCCCCGTTCCCCAGAATTGCAACCTTATTCCGCAGAATGCAAGTCGTGCTCATATCTCACATTGAAAACTACTGGCAGACAGACCAAAGGCGATAAAAAAATTGGTCAATGGATTCAACATCAGGGTGAAAAGCAGGTCTTGAAGAGTTGGTTCACTTTTTTAGGTGCCTGAAAATTCAGTCTATGCCCATGATTTCGGTGACAAAAACAAGAGTGTTTTTGGGACCAGAAGGCCCATCCCAACACAAACAGAGAATCAACATGAGGAAAAGAGACTGAAATGGGTTATAACTCTCATCCTAGCAGCAGGATAATAGACTACACTAGAATGACCAAAAGGAATACGGTGATCCAAAATGTCACAAAGAACTCAAAGAGTGAGAGACAAAGCCAACTTACAAATTGAGGGGGAGGAAAAATCACCTGGATGGGTTTCACTCGGGTCACGAAGGAAAGTTCGAACCAGGAGATAACAAGGAAACATCGCGTCCCTCAGGGGTATAAAAAGTGAGAGTGCAGATACTACGCAGTCCTTGTCAAGCAGCCCAAAGGCTGGTTCACAGCTAACAAGCCATCTGCATACTAAAACGGCCAAATTTCGAGCAGAAGAATGTTGCCCCCCCCCCCGCCTAAAAAAGTGAAGACCATGTTTCTACCGCCCCTGGTCTCCGCCAAAAGGAGCATCAAATCCCACGCCCAAAAGTGAGGAGGCAAAGACAGAAAACAGAAAAGCAGAAAATAAAATTTAACAAAATAATCGGAAAAATATTACTTGAGAACTACCACGATACAACGTTCAAAGAAAAGTGCCAATCGATAAAGTCTAATGCTGAAGTTGCTCGAAAACTGTAGGTAAGGGGACAATAAAAGTGAGCAGGGGAGAAGAGTGAAGGATCCAACCTGTCACTAAACCCCAAGCTAAAAGAAAGCGGGAAAAGGAACTATCGTCGAACTTGTAAAAAAGTACTTTGAAAGTTGCATGAGTGTACGTCATAACGTTACATTGGTACTCATTTACCACGCACACAATAACACTACTGAACAAAATGAAATTTTTGGTTTGTGCAACGCATTTAAGGAGGTGATTCTTGAGTACTTTTCAACGCTGAATACAGTGCCGTCGGCCGTTTTTCTCTATCACGTCTAGTTTTTCTGATCAAAAACTATAAAAAATTCAACTAAATGTGTTCAAAAAGAGGTTTAGGAACTGAATGTGGTCACACTGCTTCGTGTTGTTGTGTGTTGAGGATGTGTGTAGTGGTGTGTATTCCGTCTGTTTGTTTTCTGTATAGTGGTCAGAGATGGGCGTTGCTCTTGAAGAACAAGTTGTTCACTTGCTCTTGTTCACTATTTGGTGAACTTGGTTTTGAACTAGTTCATCTCCCCAAAAAAAGAACAAGAACAAGAACTAGATCACGATTTTTGGACCTGATCAACTAGTTCATTCTTTGTTCATCTATTTTTTCGTAATTTTCTTTTTTCGGCTTTTTCTTGTATATTTCCACTTTCCAGACTTTAGTTTCAACTTTCACATAATGGTTTCAGAGTAACAATTACAAATTATAACATTATTGAATTTTTATTTGATGTTTAAATGATATCAACAATCTCATAGGATTTCAATGGCGATTAAAAAAATTATTTGGGCAACAGCCTAGTTTTCAGTTGTAGTAGGCTATTACCCAAAAAATGTTTCGCTCGCAATTAGTTTAAATGAGCAAGACCAAGAGCAAAGGTTCTTTTTAATGAACAAATGATGAACTAGATCAGTTGGAAAACCAATTCAACAAGAGCAAGAACTAGTTCACTAAAAATGGAAAAGAACAAGAGCAAGTTCATTAAATAGTGAACAACGCCCATCTCTGATAATGGTCTGATAACACTGATAATATCAGTCAGTGGTACCGCATATCCCACTGCAAAAACAAAATGGAAGGAATTTCAGTCGTTCAGAACTCCGAATTGTGACGTGATAGAGAAAAATGGGTCGCAGTATCGTGTTCAGCGTTAAAAAGTACCTCAGAATCACCTGTCGAAATGCGTTGTGCAAAATAGTTGTTCAGTAGTGTAATTATTCCTTACTGATAGTGACTGCAACTTGCAGCACAGACGGCGCTGGTGTTGAAAGAGTTGCATAATCGGTTCGCCGTAAATCCGTATTTTCGACGCGCATAGCGGGCACTTCAACGACCAGAAATATAACTGGAATAACTCTTGTGAAAACAATGATAGTCCAACATGCTTTACGCTATTTGTATAATACATAAATGTATAAGAGGGCTTTTGCTGTAACTGTTTCAATTTTCAATTTGAAAACGTCGAGTGATCAAGTTTACTCATTCACTGCAGAATGCTGTAAAATGTAGAGAGATGATGGAAAATGATTTTGGTGCATCCCAACTCGAAGTCGGATTTAATATCTAATGCGATTTTCGAATTCAGTGATCCAAGAAACCATACTTCTATAGTTTGCTCGATGTGTTCCCATTGGAAGTTCCAAAATGACGACGAAACTTTCCATCCCTTCCCTCTTTAAGAAAGAGGTAATTTTCCAACTAAAAAGAAAGTAAGCCTTATCCACTTGAAATTCTTTTCTATAACACCTCGATTCGCCTTATTACGCGGGCCGAGGAATCATTTTCTTGCCACACCTTGTATATAATTCAGACACGATGAATCTTGTACCAATTTGTTTCACTGAATTTAGTGCACACATATTAATAAATTAGAACTGGAAGTTTACCTCCTCTACACCGATTTCAACGAAACATTTAATTCTGTTTTTTTGAAAATTGTGTGTAGACAGCTTTAGCAAATCACGAAGTATCTTCCATTCCTCTACTTCTTCAGAAGGGACATTAATATCTCATGTTATTCCAGCAAAAAGAGAAATGTTTTGATATCAACGACTCTTTTTTTTAACGCTGTTTAATAACTAATCGATAATTCAGTACTAGCTCCTAAACAGAGATCGTTTTTTGACCTCATACACCACAAATATTTTCTCTACATTGTTAACTGGATGAATACAAAAATCAGCAAAAGTGTAAATACGTCAAGAAAAACGAAAATTCGAAAGTGTTCAATGAAAGGAGGGAAAATAAGCAAGCCATACGAAAAATGAAAATATAAATAATAATGAAATTTCAAAACCTAATAGGAGAATAAGAAAACAAAAATGGGAAAATGAAACAGCTGAGAAGGATCTCGGGATATTGAGATCCTACAAATAGAGACGCAAATATTTTAAACAACTTTTCAAAATTTTTTTAGTGAGCATCATACCCTTATTTTTATACCTGTCACTGTTTCGGTACCTCGGTACCAAATATTCGCGACTTTAAAAGACTTCATCTCCCATATTCTCACACGGTAATGTCCTATCATTTATTCGAAAATCCGAACCATTTATATTAAAATACTTCACTATCCCTCTAGGTGTGGTAACATCGAGCACTAATGAGCATCCCAACTTATGCTCGAAGGCTTCGAAGAGGAACAAGTCACCATTAGTCTCTATCCTATATTTTGTATGTTGTGTTGTACAGTTCACGCTCTCGCAATTTTTGGTTTTTAACTAAATACGAGTACCCAGTTCAAAACCAAAGTTTCCACATTTCTATATTGTGCGAATTCTTTTTATGTATGTTTCGATATTGTGCATGGCTACGTCGATGGGTCGTCTAAAGATTAAATTCGCGGATCAGAAAATTTCAAATTGAAATCCTGCTTTCCCGCACCTAGACACATCTGTACCTAGGCAAACATCGCCAATTCTGGAAAATATCACCGCCTTCAACGCGTCGTATTGTAAGCGCATCTCAGGAAGATATATTAAAATTTTTGACCAAGTCTATCATCTTACCACTGTGAGAGAAGGGAAACAGGCACCAAGATCTTGCGCTTAGGTTTAAACACCGAAAATGTAGTGATTTCTCCAGCGGTATTTCAAGAAAAACCGCCAAATCTCTCAATTGTAGCTGTACAGTTCAGTTTCACTTAATTTTACACGTTGCCCTTGTTCAATTCCGAATTTGAGAAATACTTTTAGGACTCCAACGTTCCGGAAACGAAATATATGGATAACAAATGAACATCGAGGATCTAGAATTTTTAATAATCGAAAACTGCTGTATCGCCGAATTATTGCGACTCGCTGCTGAACGGTTCTCATTTGATTAGGTAATTACTTCTGAAGGAGAGTTAATGATTGGATACCTACTGCTTCGGGCATGCCAAAAACTTATATCGGTTAGCGTTTGCCTACATTTACTTTTTATAAATGGAGTATCATGGACCTACTCAGAATAAAAGAGGTATCACGGTCATCAAGAAATTGCCTTGACGAGCCCAAATTGACCTTGAAAAACATTTATAGAATTAGAAGCGCAGTAACTGAGGAACCACTCATGTTGACCAGTTGAGAAGGATAGGGAAAATATGTGTCATTTAAGTCGGGAAAAATCCGGTTGGTAAAGTGTGAAAAATATTTATTTCTGCTCATTTTCACTATCAAATCAGTGAAAGAAAAACACTAATATTTTTTCAGTCGCTTAGCTTGAGACATTTGGAAAACGTAAGCGGAAATGTCTGCCCTTCTTTCTCAATGTGATTCGCTTCGCTGCGACCCTGCATGTAATATGGTTCCATCTGGAAGCTTAATTTTTTATATTAATTTTTTTTACTTAATAAAATTATATCACAAGAAAATAATTAATTTTAAAAAAGCAATAAAAATAAAAAAAAATAAAAAAAATTTATGTACAAATCAATAAAAAGAAATGTTAAATTTAATAATATTTTATTTGAATTAAATGATTTATTTGAAATTATATTTTTTAAAGAAAATTTTAATATAAATAAATTATTATGAGAATTAATTCAAATATAATTAAATTTTAAAATGATTAAATTAATTGAAAATAAATTATTGGAATTTTGTTACTCTTGAAAAAAGATGAAACTAAACACGTTATTCGAATTCGTCTGTTTAAACAATTTACCGATACTTGTGTACTGATTTAAATTTGATTGGTTGGTCAAATAATTCACAAAATTAAATGGATTTTTCAGGTGCAACTTGACTTTCGAAGGTTGACTAAACAATGTTCTCTGTTCTCAGATTAACTGGAGAACTGATTTATAGTAACTGTACTGTATTCTGTACCTGGATTTTTCCACTTACAACATATACTGCGCAATGATAGCCATTATCATTATTCAATCAGATGTAGAGTAAAATCACCCTCGGACAAAGATTGGCAAAATCCAAAAGCAAATGACTGAAAATCATGATTTTGAAATCATTCTAAAATCACTCAAAAATAACGACTTGAAGATCAAAAGATCACTTTCAAACAATTATGACAGAGAATTCTGATTCAAATTACTTTTTACATAATTTTTGTGAACTTACGGTGGAAAAGGTCCAAAAAATCCTGGAGCAAAATAATGTAAATAACAAAATCAAAATCGAGAACAAAGTGACTTTAGAAATCATGATTTTAAGATCAAGCATAAAATAATGATTTTTTGATTTTTGATTTTGCACATATATCTGCTCTCAGAGCATGCCTATATAGCGTCTAGCAAGACGGTAAACCAACTTAAAGAGCAGATTCGATCAGGGGTATAAAATTCAATAACAATTGAGTTCATCCAGCAACCAGTGACGGCGAAAATTTTTATTGTTTGCCTAACACTGTTTTGAAATCCCTCGTTTTCCATCATACAGTGAGCAAGTTGAATGACAAATCCAAATGAACAACATTTAATCGGACTAATTATAAAATTCGGATTGAAATAACTTGGATCGGAGATTCTTTTGGAGGAGAGAGATACTAAATATCCGAACCAGAATCCAACACATATTATTTATTAATCACAAAATTTACCCGACTTCTTAATCTTTCTCATTAGTTTCTATAATTTTCTATGCCTTCTGTATAGTTTTTCACTTGGAAGGAGGGGGTAATAACATCTCCCTCATACAAATATCATGAAAATTGGTGGATCTGGGTGTCATATATCCAATTTTTCACGTACAAGTTTTTAGTGTGACACATAACAATAAGTTTATCATACAATTACCAGACTTTTTCCCTTTTTTTAAATTTAAATAATTTAATATTCAAAACTAAGAAATGCTGTGTTCCCGAGCTAAACTATTCAACATACTGAATATTTCTTTATTTATCTATTTATATTTGAGCCCCCCACCCCCACCCCCCAACAGGTGCCCGAGGGTCCCATTAACAGGGAGGGATAAACATCTCAAGAAACTTTTTTTACGTACAACGAAGAATAACCGCGACCAAAGCAGAACCCTATGCTTCAATGCATTTTCTAAAGCAAAAGCAAAGAGCATGAAGCTCATAGCCTATATTTAAATTCGCGATAACACGCTACTCCGTGATGTTTTGATCAGTAGCATGATCACTTTTTGAGATGACAACGTGGAGCAAAATTGTGAATTTCACCTCCAAAAAAGCACAAAAAAATCCTAGCCTTTCTACTTTGGGAGGGACAGGCAAACCACTGGTTCAGAGGGGAATGGTGGCAATGTTTCCATTCGCCTCTTTGGCGCTATGGACTTGGAATTTTAAAATTACGATGAAATAAAGGAAGACAGGTCATTACCATAGTCGGTATATGTTGTTTTCTGTATGTCCTTACAGTGTCTTGTTGATGACGTACAGCCTAAAGTGCTGCAAAAAAATAGCACCTTTGTCTTTAATTCATGAACTGGTTTACAGACTAATCTCTTTTTGAAAATATCTAGATACACGTTTCTTTTTGACAAAATTGCAAAAAATACCTATTACAATATTGTGCCGCACAAAGTCTTACTCAAATACTCTTTTCAATCGCTCAATGAAATTATCAAATAACTTTGAGATTTAACACCAGCAATGACGCATTATTATGAGCTCTATGATTGATAAAAAGAATAGAAACTGTCAATTTTTACGAGGAGAAGCCAAATACAATGAAATACTGACTTGTTCCACAACTGAAATGCGAGTATATCAAGCCAATTACCGAAATATGAGCTCCTTAGATCCTGATTTCGAATATAGCTTCGTCCAATTCGATTAAATTTGATTGGTTTTAAATGTATTCTGTAATTTTAAGCCAATTTTGATCAAAATTGATCATAGTAAGTCAGTCAAGTTTGTTATTTAATTTAACTTATTTTTATCCGTCTCAAACCACTCACAAATTTGAAAAAGGAGAAAGAATTGCGAACAATTCTACTTCTGCCTATAAATGTTGCATGAATGATTCGTAATTGTTGTATCATTTTCTAGTTGATAGTTAGTTGAAACCTTATTCAAGAGAACAGACTGAACCAATAATGTACGTCACTGTCCGTGTCATTGACAAAATGACTTACACCAAGGGCACCTTTGCGATTGAGAATGTTATTTATCACTCCAATTATTTGGACGAGTGGGTTGGGATACGTAGCTATATTATTATTCAAAAAAGCAGCTTGAATCATAATAATATAATTTTTACTTTCCACAGTGTTTCGTGTCGTTAAAGCAATTATCGAGGACACATTTGCAATAACAACACCGATTAATTTGTCGAAAACATTTTAGATGATTTTTATATTATCTTGATGTGGCCGCCAGCGTCATTGATGATTTAGGTACATGTTACTTATGTTCCATTTACGTCAATTTGCAAACTAAACATTTGATCAATTTAGAGGCATGTTCGTGACGTTTAGCTTTTATTCAGCTGAGCTAACACAGATCTTGTTTTGTGGAAATTTTTCGAATGGCTTCGTAAGCGCGTTAGCATTAAATCAAATATCCGAAACCAATATCATTATTCGACATCGAATTACTTCGAAGGCAATAAATCGCTCGATCACCGATAGAAAAGAAACTTCAGTTTTGGAAATTCGTACAGCCATTAGTTGGGTGGATACGTAGAGATCGAAACGCTAAAAGCCAAGCTGAAGTTCGGTGCATCACTCTAGCTTAAATTTTCTACAAACTCCGTGTTTTTATACTGAACTTTAAAAAGTTCTTAAATAATTTCCATGAGAAAGAGTGGTAGAAATGAGCTGGGTTCTCATTTCGTTCACTTATTCCAGTTCTCTGCTCACTTTTCCAAGTCAAGTTGATTTTACCGTCTCTCAAGCGTGACTTTGGAAAAGAAATGGAAACAATTCTATCGCAGCTACTGCGCGCCAGAAGAACTGTTTTCCTAAAATAAACTAATATTTTATCGATTAATCGACTGTATTTCATTAATTGTTTTCAATTAATAGATTGCATTTGATTAACCAATTACTTTGAAATAACCAATTATTTCCGATCAAAGAATTATTCCTTATTATTCGATCAAGTATTTCTGATTATTCAATTATTTGCGATTAATCTACCTCTTAGATTATTCGATTATATTGTTCAATTCTGATCCATCAGATAAACATGGTAGGACTTACTGTTTGCGAGACAACAATTTTTATTGGAAACTCATTTCGTTCTCCTAGAGTAACCAAGACAATAGAATATGAAAATGAAAGTGAGAGTAAAAAACGAATGAAGTGGCAAAAACGATCGAGTGTAAAATAGTCAGGAATAATACATAGATAAAGACAAAAGAGGAAAGAAACGACAAACACACTAATTACATTAACCAATAGCGGCCAAACTACAACAATAAAAAATAAAAAGGAGAGTAGTACGCATAAAGCGATGTTAGTGCCCCCTCCCCCAGAATTGCAACCCCATTCAGCAGAGTGCATGTCGTGCTCATACTTCACTTTGAAAACTATTGGCGGATTGACCAAAGGTGATACAAAAATCGGCCAATGGATTCAAAATCAGGGTGAAAAGTAAGTCTCGAAGAGTTGGTTCACTTTTCCAGGTGCCCGAAAATTTAGTCTATGCCCATGATTTCGATGACAAGTAAAAAAAAACAAAACAAAACGAGTGTTTTTCGGGGCAGAAGGCCCGTCCCCACACAAACAGAGAATCAATATGAAGAAAAGAAGCTGAAATTGGTTATAACTCTCATCCTAACAGCAGGATAATACTCTGTACTAGAGTCGCCAAAAAGGATACGGTGATCTGAAATGTCACAATGCGATGGAAACAGCCAACTTACAAATCGAGGGAGAGGAAAAGTCACCTAGATGGGTCTCACTCGAATCACGAAGCAAAGTTCGAGCCGGGAGATAACAAATAATCATCACGTCCCTCACAGAAATGAAATGTGAGAGTGCAGATCCACCCTAAAAAAAATTAAGATAAAAAATTTCTACCACCCCTGGTCTTTGCCAGAAGGGGCAACGAATCCCACGCCCAAAAGTGCGGAGGCAAAGACAGAAACCAGAAGAGCAGAAAATAAAATTTAACAGAATAATCGGAAATATATTACCAGGGAACTGCCACAATGCAACGCTCAAAGAAAGGGGCCAATCGACAATGTCTATTGCTGAAGTTGCTCGAAAACTAT
This sequence comes from Acanthococcus lagerstroemiae, assembly GCA_031841125.1. NCBI lineage: Eukaryota > Metazoa > Arthropoda > Insecta > Hemiptera > Eriococcidae > Acanthococcus > Acanthococcus lagerstroemiae. Next base: position 24,531,099 of record CM063110.1, read on the forward strand.
AAGGGGACAATAAAAGTGAGCAGGAGAAAAGTGAAGGATCCAACCTCTCACTAAACTCTAAACTAAAAGCAAGCGAAAGAAAGAACTATCGTCGAACGTGTGAAAAAGAACTTTGAAAGTTATATGAGTGTAGGTCATAACATTACATTAGTACTCGTTTACCACGCACACAATAATTATTCCTCACTAATCATGACTGCCTGCAACTTCCAGCACAAACGGCGCTGATGTTGGAGTAATTGCATAATCGGTTCGCCGTAAATACGTATTTTCGAGAGATATAACTGGAATTGTGAAAACAAAGATAGTCCAATATGCTTTACGCTATTTGTATGATATATGTGTAAGAGGGCTTCTGCTTTAACTGTTTCAATTTTAAAATTTGAAAACATCGAGTGATCAAGTTTACTCATTCACTGCAGAATGCTGTAAAATATAGAGAGATGATGGAAAATGATTTTGATGCGTCCCAAATCGGAGTCGGATTTAATGTCTAATGCGATTTTCGAATTCAGTGATCTATGAAACCGTACTTCCATATTTGCTCGATGATTTCCATTAGAAATTCCAAATTGACGGCGAAGTTTTCCATCCCTTCCTCCTTTAAGAACGAGGTAATTTTCCAACTAAAAAGAAAGTAAGCCTTATCAACATGAAATTTTTTTCTGTAACACCTCGATTCGTCTTATTACGTAAGACGAGGGAACATTTCCTTGCCATGCTTTGTATACAATTCATACACGATGATCCTTGTACCAAATTTGTTTCATTGAATTTACGACACACATAATAATAAATTATAAGCTGGAAGTGTATGTCCCTCTTCATCAATTTCAACAAAGCATTTGATTCTGTTTCTCATAATTGTGTGTCAACAGCTTTAGCGAATCACGAAATACCTTCCGTTATCATAACAGCTTTACAAAATCTTCATGCAAATTCACAGGCAAACGTTAGCATAGATGTAATAGATGTAAAAGGCAATAAAAAATCAAGTTAAAAAAAGGAAACCGTGTCCTAATGGAAATCATTCGGAAGCTTAAGTAGGGAGGGAAGGGCCAAAAAATAAATGACAGATGGCTGAATAATTTGAGATTTGCCGATGATACAGTGCTCTCAAGCAGCAACATACCTGAACTTCAGACAATGACCGAAGAACTTTGCATCGAAAGTGCAAAAGTAGGGCTTTTAGTCAACTACTCCAGAACGATATTAATGACGAATAGTGAGAACAGCGAATTTGTAATGAGAAGCAACATAACTGAGTTCATTTCGGAACATATTGGAATATCTAGGTCAAATTCTATCATTTGAAAATCGCGTTGAAAAAGAGCTAAAAGCACGAATAGCCAGTGCGTGCAAAAATTTTGTTATATAAATTAATACGAGTATTAAAAAAAAACATGAACTTTTTCATTTAAAAATAGTATCTTCATTGATTTTCAAATACAGTAGACTTCCGATTTTCTGCCCTAATTGGGGCTGAAGGTAGGGCGGATAATGTATAATGTGTTTAAAAACCAAAGGGACACAGACCTGGGCCCTGACAAGAAATCAAGTTTCCAAGCTCAAAATTACTCACAACATGATGTTAAGAAACATATTCAACTTGAAGGTAAAAGATAAAGTGAGAATTTCGGAAATCAAAAATAAAGCTGGAGCAAAGGATATAGGGTATTTGATCAAAAAACAAAAATTCAACTACGCTGGACATGTAGTACGTGAGAAAGGGAAATGGTACAAATTGGTTGAAGTATGGACCCCTAGTCACCACGAGAAAAGAAAAGGTATTCCAAATTTCTCTTTTCTGTCTTATTCGCCTCAATACTTCCTCATTTCTAATCTTTTCAGTTAATTTGATTTTCAACGTTCTCCGATAACACCGCACTTTTCAAAAGCTTCTATCCTATTTCTTTTTCGTGTTTCTATTGTCCAGATCTCAGATCTCACATCCATACAATGCTACACTCCAAATATGCATCTGGAGAAATCACAGTCTTACTTTCAAATCGATATTTGCCCTAAATATGTCACTTTTCTGAAGAAAAGCTCTCTTAGCTCGTTCCATTCTACTCTTCATTTCTGTTTCACTTCTTCTATCTTGCGTCATCAGACTACTTAAGTATTTTTAATTCCTAGACCTCATTTATTTTTTCACCTCCTATTTCCATAATATTATGGATTTTGTTTTCCTCTACTAACTATCATCACTAATTTAAATTGACCCAACTGAAATGTAAATCTAACTATACTCAGCCTTGCCCAGTTACGTCTAATCAACGAGGGCAAGAGCGACCAACCCCCTCAATAAAGAAACCCACTCAGGTTACAAACAAAATACACAATGCAAACAACATACATACATAATGTAAGCAACAAAAAGGATATAACCAAAAACAAGAAACACAAATTTCACCAGAACTGTCTCTGCATTGCAAGCCTTAAGATCCCTAGCAAATAATATAAATTTGAATGAACAAAAAAGAAATTTTCAGATTTCGCACATAGATATACTAGGACTAGATGAAGTCAGATGTAAAGGGGAAAACATAATATATAAAACGGTTTCTCCCCTGATTTGTTTTAAATATACATATTATATATATTTTTTGATAATGGAAAATATTGTGCTATTTGGGAAATTCAGAAGGACAAAGAGGAATAGGCTACAAGATAAAAAAAAACCTGAAAAATAATGTTATTCAGTTTGAGGGAATAACAGATAGACCAGCCTTGTTGAAAATAAGAATAAATAACACTGAAATAGGGATAAGTTTATACCCCAACTACATCGCTAGTGAAAAAGAGGGTGATAATTTCTACAACCTGCTCACAACTAAAATAAACGAACAAAAAATTAATGCAAAAATAAACTCACTATAAAAGGAGACGGTAGGGTTGGAAAAGAAACAGTATGGGTCAATCAATATGACTATAGAAAAAGGAACGATAGAAGATGGCGATAAATATAACACTGTCAAGAGGAAAATCTTAATAAACACACGCTTCAAAATAGGGAAGGGAAAAAGGAATACAAAATTCAAACAGGTTATGCCTCTCCTTTTTCTCCTTCTATTCTTAATGTGGCTTTCTGTCCTTTATATAAGTTTAAGATAACTTGTCTTTCTTTATAAATTTTATTCCTATATTCTTTAGAATATCAAACATTTTATCCCATTTAAAATTGTCAAAAGCTTTTTCAATATCAACGAATGCGATGTATGTATCCTGTCCCTTTTTGAATCTCCCATCTAGAATTAATCTCAAAGATAGCACGGCTTCCCTTACTTTTACTTTTTCTAAATCCAAACTGATCATCTCCTAATTCTGCCACATATTCTATTTTCAATTCTCCTGTAAATTATCGTAGTTGATATTTTTGACGCATGCGAAAGAAGACTAATAATTATTTGATAATTTTCACGCCTATCCTCTCCTGTTTTTTTTCGGTACAGTTACAATTGTACTTTTTTTAAAGTCCTCAGGCATTTCTCCTTTATCATAAATATAACATACTAATTTGTACAATTTAGGAAGTACGTATTCTCCTAAGTTCTGTAATAATTCAGCTGGTATCTCATCCACTCCTGGAGCTTTCCCTCTCTTTAAATCTCTCAATGCTCTTTCATACTCACCCCTTAAAATTGAGTCTCCCCTCTCATCTTCTTCCTCATCTTCCTCTCTCTCCATTCTTATCTCTGCATCGCCATTATTACCATACAGTCCTTCTCCATACACTACCCACCTTTTCGATTTTCTTTTAGCTGTGTAAATAGGCTCTCCCTCCTTATTTGTTATATTACTTGCTTTCTTCTTTCTTTGTCCAAACTCCATTTTTACTTTTCTATAGGCCAAGTCTATTTGTCCCTTAGTTACCAACGCCTCTATCCGACCACTTTTTTTCTTTCATCCATTACTCTTTTGCTTTTTTACACTCTCTCTTTATTTCATTCCTTATCTTTTGATAAGCTAATCTACCTTCCGTATCGTTTGCATTCTTATATTTTCTTCGTTCATCCATCTTCCTGAGGATTTCCTCCTTCACCCATGGTTTCTTTTCTTCTCTCTTAATTTTACCTAGATTTTCTTCTCCTGATTTTAATATTCCCTCCTTTATTTTACCCCACTCTTCCTCCACACTATTAATTTCCTGTGTTTTTTCAGCTTCTAATTCTAATACATCCTCTTAAAATTTAATATTTTCCAACTTTCTCAAATTCCATCCTTCTACCTCTTCTTTTCTACCAAGTTACTTCAATTTGAGCCTGCTTTTCATCAAGTTATGATCACTGTCAATATCGGCTCTCAAATAAGTTTTACGGTCTTATATTTGATTCCCAAAACGTTATTTTGTAATAATATAATCAATTTGATATCTACCTTCGGTACCTGGACTCTTCCATGTATACCGTCTTTTGTAGTGATTTTTAAATTGAGTATTTCCTATAACTAAGTTATGCTTCGCACAAACCTCTATCAAACGCTCTCCTCTTTCATTTCTCATTCCTAATCTAAAATCCCCGACTATGTTACCTTCTTTTCCTTCACCAACTCTAGCATTCCAATCACCCCTCTAACATGCTTCATAAGTCCTTCTAATTCTTCATATACCTCCTCAATTTCTTCGTCCTCGTGAGTATTAGTAGGCATATATACTTGTATGATTGCTGTAAGTACTGGTTTGGTATCGATGTTTATCAGTTCGGGGCTTTTAATTCGAAAAATTAGCCCTTCAATTTATCATGCTACACATTAACTACTAAATTGTGGTCACTATCTACATCCGTTCCTGTGTATGTCTTACAATCCAATATTTGATTTTTATATGTATATTTGTTCCCCGTCATAATATATTCTACTTGATGTGGCAAATTTTCAAATTAAAAAAAAATTTTGTCACATGAATTTTTAGTTTTTAAAAGATATTTGTCGGAAAATTTTTCTTCTGCACCCCCTCCCCTCCCCAAACTTGAAGTTAAGTATCATCTCTGGAGAAAGCTATTTATTTTCCTTTGAATATCTTCCACGGCCGAAGATTCCAATCCCCTGGCTGCCGCAATTTCGCAACACGCATCTAATTTACTTTTCGTTTTTTTATAGTGCTGCTGGTGTTCAGAATCCCATAGGACTTTTTATTTCTTGTATTCGTCAATGAACTTTAAACTTGCTCTTCGTTTTCGAAACTCATAGTTTACTCGACTCACAACATCAACAGAACTCAACAACGTCCTGCCGAACTGGTCATAAATATTCGCACCGATAAACTGTTATTTTTGAATGATTTCAGGATAATTTCAAAATCATGATTTTCTATCCTTTCCCTTTTGATTTTATCCATCTCTGTGCGATGGTAACTTTTTTTCCTACATTTAATTGAATAATACTGGCTATTATTTGGGCACCATTTCGATTATTTAAACATAATGATTATTTTCGGAAGAGGGCATAGTTAAAATACGGTACAGTGACTGTAAATCAGTTCGCCAGTTTACCTGACAACAGAGAACATTATTTAGTCAACCTTCAAAAGTCGAGTTGCACCTATAAAATCCTCTAAATTAAGATCGTTAAATTTGCTTGGGTTTTGTGAACCATTGCTAGCATAGATGGCCTACCAGTCAAATATTAATGAAGTATTTAAATCAGCGAACAAGTATCGGAAAATTGTTTGAACAGACGAGTTCGAACAAGGTGTTCAGTTTTATAGTTTTTCAAATAAAACACGATTAGCTGGGAAAAACAAAATAATAAACTAAGATACGTAAGTGATTTAGCGACCAAATTCACAGGCAAATGTTTTTCTGACAGTAATTTATTCTTAATTACCAGTAAGACTGGCTGACAACGCGTGGCTCGAAACAGACTATCATCCACACCCAGTCAATTGATGATTTAATTATTACGGAAAAATTAATGTTTAATAAGCGGTTACTGCGGTAAAGTACGTTCGTAAATATTGACGTAATCTTTAATATATAGCCAAGTGAAAGTAGCGATGAAAAATGAATCTGTTTTCGAAAAGTTCACACTCAATGACACAGACTTCATTAAACTACCTAGACCTTTGATTGCACCATATTACATGCAGGGTCGTAGGAAAGCAAATAACATTGTGAGGTGAAGGCAAACACATGTTACAACTAAAGGTTTTCCCAAATTTTGTCGAGCAAACCGAGTGAAAAAATATTCGAGTTTTCCTTTCACTAATTTGAGCATTAACAATAGGCAGAAATATATATATATTATTTGCACGTTTGCAGCCGGATTTTCTCAACTCAAATGATATTTTTTCCATATTTTCCAACTAGCCAAGATGACTGGTGTGGAAGTTTCCACCAGCCGCTATGCTCCTGATTTTATAAATGTTTTTCACATATCACAATTGAGGAACCCATCCCCTTCCCCCTATACTGGAATCTGAGATAGTAAAGGTACTGAAGGAGCTCAAAACAAACGAATAACGTGGATACTAAAAACTTTAGCCCAATCCCTCGAACAACCACTGTCAAGATTATTTAATAAAGGTCTAGAATCAGGCATCATCCCAAAACAATGAAATACCATTTCTTTGGGGGAAAAATTTCGATAATTTCCGAAGAATTGAGACTATTTTCTACTCATGCGATGGAATCAGAGATTTTTCCTGAAGATTTTTGATGAAATTCTTCGGAAATCAGCCCATAATTTCCGAAGAATTGTATCGAAAATAATTTGAGAAAAATCTCCGATAATTTAAAATAAAATGTCATTGGAAGTCTTCAAAAATAATCTCCTCTAATTTTCGGAGAATATCTTCAGAAAAAATTTCCAACGATTTCGATTATCATCCTACTCCACAAAAAAGTAGATAAATTAAATATGAACAACCACCATCCAGTAAATCTTTCGGCAAATTTATAGGCAAATTATTCATGAAAATCCTGAAAGAAAGTATTTATAATACATTAGATTTCCAACGATTATATGACTAGGGGGGGGGGGAGGGTTCCAAAAGAACTTCTCAACTACAGATCATATTCAGACATCTAATCAATTAATCCTAAAAAGAGAATATGACAAGGAAATGTGGTTCATGTTCATAGACTTCAACAAGGCGTTCAACTCCCTATACCATGGACAAATGTGGCAAACCTTAGCGGAACAGACAGTACAAAAACAAGTAACGAAAATCCTCAACTCATACGAGCATGCGGAGGCATATGTGAGATTGAACTCACTTGGCGAAAATTTCAAATCAAACGGGAAGTAAAACAAGAGAACCCTCTTTCCCCTAACCTATTCAACTGCGTTTTTGAACAAATCTTCTGGAAAACAAATTGAGAAGGTAAAGGAGTTAAGGTCCGCGGTAGTTGGCTAAATAACTTGAGGTTTGCCGATGACGTTGTATTGGTGGCAAAAAATTATAGGGAAATAGAGGAAATGACCAAGGATTTACACGAAATAAGCAAAACTTGTGGCCTGATAATGAAAACGGAAAAAACAAAATTCAGGCAGTCTAGCAAGTTAGGGATGAACGAAATTTAGATTAATAAGGCAAAAATAAACAGGGTGAACGAATATTATCTTGGTCAACTGACTTTGTTCAGAAATAATATGCGGCAGTTTCTATAAAAGGGGTCAACTTTGTCTGTTAGCTCATTTTTGAGTTAAGCACATACTTATATATAGTAGTTTATACATACTAGACTCAATTCCAAAATGAGACATTTTCCAGCTTCCTCTGTGCTATATTCATCTCTCTACATCCATTAAAAAAGAGGTACCTCGCAATTTTCAAAAAACAAGATTTTGAGGAAAACGCGTTCAAAGTTTTTGAATACATTTTTTGTTGATTTTCTTGTCAAAGATCAAACTGTTTCACAAACTATTAATTATTATACAGGGTGTCCGGACTTCGTTCAAGAACCAGCTAGGTACGCATAGTACTCGAAAAAACTTTCAAGAGCAAGTACGAAAAATTGCCTATGAGCAAATTCAAGGGGCAACGCCGTTTCAAATATTATAAAAAAACACAATTTTCAAGACGAAATACAAGGCATGATAATTGACGGAATAAATAATTCGACTATGAGGGCTGGTAGCACTGGCTTGGATGGAAAAAATCTTAGTACGATGTATTGCCTATTCTCAAAATTGAAGGCGCTAGAAACCGTTAAAGTTAGGGAAATGAGCAAAATTACAAATCCGTAAAAAGTTGGATTTCCCAATTATTTTCTTTGTGAACATTAGTAAATCGAATCGCAATTTCAAATGGGCAATGTTTACGTATAAGCTACAAAATGAAAGGACAACTACTTCAAATCGTTTTTTCGATGCTTGTAGATTAAGTTAATTTTATTCTGCTCCAGTCAGTGGCGAATCCACAAGATAGCGACGAGAGGGGACTAAAAAGGCAAGACCTGGATGGTCCCAATTTGATACACCCAGAACTCAAGTAGAGTGACCGACTACTTCCTTTTTTACTGAATTTGGGCCAAACATGGGCCAGTCTGGGCAGAAAATGAGGCGAAATCAGCCATTTTTTAATTTTACCTAATGAAAATTTGAAAATGAAAGGAGACACGACCCCCACAGTCTCCTTTGGATTGGTTATCTTAACTTGCCTTTTGAGTAGAAAAAGAAAGAAGAAAATTCGACAGTCGCAATGGATCAGCATTTTACTTGACATCAGTTCTCTAAATTTGAGCGATGTACGTGAAGATATTAATTGGAATTTAAAACAAAACGTAGCGATCATTTCATTGTGAAATTTTTTGGGACCTTAAATCAAGCCGGAATTTTTGAAATCCGGCATCCAGCCAGTTTCTGCTATCGGTTTCGTACTTCGTTCAATTTTCAACATAAAGTTAATTTTGCCACATTTTTGAAACTAAAGTAAATATCCTTGATCTGGAATGACCAAATCGCGAGTAGATGAGGTATCTAATGCAACATTTGAAATCACGGACCCAAAAACTCATCTTTCTTTATATTGTACGATTTCTTAAGTCCACGGTACTTATTTGAAGAAAGCCATTTCGATTTTGGGCCCCTAATGAAGGTCACGTACAAAATCTGATAAGATATTCCGAATCAATGACCTATGAAACCTTTATATTGGTACGTTGTTCGATTTTCCAATTAAATCGCCTGTGCGCAGGTGAAGGACGAAAATTTCCATTTTTGAACCCAAATCAAGAGCGGTTAAAAATCCGATGAGATACTCGAAATTAGAGACTAAAAAATTTGATTTCCACATTACGTTTTTCTAATAAATCAAATATATACTAATTTCAAGTCCGTCTTCTTTTGATCTGTTATACTGGTTACAGGGCGGGGGGAGGGGGTAGAATTTTTTATAGATTTGATTTCCTTGTGACATCAGCGTTTTGATTATATGCATACAGGCGAACGTGCAGCTTTATTTTGTTGTAAAATAAAAATAATAAAAATTTGAGTTTAGATCTAATTGACATTTTCTAATCTTCATATTTTTAGAATTCGTATTATTCAAGGTTATTTTACAGTTCATCTGAATCATGTTGCTAAAAAATCGTAAACCTAATTGCTATTAATCGAGAAATGGGGGGGGGGAAATTGGACTGATTTTTTTGAATGTGGTTTGTTTTTTCAGAATGGGTCACATATGATTATTAGGGTAGTCCCTATTTTTCAACTTTTGATTTTTGGGTGACTTACCCCCTAAATCAGTTTTAGGTATTAAAAAACAAATTTCTACCCACTTTGAATAAAATCGGTGAAGGACAACCCGTACTTCAAGGGTGTTTAAGTTCTTATAAGCGAATTAACATTGATTTTTGGAATGTGAGCTTCGTAAAGTACCTTCATCTGAGGCTAAACATTTTTTTTTTTTGAAACTGATATTTTCAGAATTGTTGAATCCATTTCCGAGACCCCTCCTCTTTCCACTCCTCTTTACAAGAGACTGATTTTCAATGTATTTCAATTTTATTCCAGTTTTTACATGATTTACATACCTGTGAGTATAGGTTTTTCGGGTCACTGAGTAAATTTTTAAAATTATTTTCCCCCTTCCCGTATCCTCCGGGCTTCACGAAGGGCTGCTCTTCATTTTTTTAATTTCTACATCCTTTATGACAGAATACTTTTTTTGTTTTTGACAGCTGAGTTCATTTTTGGCCTCTTTCTTCCTCTGCTGAAGTTCAAATTCCAAAAATCAATGTTAATTTTTATCAGAACTTTAACCTCCTTGAGGCATGGGTTGCCCTTCACCGATTTTGCTCAAACTTGGCATAATTTTTATTTTATTATTTAGAACGAAGTACGTAAGCCAACCGAAAATCAGAAGTTGAAAAATAAGAGCCCTAATGCGCATTGATATTGCATAACGTTAATTCATTATGCCCGGTCAGGATGAAGTAAGGAAACCTCATGCAGTTAACCGAAAAAGTGTATTTTTATTATTAAGAGTAATTAAAGACCACTCTAATAATGATATGTTCTTATCAGTCCAATTTAGTCTTGTTTAGAAATGTAATCTCTTCTTCAATGATGTACATACATTTATGGGATTTGGATGAAAACGATACATTCCCTCTTTTTCAGAAAAAATGTGCGTACATTTACAGGATTCGGATTAAAATAATAAATTCAACTTTCAATAATGTTTATCGTCGTTGCAGCGTCTAATTTCTTCAATTTCAAAACTGCAGCAAGTAAATTATGAACCAATTCTTATTATTAGAAGTACGTCTCACTGAATAAAGAATTCACTCCCAATTCTTAAACCCATTCACGACCACATTCTCCAAATTTATAAGAATTATCCTATCGTCGTGGATCTATTTCTGCTGAACAATAAATAAAAGGCTACATATTGTAGCATTTCAGCTAAAGGCTTCGGGCACCAGCACAGGCCCATTCGGGGCGTTTCGGGGATAGGGACTGCGGTGTCCCGGGGCCAATTTGGTATACGTGCATCGCTATACTCCCCTCTAACATCGAAAAAAAATCGTCGTGGATCTGTTTTTTCATCCATCGTTGTGTCCATTGCTATTCCTTCAACAAGACAATAGAACTGGAATCTGCTGTTCTCCTAACCTTACCAATAAGTTGTATTGGATCTATAAAAATAATTCCAGAAGAAAATAATTCAAACCAAAACACAAAGTGCTGAGAAATACCTCAAGTGTTTAACATTGACAGTTTGCGATACCCACTCCTACAGAATGGTCCAGCATTCAGAATAAAATTATTGTTATATTCGTTTTTCAAAGTTATTTATATTTTCATTCTAAGTCTGAGATTAAAAGAACGATTTTTTTCAGTATTTGATTTTTTACGCAACAGGAAACTGATATCTCTCATCTGAGAAACATGCCTGATTCGAAATTTAATTTTCCGCTCTTACATTCTCGTATTCGTCTGTAACTGTATTTGCATGGCTGTTTGATTTCACAACAATCTTCATCCAACTTTTGATAACTACGTAATAATGGAAAATGGAACTTTCCTAATCATTGTTTTACTTCATAATAAACTGTAATAACAAGCTCGAATCCGCCATTGCTAAAACAAACATCATAATTCACTTTCTATTAACGATCAATAGCAGAAATGTGGAAAACATAATCGTAAATTTTGAATAAAAATTCAATAAACTGACTATAATGTGTTTGAAGTAACAACGTCAAGAAATTCCTAGACGCATTTAACTGACGCATTTATTTAATTAATTAGGGATATAAAAGCAGTCGAAAAAATGTTTTCCCCTGATTCTTACAGAACTATTACATTATCCTACGCGCATTAAGTTGAAATCATCATTATGTATAAAAAATTGATTGTTTTATTGCTGGTCGCCTTAGTGGTATGTATTGAAAATATAAACCAATTATCTAGTTGGATTTTAGATATTTCCAGATTTTTTTAATTTGACTTAAGGACTGTCAGTATATTTAATTATACCTAGGTATTGCAGTATTCTGAAAGAGTTCAGATTTTTTGAATAATTTTTTTTTTTATCATCTTGTCTTCTTCGGTCTTTCAAATAGTAAATCGAAATCGAAACAACTGATAACAACTGTATAGATTGGCGAACATAAAAAAAAATTACAAAACGTCTCATAGGAGGATGTTTCAAAATAAATATCAAGGCAACGCACAGCCTAATTTTGAGGTCGAAACGCACCAGAAATTGCACAACATGAATTCTGTATACTTGGTATGCATTTCCGTATGTTGATAAACCGACTTGTGAAATTAGAAACCTAAGGAGCCTGTTTCATTCAAATTTGAGCCGATTTATTTTACCGCCCACAGAGTTTTAAAATACATCCCATTATACGGGAGCTGCTTTTTCTAAAGGTAGTAAGTCCATACTTCTAAATTGTTCGGCAAATATAGAAGACTATAAACAAGTTTCCATTTTGACTTTCTTTTATTCGATTTTTTTTTTTTTTCACATAAGCTAACCTCAACTTTTATAGATATAACCTAGAAATTTCATTTACAAAATTAAATATTCGCAAAAATATAACGTCAGCTCAATTATAAAACCTTGTAAGTGTCATTATACAAATTTTACAGGAGAGACAAAAAATATATATTGAAGAGGGCCATTTATTCGAATGTTACACTTTTTTTTTCATTCCTTCTTAAAAAATATTAAAGTCGTTTTAGAATGTTTAGGCTATTATCATAGGGTATGGTACAGCCACTTCTATCTCAATCAACAAAAAAGTCATTTTGCCGAAATTTGGACTTAGAAGGTTTTATAATTAAGCTGACGATAACGTAAAGGAAACTGCCAGAACTGGACTTTTTGCGTATTTGAATTGGAGTACATAGCGAATGAACATGTTGCGTTTCGGAAAAAAACTCCTTCACTAACAAATATCGTAATGACATGAAAGGAAATAATTTTTTTGTAACTTGACCGAGAAACACTAATGAGCTGAAATGCCATTACACAATTCAAAAAAAAAAAAACAAAAAAACTTACTGTATGTTTTGGAAATTAGCATTTTTACTAGCAATGACTGCAATAACATGAGGGAAAATAATATTTTTTGAATTTAATATAACTTGAGGGTTCTATAATTACAATTTCGAAAAAAATAACGGAAAAACAAAAAAATGGACTTCTTGGGTTTTGAAACCGCACCTCACATATTTACGTCGAAATTAAATTTCATGCGCCGCCAATTAGTCTAAGCAAATAGGGGGAAAACACATTGGTAAGAAGACGTTCTTCGCGGAAAATGATTAAGGATGGTCCCCTGACTAACACACTACAAATATTTTCCACCACAGGCGATGCTAACTTTTCTTTTAGGGAAATCAAGTCTACCAAAATAATTTTTTGCACAAATATCGGGAATTACATATTAAATTTAGAAATAAATCTTCAAGAAAAAACATTGTTCGTAAAATTTCATATAAGAGAAGTTAAATAAATTTTTCCCACAAGTGTCTCAATGATGGGGGTAGAAATGACCCTTTTCATGCTACCATACATTAACCCAGGCTCTCTGGGAAAGAAGTTGTTTTTCGACATTCTTATCGTGTTGCCGAGTTTTTTGAGCAGCAAAGTTACTAATCACCTTTAAATCCACTTCTCAATATCTCCATATCCACTGAGCCCTGAAATTTTTTCCTCTCTCCATCCTGAGATACCACACTTCGAAATTTTTTTTTTCAAGACGAAATAGATTTCAAAAACAAGTTTGGGGACCTTGAAAACCAACAAAATGACATCATTCTTGCCGAATTCTCCCTCTCCTAGGTACTACAACTTTTATTTTAGGGCGAAATCCAACTCAAAAAACGAATTAAAGACCTTGGAAACCTACGCTCTTTGTGAAATTTCCGCTTCCCTCTCCTCCTTCCAATACCAAAATTTACCTTTAAAGGTGAAATTGCAGTCACAAACGGATTCGGTGACCTTCGAAACCTACAAAATAATACTCATATTGTTTTTTTTTTAAATCAAATTTTTCCTCCTCCCCTCTTCCCGAGGTAGCACACTTTTGAATTTATCATCAAAGTACTCATAATATTAGAACTGAATGACCCCGAAACCCTTTAAGCTCATACACCGTTTTCTCTAATTAAGCTTTTGAAACTCAGAGAAATCCACTATTCCCAATGTCCTTCTGAAATTATGAAACCTAGAAATACACACGTTTCAAAATGTGGTATCCGAATGATGGGGAGACAGGAGAGGAAAAAACTCCAGCGACGAGTAGATAGGAATGTCGAGAAATGGGTTTGAGGGTAATTAAAAGCCCTACTGCTCATTAAACTCGGTGACACCATGAAAAATGTCAAAAAACGACTTTCCTTTCGTAAGACCTTTGTGAATGCATTATAGTATTGAGTCATTTTTACCCCCATTATCAGGATATTTATGGACGAGTTGGGGAAAATTGATACAAGAAAACCTTTTTTATGTAAAATTTCCCCGGAAACAATTTCTGTCTGAAGTTACTTTTCGTAAACGTAATAGTTCCCGATGTATTTGCAAAAACGAAAAAACGATTTACAGGCTTTGGCCTCCACTTCATTGAAAATTAGCACCATTTGTGAGGGAAGAAATTTTTAGCATGTTAGGAGGCTATCCTTGACAATTTTTTGAAAAGAATCTCGTTTATGAAAATTGTTTCGGTTTCTTTCACACGGGTCTAATTTGCCTAGACTATATATTTCCTTACAGTTCTTATTTTCCTATAAGTCGTCATCAGTTCATGCAATTCACAGATTTGAATCTACAGTTTTTATCAACCGTCACGATTTCGAAAATCAATCACCACTCAAGTTGTCAGCTCAAAAGAAAAGGGATAGTTAGCTATATATCACTGAACATATATAATACCGTTAGAGTCTTGACGACGGGAAGGGACCCAGTCCCCTCAATGTTTGGAAAGTTATTATTTGTAAGCCTTGTTTGAAGTTTCAACTGAAATATTTTTCATTTTAGTCGGCATTTTTGCTATCTAAATTCCTCCTTCCGCCCCTCCCTTAACACAAAAATGCCAGCTAGGACCCCGAATACTGAGCCTAATTTATTGAAACAAATCGTGGTACTGTTATCATGAATTGAAATGTTCACTCTGCTACAAAGATGAGTGTCACTAGCCAAAGTAACATCGGATATATTCTAATTTGTACTAAAAAGTATGAATTATAAACATTGTCAAGAACACGACAGTAACTTTTTTGAATTTAGATTTACGAGATCGAATCTGAATATCTACGTTTGATTAACAATAAAATTCTGTAGAAATAACAAAAAAATGATTTGTTTCAAGAATTAGGAGAATGTAAATTAAAATACACTTTATAATTCAGTTTGACATTTTTGACGTTTGTATCGCATTCGTTGGGAAAATATAGCTGAATTAAACGATATTAATAATCATTAGGGAAATTCTATTTATGATTTTGATGCGTACGTCAAAAATTTTGTGTCGTCAATATCAGTAACACTTCCGTAACTCGTTTCAAGTCACTAATTAAGTAATTAGAATCGTGAATTATCGCATTCAGATAGAGGCAAAATAATATAGTTTTTGCTTTACGTGAAGAGTATATGGATCGATTCGAAGAAATAATTTTTGAAATCAGAATTTATTCAAAATAATTTTCAACATTCTCCTTTTTCAAAATAAAACAAATTTTTCAAACTTTCAAAACATATTTGTACTGAAACAGTACCTAAATGTAGTGTGGTTATGCTCGTAAATCTAAACGACTCGAGACAATTTTCCCCACGTAATGGTTACACTAAGAGTAGCCTGATTAAGGTGCTTTCACATAATTTTTCCGATTGCTAGTAAAGTTCTTAAAATAGAAAAAAAAAAACAAAAAAAAAACAAAAAACATCATACAATAAGTAACGTAAATTCCCATTGTTCTTAAAAGTACAAAATTTTGAAACATTACAAAATTAACGAGTTATGGAAATTTACTGGTATTTTTTCAGACCACAGAAATTTTTGCGGAGATGCAATCGCCGGCGAGTAATTTTGATATGACAAGTCTCGAAAACTTATTTACTTCTTGCACCGACTATTACATCCAGTACGATACATCTACAAACATGGCCTCCGATGACTCTGAATTTGAGATACTAAAAGTATCGGAGTGGTGTTGTATAACCGTGCTGGACTTGACGTTTACCGTTTGTGACTCCATACTTCAATTACAAGAAAACCTTCAAGAAATCTCTGCCAATAATGGAGCGGAGAATCCTAAGTCCAGTACTAGTTTACCGACGAGTTCATTGACATCAGATCCACCGACAACGGGTCCATCGACAACGAGTCCACCAACAACGGGTCCACCAACAACGGGTCCACCAACAACGGGTCCACCAACAACGGGTTCACCGAGTTAATTTTCTCCTAATACTACTCCGCCACCAACGCCTCCGAGTTAAATATCCGTTAAATTTTAAAACTAATTAATGTCTGTTTAAATCATAGTTTATAAATAAATTTAAGCCACCAAAAAGTTATGGTACAACTTTTTTTCTTTTTGAAGGGAGGCCTTGCTTACAAATACATCTTAACGCAGTTTGGACGAAATCTTAATTCGTTAGTCAACAAGTGCATTTGACTCAGATAAAAGTTTACGTAAGCCGGTCTTTACAAAAAACAAAACAAAAAACTTCATTCAAGGCAAGTTAAATCACCAATTATATCATTAGAAGGTGCCGTATTTGTTATAATTGTTGCATAAAATGCGTACAAAGCTTTTCTAGACAAGTAAACTACATTTTTTTTTGTCTGCCAGATAATTCTGGGAGAATACTATACATCAAATTACAAAATAATATTGAAAAATTTTTATTTGTAAGAAATAAGATATTAAATGTATTTTCAAATAGTGTATGGAAGACTGTTGTGCTTTGAGAAGCTTTCTCCCATTTTTTCCTCGATGCAAGTTTTGGACAAGCTGGAAAATTATGAAAAATTCCTCAAAAATGGATCGAGTGGCCAGACTTATTACGATTTTTATTTAATTCCGGTAATTAGGTCAAAATTGAAATTTGCACGCCGTGACACTTAGAAGCTACAGGGTTAGAAAGGAAGCATAACTTCAAAAATAGATTCAGCGACCTCCCTCCTCTCCGAGAAAGAAAAAACAATAACATCCTCCAAGAGATCTACAACGTGTTGGAAATTGAATCGATAAATTTCAACTGCCTTGTGGTGCTTAACGAGTCGATATCAGAAAAAAAAATCTAAAAAATGTGTTCCGCCTGCTTGAAAGTGTCAGAATTCACTTTTTTAATTCAGTCTTGTACTTCTGAAGATTGATTTTGATCACCTTTCTTTCCAAAACGGACCATGAGGCAAGCCTGAGATAATTATGAGCAATCTTACATTATCCTTTCTCAAGCTGTATGTTCTCAAGTTCCCCATTTGTAAAAAGTAATAATAGAAAGTGATAACGACTTCAAGGTTAATTATCCATTTTCTTTTTATTGGAGAAAAAAGCGAAATCGCGCATAACAGTTGCTGCTGAGCAAATCGCTTGTTTTGATGTCATGATGACACATATTTTTGAAAAACAGTACAAATACTACTAACAATTGTAATGCAAGAAAATATGTTCAACTGCCCATTTGAAGGTCGATATAGAGGCACAGCTAGGTACACATAACACAAATCAGATCACAGGGGGGAAAAAATCAAATGAAAAAAGTTTAGTTAATTTTCGGATTAAATCATTCGAAAAAAAATCAGATCACGACCAGATCAAAATAAAATCTAGTACTTTACCGTAAGTAAGGGTGTATGAAGGATGGGACTTTTTTACTAAAAGTTACATTTTACGGGAAAAACGTTTAAAATAATTATTTTCTGAAATTCGTTTTTTTTAGCGTTTTTCAGTTTTCAAATTGCAATCCAAGAATTTGATTTGAATTAAACTAATTTAATGCCCCGAGAAATTGATTAGCATTAAGGTTTAGCCGCCTCTGGTAGCGCCCGATAGGTCAGATCCCAAAATCGTAGGCAATATCGAGTTTATTGATCTTGGAACCTGTAAATGGAATACCAACTCGAAAAAGTGATAAATATTTAGTTTCAACCCCATTGGTAGCATCATGTTGCTATTGGTTGGCCTTTAACTCCCCCCCCCCTTATGGCATCTATAAAAAAGTCAGATAAAAAATAAGCCCCAAAATCGGAATCAGTGACTGTGAAAACCTATAAATCGAATCAGTCTCGAATTTCATTTTTTCGGCCTCCCTCTTCCCATTTTGGAGCTCCCTATTATTATTATTATTATTATTATTATTATTATTATTATTATTAGCCTTTATTACGTATTATAGATTACATGTGTACATTTGTTACAAATTTCTTGCAATCATATGGTAATACGGCGAATGAGGGCGTTTCTCTCCGACTCAGGCCCTTGTTTTAGGGCGAAGGCTTTCTGCAGCCTGTCCCTCTCCCTTCTGTCTGCTGCTGTTCGGTGGACAAACTTATGTTTTAAGAAAGTATCGATTTCATCGGTCCACCTTGCATATTGTTTCCCCGGTTTTCTGTTAAATTGCTTCAAGTACCAGAACGCGGATTTGTATGTCCATCTTGAGTATCTTATTCTAGCCATATGGCCTGCTATCTTATTCTAGCCATATGGCCTGCCAATTTTAGTCTTCTTATCATTCATGACTATATCGATGCTAAATTTTAATTTCTGTTTGATTTTTATGATCCCAATTTTTTAGTTTTTTTGAGGCCCAGAATTGACTTTTCAATTGCGTTTTGTGTTTTTCTAATTTTGTTTTCGTCTTTTATAGTCATAGTTCAAACTTGAGACCCATAAATCAGTGACGATACTATACACATATTAAGTATCTGACTTTTGTGAAATTTTGAAAAGAGACCTTTAAATACATATTTCAGATTCCAGTACTTTTTCCATGCAACTGCGATTCTTCTGTCGATTTTTTTTTATGCTTTATTTTTGAAAGAGACTAATTGACCTAGGTAAATTATCTCATGTACTATTTTTAATTTTTGGTTGTCCATGAAAATATCCTTGTTTGCTTCTTGGGTAAGAATTTTTGTTTTCGCCAAATTCATTTGAAGTCTCACTTCTTTTCCGACTTTGTTTAGTTCTCTTATCATTTCTTGAATTTCATCTAATTTGGGTGAGATTAGAATAATATCGTCAGCGAATTGAAGACAATTTATATAATCATCGTTTATGCATTAATCCTTTCCCTTCCCAGTCTATTTTTTTTAAATATTTTCTAATGCCATGGAGAAGAGGGTTGGAGATAAAGGATCCACTTGCTTCACTCCTTTCATAATGTCAAAGTATTCTCCTGTTTGATCGGTTTTTATTCTTGAGCTTAACCCTGAATATTAGTTAATTTGATACAATAAAGCACTCGTTCCTCTTCACAGCTATAAAAAATCAAGGTTACAACAAGGAAGTTATGGAAACAATAAAGGTAATGACGAGGGAGCAAAAACAATGGTAGTTACGGATGTTGAGGGGAGAAAATTCGAAATAAAAGGGGGAGTAAAGCAGGGGGACCCCCTGTCGTCCACGCTCTTCAATATTGCATCGGAAGAAATCTTCAGGGAATTAGAATGGCAGGGAGAAGGAGTAAATGTAAACGGTTCATGGCTGAACAACCTCCGCTTGGCGGACGATGTGGTAATCCTAGCAGACGAAGAAAAGAAATTAGGAAAAAATATTAAACGAACTGTACAACGCCAGTTTAAAAGCCGTCCTAGAAATAAATATGGCAAAAACAAACATTATGAAAAACTATGGGAAAGAAAGCAAAGGCATTATCGTAAACAACCACATAGCAAAAGTAATGGACGAAGTGATTTATTTGGGACCGTGGAAGAGAGTCTGTACCGTAAGTGGGACTGGGCGAGACATATAGCAAGAAGGGAGGAAAATAACTGGGGGGGGGATGAAGACAACATTTTGGTTTCTGAAACATAGAAGAAGAAAAAAAGGAAAACAAAAAATTCGTTGGATAGATGAAATCACATCCCTACTAACTGGTAAAATGTACCACCGCGTTGCTCAGTGCAAACCAGAATGGCAAAGGCTGAGTCAGCTTTCGCTCATAAGAGTAATAGGTACTTCTCGTCGTCGTCCGCAAAACCAATTCAGTGGTTACAATTTCCATGGACATTTATTTTTCTCCCCGCCATGTGCTCATTGATCTTGATCTTAGCTGGCGTATTACTGCTGCGCGACAGCAGTCTTCAGCCTTGTTGTTGCTGCGCGACTGCAGTCTGCAGTCCTGTTGTTGCTGCGCAACTGCAGTCTGCAATTGTGTTGTTAATAGAAATTTCCATGGACATTTTTTTATTTATTCGGGTATGGTTAGGTCGAATTATTTAATAAATATATGTAAGTTAATATTAGATAGCTAAGTATGTAATATGGAACGAAATACCTAAATATAAAAACAAGAAAGCTATATAAATATAACCCCGAACATAAGTTATTGATTATATACGCGAGGTGGTCTGTTAAGCCCATCTTTCGTAGTGACTTAATCAAATAGATAGGTATGTCTAGAGAATCAACAGTCAACAGCCTTCGAATAGTCAATGAATGCAAAGTGAACCGGAAACCGATACTCTCTTGATTTTTCCAGGATCATGTATACCGTGAGTAAGGGGTCCAGGGTGGAATAAAGACAGCTTGATTTATTGAATGTGGGTCTATTGCACTTTTTATTCTACTTTTTATCAGTTTGGCAAAGATTTTTGACAGTACGAAGCTCAAGGATATAGGTCTATAATGATTAATTTTATGGCGATCACTTTTCTTATAAATTAAAATAATATCTGTTAGCAATTCACGAATGGAAGTCGACACAAGCTCGATCAAATACTAACTGATTTATTCATATTCCATACTTATAATTCACAGCACACTCTCGCATAAAAATGATACGGTAACAACTTGCAAAATAGATAAGGTGTGGGAAATATAATAGATGCGTCAGATAATCGCGATGGAAAACGGACGGTTTCTCACATATCTGATTTTTTCCATGAATCCGGTATTTCTTAAGACTCTAAAATTTCATTAAATATTCGTGTCAGCTTTCCTACTAGTGCTCCACCGTATTTTATTAGTTCTACCGTAATTCCATCGCTACCCGGTGCTTTGTTATTTTTTAATTTTTTTACAATTTCTTCCACTTCTTCGATGAGGAAAGGTGGTTCTTTCTCATCATTCCCTCTTCTTAAATTCGAGTTTTGAGACAGTTTATCGACGGAATTTGAATATAGGTCAGAATAAAATTTGGTTGCTATTTTATTTATCTCCTTTCTGTCATGCCCGTTCTGTCAATGATATACGTGGTCCATATATTTCCTAGAAAGAGCATTTTTATTGATTTTCCTTGTACTTTTTGTGGAATCCAAAATTGTTTCTATTGTTCTTTTTTTATTTGTTCTGTTGAATACTTTTAGCTTTGTTTTTATTAGTTTACAATTAATATTAAATTCAATTTTTTTATCACTGATGTTTCTTAGTTTGTTGCCTTTATTTATCAGAGCTCTTAACTCCCGAGAGAATAACTTTTTTTTATGTTGATTTTATAATTAAATTTTCTAGCTTGTCAATGGAATTTGCCGTATTCAAATTTCAGACCAGATTTCCTGATTTTTTTTTGGCACATTCTGAAGTGATCTTCTTTAAACTTACATTGAAATTTATTTTCCTTCTCTCGCACTTTTTAATTAATAGTTCACAAGCTAGTAGGTAGTCTATGATCAGAGTAAAAGTAGAATTTTTCAACACTACAATTTTTGAAGGAACTTCTGTTTTTATTGCTTTTAGAAGATAATCTATTTGATTTTTGACTTCCTGGTTTGGCGCTACCAGGTCCATAGTTTACGTAGCCTTTTTTTGAAATAGGTGTTTATAATTTTGAGGTTAAATTGGTGACAAAAGTCTATAAGAGCTGAGCCTCTTACATTTCTTTTCTCATACTTGTATCTACCTAAGACTGATTCCTTTCCTGGTTTTCTTTTCCCCTATTGGACCATTAAAATCTCCTAATATTAACACTGCATTTCAATTGCTTGTTTCATTTTGTGTGGTTACTTTGGATAATACTTCACGGAACTATACGCTTTCCTCCTCTGTAGAAGCTGAGGTAGGGGCATATACTTGAATTTACGTTAGTATTTCTCTCTCGTTAATTCCAACTTTCAGAACAGCCATTCTTTCGGAGGTTGGGTTAAACTTTAGTATGCGGTATTTTCAAGTATTTCTTATAAGAAAGCCTGCTCCCCTCTGGCCACCCACATTGTTGATATAACATAATATATTACCTGATTTTAATTGGATTATTTTTTCCATTTTTTTTTTTCTCACTTCTGATAGCTCTAAAATTATTCATTTCTTTCCACGAATGCTAGTTCAAGTTCTATCAAGTTTTCCACTTCTCTCAGAGTGCGCACATTTAGTGTACCCATTTTAATTGAATAATTTAATGGATCTGCTTTTTTGCCGGAATTTGTTCCCATTGTTTTACATTTTGTTAAATCGGTGTTACATAATTTTTACTTTACCCTAGAATCATCATTTTTTTTTGTGTTTTGGTTCTTGTTTGCTATGGTAGGGGTGGGACCTGCTGCAGGGTTAATGTCTGCAACACCCTCGCTGACTGGGCTTTCTGGGCGCGCTTTTGGAGCTCCCTATAAGAGACATCAACCCAGATCGTGGAGTCAACAATTTTATATGTATTTAAGGGATGTTCACACCCTTTTTCAAAACTCCACGTTATTTTCCATAAGAGGAGAAGGGGGCTCGTTCGCAGCACGTGTTCTCTTCATCCGATTAAGTTAAAAAGTAGAATTTTTTCACACCTATTTTATTACAGTCCCAAAGAATCTGAGAAACGTCACCCCATAAGAACACACCCTCGTGTAAACATAATTATTATAAACCGTGCTTCACGAATTGGTCCCTCAGGAACCGAACAAAATATCGAAATACGGGTTTATTGGATCGCTAATTTCGCATATCGCATTAGATTTTCGACGTGATCCCGATTTGATCGAAACAGTCCCATTTTGGTCCCAAAAAGGGTCAAGATTTAATTGGCTTGAAAAATTGAACAAATTTTCGAATGCCGACAGGTTTTTCTAAGTCACTAATCTCAAATCAGATTTTTGATCGGGTCCCAAATTGGGCCGAAGAGTTTAAATTTTAGACCCAAGAATGGTCAAAATTAATTTTGTTCGAAAAATAGAATAAATTATAGATTTTCTTCAACTTTTTTGGGTGGGGGAGGTTTCTAATTTCAAATATTGCACCATATTTTTTATGCAGGCTCCAATTTGTACCACAAATTCAACATTTCCCCCACAATAACAAAATTGACAGCATCGTAGATTTAGGCCTCTACAAGTCAAATTTTATGACAAAGGAGGGGGGGATCAATTTCACTTTGTAATTGGTAAGTTACGAAAGCCGTACACGATATCTCGACCTGTTAACTTTGCTTATACGGGCAAACGTGTTGTTTCACGAATTTATCCACCACCCTTCTATTTTTTTATCGCAAAATCAGGTCTTCACGAGAAGAAAATTGATCTTCAAGAAAAACAATAAGATACACAAAAATCACAAAATTGTGATAAGCACCGAAAATGTAGATATGTTGAAAAGAATTATCTAAGCTCGTCGAGGACACAAAACTGAACAAAATAAAACGGTGGAGGGAGGAGGGAATAAAAACTCCAATAAGACGAAATCATGACCAGTCCTTTGTTGAGCCAAAGACGTATTTACCTACGGGGAATTGAGTATGCAATTTCATATGCATACATGTGGTGATGAACGATATCAGAAGGCGTATAAGGTAATCTCACCATCTTTTTTTCTGAACGCCAAATCGGATCGACAAACTGAAGTAAAAGAGCTTAGTTTCTTTTTTGGTGAAAGAATTTTCATTTCTTAACAAAAGGGGCTCGAATATACCACTAACCTTGGATTCTTACATTGAGAGGTAACGAATAAAATACCGCAAGGAGCGTTCTCTGGGTCACTGATTTCGATTATGATATCAGATTTTTAATCCGGACCCGATTTCGGCCCCAAAAATCTAGATTTCAAACCCAAATTAGGTAAAATTGAATTGGCTTGAAAATTTGAACAAGATATCGAAATAGGAGAAGTTTGAATCGTTGACTTCGAATATTGCATCAGAATGTTCATCCGATTCAGATTTCAGCCCAAAAATCCAAATTTTGGACTCGAAGAGTCAAAATTAAATTGGCGTTGGGAATTCAACAAGCTTTCATAGTAGAGTTTTTTCGGTCGCTGATTTTAAGTATCGCACCAGATTTTTAATCTGATCCTGATTTGGGCCAAATATTCAACATTTCGAATCAAAAATACTTTTTTTTAGGGTCGCGAGCGTCTCTGATCTTGAAATCCCATTAAATTCTTTGGTCCTGCATTGATAAAATTCAATATTTTCTCAATCAAATGAGCAAAACTGACTTTGATTGAAAAATTAAACTAATACCTAGATATTTTTCCAAATCATCTCAATCTTCCCCAACAATTAAGTGCAGTGGTTGATTCTGGAGCCTAAACTGGGGCCGAATGGGAAATCTAACGCGACATTGGGAATCACCTCCTCCCTCCCCCGAATGAAACACTTCTCTCGATATTTATGTTGTTCACTTTTTCAAGCCAGAATGTTTCAGTTTTTCTAGGATAAACTGTCAAATTTAGTGGTCGAATCGGTGCCTAACTAATCATCTAATGGCAGTATTCCAAAAAAAAATCCAGAGAACAACTATGGCGATATTTTGTTCAATTTTTTTTTTTTTAGTCAAGTTCATACAACTATTTCAAAAGAACAATCTATTTTGACGTTGACGACCATATTGGGTCTAAATGGAGACATCTAATTCAATTTGCTATTGAAATAAGCGACTTGAAAAACCTTAATTTCGATACACACCTCAACTTTTGGAAGCTATATCGAAACTGGATCGCAAATCTAATGCAATATTCGAAATAAGCGACTCAAAAGAACTAATTATGATACCTTGCTTATTTTCTCAATCTTAGTCAATTCTCCCGCTTTGATAGGAAAAAGTTGAATTTGTTGTCCAAATCTGAACTAGATCAAAAATATTATGCGATATTCAAAATCAATGAGTCCCGCCAACATCCGCTTCCTAGAAAACATAAAAAAAGAAAAGAAATGGCTATTTAACTCTTTAGTCAATTCAATTTTGGCCCCTTTTTGGAACAAAATTTGAATTTTCAAGTCCAAATCAAGGCCGAATTCAAAATCTAATGCGATATTTGAGATCAGCGACCGAACATAGCCTACTTCGATACTTGATTCAATTTCCTGAACCAAATTAGTTTTCACCCTTTTCGGGTCTAAAATTTTAATTTTCGTTCTCAAATCGAGGTTGGCTCCAAAATCTGATCTGATATTTGAAATGAGAGATCCAAAGAAACCTTACTCTGAAACTTTATTCAATTTCTGAAGCCGATTTTACTTTTATCCTTTTTGGGTAAGAAATTAGGATTTCTGACCCCGAATCGGGGACGGATCTAAAATCTTACGCAGTATGCGAAATCAGTGATCAAAGAAATCCATAGTTCGATACGCTGTTCAAATTTTCAAATAATTTTGCCCATTTCGAGTCCAAAGTTTGGTTTGTTGAGCTTAAAATTTATACTTTTGAGTTCAAATGGAAACTGAATCAAAAATCTTATGCGATATTCGAAATCAGCTAGCCAAGAAATCCCTAATCGATATGTTGTTCGATGTCCTTCTATTCCAAAGTTGTTGGTACATTCAAGCCCCCTTCTGAAAGAGAGAAAATGTTTTATGTACACGGAACGAAAGTTTAGAACTTGTCGCTTGAAGATCCATTTTCGTTCCATGAGGATCCGACTTCGCGATCAATAGAAAACTAAAGGGGGACCAATTCGTAAAACACCCTGTATATTACCTACTCCTTAGGATTCAAAATTGTATTTAGTACCTACAATGACGATCTGTATTCTATGATCTGACCTTTTTTCAAAATTATCTCATCGCAGATCATATTTTGAATAAGATTTAAGCATTTTTCAAACTCATAGATTGAATCGTTTTGAATAAAAAGCTCTAGGTCGTGATTTGTACCTGATCTCATCATTTTGTTTGTAGTTTCACTCAGCTCTGTCAAACTAGATGGGTATCTAGTTTAATAATTATTCGTCACGATCATCGATTATGTAATTTCATAGTATGATTAACTCAAAATAAGGAAGTAAGGACGAGATGAAAAACTCCATCCCTCACCTTGGGTCAAGGCTTACTCCAGATCCCTGATGCATATTATAATTAGAGCTGCTTAGGCTTGTAGCCAGCCTTGCGTTTCAATCAGGGCAAACGACATTGAAGGCAGGGCAATCTTTCAACATTTTTTCATATATTATCATTGATCTTCGGAAGCTTCGAAGCTGTGAAGCATGAAGTTGGTGCTGAGCATGAGCTCAGCATTGCCAGATGATAAAAGTCTTTTTTTTCGGCCGGTCAGGGCAAACAGGTTGGTCATGCCCTGATTGCCCTGATTGCCCTGGCTCAGCTACGGGCCTGGAGCTGCCAGAATGAATAATTTTAACTGTTAATAGCTGTTAAGTAAAGCCAGGATTTGCATTCCAAGCGACGCGAACATTTGAATTGGGAAATTGGTTTTCCATTTTAAAATGTAATCACTTTCATTCACACGAACATTAAACCATTTTCTCTACCTATTTTTATTCTAATTCAAAAGCGTAGATCTGTCAGTATATCAAGTGAGAGATTTGTGACCTAAGAGTTTTACGACAAATCTTGAAACACCTAAATGGCTAAATTACTTGATTTAATTTCCAGGAGATCAGTATTTTTCCGACCTACAACACGCAACCTCCAACTTCAGAAGACACTACATTACCTACAGGAACTGAAGCAAGTCTAAGATCTACACCACCGAAGTCAAGCACACCGTCGTCACTGACTGCATCTCCAATAACGTCGACTACTTCAACCGATCCCGTAGCTGATAAACTTGGCAGTGATGATACCTTCCTAATGGACCAGGTGAAAAATCTGATACAAATATGTGGCGACGTCGTTCCACAGGCTGAACAGGAGTTGACAAACTGCGAAACAGACAACCCCTTGGGCATTTTGAAAAAGATTCAACTCCTGATCGTCATAGGTTCCTGCAACGAAATAACGGAGTATGGAGCCGTGGCGAATATTGGTTCCACCTCTCAGAATTCGACACCCAGGACAGTAACTCCGGGAATGTCACCTAATTCAGTCACACCACGTCTGAATCAAACATCGCTCGCACCAAGCGAGGACCCAACAACACCGTCAAGCACGGAACCAACAACACCGCCAAGCACGGAACCAACAACACCGCCAAGCACGGAACCAACAATACCTGTCCCACCATAATTGCTTCAAGCGATTCAACAATAAGCCGAAAAAAATTCTGTTATCTGGTTGACTTTAGACAGCCTATCAGTAAATGATGGCAAATATTTTTCAGTAAGAAATTAATGTTGAATAAGTTGCTATAAAATTTATTCGCATGTAACTTGCCTACATACTTTAATACTCTATGATAAAGGTATGTATGTATATGTATTCATTATTATTCGACGAATAAAATTTTTTCCATTTTTCAGATGCTTTTATCAATATGAATCAGTCAGAGACTGTTCTGGTCAATTTTCAACTAGGCAAATAGCTTACATCTGTAGGCTGCGCTAATTACATAATGCCTATGTAGCTCAGTTGGTAGAACACATGCCTTTCAGCTTTATGCTAAACTCATTAGAAGAAAACTATTTCATGGCATATTTATGACTGTGTTCTGGGTAGGAAATAGGAAAGTACAGATATTCAGTAGGTATTACCTACTCAGTTGTTTACTCTGTACACGTTTATAGTACGAACATTTATGAAAATACCGTTTTAGAAACGCGAAAAACCTACCATCAAAATTTCAAAATCAGATTCATCAGGAAACTCAAACAGATCTGAAAACTCACGTTTTGCATTTTGATCCGACGATGGTGGGGCGTGTGGCAGTACACGCACGCTACATTGGCCTCGGGACGCCGCACCCCCTAACCTGGAAGTAACCCGATTGGGCCTGCGTCAGGATAAAAAGAAACGCATCGAGGTAGGCAACCCTTCTACCCCCATTTCTACTCTCGCGGCGGCGAATCTACGGCGTCTTATTCTGCTTCACTGTCTAGTTGCGCCGGATCTTCCTCTTCTTCTGTCGTTGGCAGCAGCGACATCGTTGTCCTTGTCGTCGGTGTTTGTGGAATGGTGAGTGCCGGCATTGGGTGCTGTAACCACTGCCTTTGTCTTTGCCACTCCATATCCATCTTCCGGCTCAATATTTTCTTGACAACGGTAGCTACCTGATCCCATTCCGCTTTACTCTTCAGCATTATCGAGACCAGGCTCTCGGGTGTAAGCGGCTTAATCCCCGCATTTTGAGAGGCCGCCGCCGCTTCTTCCCTCTCTCGGTCGAATGCCGGACACTCGAACAGTGTGTGCCAGGTATTATCATCTCGTCGCGTCCTCCTCCAGCGCAGTAAGAACATCGCCGGCTCACGGCTATTCCCGTCCGATGCGAGTACTTGTTGAAGACATCATGGCCGCTCATCGCCTGCGTAAGGTGAACGTTCATCTGGCCATGACGTCTACCTACCCACGCGCCGAGGTTACGTATTAGCAGACGGGTCCACTCCTCAGTCGTACTGCGGTAGAGCCGCTCTTCTCACATGCAGAGCTGGATTGCCTAAAATCCCGCTTAGCCCGTAACGCGATAATGTTTGAGTTTTGAAATTTTTTCGTTTCAAAAACCATAATCAGAATGGAAAAACTTAGTCAAATGTTTAGGTAATTATAGGAAATTGAAGTACAGACTCAGTATCAATATGAGAAAACAATCTGAGATACACGATTGTCAACAAAAATTTACTTTTTTTTTTCATTCATTGATACCATCATTTCCAGAATTTCTTAAAAACCTAACTTTTTTCCCCAAAAAAACATTCAGAATCAGAACACATGTTTGCGATAATGTCTCATTTTCTTGGTAAACCTGTTGGAGGACAACAAAGTGATTTCTGAGAAATCCGTGTGTAGATACCATAAACTTGGAGTCATAGTTTTTGTGGCAAAGGTTAATATTATTATTTTTCTTTAATAAAAAAAACTTTAGAATTTCTTTCTCGTATGATATTGGATAAGATTAATGAATAGTACATCCGTTTTTTGAAAATATGGAAAATGACGAACACCCGAAACTATATCCTCGAAGAAATAATGATGATCTTGATAAGTATTCACTTTTTCGACCAAGCCCCTAAAACTTTCTACATATTTTAGGTCTCTTTTTTAGGACACTCTTCAACGCACACACGTTAAAATGTTCTGCTGTGGTACAGTGTACGCTTTGCCGTTGCAATGGTGTGGTGGGACGTATGGCGATGCACGCATGTCAAAGTGGCCAAGAGACACCCGCCCGCACCCCCGGTCCCAGAAACTACCCTTTCGAGTATCGCATCAGTGGCCGAAGGGACGCTTTGAGGCCGGCCCGGGCCCCCATTTCGCCGTGCCTCTTCCGGTGCGCGCGTCCTACCAGAGCCACCATGGGGTTCCCTACTGACCGAGGTTCGCGCTCCCCGAGCACTAGCCTGGAATTCAGGTCCCCCACAGCCGGACGCGTTTCCTCTTCACTCACCCCTCACCTCCTCGTCTTGGTACGTGTGCCGACGCAGGCAGGTGGTGACGGCGGGGGAGCTCTGCCGGGGGCCCACAGCAGCTGCAGCAGCTCTTCTAGGATGCTACAAAGTGGTCCTGTTCTATGGTGTGGGCCGAGCTTGGTTTGTCAAACCTCTGCCTCGACCAATCCATCTGCATCTTTCTTCTTATGATGCCCGAGATAAATGCCGACACCCGGTTCCAACCGCTTCGGCTCTTCATCATCTCCGGAACTAGGGTATCCGGCGCGAGACGGCTGATCACGCTGTTGTTGTTGATGATGCCTCCTTCACCGGGATCGATCACTGTTGCCATCCTGCGTCTCCCCTGCTCCCAGGCCTCACACTCGAACAGGGTGTACCTAGGTGTGTTCCCCACCTCTCGATTACAGTGGGTGCACACTGGGCTCGGCGCTATCGCCATCCGATGTAGGTACGTGCCGAAGCACTTGTTCCGCTCAAGACCTGGGTCAGGTGGAAGTTCAGCTCTCCGTGAGATCTTCCTGCCCATACATCGAGGTCGCATATCAGTGCTTAAGTTTACTCGCCCTTGGTCGGAAGAGCGAACGCGTCCTTCCACTTACGAAGCGCGTCCTGCTGGATGACTTGCTTTACCCGAAGTGCTTCCCGTTTCGTCTTCGCTCTCTTTTTCGCACCGTATACCTCCACTATCTCGCCGACCTTGAGTTCGGTCGGCGGTATCCACGCGAACAAGCCTACTGCCTCCGAAGAAACAGTGCGGTACGCACTGACACACCTCACCGCCGCTTTTCACTGAATCTTCTCCATCTCCGCTCTTCTGTAGGGAATCTTGATGACATCGGCAAATACTGCTGCCCCATATAGAAGAACCGACAGGATGACGTTGACATAAATCTTTCTTCTCTTCTCCCTCGGTCCCCCTAGGTTCGACATCAGGCAGGATAGCTGTTCAGCTACTCGATCCGCCTTCTCTGCTACCCATGAGAAGTGCTCTCGGAAATGCAACTTCCCGTCGAACCACAGACCCAGGTACTTCAGGGCTGTACAGAACCCAATCTCCACACCTTTTAGGACAAAGGTGGGTGGACTGTACTTGCGTCGCGTCATGCAATAAACAAACAAATAAAATTGTAATTTTCTTTTTAAATTCTACTTCATTTTGGTTTTAAACATATTTTTATCTACTCGAAAAAAACAGTATTTTGAACGAAAGAAATAAATTTTAAACTTTGTTTACGGCTCTCAACGCTGAGCAAAATACTGATGGAAAAAAAAAAAAGTCCATAGTTTCTGTAATTTATTTTAATCAGAAACTTGGAGCCGATCACAACTGATCTTGGAATTTAGTTGCGACTCCAACTCCGACTAAAATTATTGAAATTGGCTCCAGCTCTAGCTTCGGTATCTAATTTTTCTGGTTCCGGCTTCAATAAGATTCTGAAATGGGTTTCGGCTTCGGCTTCAGCAAAAATAACCATTTCCGGGCTCCAAACTTCGGCTCCAGTGCTCTGAGACCGGACTTCCTTAATTGATACCTCCTTTTAATGCCTGAACATCAAGTTGTTCAGAACCAGAGATTACAGTAATAAGTTACACGAACACCTCATTTATATTAAGGTGTTTGCGTAAAAAATCACTATAACACTCACTTAAAAACTAATATGTAAGACAAGAAAGTAACTAATATAACATTTATAATTACTGCACTCACTTTCAGAACATATGCTGAGGTAGAAATTGCACTTTCAACACAAAAGAGAAAACGTAAATCACATAATCGTATCCCACCAATAATTTAAACAAAAAATACTAAAAAAATAATTTAATGATAAATTAAAAAAGAAAGAAGAAAAAAAAACAGGTAAGGACTGCAAACTGCAAGCAAGCATTAGTCTATACTCCACACTCAATCTATAACAATTACTTAAGGATGAGCATA
The DNA here is from genome assembly GCA_031841125.1 of Acanthococcus lagerstroemiae. Lineage (NCBI taxonomy): Eukaryota > Metazoa > Arthropoda > Insecta > Hemiptera > Eriococcidae > Acanthococcus > Acanthococcus lagerstroemiae. The sequence continues at coordinate 24,562,801 of CM063110.1, forward strand.
TAAAACAAAAAATGTAACAATTACAACTATTGTACTCACCATGAGATTATATGCTGAGGTAGATACAGCACTTGCAGCACAACAAGAAAACATAAATCACATATCACATTCCACACAAATAACTGAAACACTGAAACTCAGGAAAGGACTGCAAACCACAAGCACACATCAGTCCATACCTACACTCGATCATTAATTTGTCAACATAATTTTGATTATATGTATTCTTAATTCTTAGTCTACAGCAACCCAACATTAACTAACTACAACAGCGGATTTAAAGGGGGGTTTGAAAAAAAATTAATTTAAATTTCTACCCGCTTGAAATCTACATGCTGATATGCAAGTAAAAGAAAACCCTGCATATTGTACCAATACTATTTCAAATATATGGTACCGTTCTATTTATAGAGGGAAATCTTATAAATATAAAATCCGCTGTTAAATACCCCAAAAACTTAAGAGGACTCACCAACTGGAACACTTCAGGCAAGGTGCCCAACGCGAAGGTAACAAAACGAAAATTTTGATAACGAGCGAACATCTTAGAAAATTCGGAAAACTCGCGAAGGAAACAATGTAAAATACTATTTAAAAACGCGAAAATAAACAAAGAGAACACGATGTACGCGAACTAAGCACAGGCCATTATAAAGCCATTGCACAAACTTCATTTCACTGATGCGAAAATAAAAAGAGAAGGATGTCCGCGAACTTAGCACATGCCACTGCAAGTATTTCACTTCACTGATGAGAAAATACAAAGGGAACACGATGTACGCGAACTAAGCACAGCTGCACATTACTAAATTGCACTGCACTTGAATTATAAATCCCTAATCACTTAAATCAGAGTCCAAGTAAAATTGATAAAAAAGAAAAATTGAACGAAAAACTGGAACTGACCAAACTACGAGTATAAAGTCTACTAGGCATTACTCTAGCAGATTCCTGAGTTGATTTAATAAGTACTTTAAAGTTATAAAAAAAAAGTAAATAAAAATATTATACTCGCACATTATTTCAAAATTAATTCCAGTTGTACGGATATGGCTATTCATAAGCTGATTTTTGAAAACATGCACATTAAACTTGATTGAACTCAGTTACAAACACTATATAGCAATTTTGATTTTTCTATCTTATATGAAATTATTTTTCACCAACACAAATGATATTCGATCAAATAGGACACAATTCATAGGTAGGATGCCAATATCTCCAATCTCCATCCCTAGAAACAAAAGATAATACCAGAATAAGTTTTTAATATATGTGTAATTATTTTGAAAGCTGAAAAAGGACAGTATATTCCTATGAAACTCTGTTCACAATCACAGAAGCATTGACCTTTTTTTTAATACATATTATTTTGAATTCTTACATCTAAATAATTTGGAACACATTGTATTAGACCCGACTATACAAAATTATGACACTAACTTACTTTACATAATATAAAAATTATTCAGCCTAAATCATTTATCAAGTAGAAATCTTAATGTAAATGTCAATTGTACAATTGGATCTACTTATAAGGTATTGACTGGTAATATGGGCCATGTTTTAATATGCCCCCCCCCCCCATCATATTGGGAACTATGAGATATTTGAACCATATTATGGCTGCACTGATTAATATTGGGTATCATACCATAACACTGTACATCATTGCGGAAGTGATCTATGCACATGAAACAAGTTGTAAATATGGATGGCGGATAATATAGACATAATCTGAATGAATTTACATATTTATTCACAAATGAGCCAAGAAACATAATTTATCATTCTTATGTATACTTATATTGTCATCATCAATTATGGAAATGCATCAGGCGCAATATCATAAGAAATTATGACTTTCATTAAACTGCCATTCATTGAAGCGTGTTTACTTTTTCTTTTGTATTCAGTGACTTACAAGTTTCGAGAGAAAAAGGTTTATTATCAGTTGTACCCTGAATCAGCTACTGCTAAAATACTGCCCCCTTCCATCTATGAGATAATAATGTAGGAAAAATCAATCACCGAAAAAAATTATGTATTTCCTTATTTTCTCCCCCGCTTTTCAGCATTACAGAAAAAATTAAATGCCCATGCCCATATTATGTGCCTTTTGACTTTAATATGGGCCACCCGGGCCTTCTTTCATTCGGCTCTGGGCGGCTGTAAACAGTATATTGACCCCACTACACTTTCCACTTTGTACATAGTCAGAATAATAAAAGCTTGACTCACTAGAGCGATTCCCGCTTAGGGAACCCATATTACCAGTTGGTACCTTATATATACTGTTAATATTAACAGTATTTTGATTATATAGTTGATACATAATTATATTCTTTTGTCAATGCTGACAATATTATTGATATGAATATTGAGAAATCTTTGGTTGTTGATACAAATAAAATTTGGATTGTACAGTTGACATACCCCACTGTCAACATTCACAGTATTTATGGTATTGACAGGACTATCAACAAATTTCAGCTGTCAACAATCAATAATTTCATCAGTATCTGTGTTTGTGGAATAAATTCTTGGAACAGATTCCAGTGAAACACATATGTATGGAAATATCGACTAAAATACCGAGTACCTATTGAAATCCAGGATATTTGGAGTACACATTTCCATGTGCAATGCACATACAAATGTCAGTTTATTTACTGTCAACTGTGTAGTAGGTATACATTTTTCCATTGACAAAATTATGAACAAGTTTTTAATGGATGTAAAGTAAATTGCCTGTTATTAACAATGAAGTTGACATTTTAGTTAATATGCATCTATTGTATCCCGCAAATGCTTTTTGATTAAAAGGCACATTCACAGACTAAGTTAGCAAGGGCAATAAATTTAAAACAAAAAACAAAAAAAAAAACGAATCACAAAAAGTTATTCTAATGAAAAATGTTTAGATACATCCATGTATGTACTACTTTTCAACATAATTTCCCAGTCAATTTAAACGTTTGTCTGACCAGTGGATTAGCTTATTTATACTCCTAATGTAAAACTTTGCCATCAGCAAACTGAACCAAATTGACATATCCTCGATCAACTCATTGTTGTTGTCGAATCTTCTTCTGGACAAATATTGTTTCAGATGCAACAAAGATGAAAATCAGTGGGTGCTAAATCCTAAATCTGGAGAGTGGAACGGATTTTCCCAAACCTCCCATCCAAATTCCTACAGTAAACTCTTTCTTACATTTGCAGTATATTTTATCATTAGTTTATATTTTGAGGTAAATTCCAAAGAGATAATATTTCGGTGAAGTTTTTCTCCTCTCCTGCATTTTTGCCCAGTTACATTAAAGCTTTAATTAGTCCTTATTATTACAACAGTAGTTCACAGTTCAATAAAGGTTCAAGAACCACTACTTATGTTGAATGAATTAATGAAAAATAAATAAATAAATAAATAAATAATAATAATAATAGGATGAATACAAAAGAATTTACAAGGGCCAACGAAAATTGATGTTTGAAAATACGATAACCGTATAATTTATCAGTAGGGAGCCGATTTTAATGAAACCGCATATTTGTCTGTCTTCACTAGCACATTCTAAGGAAAAAATATTACAAAAAAATTGCGTTTTCTTTACTGTAGTGCTCCAAGCGCTAATTTACGCTACCACTTGTGATTTTGCAAAACTTAGTTGTAAAAAGCCCGCCTACATTCAGATTTGTGGCATCTGTCTCCACCAAAATATCAATTTATGCTTAAATAATGTATGATATTAATTAAGGTACACAACTTCTTTTTTCTTTAGTCAAATCTTTTGGAAAGCTGAAACAGCTCCAATGCGCTATTGATCCTAAAAATAAAGTGCGACTAAGATTCCAGTAGAAATCAAGGAAATGAAAAAAAGAGAGCAAACTGACAACACCACTCACAATCCTTTATCTTGTCAATTTATGCCCAGTGCAGTGTACAGCAGTAAGATACTTGATCATGATGAGTAATGAAGATGTGTAAATATTGGTAGAAATTGCGTACACTATTTCCTACTTTCTATGAATAAATGTGCATTACTGCATTTCATTTACCTATCTGCATGCCGCGACTTGGAATTAGAAAAAATAGAAATTTAAATTTTTCATTTTTAAATCTAGGGTGCGACTTATACTCCAATGCGACTTACATTTAGTAAAATAGCGTACTTCATGTCCACTAAACACGAGTTCACCATTTTGTCTATGCATACTAAGTACACAGTTGACAGTAAATAGAGCATTGACATTTGTAGTGCACTGCACATGAAAATGTGTACTTTTAAAATGTCCTAGATTTCTTAGTATACTCAACATTTTAGTCAATATTTCCATGTGCAGGCATTTCACGGGTTTTCTGCACTGTTGAATAAAACAAGGTAGAATGCCTGTCTCTAATACATTCAGTTTATTGGTCATCACATCAGGATCATGGGCTCAAGTATAAGAAATCAACTATTCCATTCCAGTTTGATAAGCTGTACCACATCACACATAGAACCAACACATATTTACTTACCCAAACATCAATCCAGAGTCAACTAAAACGAACATTGGGCATAAGGAATCTCCATTGGCATATCTCAGCTGGAGATGAAGAAGGAGAATAATGGAACATCAGTCAACACGTCACTGTAATATAAAATATTAGCATCAAATATTGGGGTGGCTTCGAAGAACACAGACTTTTAATATCAAGAACTCGATATCCAATATTCTATCTTCATACAGAAATTATACACGTGCAAGTAGGGTCAGATAGAAAAATGTACTCTAGATCACCAAACTTTTCACAAAATCTCCAAGAGAACGTACATATTAGAATTTAGAAATAGAAACTGTGTTAATTTGTAAGCACTGACTTCACACTACACTGGGTACGGACATCATTTTCGTTGAACTGTAAGACTAAAGCATAGGAACTATTTTTCAAACCAAAGAACTCATTGAATACTGATAAAGCAATCCCAAAACGTCAGTGACTATGGCAGTATTTACTCGTATGTAGTTCTGCAATGGGCTTAGCTGTGTTAGCTACACAGTGCCGATGTTTTGGGACTATGAGGAATGTTCAACAGGGAGACTATCTGTTCTAATCAAGAAATAACACATACAGGGAGCTCCATGACAGAATTGCGTGATATACAAGATACAGATTATGTGCTACATGGAACTAAGCATATATGTATCTACCTGTTTTCCAGAAGAAGCCAGTTAGAACCAGATGAACTGAATATATCACATTGCACAGATAACAAACATCTTTTTAACATTTACACGTTAATTTATTACACTTTCTACATTCATAAATGGACACTGTCAGGCAAACACCATTCACGCGATAAAATCTGTTTTTTGAGAAAATTAAGTTTAAAAGCCAGTGAATAGTAATAGAAGATTATTCCCTTGGTAATCGATTAATCGATTATTCAAAGTAACCGATTCTTAAATTAATCGATTAACAGAAGAAGGCCAAACAAATCGATTAATCGATTAAACAAGTTTCTCAAGTCAGTTACCGGCAGGGATGATAAGTCAGCCATAAGCTATAAGATTTAAGCCATAAGCTGAAGGTTTTTGGGCAATTAAGTCAGCTATAAGTTTAAGCCAAATGTTCTGTAAGCTATAAGCCATCAGCATAAGCCATATTTTTTCGGCTGACTTATGATTTTTTTGTTTGTTTCTTAAATCTGAACATTTTAAATATATAAATTTTATCTTAACATTTTTTATTTTATGATTTTCAAACCAATATCCCACAAACAATGTTAATGGGCATTCATCACCATTTCTTCCAAAATTGATAACAGAAAAACTTACCCTGACTATAGCGCTCATACCAATTGCTGGAAATAGAAATAAGCCATAAGTTTAAGCCAGCCATAAGTTTAAGCTATAAGCCATAAGCTTAAGCCAATCAATTCATAAGCTATAAGCATCAGCCATATTTTCAAGGTCGTAAGCAAAAGCTATAAGTTTAAGCTTTATTGATTGGCTTATCATCCCTAGTTACCGGCTTACCTAATCGATTACAGAAAGTAATTATTATCACTACCAGGGCTGGAAACACGTTATTGGTAACGGTTACGGTAACGGTTACATAACGGAACAAAACGTTTAAGCGTTAAGTTACGTTACGTTACGGTAATTTGATCACGTTTAACAATTCGTTACGATATCGTAACAAATGCAATTTGTCTCGTTATTTTACTGCATTAAAAAAAAATATATTGAAAATTGAAAAATCTGGAAATTGCCAACCGTCCATCCTTTGAATGAGTTGATAAGATGATAAGAATAATAAGTTGATATTGTTTGATTAATAATGATCATCTTGCATCTTCACTTTCTTCTTCAGTACCCAAGTGCAGTTTCAGTTTGAAAATTGAGATTGAAGTCGCCAAGGCTTGTACTTTGTAGCTATTTTCAATTCTAACTTTATTAATTTTTTCTTGTTGATCAAACATAGTAGTAGACTACAGATTTCTCATGATTTTCCAGTTGTACAGACATCAGAATCTGGTGTGATTGGCAGTGTTGTTAGACATAACAAAACAAAATGACAAAATGACAGTTGAATTTTAGGAATTTTGTCATAATGACAAAACTATTTCTCAGTTTTGTCATATGACAAAATGGAAATGACATAACAAAAAAATGAATCAATGACAAAACAATTTTGTCATTCCAATATTACGTTGGTGGAAAAGAACAAGGATCAAGAAGTTAAGAAAGACTAGAAGAACATGGTATTAGTGTCTTAGAAAATGTATCTAAACCAACCTATGCATTACGTCTTTTTTCTCAGACACTTTTTGTTGAAGAAGTGATCAGCTATTAGCCATCAGTCAAAACTTAAGAAGTCAACCCAAGCCAGAGGAGTGATCACGTATGATTTACTGGAAGCGTGTAGCAAACTTCAACTATCATGAAGTCAATTCAAAATTCACTTTCAAAGAAAATTTGTCCTAAATTCGACTGCATCATCACCAAAAAATTAAATTATAATCAGTTCTACTGGTGTACTGGCAGAATAATTTTTACTCGTTTTATTACCCTACTAAAAATAGCATTGTTTCTATTTGAAAGTACACAACATGGTCACTCACTCATTTTCACCCGCTAACCAGTGATGGAAAGCAAGCTAAAAGCTGAAAGCCAAAAGCGAAGAGTTTTATACCTAAAAAGCAAAAGCTGAAAGCAAAAGCAAAAGTTTTATTTTTTACAGCTTTTCCAGTATTTATCTATTTATAAATTATAATTTCAAATTTTCATTTTTATTTCCATTATCTCAATGGTCAGTGCTGTTAATGTGTTCACTGGTAAGCAGTGTTGTGAAAAGCTATTTATAAAAAATATAATGTTGTACAAAATAACAAAATATTCAAAATTTAGGAAAAAAGCTGAAAGTCAAAAGCGGAAAGCTGAAAGCTTATGATTTTTGCATTGAATAGCAAAAGCCAAAAGGGAAAGCTAAATATGAAAAAATTTGAAAAGCAAAAGCTAAAGTTCTATTTTCCAAGGTCAGAAGCTAAAGCCGTTAGCAAAAGTTTTATCATATTATGGTTTTCCATCTCTGCCGCTAACAACCGCGCACCGCGTAGGCAATTTTGCAGCGCACTCTAGTGCAGGTTTAAATCCCAATTTCTTTTTAGCCTCCAAGTATGCAACCTTTGTTAAAATATCATTGGTGATTGGTAGGATTGGATTGTATGTAAAAATAGTAAAATACCTGAAAATTTGTGGATATGACAAAATAATTTTGTCATGACATAACAAAATTATGAAAAAACAAAATGACAAAACTCCAAACATGACAAAACTCATGACATAACAAACAAAAAAAGTGAAATGCTCGTCCGACAAAATGACCAAAAATCGTTTTGTCTAACAACACTGGTGATTGGGTGATTAAGTCCATATTTGTTATGATTCTTAAGTTAAAATTAATTACAATGTCTATTTTCATGACGCAGATTGAAGACTTTTTTTTTTTTTAGTGGGTACCTATCTATTAAATTACCCCTTTGTGTTCTTTTTGTTTCTTACTTTTTTTATATAATAAAAATAAACAAAATAAACTTGAATACTTGTTTTAATATTCTAAATTCTGATTGATATTTTGATTTCTGTATTCTGTTAAAACCATAGATCTTACTAGTTAACACCAACATAAAATTTATGTTATGAGCCGCAGAATTGAATTTTGTCTCTGAATAGTCTGAATTGTGATTTTGATTCTGAATTTTGTCCCAAAAATGTAAAATTAAAATTGTGAAACAGATTGAAAAAAAAGTTGAAAAAAACCTTTTCACTTTTTAGGTTATAGCTTTGTCACAAAACAAGGAAATATTAAAAATTAAAAAAGGAAATTTACAAGGGGGGGGTGAACCATTATAACGTTATGTAACCGTTACTACCATAACGAGAAAGTTTGCCATAACGTTATCATAACAGTAACAATACCGGAACGTTACGTTACGTTATAACGGGTACCACAACGAAATGATTCCGTTATTCCAGCCCTGATCACTACTGAACAAAATGAAATTTTTTGTTTGCACAACGCATTTAAGGAGGTGATTCTTGAGTACTTTTCAACGCTGAATACAGTGCCGTCGGCCGTTTTTCTCTATCACGTCTAGTTTTTCTGATCAAAAACTATAAAAAATTCAACTAAATGTGTTCAAAAAGAGGTTTAGGAACTGAATGTGGTCATACTGATTCGTGTTATTGTGTGTTGTGGTCGTGTGTAGTGGTGTGTATTCCGTCTGTTTGTTTTCTGTTATTGTGGTCTGATAACACTGATAATATCAGTCAATGGTACCGCTTATTCCAATGCAAAATACAGTGTTGTTAGACAAAACGATTTTTTGTCATTTTGTCGGACGAGAATTTCACTTTTTTTTGTTATGTCATGAGTTTTGTCATTTTGTTTTTTCATAATTTTGTTATGGCATGACAAAATTATTTTGTCATTTTGTTTTGTCATTTTGTCATATCCACAAATTTTCAGGTATTTTACTATTTTTACAAACAATCCAATCCCACCAATCATCAATGATATTTTAACAAAGGTTGCATACTTGGAGACTAAAAATATATTGGGATTTAAACCTGCACTAGAGTGCGCTGCAAAATTGCCTGCGCGGTGCGCGGTTGTTAACGGGTGAAAATGAGTGAGTAACCATGTTGTGTACTTTCAAATAGAAACACTGCTATCTTTAGTGGGGTAAAAAAACGAGTAAAAATTATTCTGCCAGTACGCCAGTAGAACTGATTATAATTTAATTTTCTGGTGATGATGCAGTCGAATTTAGGACAAATTTTCTTTGAAAGTGAATTTCGAATCGACTTAATGATAGTTGAAGTTTGCTACTCGCTTCCAGTAAATCATACGTGATCACTCCTCTGGCTTGGGTTGACTTCTTAAGTTTTGACTGTTGGCTAATAGCTGATCACTGCTTTAACAAAAAGTATCTGAGAAAAAGGACCTAATGCATAGGTTGGTTTAGATACATTTTCTAAGACACTAATTCCATGTTCTTCTAGTCTTTCTTAACTTCTTGATCCTTGTTCTTTACCACCAACGTAATATTGGAATGACAAAATTGTTTTGTCATTGATTCATTTTTTTGTTATGTCATTTCCATTTTGTCATATGACAAAACTGAGAAATAGTTTTGTCATTATGACAAAATTCCTTGCGTGTAAACGGGTTGGTGCTGAGCAACTAGCACGAAACTTTATTGTCCAGATACCAAAGTGTCCCTGTGTAATGTCTTGCGTGAAAACGGAATGGTGCTGAGCAACTAGCAAGAAACTTTATTGTCTAGACACCAAAGTGTCCCCGTGTAAACCTAGCTTAACAACATAGAGCTTACTGATAAGCTTTTTTCAATGAGCGTCCAATTACACTACACAACAGGACAACAGCATAAAAACAATGGGATGAGATTATAAATAATACTGGATGCTGTTAAGCGTAAGAGAACCAATCGACATTTGTTTAAAAAAATGAGTTTTCACTGTTGTTGGAAAGAGCGTAAAAAGTAGAATTTTTCAAAATTGGGGCCCCGATTCAAAAATGTGTACTACTCACGTTGAAAAAATCTTATCAGTAAACTCGCGCTATGTCATAATGATAGTTTCTAAAGTCTGGTCCAGTTAAGAAACATAACTGGCTACCCGCAATACACATCGATATATGGGTATTTTGAAGTTGGAGAGGGAAGAGGAGTTCGAGAACACATTATCAGCGCTGTGAAAAAATTATGTTTCTTAACTGGACCAAACTTTACATGGCTCTTACCTGTTCTCAAAAAACAAATTTTACTGGTTTTATGGTAGCGTCCATTATGATTATGTAGCTATAATGTTGAATACTGAATACGATGGCGTTAACCATTTTACTCGAGAACCTTTCGTTTTCCTGATAAGTATTCAAAATAAAAATTTTATTAAATTTTTTCCTTTTTATTCGGACCCGGCGAATGTCTGGCGCTCTGGCGCGCTAGTATCGCTCTAGGTGATAAGAATTTGAAAGAATGATCAAGGCAATCAAAATGATGTGCAAATAGAGCAATTTTCATGATTTTTCACATTTAAAGAATATTTAATGTAATGTTGATAAAGGTTTTTCAAGAATTTTTTGGTACGGCTCTTAAAATTAGGTATATTTTTTATACTACTTGATCAAGGTGTTTTACAGACGATAAGAAGCGCTTATCATTCATGCATCGAGTGCTAATGAAACCTGCATGTAAAGTAAACGTACCTCGATGTAAAGCGTTTTTACATGAAGAAATTGCTGGTCAGTAATTTTGTATCGGGGAATGGAACCCGCGCGTCCATTGAAACATTTGACTGAAATGTATCAATCGTCTCTAAACCACTCGGCCACGGAGCGAATTACAAAATAACGACTTAAGAACGCATTTAAATATTCACAACGTAGTACAGCTGTTACCGTTTGTTAACCGTTGTTACATTTTTGCTGGCCACTACCTATGCATGCTGTTTGTGCATGTGAACAAAGTGAAGACAAGACTGCGATACTGTACTTTGTAGTAATTAACTGAGCAAATTAAATTTTTGAATTAATTACACACACAAAAATCACTTGTCTATAATTTAAATAAATAAATAAAAATACAGACCATGTCAGCAAAGAACATTGCCGCTTCTGATCAAGTAGTATAAAAAATATCTTCCACAATAAGAGCCAAAAGTGAGTTTACATGGTTCAGGAATTGCTCACCTGCTACGCTTGATTGCAAACTTTCCCTTGCCATGTAAACATTCAATTTTGACTCTTGGTGTGTAATACATGACACTATTCTCCGACCAGCAGAGGTAAAATAATCATGAGCATGACTTTTTTTTTTTTATATATAACAAATAACAAAGAGAAAAATTTGTGGCATATGTTAAATACACATTACTACACTTCCAAATACCTACCTTCACATTATCAATAATTTTAGAAAAATCAAAAAAATATGGCGGGAAATAGTTTTTAACGTGAAAACGTTATCAATTTTGTTATTTATCCACTTTCCTGTAAAATTTACATTTTTGCGCTCAAGTCCCTTTCATCCTGACGGGCCACCTACTATTATCTATGATCATTCTTTCACATTGTTTTAAAACATGCAACCCTGATTGTTCTATTCCTATTTGATCAGCGATCTTCTGATCTAATAATTTTCATCTGTCATCTCTTGATTTTCCTTTCAAAATGATAGCATACCATCATTTTGATAGGAAATATTTTGGCATAAGTATTTCAGGATTTTTCGTGGATATTTTAGCATATTTGATGGAAAGGAAAGTATATTATAACATTATAGGCGCATATTCCAGGGATGCGAAAGAAGCTGGTGGCGGAAGCCGGATGTTTTTATGTATCTTGACTCAAATTGAGAAGCCGGTAGCCGGAAGCCAATTCCAGTTGGAAGCCAGAAGCTGGAAGCAAGATTTTTAGACCATAGAAGGTTGGCCGGACCGGGTAGACAACCCACACAACAATTCTTCCCGTCTCACCCGTGACGGAATTCACTTAAGAAAGTAATGGGAAAATTGAATTTTTATGGTAGATGGCTCTTGTTTTTTTTGTTTTTTTTAAATGGTTGCTACCTAATTGGATATTTTATGCTGTAAAAATAATAGAAAAATATGTTGCGGGCATCAGTTATGAGTAAAAATCGAAAAAAGTGTATTCCCGTAAACGGCGTGTATGATTTGCAATTTGCACTGTAGTGACTTCATTTTCATCTTTGCCCCTTACTAGAGCCTAGAGCTCTGTAACTTCATGTGAGTACGATCGTCCGCCATTTTGATTCCAACCACGCCCGTGGATACCGAATCCGACTATGGGTCATTCTCTGAAGATCGAAAATTCGCGTGGGCACCTACATCTCGGGAACCAACTGAGCTAGAGGGATAATTTCTTTTTCTGTACATAGATAATAGTCTCCCCTATGATCCACAACAGCAACTTTCCAAATTTGGTGAAATAAAAATTTTGAAAAACCAATTGAAGTTCCAAAATGTCATTCGTTGTAGTTCTCGATTAAATCTTATTCAACAATTAAGGGAGTTTTATGTCAAAAAATTTTCCAATGAATTCAACTGAACTAATTAAAGTACAGTACAGTAGCCTAGAATTCCCGCATGATGGCAATCGCAATGCGGCATAATGACATTGAAATGATTACTTGATAATCATAGGCTTTGTAAAAAAAAAAAAAAAGTTTGGCGATCCTGACAATAAGGCTTCCAATCTAATCATGCTATCAGCAATAAAACGTTTCATGTACCTGCTCTATTTAAACATTTAAAGCCTACTTGTCGCTGATCACGTCCTTACACTCGAAGCCTCGTTATTACACAGCTTATTACAGATCGGCAAAAGATTAAATTCAGTGAGAAAGTCCAAAAAAAAATTGGTAATAAATAAAAGATATATTTCTTTCCTAAAATCTCTTACTTTTTCAACAGGGTTGCAATGTTTAACACAAAAGTGTTTTAAACAGTGTTTTGAATATGTTTTAAACCACAAAAAGGAGCAAACAATCATTTTAAACAAAAAAAAAAGTTTTAAACATTTTTTTTAAACGTTGTTGTTTTTCTTTCAAATATTTTGTGTTTTAAACAATCATTTCCTCTTGCATTTTTTATCCTAATTTTAGAAAAAATGGAAGAAAAAAAGAATAAATAGACGCTGTTCAGCAAAAGGGAACCAACTAGCAAAATCCGCTTTTTGAATTTTGAGAACAAGTGATTTGAACTTCTGGAGCCATGTAGAAACTATATGGCATTGCGTTTACTGATAAGTTTTTTTAACGCGAGGACACATTTTTGAAACGGGGGCCCAATTTTGAAAAATTCTACGTTTTACGCTCTTTCTAACAATACCTAATAATAACTCATTTTGTTCACAAATGTTAGTTGGTTCCTTTTTGTTTAACAGCGTACAAATAATATTTATTTATAAAAATGAAAGGAAAGTCTTGTGAACAATAGTGGAAAACTGGGATGTGAAAGCCGTATATAAAGATTTCGCTTTTGGATTTAGCCTCCAGAAGGAACTCTATTGGCTTCTGATTTCACTTTTGACTTTTCACAATACAGCTTCCAGCTTTCAACTTTTGACCTTGAGGGATAAATCGTTCGGCTTTCGGCTTTTAGCTATTGGCTTTCAGCTATTTGAAAATTACTGTAAAACTGGAAAAAAAAATCAAAACAGTGGAAACTATAAAGATTTGGATTTTGCTATTGACTTTTCATCATTAAGCTTTCAGCTTTCAACTTCTGACCCTAAAGGCAAGAATGGTTCGGCTTTCGGCTTTCAGCTTTTTTCTCATCCCTGGTGGAAAACCATAAGATAAAAGCTTTCACTTTAAACATAGAAAACTTTTTGTTTGTTATTTTTCACTGAAATATTTTCCAGCTTTTGACTTTGAGCTTTCCAGTATCAAAATGTTTCAACTTTTTGATTTTGATTTAAAATTTCAACTTTTGATTTTTCATTCAAATAATAAAATAAATAAAAATGTGAGGCATTGTTTATTACTTATAGTTTGTTAAGAATAGAACTTGATGTCGCTTTACAAGACTGAGAAAAAAGGAATTTGGAAATTGGAAAGGGAAAGGGCGAAAAATGAAAGGAAAACCGGGGGCTAGATAAATAAAGCTTTTAAGTTTTAACTTTTCGCTTCTCATCAAAAAATACTTCCTAACTTTTGACTTTTGGCTTTTTACCGTCAAAATCTTCCAGCGTTTGGCTTAAAACTTTCAACTTTCAAACTCTGATTATGAATTTATAATATTGGCACTTCCACTCAGTATAGGTGTCGTGTGACAACCAGTGCACTGCAGCTAAAAATTTTAGCTTCGGCTTTCGGCTTAAACTTTTGACCTTGAAAAATACGGATTTGGCTTTCTGCTTTCGGCATTCAAGAAAAATTCGGCTGGCTTTCGGCTTTTTGGCTTCTTTGATCTTTACTGATAAAATGATTAAAATACTTAATTTGTTAATTTCTGTTGCCCAATACCCAAAAGCCAAAACATGTCTAATAAAAAATAATGTTGCTGATATTTTGAGCTGAAATTTGCCGTCAACTGACACCTGAGCTGAGGTCTTAAGGTGTAAGGAGGGGAAATGCAGTTCTCAAAAATATCACACACAAGGGAAATTGATGAAAGCTCACGAATTTATATGTTTTTGAGAAGCCAAAAGGAAGCTGGAAAAATTTGGGTTCTTTCAGCTTTTGTCTTGTGAAGGTACAAATAGAGCTGGCTTTCAGCTTTTCTCTTATCAGTAAAACTTCGGCTGAATTTGGCTTTTGGTTTTCAGCTTTCGGCTGACTGCAATGCACTGGTGACAACTGAAGTCATAATTATGTAGACTGGAGGAAGTTGTATACCTAAATAACTTATATGTATAGGCTAAAGTACTGTATTGTATTTCTATTTTTAATTTTTTTATTGGAGATTTTATATACAAGTTTTTTAAACATGTTTTTTCCACACAAAAAAAAAAAATGTAAAAACGTTTTCTGCCTGTAGTTTCCCCATAAAAACTTTTTTTTTTTTTTCAAACATGACTTTGCTCACGGGTATAATGCGCCCCCATTTTCTTGCAAGTTTGATTTATGAATTATGAAACAAGAACTGATCACATGGTTAACGCTGTGTTTAGGTGTTTACTACACTGCCAATTCGTGCCGTGCAGCGCTAGTATCAACTACTCTTATCAGCGAACAAAAGGTGAAGTTTTTGACACATGCAGCAAAATTTTGGAATCTAGGTATAAAAATAGACTTAATTGAAAGAAAATTCTTTTTTCTTTAAATACTTTCAAAACGTCTTACTTTTCGAAATATTTCAATTTTAATGAGTATGTACATTAATGGGGGACATGCATAGATTCACCTTTTCTATGTATCACTGCAACGCGCTCTGACGGATGCACGGCCCGAATTTCTAGTTATTTTTCCTTTTTCTGTTTCAAACACATTTTAAACACTCTCATTTCGAACAGACATTATTTTTCATGTTTAAAAAAAAATGTTTTGTTGGTTTAAAAAAAACTATTTTCTTTTTTCTTTTTTGCAACCCTGTTTTCCCAGTAATATTTCTGGAAAAAATATTTCCAAGGCACATCCCTACTCAGGAGTAGTATTATTGAAATTTTTTTTTTCGCGATGTTACTGATAACATAGCGTGTACTTAAATGGGATGTTATCCGTAACATTGCGAAAAAAATTTTAATAATACTACTCCAGATACCACAGTATCACGCTGGATTAAAACCAAAGTTATAACTTATAAGTATGCCATCTTTAACATTTTAATTTTTAAATGTAGCATACTCTTGTTAATAGCATGCTTATAACTTTGGTGTAAATCACATGAAAAAGTGTTACATTTTTTAATTACCACAAGATCATTGTATCACGGAAGTTATCAGGTTATCACGTTATTACTGTAACGATTTGTGGTATCGTGATAAAAGTTTCATAATATGTGTCCTCTGTCCTCCCATCGTCCACTCTTCGCGACGCCGCTCCTAGCGTTCCGTGTGGTGACGTGATGCGTCTGCTATCAGGAAAGTTGAGGATCCAAATGGCGGATGAGAATACCTATGTGAAATTTACATAGCCTCCAATGATGATGATGATGATGATAATAATACCCACTTTATTTGTTTTTCGTGTAGTCTCTCTCTAGTTTTAGTCTTATGTTAGTATTTCTATGAAATTAAGCCATTGAACTAAATTGAACTCTGAACTTGGTGATATCAAAATCTGATCAAAACATCACGAATCGTAAACTTGTTCGTGTCCTGTGCGGTCGTCGTGGATTGAGTGTATACCAGTAATTATTTTACGATTTGTTTCTCGTGTGATCGTATGCAAGTCATTAAGTTTTCTCTCAATCTTTTCGTAAAATATTTCATTCACAACAACGTAAGAATGTGCATGTGCTCGTGTTTCCGTTTGCGTGAATGATTCGGTAGCATTCGCTTGCTGTCTAGTAATAATGTTATAAAAATACTTTTTTTATTCTTATTTTGACTCGTCGACTCATGCCGCGTTAATTTCTCTCTGTTTTGGGTTCTTTCAATAATTTAGCCTTCGAGTACTTGTTTACTTTCTATTTTTCTCCAAAGTAATCTGGTTCAATTGTGCATATCGAGGTAAGTTTGAAAGAGTATCTATGTTCAGTTAATTTCCTGTGACCCTATATAGAATATAGATCTCTCATTTTAAATATGAAATAAACTGGAATTAGGATGAGGTTTTGAAACCACCACTTTTCAACCTGATGGAGCACGTACCTACTTGTTGTAGAACTGAAAATCAACAAAACACCTGCGTAGTTATGTCAACTCGTTGGTCATCAAAAGTTCCTGATCATGTTAATTTGCCTCACTATTTTTTGATTTTCACAGTGAGAAATTCAAACTCAGAATGGAGTGCACGATAGCTTCGAATTATAGTAACGAGCAGGCCAAAGCTGGCGTTCCATCTAATGGCTTATCAACAGTGAAATCGGAAAAAGCTACTGGCAAAAGTGGATTGAGAGTGAACTTCACCGAAAAAGGCGAAGTCAAGGAACGGCGAGAAAAGTTTCTAACTGCGAAGTACGGCTCTCACCAGATGAATCTCATCAGAAAACGGTTGGCCGTCGAAATGTGGCTATACGAAGAATTACAAAAATTGAGTACTGCTGCTGTGAGTATTTGTACTATATATTTCTTATATTTTGATGAAGTTCCGTATCTTAAAGCCGACCGAAAGGTTTCTGGATTCGTGAGAATCTTTTCATGCTTGAGAAACTGAACGTTTCACCAGAAAGTGGATGTCTAAATTCAGGCATTTGAGCTGTAAACACTTCTCTGCATACTCGTCTCTCCATGAAACTGGGAGCAGTTCGAGTATTTATGTGAACGCCAGTCAAATAACATCGATTAGGCTTAATTTTTTCTCATGTTCGAGTTGAATATGTTCGTGCTCGGTACGAACATCTGCTGATGGTACTACAAAACAATAACCCTCTGGAGAATATTTATGCGTCTGTCAAGATTTTAATGCGGATTAGCATGTCGTGGTGTGTTCCACCTTTTTCATTACTGAATGCTTTCGAAAAATGCTATTTATAGAACGTTTTCACTTCTTCATACATGAGGCTTGATGGTCGCATTTTTTTTTTTTTTTGAGCCGGTATTGTTTATGAGGAGGTGCATCCGTATTTCTAGTCTGTTGAAAAGAGAATGAATGATAGAAAAGAAAAGCAGCTGATCGAGAAGAAAGAAAAATCGTTTTTCCTAATTATTTTTCTAAAAAGTAATGCTCGTTTCGATTTTTCTGAGGATACTGCCTTACTATACCCTTTGAATCGTCGCCACTGCACTACCGTGTATACTCGTATACAGAGAATAATACTCATATACAGAGAATAGATCCATTGATCAGCGATGTCATCACAAGAAAATATGTTAAAACGAACAAGCCTTCTTGGTTTCCAAACCATGAGAAAATGTAAGTTCTTAATTTTTGATAACAATGGTCCTTTCTCAAAAACTGTAACTGAAAAATTCAAACGAAGGAAGATTGCAATATTGCATATTTTTAGAATCCTTGTAACCAGGGATCAGACGACAATGAATGTGTATTTTTCAAATCTACTTTCCGTTTTTTACTTTAGAGCTGGTTTTCAATTCTGTTTGGTTATCCAGTTACTAAATAAATTTTATTGTGAAAAAACATTCTGAAACCCTACTTTTCTGAGGAAATCTTTTTTTTTAAACCGTAAAATAGTTATTCCGAACCACTTAGGCTATTTTTAAAAATTATTTTGAAATTATCTTTTTTTTGTTTTGATATTGATTTGTGAATTTGGAAACCTATTTTGTATTTTGAAATAGATCACCTGATGTCCGTTTTCTGTTTGAAATTGGCGGTTTCAGCATTTTTCAACTCACCACTGATCTTAACAGAGTCTATTCTCAATGTCTAAATGAATTTTGAAAAATCTGAATATATCATGAAGCTGATTTCGTTAGTCTGGACAAGCCGGAATAGATACCAAATGACTCGAAACATCAGTCAGCTAATCTGATAAGTGATAACATAATATCGAGCATAGACTTTCATGAAAAATTCAAGTTATGTACTGATTAAAGATTACCCTGTCTGTCCTTCTTTGTCGCAGGGGGAAATCTCTGATTTCCAAGACCGGTAGATAGCAGTGAAACGTAGAAAAACATAGGAATTACACCCAAAGTGGGGGGAAAGTCATGAATTGGTACACTTGTTAAATATTTACTTTGGTTTTCTGTCTCCCAGTCTCTCGATGTTTTTCCTAGGACTTCCTGAAAGTACTATAAATTCTTTATCTCAAATGTCCTTATGATTTTTTCAGGTCACTATGAAGTCTTGATCACATTGCTCTTTTTTATTATCACCGACCTCCTCCTTCCGGGAAAAACTGAGGAGACTGGTTTCCTGGCTCGCACTGTGTTTGTGCTATTCTGTTCGTATGAAGCTGACTGGCTGGTTGAGATCAATTGAGACTGACTGTTTGTCTGAGTCAGTGAATAACTGGTTGTATTGTATGTTAGTCTCACTAGAATGCTGGAATTTCCCTCCGACTGGGCATGTTTGGTGGAGCTTATGGCGATGCACGCATGCCAAAGTGGCTCCCCAGATACCGCTCCCCTGGCCGCGGAAACCGCCCTTTCGAATATCGCTTCAGTGACCAGAGACCCTGACACGGGATAGAAGAAATGAAAGCCAAGTTCTGGTATAGTGGGGGGGGGGGGGATTTTACAATATATTATATATCGTATCGCATTTCTATTGCAATCGAAAACGTAGTTACGAATGTTCAACTTTTTGTTGTCAGATTTCGTCTTTCTTTAACCTTGTGATGCGTTTGATGAACTTATCGTACTCCTGAAATTTTTATCATCACAATTTTATCGATTTTAGAGAAGTTTCTGCAACGTCAATTCTGACAGTGACCGCGTGCGCCCGAAACATTTATTTTATACCATTCGTATTCTCAGGGCTTTATTTGGTGTTTCCTTCCCATATTTCACGGGCAGGCTGAACTAGTGTCGTTAAACTCTTCGAAGTTTTTCGCAGTATTTTTTCGATTTTCAGCGAAATAGAAACGAATCGCCGACTACTCCATATTTAGATGATCTGATTGTAGTCTAGTCTCCCCCCCCCCCCCAGTGAACCATGAGTTCATAATTATTGGTTTGAAAGAGCCGCGTCTCGGTTAATGACCGTTTGTGTTTGAAAATGTACTGTTATGTTGTGTGGGTGATGGCTCTAGACATACTGGTAGGACATCGTTTAATGACTTCCGCTTATTCGCGAACATGTAATTCCAGTTTATTTACATTGCTATTTGCTGATCACCTTGGATGAGGTTCTCACTTCGCGTACGCTACCACGAGCTTGATTCGGACTCAACCGTATCAGGTTCGTTTATCTGCAGCGAAGATGATTTTGAATCTCTATCTCCAAAGAGTTGTCTATTTTTGATTAGAAGTTTTTATTTTGCCTTTGGTACATTGCCTGTTGAAGTACCTATCGATTTTGGGGGGGGGGGAATCACAAGATGAATGCCTGTAGATATATAACAGTTACGGAAAATCTCATTTCTTCAGTGGAAGATTTTGAATTCCGAGTAGTCTCGGTATTTTCCCATCAGTTCTTTTGTAAACGCATTCGTATACTATTTTCTTCCACTTTCATGAGCATTTATTCTTCTTTTAATTGCATTTTTCTCTTGTCAGTCGTCCCCGATACTGCGATACATGTGTTGTGAAATCTACCAGGTTGTCAGTAACATAATTAACAATTTTATGAATAAGGAAGTTTTATTAACGTGGCAATTAAATGAGTTCATTTTCCCACATTAAAAAACTCATTCGGTCTTCTTCATTTCATGTGATTTATTTGTTGTTTGTGCGGCCTCCGTGTTTCCAACACGTTTACGTGTTTCCGAGGTACAAAAAACACGTGGTTTCGCAAGGTTCGGTATTCCTGGAAAGTGAAAGCTGGGATTTGAAGCTTATTCTTTAGTATGGACTAGATTTTTGTTCTTTTTTTTCCCCCTTAAGTTTGTGGACTGTATGGTGGATATGATTCATTGCAGTAGCTCTTCTGCGCATCAAGAAGTGCGGTAGAAAAAGTCTCAGCTTTTTACATCGAACGTATCTCTGCCCATTTGTTTCCCTGCCTGTTTGTGTCTTGTTCACATTATCGTATTCGCTGTCGACTGACTTCCTTGCCTTGTATCTTGTGTGTCGCTTCATATCTCATCTGTCTCTCCTGTTTGGCGTAGCTTTAAATTTTAGGTGTGAGGCTAAAACCCTATCCTGTGATTGAAAAGTTCATTATTTAAATGAGATTGTGCTCTAGTCTTTTCCAGCCCTTCTGGATCTGATTTTAAAGCGAATCGGATTCATCTTAATTGATCAGGCACATCACCCAGCGATAATGCTCGAGAATTGATTCGATATACTAAGCATACTCAAAATCTATGCTCGAGCATGTTCAGTTTGTGCTCGAACACATTTTCTAAATTTCTTCTAGTTAAATATTCAAGTATCAGTTAAGTCGCCACAAGTTCGTGGAACTGGTATAACCTAAATCGCACGTACTTTTGAAGACCCGAAGTCCGAGTTTAGGCAATCCCATGTTATTATTCATCTACGTTGAAGTAGTAAATTACATGCCTTCGAAAGATTCCATCTTTGTTTTATCGGGTTCCTTAGTCATGAATATTTCGACTACTGCCGAGAATGGTTTCCAAAAATAGTTTTAGATCCTCAGCTGATGTGACTGTCTGAAAGAATGACTGATGCACAGGACTATCCAATAAACCACCTGGAACTATCCCACAACTTGTAAGACATGTTTTTTTTTTTTTTAGGTAAAAAATTTAAAAATTGATCCTTCTCAAGGACAAGGGGATGTAAACATGACTATCAAAAATTGAGAAACTTAGGGCTCACTCTGAGGGAAACATTTTAGAAAGAATAGGGTATAGTGGTTGCGTCAATACTAGAAGCAGTCAGTTTTCCTCAAACTGGCTATCGCAAATAGTATTTTATCAGAATCAATAATAAATGATGCCTTATAATTAGTTGGAGGACGTAAAAGTGCCTCCAAAAATTCAGAAATCAGTGACGCTCGGGAATAGGATAGCTCTTCATTAAAAAGGTCTGGAGAAAGGGGGTCAAATCCCATGTATAAAAAAAAAACATCTCATTTTCTCAAAGTTAGTCGTCGCAAAAAAAAAAAAAGTTGACCCCCTCCCCCTTAAATAATTTATATTATTAGATTTCTCGCTAGAGCATGTCTTAGGAACATATAAAATATTTTCCCAAACTTAGGACAATTTTTAGATAGTGTAAGGGGAGAGTGTCCAATTTTCGTATCTATAGCATAAACACACGAACAGCCTGTTTTCTAAAAATTCGTTTTCACAAAACCGCTTTAAGAATGTTTCCCTTTATGTGAATGAATTTATTATAATTATTTGTAATTGGTTAGATGACACAAAAGTGTCTCCTTGGAGCGCTCAAGTATAGGCTTACTTTTTAGTAAAAGGAGAGTCCTGTCTGTAGCAAAAAATGTCATTTTGAACTTTGTTCCTTCTTTGATGTACAGTTAATATTTTTCGACTCCTCATGGGAGCCTGCCTGTAGTGGACAAATGAAATTTTTGTCGAAACTCAGAACAATGTTTTAAACTGCAGAAATTTCATTTAAAATTAATCATCAATTTCAATATTGTTCAGTTCTTTAAATGCTTTTTTTCTCCTTTTTTTCAAAGTTTTGTAACATTGTTTATTGGCATTGCTCTTGAATCTCAAACTTCCTGCGTCCCAGAAAACTAGAGTATCAAAAAATAAGTAACTTCGCTACTCGAAGAAGGTCGGCAACACCTTCAGATTGCAAAGTTGCAGACTGCAGTCGCCCAACTCTACCGCTTATCATTCTATCTACAGGAAGGCACTCTTCAATCAATTCCAAACAATTCAGTTGGAATCTTAGGAAATTGTAATAATTCTTCAATCTTCATACGCTAAAGTCAAAGAAGGAATTTTATTTTGATTTAAATAAAATTTACAATTTGAATCAGCATAACCAAGATTACCACTCCACCAACACTATCAATACTTGTTAACTGACATCCAGTTTTGAGAACATTGGAAGCAGCGAGAGAAAGCTGTAATATAAAGCTTTCATTTTTGACTACAGTTTTCAATTTGAACGTAGAAAACTTTCGGGTTTTTGCTTTTCACTAGAAATACTTTTTCAGCTTTTGACTTTGGGCTTTCCTGTATCAAAATGTTTCAACTTTTAACTTTTCAAAAAAAAAAAAAAAAACATGTATGGGCGTATTGTTTATTAGTTTGTTGAGAATAGAATTTGATGTCGCTTCAGGACTTAAACAGAAAAAACAGAGAAAAAAAAAGGAATTGGAAAGAGAAAGAGCGAAAAAATGAAAGGTAAAACTGAATAAATAAAACTTTTAGCTTTTCTCTTCCCATCAAAGGATATTTTCCAACTTTTGACTTTCGGCTTTTTACCATCAAAATTCTCCAGCTTTCGGCTTAAACTTTGGGCTTTCAGCTAGCTTTCCAACTCTGATTGGAAGTACATTTGTTCGTCATAACTACGTTCTTCAGCATTGACATAGAATGCTCCAAAAGTAGAAAAACAATTTATCGCAACTTATACATCCGCGGGATGAATATCTTCACTATGTTCAAGAATTCAACAGCAGGCTACTAAATTTTTGATTTCAGTTCGCTTGTTGCTTTATAAATTTGTACAGGGTGTCTAACAGGTCAAGTAAGTCAAATAAAGTCAACTTTTTTGGTCCTGGTCATGTAAAAAAAAAATCAAAAATTGCTGCAGAAACTTAGTTATAAGTTTAAATGTTTGAATATTGATTCTAAAAAATATTAATGTGTTCTTCACAATTTTCATTCAAATTTTATATTCTAAGTGAAGTATTATTTGTTTTCTATAATATTAATTTTCATCACAAAACACTTGACGGTTGTTTCAAGTTGTGGTTACCAGTAAATCTATAAGAAAAAGTTGAAAATGGAACCAAAAAGTATCCAGAGTCATATTGAAATGTATATTATGTTGATAAATGATGTTTGAAAATGAGGTATTCGTAAAAGAAAATATTAGTTCTTTATTTATACTACTCCAAGTTGCTACGTATACTACTGTACAAAGGTGTCTGATGTGCTGGTACTGATGAAAGCGTTACCGTCTGTGTTTTTGGGCTTTAAGTCAATAATCATTATGGGAAAAGAGGTCAAGTAAAGTCAGGTATTCTCAAATTTCAGATTTGTTAGACACCCTGTTGTAGTCTTTGTTGTAGTATTTTTCCTCAATGCTTCTTGTGATGTATACAGTTCTGCTTCTGGTGTTCTGATCTACATTTACACACTCTCCGTGCATCATATAGTTAGGCTTTATCCTGTACTTGTTGGTTCACTTGCTAATTGTTCATTCACCTCTTCACATATTTCCATTATCGCCACAGAGGGTAACGCTGTTGTTTCCTCTTCGGGCGGAGACAACCATAACGCTAGGCATCATCGCTCGAAACCTGAAACAGAACACCAAAATTACCATTAATACTTTTACCATATTTATGAGACCTAATTCACATCGCATTATTCCTTGGAAAATTTACTGATAAGAATACCACAGGACGTTGCATGTTCGTGGTTCGATTCAAAAAAATTCTGCACTAATTAAACTGAGAACCCATTTCATACATTGACAGGCAATACACTTACCTCTTCTAAATCTAGTTAATTTCTTCACATTTACCTTGAGGAAATAGTTCCTTTTTTAGAAAAGTACGAAACGCATAATACTCCAGTCATAAGTAATATCCGAAATTAAATGAAACTTACATAGTCGCATTTTTTAAATTTCATCTCCTTGGCTCTATACATTGAAAATAACGCTCGCACAGTAATGAAGATCAAGATCAATGAGCACATCTAAAGAAGAAGAAAAAAAATGAAGAGAAAAAAAAAGTAATTGCAAGCGGTTCCTTACCGACCCTAATAAATGGACATTGTTGCTTATAATTATTTTTATTATTTTCAACTAATTTATTTCTCAGAAATAAAGCGCCGCTGAACTGAACTGTGACTCAGGTCAATCAACACTGCTGAAAACCACAGAGGCGTCACTGAGCTGAAATGAACTGGAAATGAGAAGAGAAGAGAAAAAAAAGCGATTGCAATAGGTTCGGCTACTCGTAGCCGACCCTAAAAAGTGTCGAGCAGGGTTAGAAAGTGATTGAAAACTAAAAGGTTTAAGCTGAAAGTGAAACGATTTCTAAAATGTTAATTCGAAAGTTGAAAGTGAAAAGAGAATTTGAAAAGCTGAAAGTTGAAAGCCAAAGTTTTATTTCTTTCCTTATTTGGAAAAAGTGGAAAGTGAAATTAAAAAAATGAAAAAGTTGAACGCTGAAAATAACTAGTGGAAAGTGAAACGATTTGTTGAAAGTGAAATCTTAAGTGGAATAGAAGAAAAATGGAAAGTTGTGAGCCGAAAGTCGAGGTTTTTTATTTTTCGAAACCCATAGTGAAATCTGAAAGTCGAACATCTCACTTTCAAACCCTGATTCCGATCTGGTATGAAGAATTTGTGTTTCCATTATGAAACTCGCGTTTTTCAGAGAAGTCTGCATTTCTGAAAAAAATCAGTTGGTAACCCTAAATATGGTGTGGTGGGACGTATGGTGATGCACGCATGCCAAAGTGGCCCCTGAGACACCGCACCCCCGGCGCCGGAAACTACCCTTTCGGGCATCGCATCAGTACCGAGAGGAAGTAACCCTAAATATAAAATTGAAAGTAAAACTGAAATTTGTTCGAACAGATATTACGAATATAGCATTGTATGAATGTGACACCTGGACAATAGGAACACCAGAAAGAGACAGGATAGAAGCTTTTGAAATATGGTTTTGTCGGAGAATATTGAATAATCTAATGGATAGAAAATATCTGGAATGAGAAAGTGCGGAGGCGAATAGGAAGGGAAAGATAAATTCGGAATATAATTTTGTAAAGAGAAGACATAAATTGATAGTTCGTAACATAAGACATCCAGGGATATTGTTATTACTACTAGAGGGAATTGTTGAGGGAAAGAACTGGAATGAAAGGCAAAGAATGACCTATGAAGAGGTTTACAAAGAGTATATCCTTTCCAGAAACCAAAAGAATAGTACAGGAGAGAGAAAAGTGAGATGCAACCTATTTGTACTCATCGAGAGACTAAGGAATGTATCATAATTTTCTAAATTTATGCTTAATAATTTACTTATTATTTTATTTATGCAGTCTTATTGGATTGGTAGCAATTTCCGGCAGGTACTCCTGGCTACTTCCATCCACTGTGTCCCTGCTTCTTTTTCAGTTTCGTCTCTCCATCACGTAGCTGGCCTACACCTCCTTTTCATTTGATCATCGGGTCTCCATTCTGTTAATGTGCCAACTGTTTTCTTTAGCCCTCGCCAAATGCCCTATACGTATTTAAATTTTAACGTTGTAACCTGTATCCTGTGCATACCTACCATTTCCCTCGAGCTCACGTTACTCGTTTGACCATTCCATTTAGTACTTGTCATGCTTCTCAGCATCCTCATTTTCGTAACCTGCAGTTTCTTCATCTGTTTCGTGGTCACGTCTGGGCTCCGCACGTCAAGATCAATTTTACACAGCTTTCAAAAATTTTCTTTTTTATGCTCCTACTCATTTTCGTCGTAAAGACGTTTTTTAGAGACCAAGATGCTTTCCTTACGTTTGTTGCTCTTGCTTTGAATTCTTTGTCTATTTTATTTTAAAAGGATATTACCTGATCGAAGTATTTGTATTTATACTCCGAAACGTTTTCTGTTTGGAAGTTTTCTATGCTCAATATGCTCGAGCGTAAATTCATGGAGCATATGCTCGACTATACACCCTTGGCTCGCTTAAAACTCGCGGTTTCGAAACGGTTCGGTTAATTCATTAGGGAATGCAATTATTACATCGTCTGGGAGATTCAGTCTTGGAATTTCATTATATTACACGTGTGAGAGCAAACTGTTGCTGAAACCAGATTCGCACGAAATTCCAGCTCGCAATCACAATTTTGTCATACTAGTGGTGGTGATTGAAGTGTTTTTAGTGTCGACCTATTTTTGGAAACGCGGCGGTGCGCGACCTAATGACGTATAAGGTTATTTAAAAGTTTCAAGAGCGCAATAAGAAAAAAAACATTCCACATTTATATCTTCTTCCTCGTGTTTAAAATGAAACATACGTGATTGTCCGCGTCACACGACGTTATATGTGTCATTAGGTTTTTGAAGAATTTCAACGTGAAAATTTTTCGAAGCATGTTTAATGCCCAAGAAAGTCGGGTCATGTATCGCGATTTTTCTGAAGAAGTTGAGTGCTGATATCTGTTCTCGAAATTCCGGGTTCATTATGTAATGAGTGGAGCAAAAATTGTGTAAATATGGGTTTTTCACGATGTATTTGCAGCTTGCGAGTTTATTCCCTGTTAGGAGTACGAAGTTAGATAGGACAGAGTTTGCGAACTGCGAAGTTTCATACTTCGTTTCATGCTTCAGAAATCAAAATATTATAACTATAGATGTCTAATGTTTTGAGACTTGTTTTCGTAATCATCTCTGGCTAGAGTTGTATGTTTGAAAAATATTCGAAGACTTAGAATACGGAGAAATATTTTTGAGTTTCGTATCCGTGTATGTACCAAGCACGATTGCAGTTTAGAGGCAATTTTCTCTTTGTATAATGTTTTACTATGGTACTTGCAAATTTTGTAACGAGTAGAAAATCCGATAAACTCGTATTGAATAGACTTCATCAGTGAGAGTGCTGTACGTATACAAATTGAGCAACTCGCAGTTTTCCCACGTTTGGGTCTGCTTTTCTTTTATACGTTTTCCTGTCCTGTGTTTCAGTCGACTAATTAACAGATGCGAAAAAGTATGTTTCTTTGTGAGAAACAGACGATTTGAAACGTTATTAGAATGGAATGAAAAAAAAGTTACGTTCGAATAACAATAATTTTTTGTTGTAATGTATACATTCTATCAGCTGTGGATTATCGCTGACGGATGGCAGTAACGGACAAGTCAAATTTTCCCATGCATCAAGTCACAGCGGGCTCTTCATGCTCTCTCTGGCTGTCTGGTGTTCGTGATTACTATTTTTCACTTATTCTTGTCATCTTTTCAGTCTTAAGAATTCTTTTTAGTTATGGAAGCTGATAGAGGCGTTGAAAGTTTAATTTCTTTAATTCAGGACTCACTGGAGCTCACGATTCGAATTTCAGTGTTTTTCATCGTACAGGGAACAGGTCACAAAAATCGAACTAAAAATACTTCTCTATTTGTATCTCTTGTTTCAGTGCAAACTTTTTCACGCCATGCGATTGCTTCTGTTAAAACAAGATTTCATTGGTCTACTTTACCAAGTTTAATGCAGCGGTGTAGGGTAGTTTTTGACTATGGGCAACTACTCTATTTTGAACCTGAATCTCCGGGGGTCAAATTAAGTTGAAAAAGATTATTCATATTCGATTGTGATGAGAAAAGAGCCTGTAAGAGTTAGCTGAAGAAGTATCAGTTTGAACCTTTTATGCGTCAGTTAATTATTGTTAAATGTTAATTTCTAACGAAAGTGATCCCTTTAAAAATTTGAAGGAAAAAAAACTTCTGGATTCCTAAATCAAGTTCTACAAGGAAACAAATTTTTTAATGGAGACTCGATATGGTCACGCAATGTAGTATATGGCCCAACAAGGTGTCGGCTTCCCAAGTCCCCCATCTTAACAGGGGTTCAAAAATGGAGCATTTCATATATGTTTTGATTAATTTGGCTCTTTAAAATTCTAGCTATTAAACTGTGATAATAGGTTCTTGTATTATCAATGATACCCATAGCATTAAATTAGAACTTTCATACGTTATTTTGAATAAATTACGGATGCGTTTAACAATGCTTATGATTATGAGTTTACATTGTAAATTGTTCTTGCTTAAATGATACTATCTTAAATTTAAATTAGATTAATACAGTAATTCCAGTAATTCAGTCATGTTGTGGTTATGCGGTTACTTTTTACTTATTTTTACTAACTAAATTCTGTCAAAAATAATTCCAGATAATGTGATTATCTACGGCATTCTCAGGGACGTACCGATGGGGGGACTTCCCCCCTCCTTGTTGGAAATTTTTTACTAAGCAGTTAGGAAAATGTACCATTTCAGTCAGCCGAAGTTGGGAAATGTCGGTAGAGTTGGTAAAATCCAAGAAGTAAAAGCTTTTAAAGTTTTTTTTTTTTTTTTTTTTTTTTTTTTTTTTTTTTTTTTGTTTTGCTTTGCTCTGGTACTTAGGAACTTTGAGTTCAATCAGTTGGGCTTCCACACTCCTCCTCCTCCCCCTCTCCGGGAAAACTCTGCGGTACGTTCCTCAAAATTCTTCATTTATAATATCAAATAATATAAACTTTGGAACCAAGTTTAGATGCTTCCTGATTTGATGCCTAACTGAACATTTTAGTAAACTACGTCCTAGGATATGAATCCCTTAATTTGTTTTTCGGACTTTGTAATACTGCTAAATGTTTCCCGTTTTCTGACTTGAAGACTCCTTCCAGAATTCTAGCTCCATTGATCCACATAAACCTGCGCCAACTTATTCTCGAAGGTACAACTTCGAGAGGCAAGTTGGGATGGGTCAGTGTGGACCTTGGTTATTTTTGATTTTTCAGTCGGCCTCCTCCCAAATCAATTTCAAAAATTCAAAAAAAAATTATACAAAATGGGAAAAGTTAATCTGTGTCGAAAGGGGAAGAAGTTCTCTTGGGAATTAACATTGATTTTTGAAATTTGAGATTTAGTGGGGAGCCTTCCTATGTGAGTTTAGAAATGATTTTTCTCTCTCAAATGTGGGTTCTAAGGACTGTTGTATTAATTTCAGAAGTTATTTTCCCCTTCCCTCGACCGTTTAGACTTTACAGGGGCTAATTTCCGTCACTCCAATTTCCTTCAATTTCCGAGTTCTTTACATCAACAGTAGGATTTTTCGTTCACTGAATCCGTTTCAGTGGGTCTTTCCTTGCTCCTCTCAACCCTTGAAGCTCCACAGTGGGCTGATCTTCAATTACTCCGATTTCTAAGTCCTTTACGTCGATAGTAGGGTTCTTGAGTCGCTGAATCCATTTCAGGGACTCTCCCTTCTTCCCTCAACTATTAATGAAATGCTCTGCGCCGAGAGTAAACAAGGACCATCTTAGTAGACCCAGAAGGCTAAAATTGTGGATAGAGTCAGTTACAAAGAATAAAAAATGTCGAGAATTGAAACGTTCATAGAGGACACCTTGATGTATGTGTGTGTACTTTCCGTGAAAAGAGCTTCATAAAGGTTCTTGTTTCTAAAACAAGATAACGATTTGTCGAATTGTGCAAACGAAGTGGAAAATTAGAACTTAGACCACTGATACTGTAACATTGCTGCACCAACCCCTCCACCGCACTCTCCTGTAACCTCGGTCATCATATGACGGATTGAAAATGAAGTATAGAAAATTGGAAAATAGCTCCCCTAAATCACATAATAAAGTCCTACAATGTCCCCCATCATTTCCCAATTTCACTTTCCAAATTTGGTAGTTGACTGCTCAGACGGGTCGTTAAAGGGAAATCTGATGCTAAAATATTTCTTATGGGAGAATATTGATAGTAGTTTCTCAACCAACATATCAGAAACTCTCCTTCCCCCATCCCTCATCCTCTGAGAATGAACTAAGTATCCTTCTTAGTGAGTTTTTGCAAACAATTTCAAAAGTATCGCAGGTATGAAAAAATTTTTCAAGCAAACCTTGTTCGTCGGTATGATATTCTCCATGACCTAAATTTTTCGCCAAATTTTAGGCGCTACTGTGAGGACGGAAAAGACTGAAAACACCTGCTGGGAGACTTCTTATTCTCATTTCTATCCCTAGGTAGAAATGTGTGAGAGCTCAGTTTGTTCAGTTCTTGTCGTTGAGCTGAAAAATTTTCCAATTTTCGAATTAATTTGATCAGTTACTACTTACGATTAAAAATTTAACAAATTAGGCTCGTACACATTTTTATGTAGGAGAAAAATCGAGGCTGGTATGTGTTTTCTGTTTTTTTTTTAACTTTCACTGTTGTGCTAACTTGGGGAAAAGTTCATGAGATCTAAAAAGAGATATCTCACCGTAGAACAAGTTTTGCTCTCGAAAAATTTCCTTATACATGTAATACTTCTCAATTTTTTTGCCAAGCTTCGCTTAGAAGGACCCCTAGCCAGACATTTTTCAGAGTAGACTGCGGTGGAAGGGGTGAGTTGTCGTTGAATTGAAGACTAATCTCAACATTCGAAAAAAATATTTTCGCATCAGTTTCGTCCCTTGTCTTCCCATTTGTGCCGTATATTGTACTGAGGGACCCCATGGAGAAGGTATCCATAATAAACATTTGTTTCATATAGAATATGATTAAATTTTTTCTTTTAAAATTCCGAGTCACTTTTGACAAATTAAATTAAAATCTCATTTGAATTGAAATTATTATTATTAATTTGATTATTGAATAGCATTATTTCTATAATAAAATAAAATTCAAACGATTTTTTCCTACAAATTCAAATTTAATTAATATTAAGATAGTTAATGTTGAGTAAACATTAAGAAGATAGTTAATTGAATCAGAATAATCGGCATCAAGCATTTCCATGGCGAACAAAAAGTTCAAAATTATATTTCTTTTTTTTTTCAATCAACTCCTGCGGCATCATTCTGTCCACTCTTTTGTCGCCAATTTATTTATTTAAAAAAAAAGGATTGTTCGCTATTTATTTGAATTTGAAACGATGGGCTAGCAAAGTCTTGTTATAATACAAATGTATTTTTGCATCATGTGAAAAAAGTTTGAAGTATGTAAAACAAAAAATACATCAAAGAGTGCGTTGTTGATTAGTTTTTTGTGGAATGTCTCGAAGATTTTTTGGAAGAATTTCAGCACATTTTTTTGAAAACAATGTTCGATGATTTTACGTAATTGAATTACTCACCTTGTGTAGCTATTGTGAAAGAAAATCGAAAAAATTAATTCAGGGGTAAACAAGTAATTTGCTTCTTTCTTACCCTCTTCTATAATAATTTCAAGTAAATTAACTCTTCTTTGCTTTCCCTTTCGTCGAAATTTAGTCGTAGTCACCAGGTCATTGGAGGTGATTGACCCAAATACTTGATAAAAATCGGTACTATTTTCAAAATACAAATGGATGGCCCTAGGATAGGTATTGCCCTTCCCAAGATATGTTTCAAAAATAGTCGACTAGTTGGAAGATTCAGTAAATTACCTAAAAATTCGATGTACAGCATTTCAGTAGTTTTTCAGGATTGAAATGAAAAAAATGACCAACTGAAATATTTAAAAACAGAAAATATGGGTTCGCTCACCGTTTTCTCTTTCCCCTTTCACGAGGGGAAACATGAATCTCTTTTTCATTTTATAAATCAGATTGTAATCGGTAAATTCAGTTGGTTAGAAAAACTTGACCGCATATATTTTCTCATTTCGAATATCAAAAAGAAATGGTATAGATCGCTCAAAATAATAAATTTCATTCTTGTTTACTTACTCAATACCGGAAAGCAGTCCAAAAGTTTGAAGGGGTGTTACAACTATTTAGTATCAGCGCATTATGAAACGAATTGCTAAGATCGCCTCTCAAGCTCGTCGCTATTTTTCTCCACAAAACATACTGAATCCGGCACGGAGGACCAGTTTGGTAAGCCCGTTTAACAATACTGAAAACGGCATAAAACTTCCGGTGCAATAAATCTGCAAAGACTGGCATGAAAGTGTTACTGATTTCCCGGTGATTTATACTCACATCTTTGAATCTACTCACGAAGATCAACTTGGATGGGACAACACATTTAAAATTCGCAATGAAGTAAATGTCTGATGAGTTTTATATTAAATGTGAACTAATAGATTCCCGTGCGTTCCAAATTGTCCCTTCTAAGATTAATTTCTGGATCTGCCTCTAGGGATATGGTAAAGATAAATGGAAAGGGGAGCAAAACCTGGAAAAATTTCAACTAGTAATTAAATTCTGTCAACTTTTTCGTCATCTAGTTTCGGAGGGCAAACGTTGACCGGAAAATGTTTTGGATGTGTGTTGCCCCCTTTCCCTTCTGAAACTATGTTCGCAGGCTGACCACTCGGTCACTTTTTTCACCTTAAGTCACCTCTGGTCACCTTTGGTCACTTTTTTGAAATTTGGTCGCGAAAGTCACTTTTTAAAAAATTTTCCTTTAAAAAAATATAAAAAATGCTCTGAACAAAATGAAATTTTTTGCTTGCACAACGCATTTAAGGAGGTGATTCTTGAGTACTTTTCAACGCTGAATACAGTGCCGTCGGCCGTTTTTCTCTATCACGTCTAGTTTTTCTGATCAAAAACTATTAAAAATTCAACTAAATGTGTTCAAAAAGAAATTTAGGAACTGAATGTGGTCATACTGATTCGTATTGTTGTGTGTTGAGGTTGTGTAGTGGTGTGTATTCCGTCTGTTTGTTTTCTGTTATAGTGGTCTGATAACACTGATGATATTCAGTCAGTGGTACCGCTTATTCCACTGTAAAAACAAAATGGAAACGAATTACAGTCGTTCAGAACTCCGAATTGTGACGTGATAGAGAAAAATGGATCGCAGTATCGTGTTCAGCGTTGAAAAGTACCTCAGAATCACCTGTCAAAATGCGTTGTGCAAAATAGCTGTTCAGTAGTGCTATTATCAATTTATCGAGAGAGGAAAAACTGAAAAAAGTGTTTCTTCAATCTTATTTTTGATATAAGTATACAAGACAAGTGTGCGTGAGTAGAGTGTGTGATTCTACGAAAAACTTGTGATGTATGTTTTTTTCAAGACATGAGAGCCGAAGATTACATAAAGTCTGAATGAGAATAATTTTTAGTCAAAAATATGGGAATTATGGTGATTTTTTGGTCACTTTTCGGTCACTTTTTTTTTTTACAAAATTGGTCACTTTTATCACCTTTTTCAGAGAAAATTTGAGTGGTCAGCCTGTGTTCGTGGCGACCACAGACCTGAATTACGTGTACGTGTTGGATTCGTTTGAACACAAGTAACTCTGTATCGAACAATGAAGAAATATCAGGTGGTTCTCCGCAGTCTTGTCTATCTACTAGGTCTGGACTAGGTTTTTTCTGTTTCTTGTTTCAGTTCGTGTCAGATATTACGACGATTCTTTCTCCATTAAAATACCATCTACGAATAATATCTCTGCAAACAGTTGCAGCGTTATCGAGAGAGTAATGCCCTCTGAACCACACACAGAGAAAGATGCATTACGTAACTAACTTTGTCAAAATATACGTCGAACGTGATTATAATAAAAGCACGTTTGGGAACGGGTGACCAGTTATAAATTTCAAAGAATAGCCTGATCCGTAAACGTGACGGAAAACACTTGGCATTAGGATTATGGATAAGTGACGACATGATAGTAAGGCGATCAACTTAACCTTAACCTAGTATTCATTTGAGATACAAAAAGAAAGTGAGCGAAGTGAGAATCAGGTAAAATGGAACCGGGACGTACTGTAAGGTGATGGGGAAACATAGCCCAGAGATGTTTGCCATTTGGATGCATTGATCCTCAGTGACTCTGACTTCTTGAATTAGTACTGGTGCAAAATCCCCACCTTCCTGCGTCGCCGCAAGTACTAAGACGAGGGGGTGTGAGGGCGAAGGAAGGAATGCTGTCTGGCTGTGGTGCACCCGAATTCCTGGTTAATAGTCGGGTGTCCTATAGTGGCCTTGGCAGGACAGCGCGAATCCGAAGCGGAGAGGCGAAATGGTGGCTCGGGCCAGCCTCAATGCCTCCCTCTGGTCTGTGATGCGATACTCGAAGGAGTCCGGGGCCAAGGGTGCGGTGTCTGGGAAGCCAATTCGACATGCGTTCATCGCCATACGCTTCACCAATAGATGGATATAAAATAGGTTTCTGTAATTGATCATACTAAACTTTCAAAGTTGAAAGTTGACGTTTTTATCGGTTTGAACACGTGTTGAAATGAAACTGAGGTTTGCATTAAATGTAGACGTACTTTTTCCCGGACATTATTCAATGCATGTGTATGTCAGTATTCTGCGATACAAGGGTATTCTAATCAAATTTTGGAAATTTTCAAAATAAAAAACCTCCTAAAAGTTATTACAGTTACTTGTATTTGTAACAGATTTGATATTTTTGCAATTTAAAGGAAACCCCACCGTTCTTCGTATTTATTTTCAAAGAACCGTAACGTTATTTACGTTGTTACTGAGCATCGGCTCGTTTTTGGCGCCACCCCAGAACAAATTTGTAAATAAAGTAGAATAAATTATAAAAAGTTGAATAATAAGAAATAAAAAAAAGGAAATAAAGAAAATGGAGGAAATCGGGTAAATATGAAATAAAAATATAAACAATAAAAGTAAGCAAAAAAAAAAAGTGACTGAATAAAATGAATAAAAATAAAACGTTTAGAAAATAAAGTGAAAATGTTTCTTGGACTCTCGTTCCTCGCTGAGGTCTTTAACCCCTCCCCCTTTCTTTATTTTCTTTTGTTCTGCTGTGGAAACTATATTTCGGTGTCAAAATTTTGGACCAGACAGTTGTTTAATCAGGTTTCTGTTTTTTCCCCCACTTCTTAACCCTCCTTCATATCCCATCTTATTTTATTGAAATACTTGACTGCTCGGTATGTGGAGTACTGAAGAACTACGTAGATTTGCTAACCTAATGCACTCACTGATATCAAGGTGAGTGGAGCTCACTCATTTAGGACCTTAATTTATGTAATGATAGCATTTCTGGTCCTACTTCGCAGACCGATCCAAACATTGGTAGATAAGTCACCACGGTGTTGAGGTCTCATACCTATCTACCAGTCTCCTAAGTTCCTCAAGTCCTCCAGAAGTCTCTTGAAATATTAGAAGGGAGAATGTTCCTTAAATGAAAGTAAAACCTATGGATTTTCTTATGCGAGGGACTTTGCAAAACTGAAAAAAGCCTTCCTAAAACAGAAAATGAATTCCCAATAGTCTCCCATCTTCAGTTTTCCACCCCAGTACACTCAGTGGGTTTTGAGAAATTTTACATTTTGGGAATCCCCAGTCCTAGCTTCGAAACAAATCGAACTGAAATCATGCTGTTTGACCTATTTGGACGCACACGACCTATCTGTCCTACTTAGTCTTAGGTAAATATTATTTTTTCGGCTGACATTCGTGTACACGCCCAACAATTTACACTAATCAAAGAATAAATAAGCTACGCGGACATGCAAATTCGGTAAAGATTAATTTGAAGAAAAGTTTAGATCTGAAATCAATTGCAGACAAATTTCAACGATTTCAGACGTGGTCTGATGTCGCAGAAACTGAAAATTGAAGTATTCATGTTCCGATTTACCAATGGTACTTTTTTCTAACTGAAACCTTTTTTTCCCTTTCATTGTTTTTAACCTCTTTTTGTTTTGACAATGAAAAGTACGTTTTATTCAGTCGAAAGAAAAAATACTACGCGGACGTGCACGCAACGTAGTACTTGACGTTGACCTTGATCACGAAATTATTCATAATTAATTTCATATTGCTCCATAAACCCGACTAACTGTAACAAAAAACCGATTACTTTCTGTTTTTCCTTTTTTTTCCTACAATAATAATTCGTGGTGAAGAAGTTTTTCGCTTCTTCCACCGGTACGGTTCGATTCGATTTATATCGAATTTTATCAAGCCGTCTCCCGTGTATATAGTTATACGAGCAACCAATATCGTTTCTAATCAACGCAAAATTAAAATATCACTCGGCTTTATCTTTGTTTATCATTAATACATAATCAGCATACTGTACTGCACCAAATTGATTCGATATTACGGAATTAGAAGTGAAATATTTTTTCTCTTCACAGTTTTGTGTAATCTTTTTGAAATTATATTTTAGATTTCTACAGTCTGGGGAGGGGGGGGGGCATTGACATATAAGAAAATTAGCAAGTTTGACCATAAAACACTAGTAGGTCCCACTCAGATTAGTTTAAGACTTGACCAGACTATGTTAAGATTCATTGAGACTGGTAACAAGATATCTACTGGTTCTCCAAGTCGCACAGAGTTCCATCTACCATAGGCAGATAAAGGCGGCCAGCAAGAAAGTGAACCTAAAGTAGTGCAGCGACAATGCGTTTATTGAGGGTGGGAAATAACAGTCCGCCAGAAAAAGTTGTTTGAACGACAAAAAAGCAACCAAAACGCCTAAAATGAAGAACGCACAACGTTTAAGTCAGATCCCGCCCAAAAAAATTTTGACCAGAAAAAAATGTATTGAACACCAGGTAAAAATATCAAACGCCGCAGAAATAATATTAATGCCGTATTGGCACGGTCTAAATAGTCCTCTAAACATGTACATATGTGGCAATTTCTATAAAAAGGGGTAACTTTGTCGATCCGACGAATTTTGAGTTACGGATAGTACGTAATAGAGGAATGAATGCCCTTTCCAAGGAGCTATCGGCGAGATCTGTAGCGTTTTCCTGTGCAGAGATACAAGCGGTCAAAGATGAGTGTAACAAGAACGCGCGAAAACACGTTTTTGAGAAAAACGCGCCTGAAGTTAGACACGCCTTTTTCTCCCACTCCTTCAGGCGGCTGTAACTCGCCGCGGAATCACGTTACCAGCCTGGACGAGGACTTGTTGGAAAGGTAATCTTTCGCTCTTCTACGTGGTAACAATTCAGAACATCGAATTTATTCGTGAGCTCCGAAAACCCGCGAAGAAGCCACATAGACATTTGCATTCTTTTCTCATGCTCTTTCATAATTCTCTCTCCCCCCCCTTCCCCCTCCCTCCCTCTCACACCCGTAAATTTGGTCTCTTCATTAGAGTTACCCCTTTTTATAGAAACTGCCAATTATAAATTTAATAATGAGGTGAAAAACATTATTGCCCCAGTAAGGCCTTCTTTGAGTACGCTGGTCGATCTCTTTCTCTCTTCTGGACCAGTGCTCAAATATTACAAAAACAATTTTTAATGTGGGAAGCCCATAAGGGGGGGGGTCGGTCTGGTCGGAAACATGAAATTTTTTTAACCCAGATCAAATAAGGACCACTCAAGTGGATATTTGGGATTACTGAATTCTAAAATTGAATCAGATTTTCAATCTGACTCGCATTTGGGACCAAAATTTCCAATGTGTATGAATATGGAGAAATTTTCAAAATTTTTGAAAGTCAAAAATTTGAGATAACCACCCATTCTTTACCAGTTTTTCTCGCTAAGTTCAAACTCGTTGTCCAAATCTACTGCTCACCCTCCATTTTATAAATACAACCAAAAATGTGGTTATACAAGGTGGGGGAGGGGGTGTACTAGGTCAAACATTGAGTGAAAATCAATTTTGACGATGGATTTGAATTAGTCACGGAAAGTTGAATAATTGTCACCAGGTCTAATACAGTGTTGAATGGGCAGGTATGAAGTACTCGTGTACACATTTCAAGCCGTGTAATAGTGTATCAATTGTAGCTCAAATCTCATTTTTGGTCGCGCTTAATTTGGCATAGGTTTTTATCAAAATAGTCGCTTATACCGACTATTTCGACATGCAGGGGTCTGTCGTTGGAACGTTCTTTTTTGGCGGGTCAAATATTTTATCCCGTTCATGAAGCCATATAACATGAAAGGAATGAACAGCCCCCCCCCACCCCCTGAAGTGAACAGGGAAAGAAAATGAAAACCAGATTTTCAGTTCGCCTGATACGTTGCAATGTGTAAATGGGTTTCTGCCCATCTTCGTACAAAGTTCCTCAACAATTCGAAATGGACGATTTTCCAAACTATAGGTACTATAACAAGGGTGAACTAAGAAAGTTTTTGCATAACATGTGAAATCAGAAAGATCGAAAGATAAACGTTATCAACTTTAGTTTTATAACTTTCAACTGAAAATATAAACTGATACAATATGCTAAGTAACACCCCTATTCTGACGCAGGTCCATTCGGGGCGTTTCCGGAATAAGGAGTGCGGTGTCCCGGGGCCGATTTGGCATACGTGCATCGTCATACGCCCCTTTAGCATCAAATATGCTAAGTAACAGGGAGCTGATGTCGCTTTGTATATTTTGTCACTTTGTTTTCATGTCATCTAGTAGAGCCCTGTTTCAGCGTCATAAGTCGTAAACTGAACAACCAACTCAGAATGCTTCAACAAAAATTATTAACGAGCTATGAGCGTGCCAGCTATAGTTGCTAATCAGCCCAATATCGGTAAGAAAGAAAAGCATTAAGCGCACACAAAACATGATAACCAATTGTAGGAAGTGCTATATGTACACACAAACTGATAAGAGACTAAATCATGAGAACGATACGAATGCGTTATGACAATTATTGACCATTCCAAGATCCACATGCAATACCTACGTAAAAGATGAATTTAGTATTTCTTTTATACAGTGAACTTCTGATTGAAGAGCAACTACACCCAATATTTAAGGGGGAAAAAAGCCTTTCAGTAGCTTAAATTAGAAGTCTTACGCTCTTACGGGAGTGAGAGGGAGGCCAGATAAATATTTCAAAGGTAAAATAGTGACAGATCTAAAAATTTCCCTCAAACAAATTCTGCCTTGCGAAGCAAAAAATATTGTTTAAAATTCATGTTCATGACTTGAACTTGTCAAATGAAAAAAAAAGAACAAACAAAGAAGAGTTTTCAACTTAAAATACTTTTGGTTGACCCACTCTAAAATTTTACTTTTCTCTCGAACTTTCCAAATATTCGAAATTTATTTTTTCTACCGAGAAATGTAGAACATTATTGATATATTTCTTGGTCTTCATTCAATTTCGTTTCAAGACTTCTTCTTTAAAATGTGAATTAGCAGAGATATAACTGGAAAACAGTTTAGCGCAGCTATTTTTGGCGAAAAATGCCGGTGCCGGAGGGGCCCTGACTTTTATGATGCTGCTTAATATGGTGTACTGAAGATATGTTCCAAGGTGCTCAGTTTCATATACTCTAGTTGTCTAGTTCTTTTCCTTTTTAATGCATTTTCCACCTAATTTGCTTGGACTCTATAAAACTCATTCAAACAGACGATACTTATTTGGTTGGCTGAACGACTTGTTAAAACTCATCAGGCATCATACTTCTTCAAAACTCCTTACTCACTAGTGTGCCCCCACGACTTGTTGAGACTTGAGAATTTTCTTTTTTTGAAACTGGTTAAAATTCTTTTGAAAATTTCCTCAGGATTCATTTGGGCTTACCAGACGCTTTTGAGACTCCTTCAATCCCTTTTAAGACTTATTTGGCTCCTCACAAGACTCATTAAAACTCGTCAGATGCTTTTGAACTCATTCAGATTCTCTGAAAATTGATTGTGTATCCTTAAGACACATGGTGTGGTGGGACGTATGGCGATGCACGCATGCCAAAGTGGCCCCTGAGACACCGCACCCCCGGCACCGGAAACTACCCTTTCGGGCATCGCATCAGTACCGGACACATAAGGACTCATCTAATTTTCTTAAGACTGATTTCGAATTTAGATACGGTGAAAGCTCATTCAAAGTCTTTTAGATTCATCAGGATGCTCTTCGAATTCGTTAAGACTCATCAGACCCCTCGAAAATTCATTCAGTCACTCTTAATACCCATGTAGATTATGTTCAAACTCGTCAAAACTTCTCGCTGCGTTGAGGTTGTGAAGACTCGGGTAAGACTTAGTGTCCATATTGAAATGTGCGTGAACTTGGCAATAATCTGTTTTTAGAGTATGCCACAGTTCACTTTCTTGTCTCTGTTGTCCATAGCGCTTTCGGCTGTTACGCCATCTGCAGTGGAGTTCCGGCGTAACAGCCGAAATGGCTATGGACAACAGAAACACAAAAGTGAATTGGCACATCCTAAAAACAGAATACTGATAACACTTGTTGATGTATTCGCCAATTAAAATCTTTTAGGCATAGGTAAACCTTATGAGCAAGGCAAGACAAAATATACTTTGGCATATTTTTCTCTGTGACAATTCAATGGGAATATCGATGATATTTTTGCAAATCATAAAATTCCCAGTAAAATGAGTCATATGTGTTTATGCATATTTTTGCATATGTGGATATAAAATGCATATTTTTGCATATTTGCATTATTTTTAGGGAATATTGGAGAATATTTTACCCATTTTCTCCTTTTTTGGGTATATTTTCAAAATAAATTTCGAATATTTTCCTCAGTTTGAACAAAATTTGTAACTAGTCTCATTCGATAGAAAATTATAAGACAAATAATACATTCTATTATTAACATTTTTGAATCAAAATCGATTGTTCACGAGATATTTGAAAAATTCGCATACGAGTAGCTATAGCGCTTCATTTACTTGACCTACTTGTCAGGCGCAGGTTATACTATGAACTTCTATGCATTATCGTGCGAAACCTGTTTTTTGATAGCATTATTTTGAATTTTCAAAGAATATTTTCGCATGTATCAGTTTGGTTTTAAGAATATAATATGCGCATATTTCGTGATTTTTACCTTGCTTTGCCTACGAGATTCTGAGAAGCTGAGCCCTCACCACAAAACACTGACTTGGTCAAACTCAGTAAAATGATATACGAGTAGCTTCTGCCTGTAAAAAAATTAAATTTTAAAAATACAGTTATTTCTATATGAAGCAGAATACTCCCATAAATGTCTGCGCTAATTGAACTATCTGAACATAAACTGAGAAGAGCGAGGGAGGGGTTTTTGGAAGGTCAGCTTAGCCCTCCCAGAAAACTATGAAAATCCAATATTAGGGGGGCTGAAATCGACTTTTTGAATAGAATAGCCCCCTGGTCTCCTTTCCCGACCTTACAACCGAAGTCTGTTTTACGCATTCAGTTTTTATTGAAACTGATTCGGGCTTTTTTCCCGCTAAAAGGCAAGGTGTGGTCAGCAAGTTTTTTTGACCAGGGAAAAATGCAAAAAATATTGGTCGTGGTTCTTTTCTGTGAGTCTAATTGAGTTTGACTGATATCCTGCGTGATACAATTCTTACAGAAATTATGTTCACTGCCACTGGTGGTGTTCTGTATTGAAATTTTTAAATTTTGATTGACCGGCAGAAACAAAAATAGTTCTTGATTTTGAAAATTTTCGAGGTTCCTCAGTTTTTATTTTTTAGCCGATTTTTTACATTTCAGTGTGCTGTCGTCAGACCGAAGCAACTAGCACATCTTTAAGCGATATCATACTTAAAGTGTGCACACCAGAGCAACATGATTTGTGATGAATTGATAAGGTCGTTCAGAAATTGCAGCAGTTTATCACTTGGCGACTCACACGTCATAATTACCTGATAATATTATCACTGCAACTCAGCAACTGGTGATATTGCGTTGCTCTAGTGTAGTACCCAATTTTGTCAACTCTCACTATTTTCTTTCGAAGTGATACCGCGGGTGATGTATTTCTAATTCCTTGTTGCTTTGGTCTGATGGCCCGCGAACTGATATCACCTGTGATGTATTGCGAGGAAGAAATATAGCGAAGAGTTTTTTCTGTGTGTATATGTGTGGAGAGGGGGGGGGCAAAAATGTTAAATTCCCAACTGACTCAATTCAAAGTTCCCAAGTATCAAATTTTTTGTGTACTGACTGAGAAATAAAAAAAAAAAACTCGAAATCTCTTTTGGCTTGTTAGATTTTTTTAACTTTTGATGTATGTACTAAAATTTCCCAACTCCAGAGGAGGCTTTGGGGGCAAAGTGGCCCTCCCCCCTAGTTTCATCCCTATTGCTAGTTACTTTGGCCTGACAGCCCGCGGAAATGTCAAATCGTATTTAGTAACTATTTTCTAAGAAAGAGCGTAGTCCTCTCTTCATGAAACCAGCATCGCCCTATCTTCCTCCTCTCCTCAGAATATCGCCCCCCACTGTTCACAACATTTAAGAAAACCATTTTCCCTGCAAGAACGATCAGTATGCTAGTTTTGCTCAGCTCTGTAAATCTGGCAAATAATTGAACTTTCAAATTCTGTTGGCGGTGCTTGTAGAAATTTGAAAATCCGATACGGTTCAACGAAAACCCTGAAGCTCAAGACTCCGATACATCACCTTGACCGGAGATACTACTGAAAAGTAAAGAGATCAACGTTCTACGAATACAGAACCATATTATACTGGTGGAGAGCATAAAGTAGTTCGTGTCTAAAGCGAACTTGAATTTGTAGGTAACTCATTTGCATTTATACGATCGTAAACACAGCTTGGCTATACGGTTTTAATTCATGGCCGGTGAATTAGCAATTTATGTGGAGTAATTAATAGCATCGGGCATCGAGGTAGATACTGTGTGTGTGTGCTGTACTGTATACGATGTGTACTGCAGTCGTAAGCGACGTGTAGTATTTGGATGAGGTCAAGTTTGATTTGCTGAGAGAGAAAGCTCCGTTATGCTTGCAAGTTCGAGGCGACGTTTTGATGCACTCGAAACAGAACGTGCTTCTATTTTTTATTCTAATTTGGGTGTAGGTATGATTTGGTAGATGGAGTGAGTTCCGTTCATTGTTTAATCTGGAGTATTTAAATTAGGCGGTATCTCTATCTGCACGTTGTTGTGCTTTTGTAATAG
This sequence comes from Acanthococcus lagerstroemiae, assembly GCA_031841125.1. Classification (NCBI taxonomy): domain Eukaryota; kingdom Metazoa; phylum Arthropoda; class Insecta; order Hemiptera; family Eriococcidae; genus Acanthococcus; species Acanthococcus lagerstroemiae. The sequence continues at coordinate 24,606,147 of CM063110.1, forward strand.
CCCAGAGTTTGATGTGCTGTCCAGTACACGTGTAGGTCTGAATCTGTTGTGCAGGCTTCCGTGTATATTTATTTCAAGAGATACCGCCAAGGTGGGCTGGTCGGTTCTTTTTTGTTGTGTGAAGTATTTCAGACGTTTTTTCCAAGATGCTTCGAAGGCTGTAGGTTAAATGCTATGAGTAATAGAAATACCAGGAATAATTAAATCAGTTCTGAGACTAGAGTTCGAAATTTTCTGTAGAAACAGTATAAGCACTGGAACCTGCAACACATGCCACAAGATCATCTTATTTAAACTCGACTTTTACGTACACGTGCTAGAATATATGTAAACGTATGCACTCGCTCTTTTGGAATATGTACCATAAAATACTAGTCAAGGCGGGCCGCGGAATAGGGATAAATGTGGTGTTCAACTCTATACAACTGTTAATGAGAATTTGTTCCTTCAGATTTGTGCAACTGAAGACATTTAGTACTATTTCATCGCTACCACTGTTTTCTGGCGGTAAATCCTCCTCCTCGCCCCTAGAATATTATTAATTTCTAAATAAAAATGTGAATTTTGGTTGAGTTTTAGCGATAAACTAACGCAGCAGTTCAATTATTTGGGGTGAATTTGGGTCATGCTCTTGACGTTACTTACGATGTTTGAAATTTGGAGGACGAGCTGGAACGATATCAGAGAACTCGTCAAAGAGAAGAAACATCATAAACATTTGTAGCACATTCTTAAAATAGAAGGAGCTACGAGGCCCTGAAGTTAAATAGAAAATGAACTTCCGTGATTGTTTAATGGGGAAATTCGATTCAGAAGATTTTCAAAAGGTGGTAAGTGATAGAATAGCGAAAATGCAAAAAAGTATGGTATTACTTATTGTCTGTTCTCAGTGTTGAAGGGGTGACACGAATCTAAAAATGTCGATCGCAAAATGCGAACGAAAATTTAAGTTACATAAATTTAGATTTTGGTATCCCTTTTGTGACTGATCATGGACATCCAACAGTGATGACACATTTTGTTTCATTGTCAATGTACTATTCACAGCCACCCTTGAAAAATGAATTAAATACGATTGTCTCAGCGTAATTTCACTTTAATATTTTGATAAGATTCTGTTGACATTTTGGAATTTTGAAACCGAATTTTGTCGATGCTGATTTCTTCACAGCATTTTCCCCGCGAATCGCCGTAGACAGTATTTTGAAAATGGGATGGAAAGTGTTGACACTCCTTGTTGACTACCTTCATTCTTGAAAGGACTGTCAGAGTCACTAAAATTTTCTCGCACATTTTTTTATGATTTACGTTTTCAAACTTGTGTAAGTTCTTCAATGCTAAGGGATAGGCTAGAATCAGCTATGTAAGTTCTTGTTGTATTTTCGTGGCTAGTTCTATTGTTGCTTTTGGAAAATATTCTGGATAAGCATTTGTGATCTATTTCTCAAGGATAATTTAGTTTTTTCTTCAGCTTCAGAGGCTTATTCTCATAACCCCTTTAATTCTGAAAATATAGCACATATAATCATGAAGTCTTTGTTCCGCTGGACGAGTGCTCTTACATCCTTCTAGCTTATCCCTTAAAACTGAGACGTCCTATAGTTTCCTTCTTTCTCACATTCCCTCCTTTCCTTCTCTTTTTTTATTTGTTCTCGTTTACTGATAGAATAATCACTTCAAGAAAGCCATATGCTAGAGAAAAATAATGACGTATGTATGCCCTTTTGATTATTATTTTTTGTTTCACCGGAGTGTCAAGTTCCCTAAAAATCATCCATCTTGGAAAAGGTTCCCAAGCCTTACTAAGATTCTTCTCCCAAAATTTAAAAATGCAGCATTTTTGTAAAATACAAGTAAAAATGATAAGTTTCCATGAAATTTCATATTTTTTTTAATAAATAATTGATATATTGAAAAAAATAATGATAAATAAAACGGTCCAGTTTCAGTGGATACTGTCTCACCTAGAACTGGCAAACAGAATATTCTCAGCAAGCCTAATTTCTAAAGCATAAAATTTAAAAAAGTGAATATTGTTTATGATTATACATTGTTTATCAAAATAATGGTATTATGATTTTAATTTTGGCGTATTATTTTTTTTTAATGATTTTAAATTATCTGAGTTTTGACTTTGCCCATCTACATAACACAGGCGTAATTATATTGGAAACCCTTAATGAGCCAATTGTCATCCTTCTGGTTGCTAGTTTTTACTTTGAACTCAAGTTGGGTTAAATAAAGATCTAATTTATGCTCGTGATTTTAAAATCAAATTTGATGTTGAAACAAAAATTAAACCAGATTAGAATGCATTTTAGAACCCCCATTTTTGCCAGTTTAGAATTTTTGTCTAGCAGGGTTGCCACTTTCTGGAAAACCGGGAAAAGTCAGGGAATTTGGTCAGTCAGGGAAAAGTCAGAGAATTTTCATTTAAGTCAGGGAAATTTTCTGAAAATAACAAACAAGTTTGTATTTTATCAGAGTAAACTTTTTTTATCATAACATAAGAATAATGATAATATATTCGCAAATGAAATAGTCTATAATATTGAAAAATATTACATAAATTACATCTGTACCTTCTTCTTCTCGATAGCGATTTTTTAAAAATCTGTATTGTAAAAAATTTCTGTGACTCTCCTCCCTCTGGACTTCTCGGAATCCTGTAAAAAAGTCAGGGAAAATTGGAAAAGTTGGCCTGGAAAACCGGGAAAAGTCAGGGAAAATCAATCCTGAAAAATAGTGGCAACCCTGTCTAGTTATTTTGATTTTTATAATTTTGATTTTACTCTTCTCTTGCTCACAATTTTTAGGTTATTAATAGTGTCTGATTTTGAAAATTAAAACCAGTAAAATTCGTAATTTAATGAATTCATAAACTTATTAGTTGAAATTTATCAATGAATGGCATACAAAATTAATGAAGGAGGTCGAGCTTCAAATTTATTTTTTAAATCCATTATAACATGTTTATGAATGCGCAGAAAATGTTCGAGAATATTCTCCAAAAGAATATTTTTGAGCACTTTCTTGGAATATTCTGTAAAAAGAAAATGATATATTGAAGCATTTGCCAATCCTGCCCTCACCTACTTTTACAGTCGTTTATCTACAAACAAAGTTTTATCAAAAATAATTTCAAATAATGAAATTAGAATTGAAAATTCTTATGAGCGCTTTATCAGGGTGTCTACAGGGTCAAGTGAGTCAAGTAAAAGTTAAGTACTAAAAAAAAAAAGTCAAGTATTTTCTTTAAATTCTTTCATATGTCAAGTAATGTTAATTATATGAATGACTAGGAATGATGTATGAAATAAAAAATAACAAAGGTAGAGGAAAAAAATTTTGTTTCAATTTTCAATCATTGCAATTTGTTCACCTTCATTATTTGCGCTATGTTGCATATTTATACTAATTTTTGCAGTTTCACGATTCGCTGAATTACTTGCATGTTCCTGCATGCCTTTTCGCCGTTCTTATCAAGTCAAATTTATAGGTCAAATAAAAATCAAGTATTTTGATTTTCCAAATTGTGTAGACACCCTGTTTATGCATTCACAGATGAACACTGTAAGGTGTTTCCTAATTTAGCCCACAATCGAACGTAACAAAATAATTTTGTGCGAGTATAGAGGGCTGAAATTTTTGGTGAAGTCTTCAGTCGTATACAAGAAAAAATGTAAGTCACAAAGTTGGTTCGCAAAATGACTGTGAAATAAGGAACACCCTAATGCGCCTTTTATATTTCTATATCTTGAAAACAGCTTCAGAAGCCCGCTCTTTGAATAATAATAACAATAAAAAATAAATTTAAAAGAAGATTTTTTTTTGTTGAATTTAACCGCCGAAATGCAAAATAAGAATCTTGGCATGGCACTAATATTTATTACTGTCTAATGATTTATTACTATACTGACCGCCTTCTCTCCCCCCTCCCCCAAAAAATCTCGATTAGTGTACGAGTGTAAGTTATTGAAAACGAATTATGGAAACCGAAAGAAGGTCCCAGAAATCGAAAATGAGGTCCTTGAAAATTCTTCGGAAGTCCCTAATTTTATTTTTGAAGTTTGATTGACACAATGTGCGTCCATTTCTTTTTTAAGTTAGCTTTTATTTTTACTTGTTATTTTTTCATCACCGTTTACTATTTTTCTCTTTTGTTTGATTTAAGACCTTCTCCGTCATTCGTCCTTGTGGCTGTAGTAGAGTCAAATCCCCTTCCCCTTCATAAAGAATAATAAGAACACACTCGCTTCGCTCGGGAATTCATGAGACAAATGAAGGCAGTATCAAAGTTACACAGGAAATTCGTTCGTTTCGCTTGTGCATGTCTATATATATATTAGGGGAGGGAGGGGGGACTTTGATTTTAGGATCGCAGGATCATGATCCCTGATCACAAAAAAGATCATTAGATTTTGGATCTAAATTCTGGTGATTTTTCACTGATTTCCAGATGATCTGAAGCTCATAATCAATGAACAAGTGGTTACAAAAATCCAATCGGAGTTGAATATGTCCCTCCCCCTCAAGTATACTTTTATTTAAATTCATGAACTTTTTCAATTTTTCAAATCCTCTTTCGATGGTGATCTCGGATCATTGAATTCCTGATCTTGCATATCTCTTCGCATATTATGTATGTGTAGGAAATGAACAAAATTGACAATTCCGTGTAAGTATGAGCCCAATACAATTTGAAAACCGTTCTGTTTTTTTTCGAAGATTAAGTTTCGAGAGTTTCCCGGAGAGTACGCTCGTTCAGGTATGAGTACTGCATTGCGAGTAATGATGACATTCGCGGAGTTGTAGGGTAACGAGAATTTCTGCTGAGATGAAAGATTACAGTTTAAGAAGTCATGCTTTATCTACAACCAATATGAAGTTTTTCTATCTTATTTCCCCGGACGACTGAATGAAACTGCTCGAGCGGTTGATAAATTTACTTGGGCACGTGGTAAACAAATTATTATTATCGCCATAGATACGTAGATAAGTGATTGGGAACTGATTTTCTTCCAAAAGAGGGAAAAACATTTTTACATGTATCATCTAGAGACCGGGTTTTCATGTTTCCTTACAAGTTTTTTCCTTTTTCCTTTCTTTCTTTTTTTTTTCGGTTAACGCGAGAACCAGTTTGATGAAAAATCTTCCCTATCATACGACTGAACCACCTGCATAATTTTTTGACGTATGTTTGGCACATTAACCCTCTCCCCCATTTTGGACGTTTCTGGGGCAATCACAAAACGTTGCGAGTAATTTTTAATGGAGGACCGAGTGAGGAATAATGACGTATTTGTTTGCTACAGGTTTTGATATTCTTAATGAATATTTGTCGAAATTGATTTCTATTTAATTTTGATTTTTCCGAACCATAAACTTCAGAATTGGTTTCGTCGATCTTGCAAATTCATAAATTAACTCTATCAACTTATTAAATAATCCTTTTTAGGTTTTAGCTTCCTTGAGTAGCGCTCGGGAGATATAGAATAAACTGACCATGTAATAACGTACCCTGTGGGCTCGACGACCTTGAAAACGTAAATTAGCTCCCGTGACTAAAAATGAACGTGTATTCTTGAACCCCATTTTCTGCTTCTCTTCCTTCTCGAAGTAATCAACTCGTAACGTTAAAAAAATTAAATAAAATATAGGGTTCAAAGCGTATCAAATACGTATCCAAAACTAAATAATGTATTTTTTAACATCGTTACGAGTTGAAAAAAATTAAGTCAAAACTTCCCAAACGGCATACAGTGACCCATGTTCTCTCCTTTTTCAATGCTCACCACGCTGCCTGAACTTCAGAGGAATTTTAATTTGTTGGAACGAATTTAGGAGGGCTACTTAACGAAATTTCGAGGGAAATTTTTCTACCGAGAATAGATAAGAACTACCCGAATCGATTATTATTATCAAAAACTCATTTCATTGATCTATTTGATAGCCTAGGCGAAATTTCTTTTGTATTCTTGAGAGACTTATCAAATTGATTTGTATGTATGCCCGTAGTCCTGTAGCGTGACCACATTTTCAGGAAGAGCAATATAACCATTTACATCTCAATAAGGAGGAGAAAAAACAAATAAATTTTTGCACTCGAATTGGAAAATACTACGTGTATCTTCCGGGGGAAGAGAATCTATCAGCTCAAGAGCCGTAGCCCCCTTCAGCTTTCTCCCCTCAAACACTACGAGCCTGCGAGTCCAACTTCTGAGAAAATTTTTGCACTCTGACATCTTGACAGTAATATGTAATTATATTATTTAACATTTATTGTATGCAGATCAATACATGACGTACAAGCAGAAGGTCGTCACCTGTAATATGGCCGAGTTGTAAGCAACAAGGAAATCAAGCGACAGTGTGCAAAAAGAAAAATTTAGCATTCTTCATTTTTTTCATCACAGTGTTACTTGCAATCATCTATCGTACGATCTATAGTTAAGGAAACAGCTATTCTTGAATAAATATTATCAATCAACATAATCAATGATAAAAAATGGGGGCTAATGTAAATGCGCGTCTGGTCGTTCATACAGTTCGATTCTTGACTTGTTGGAACGTGAAAGTCATGCAGAGCGGTGTGCTGTTCCAGTGTTGAAACACGTTGATGATATTATCAGTCAGTGTTGCCGGTATTGAGCTCGTTCATTACCTTGAATCTCGCAACTCACAATGATGGAAGCTAACTTTTTTTTCCATTATTATTTATCATTACGTAATTTTAATGTTCTTAGAACACTGCTACGGTCGGTAAATTTTGTTTCGACGAGTGGAAAATTTATAAATAAAATGTGACAAATTTGAGGTCATTTTTTTACAGCCATTATGCAGATAATCCCTGGTAAACACATTTTACATTGAACTCGTGGTGCTGGTTATCACTCAGAATAGCAACACATTTATAGCTCAGGAGATGTGAGTGCTTGTTGTGTAGTAATCTGGGACGAGCAAGATGATGAATAATCTACTAAGATCATGATGTGAACATCATTCAAAAAATTGAAAGAAATCACAGATTCAGATCAGAAAATTATTGTGAAGAAAAGATAGATATTATGAAAACGATCATAATCGCGTAATCTTTTTGATCAGTTTGATCCTGGATCATTTTGGAAATCAGGAAAATATCACTGTCGTTAGAATTATTAGTGTAAATGATTTTTTCCTGATCTTGAATCATGCTATTCATAATCCCTTTAATTTTGTTCATCCCTGTCAGCTGAAAAGAATCATGGAGGTAGATCAAAAGATCAGTTAGAAAATAGAGATCATCTTAGATTGTGAAAAAATCATTCTCTAGTAGCCATAGGCGCAACCAGAGCTTCTTTTGGTGGCGGCTAGAATTTAGAGGGGGAAAAACGAGCAGGGGTGAAAGCTCGATTTGGTACCTACCTATTTTCATGAGCTGTAAATTTGTACGAATCTTCGACGCAATAACCGCATCAGGCCATCGGCATCAATTTTTTTTTTCGTTTCAAAATAGATTTTGAAAACGTTTCGAAGAATTTTTTGGGAGGGGGGAGGGGGTTGTTATAGCCCGCTAGTCTTCTCTTTGGTTTCGCCCTTGCTAGTACCTTTTTGTTTTTTAGGTGATGGTTTTGCCGAATTTTTGCGATCATTTCGACCGTAAACGTGAAAAAGATCGTTCTCTAGTGATCTTTTTGATCTTTTGATTACGATTTTGCCTGATGCGATCATTTTGATTTGAGATCGTGTTGAATCATTTTAGAAATTATAAGAGGATCAGGATTGTTCACATTATTTAATAATCTCTTGGTGATCTTTAGTCATGATCATTTGAACTTTTTGATCTATAGATCATATGATCTCTCCTGGCCCTTAGCTAACGCCAAGGCTGGGCGGCTAGCACATTCTCAAAATAATAATAATAATAAATTAAAAACAGCTAGAAGTGAAGAAAAAAATTTTGTTGTACCTTTATGGCTCATGCCCTGGTTGAATATCAAATGCGCTGGCACACACAAGCGGTTAGCTACGGGCCTGGATCTCTCTCATCCTTGATATACTGGAAGGCTCACAGGTGAAACTGGTTATTGGGGAATCTATAATCAAAGGCCAAACCATGTCTCAAAAAATTCAGTCGTTGACTCGCTAGAACTAATAGCATTTTACCTATAAAATTAGAGGTATAGTTGAGGGAAACCCAAGCTCTCCTCCTTTAGAATTCAACTAGCCCTGAAATCTCTCCTTTTCCCTTTCTGGAGAAGCGAACATTAAAAGGCTTGAGTCTTTACCCCTCCTTCCAAAAGAAATCGCTCCGTCTTCGCCTTCGTATGCCGTGAGCAAAAGGGCATTTTTAGAAACAGAGCGTTAGCACCCTGGGGTAACTGTTGCCACCTCCAAAAATTGCAAGCTTTATAAAAAAAAATTATGTTTGGAAGACGTTAGACTCTCCCTCCCTCAGAAGAATTTTTGCTCCGCTTATGATTACAAAAAATTGTTCCGAGTGCTGTAAGATCAAATGAAAGCGTATGCTAACGACGTACAAAGTATTGAAAAAAGGGCTCTGTGGGTTACATCTTTCAAAATCGCAAAATTGTGACCCTCTGTATTAAAACCCACCTAGTGTGTCAAAAAATCAATTTTCACTTTTTGGGTATTCGGGAATGTAGGAGACGTGTTCTTTCACGTAGGACTTGTCCCATTTTATGAGAAGTTATAAAACGGTCCGAAAACATATCTACATATGTTAAAACCCTCCTAGTGTGTCAAAAACCACTTACGTGCAGCGAACTGATTTTTGTGTTCAAACTGAGCTGAATAGTTAGTGTGAACATACTCGTTGCTGAATTATTTTTTGCCACGAGTTCCGAGTGGATTGGGTATCAAGCATGAAAAAATTCAAAGAACCATGGGCGAGGTCAGGACACTTTATTGGCAGTTACAGAGAAAACTAGTTTTGACACACTAGGTGGGTTTTAATATAGAGGGTCAGTAATGGTTTCTTTCAAGATTCAAAATTGACTTGGCTTGATTAATCAAACAACGTTTTGAAACGAATGTTCCTTGCATCGCTGGTTGAAATATCACTCGCTTGTCCTCATCCCATTCCTGTTTTTTTTAAGCCCTCAAAATCAAAAATGGTTCACAACAAAGCGGTATGAGAAATATAATTGAATTTCCGGTATCGGAGCCCAAAAACTGGGTATTTCGAGGTTTCGACCATTTTTCGATACCTCACCATTTGAAGATTAAAAATTCCCCCCCCCCCTTCCCCAGAGAAACTGAATCTTACTGCGAAGATTCTCTTGTATCCAGTGTACATAGTCAAACATCCAAAAACTGACGATGGGAAGCAAATTTAAAAAACTTCTTGTCAGCCTGTACTGGTAGTCAGTTTACATGCTGGCAATTCATTTTTTAGTTAATCGCTGCCTTATCAGTATTTACTATCCTTGCTGATCAAATTTTCATTTGGTTGCAGAGTATAACTAAAGAAGTAGAAATCGATATCGATGAACTGTTGGACTTGGATGATGATGATCAACGAAGACAGCAAGTGCAGGTAACTACTTACTCTCCTGCATGATGTTCAATTCCTGTTCTTTAGTTTTACTTTAAAAATACCTAGCTATTGAAGTATTGAATGTGATATTTGATTTCGCAATGAATATCTTCGCGCATGTTTTACCTCCAACTGTATGCCGAGCTGATACAATGAAAATAAGATCTGTACGTGTAGAGTCCAAATTTATTCAACAATACCGAACCAGTCCGCATAGAGAATGTAATAGAAGTGTTATGTATTTCAATATAATTATTTGAGTCAGTCACCTAATAGGTTGGCTACTAGAGGACAGTCGAGTCTATTGAGGCTCTGAAACTAGGATATGGAAATTTATTGTAAATGGACAGGTTTCTGGGTTATGTCTAAACAGTAATCGCTGCATACAAAACTGAAGCGCTCTCTCTCTCTCTCACATTTGCAAAAAATGTTCTAGTTTTGATCGTTTGACCAACATGTCGCTGTCCTCGTGCGCATTTTGGTCGTGATAGGGAACAATGTGCATATCCAGTGGATAACTTACTTTTTCTTAATTTCCATTTATTACCGTTGAACAGAATAACATTGCAACAGAATTGCATCGCAGTATTCTTAGCATGGTTTGAAGGGCTTAGCAAGTTGAACGTGTAGGGCTGGGGTGTACTTTCCTGTTTACCCCCTTCTACCCACTGTCACACACATAGCGTATGGAAACATACTAATCCACGAGAAGTAATTTACCAAAAATGAAAAGTCTAGGGCAATAGTCGTTATAAACTGCTCAAAAGTCATTTATTTCGATATTTCGTCTAATGTTTCAAGCCACGCATGCAACTTTTGCAAATTTGAAAGGAGGAAGTTTCATCGATATGGGTCAAGCTTATACCTCTGATTGGTTGTTCAGATTCATTAAAACAAGAAACAAACAATTTAAGTTGATTTTACGGTATCTTTTCTTTAGAAATTTCAAAATTTTAGGACCCCCAGTTCCTGCTGGAGGTAGTGCGGATTTTTTGATTCCCTAAAAAATACAATCCTGCCATTTCACACCTTTCTTAGTTGCTTACATTCAAAAGTCCTTGGCCCCTCGGCTTCTGACTCTCACCCTCCTCCCTCTATGGTTGGGTCTCTAACAGACGAGAAGAAAAAAAGAAGGATAAGGCCAAGCATTTGATTTTTGATCTGCTCCCTTTCCCTACTCGAAGCACTGTGAAGAAGCTGTATTGTTATAATATTTTGCTCCCTGTGGCTAAACTTTTTCTTTTCTCGGTCTAAAAACCGACCAGTCGACATTTTTTTGAAATCGAACAATTTGAGGGGTTCCGCTGAGAGGTCTAGTTAAACATAGGGTTCTCCATAAGAAAATGTGCCAGTTTGCTTTGAAGCTTCCAAAACATCAAATTATTTTGAGGAAATGTTTATTCGATTTTCAGTGGCTTCTAATGTTGACTTTGGGGTAAAAAGTATACTTTTTTTGACCTTCAAATATTAAAAACTGCAAAAACCTAAGAAAAGCGTGAGAACGAGTGTTTATTTAGATTTCCATATGCTAAATCCATTTATGAAGATGTTTTGTCCAAACCCCCATTCTGAAGGTTCCACGTGGTGGGGGAGGGGGGATTTAAAAGTTACTGGTAATACCGTCGAAATACAGGTTTTATGAGTTGTTAAATTTGTTTTTGAGGTTATTTTTGCCATAACTCTGGCCAACAATGATCCACAAGGGGCAGGGATGAGGAAACTTCAAAGTATATCAATACATAATATGAGGGTTTCGGAATCGCTGAATTCGTTTTTGTGGTTATTTTAACTGCAACCTCTACCAACAATAGTACACATAGAGGGCAGGGACGTATAAATTTGGAAATTACTCACATACGGTTTGAAGTACATTGATAATGGGGTCTCTGTAGTCGCTGAATTCATTTTCAAAGTTATTTCTCATGTCTCAGTCCCCATGTACCATTATCAGGAGAGGAGCGGGGGTTCGGGAAATGGAATTGTCGGAACGGACCTGCTCTGTCAAATAACTCTGATAATTCGGAATGCAAAATTTTGGACGTATCCATTTCTGAAAGATTACTCTTCAAATGTTTCATCCATATGAGGAATTTTACTTTTATTTTAGTGAAGGGAGAAAGTGAAGAATCCATTTATTGTTATGTGAATGGAATCCATATGGTTGTTTCATATTTTTCTTATTGTTCTTCCAACGCTCGACTCAGAACTTCCAGAGAAAAGGCTATAAGCAAGGTAGGATAGGTGAATCGGCCTAAGTCGATTTTTTCAAATTTTTCTTCAGTCCTCTGTTTTCAGTGGTAAAAGAAAATCTCAGAGCCCTTCTTTACAATCCTACCTCACCCCTCCTATGATTTTCACTCTTTCAGCTCTATTTTGGGCATTTTTTGCTCGAGTGGCACGAAATTGGGCATGTGGATAAAGGCTTTCAGTGTAAATACAACCACATGTTTTGAAATTTTCCCCTGCCTTTTATGACCTCCAAGCAAAAAATTTTAATTTGCAAATATTTCTCGATGTATTCACCACCTTTATGCCAATTTTAGCACATTTAGAGTGGTGGCACATACATAAACGCTCAAAAAACTTTTTTTTTTTCACTGATTTTTGCTCATAAAGCTGAAAAACCAGATCCGGCACAATTTCTTTTCAAGTAAGAGCTATATTAAGAGTAACCTCGCTCTAAAATTTTTAGCTACTCCCGTACTTTTTCACCGGGGATATGATGCTTCTTTATTTTTACTATATTGATTTTAGATAGATAAATGATGGAAATGAAATTCAAAAAAGAAAAAATAAAATAAAATGCACGTAGAAAGGCTTTGGATAACATTGGAATGAGCAGTGTTGTTGGCATTTAATTGGTTCCAAGTACTTATAAGTTTCCACGAATAGGCCCCATTGGATACAACACATTAAACACATAGAATTGATTCATGATGTATAAAAGAATTTGACATGAACATACACGCTGATAAGCATTAAGGAAATGAAGGAAAAAAATCATTCTAAAATATATTAAATCAACAGGTTTATACAGGCAACCGATATTTCCAGTTAATCACTTTTAAAATATAATCCGTGAAAACAGAACAAAAAAAATTAAAAAAAGATACACAAAAAACACAAAATATTTGAAAATGAATTACTGACAAGAAGTAACATGGTTTGGATAAGGTTTGGATACTCTAATCTTCATCACTGTCTTCCTTAATTACAGTTTCAGTTTGCTCTTGTACAAATAACTCTATCGTTTCATATTTAGACGGAAAACCACGCTAGAATCACTTGAATCGAGCGAGGTAGGTACTAGGAACATATCAGCTGATGTAAGCCATTACCTAGCTATATTTACCTGAGATGATGGATGAACAAGATGAGATCAACATGAAATATGTTGAAGAGATGACAAATGTAGTTCTTTTTGAAATACAAGCACGTCACATAAATAGTAAAACATACGAACTTGAGTTTTTTCTTTTTTGATTTTCGTTCTATTTTTGTTGATTCTTTTAAAAGTGATTAACTTGAACTTTCGTTTTGCGTGTATAAACTTGTTGACTTAATATATTTTTGAATGATTTTTTCTTCTTCATTTCTTCAAAATACCAGTTTGTTTATCAGTGTGTATGTTCAATGTTCATGTCAAATTCTTTTATTCATCATGAATCAAATCTACATATTATGTATTCAATACGTAGTACTTGTATCCTGTGAGGCCTATTAGTTGAAACTTATAGGTATATAGACCAACAATACTACTTACTCCATTGTTATCCAAAGCCTTTTTACGTGCATTTTATTTTATTCTTCGGTTTTTTGAATTTAATTTCCCTCAATATAGTAAAAATAAAGGAGTATTCCCGGTGAAAAAGTCTGGGAGTAGCTAAAAGTTTTAGAGGGAGGTTACAATAGCTCTTACTCGAAATGAAATTGGTGCTGGATCTGGTTTTTAAGCTTCATAAGCAATACCGAGGGGAGGGGAACGAAAAAATAGTTGTATGAGCGTTTAGGTATGTTCCACCACTCAAAAAATGCTGGAAATTGGCATTAAGGTGGTGAATGCGTTGAGAAATATTTGTGAAATTAAATTTTTTTGTCAGCTCAAAAATGGCGGCGTGGGGCGCCATTTTGAAAGTTTTAAAATCGATTTTAAAGGTAAAAAAGTAGAAAAAAATTGAAGAGTCCAGAGCTGAAAGGGGCTAACGAACAGTTTTTCCATTTCCCCCTTTCTTCACGTTTTCGGTGGAGATGGCCCCATTCTTCCCTGTATGCAATAACTTCAAATGCGTTTTTGGCTGTGGTAGGGCCTATTTCTCCCTTGTTTGAGTAGCTCACTGAATTGTACTCGTCAAGAGCTACATATGCATTACCAACCTTGACTGAATACTGAATGAAAGAAAACATGCAGTTAACCTCTTTCTTCCCTGGACTTTTCAATTTCAAAAAAATTGGTTTATTTATACTGGAAACCTTCATCTTAATGTCAAATTTCGTACCATTCGAGCAAAAAATACCCGAGATAGGGCTGCAATAGTGAAAATCGTATATTTCAAGGCCACACTCCTGTAACGATGGGCTCTGAGATTTTCTTTTACCACAGCAAATAGAGGACTGAAGAAAAATGTGAAAAAATCGACTTAGGCTGATTCCGCCTATCTTACCCTGCTATAGCCTTCACACTCATTTTTGTTCTCTTGATATGAGATCCGAGATCCGACGTCCTAGTCTTGCGCTCTAAATACGTTACAGTCATTCAGTCGTTTATGTGTATTTGCATCCGCAGAGACCAAAAAGTTCATTTATGTCGGCAATTGCTCTTTTAAGTGTCCGTCAATGGTACACCGTCTTATTTATTCGAATTCCACGACTTCACGAAAAGTTTTGAACTCGCTTTATTTCACCGAATTGGACTTTCTCTTGTCACTGGCGGGATTCTTTACTGTTCTTTACATATACAGTATCTTCTTTCTCTTTTTTTTTCTTTTTCTTCCTTCTTTTTATGAATCATGATATCGGAACGAACATACTTCGTGCCTTAGTCATTAACCACAGTAAACATAACGCTGATCGCTTTTAGCAATTTGTTGAACACACGTACGTACACAGTTACATACTATATACTCTGTTATATAGTATAGGTACTAACCTCTGTGGGATCCATTGTACAACATCGTTTGAAACTGGTTTCCAGTAAGGATTATGTAAACTCTGCTTCGCGTAGAATCTATAGGTACAGTTTTAAGATATATTGAGATGCTCTTTATTGCCTCCAAATGACTCATGGTACTGGTTAGTAATGAATGTTTTGTTCTGTTGTAACCAACGACACTGGCTAGTGTTTATGTTCAACTGCACTATCATTTACATTGCGTTTCTTTACTTTCATTAATTGATGAATGGTTTTGTTTCAGGAACTGATGCCAGATATTGTAAATAATGTACCAGAAAAAGTGCAAGTTTGTATTATTTCCTTCTTTTTGCTGTAGAGTAATACGAGTTTATACCTGTGACTGTATACAGATTGTAAACAGGATAATCCCTCATCCATACGTTTCTTTGAACGCATTCTCGGATTTATACAGGACAGACGTAGAGATATAGATCTTCAGATTTTCTGAGTGTTAACGTCTGGTTCTTTCTAATCAAAAGATGTGTTTAACCAGGAAGTGCCACCAGCTTCCGCATTTTAAATGAAAAGGTATCGAATTGTCGATATTAGGGCTTTCTTGGTCACTGATTTCCAATGTCCTGTCATGTTTTTGACCCGACCGTGATTTAGGCCTTAATATTCAAATTAAAAGAGTGAAAGTTAAGTTTCAGAGCTCGAGTAAGATGGGATACAAAGTATAAAATGTTTGAAATTAGCGACCTGAAAAAAAAAATCCAACGATACTTGCTTGATTTCTGGAGTCTAATCAGTTTTATCCCCTGAAGTGTAAAATTTCAAATTGGGAGCTCTATCTGCGGCCGGATCGAAAATCTAGTAGGATATTGAAAACCGATAAACCCTATGCTCCGATACTTATTTTGATTTTCCTCAGTCAGGATCGTCCGTATAGTTAGCAACTTTTTTGGTGGCGGGAAGAGAACGCTGACACCTAAAATGTCGACTCAAAATATTGAAAAGTTTCTATTGAAACTTCAAGAAAAAGAAAGAAAAGAAAAAAGTCCTCGGTTTCCCAGTTTTGCCGACTTATCAAATAACGGTGAGTGTGACATCGCCCATCTCCTCCTCGTCATTGCTACGACCATGGAAACCTAGAAAATCAAATCAGTTTTGTCTATTTTAAATACATACTTAATTTTTGGGCCCCAATTTGATACTGGCTCAAAAATCTAATGGTAGCCCAAATCGGCGACTCTAAAAAACCGTCTTTTGATCGTTCGCTCGATACCTTTCAGTTTGAAATTTGGAAGTTAGTCCTCTGTATTCGGCCCCTCCCCTCCAATTCAAAGCAACAGAATTTTTTCAGTGGAAGAGAAATCGACGTTTCATGTTAGTTCTTAGTTGATTTGACTTTGCATTTCAATACCCCCGTAACGTAACCATTTTCGGAAACGGAGGGCAACTTGAAACAAGATAACAATTTCAACTTTCAAAGCCCAGTAAACGAGTCGGAAATCGGTTTCCACCTGGAAGTTGGTTCCTGAATTTAGAAAATTAAGGGTTCCAGGCAAGCCAGTCTCCAGTTCATGAAGGGGGTGAACATTGCTCCCATTCGACCATTTGAGCCAATTTACACCTTGTATGTTCAGTATGGTAGCACTTATTCTGTCTTTATTTACTTATTTATTTTTTAATTCTCCACCCCCAGAAGATAAAGCTCCTTCTTAATTTATTTTTAGACTCCTACCTGTGTATACCTTAAAAACTGCCATCATTCCGCTTCTGTTGGGAAAAAAAATGAAAGATCCGAGACAGCTTACTAGAAAGCCAGCCAACAGCTAGCATGACGTATAAAAAAAAATAAGAAGGCGAAAATGATAATAGCTATGCCGAAGGGTGATTAGCGGAGCCCCCCCCCCAGGGCCGGATTTAGCATTCTCGCGCCTCCAGGCAGTATATAAATTGCTGCCCCCCTCAGATTCTCGTTCTTATGTCGAAAATTTACCGCCCCCAAAATCTGCCACTCTAGGCACGTGCCTATATTGCCAATACGTAAATATAGCCCTGCCCTCCCCCATACATACATACACATATAAACACAGGAAAAAGGTATTGGTTGGTAAAATTTTCTTCACAGTTGAAGAGCTGACTTCCAAGTGCCCTTAGTCCAAAACACAGAAGTTTGGGAAATTGAAAAAATGTAACTAAGGTCCTATTTCATTATCATACTGTATCAGTGCTTTGAACACATAATATACGAGTATATAACTCGCCTTCTAATAGAGATAGAAATTTGCCGTGAACGTTGGAATGTGTATTTTCTTCTTCTCCGCCAGATAGTGCTAAAATCTCAATTTCGGTAATTTTGGACTAAGCGTGTTTTGGAAGTCAGGTCCTCAATTTATAAAATGTTGAAAGTATTGATATTCTTTGGTACAAATTTCTTTTGGAAAGTTTTGATTTAATATTTTGTATAGCAAACTATGCTAAGCAACATAATTTTAATTAATAATGATAGGCTGTGCTGAGTGACATGACTGTAGGAAATCGATTCGAATCGATATGTCCCTTCAGAAAATCAATATTTCCCTTTATTGGGCGAAGGAGAAGATGGCTGTTGCCGCCGAGAACGAACCCTCTTCCCGGGACGAATACTACTATTGAGCTCTTTTTTCCTCGTTTATTTCTGCTTATCGATTCTCGGGAATTGAATAATTTCACCCAGTTGTGTTGTCAAAGTGACAAAATCTGAGAAGTGAGAATTCCAAATGACCTCCTTCCCTCCCGTGATAGAAAAAGGTCGACTATATGCGCCAAGAAGACATATCCATTTATTTTCCATTTTTCCCCCTTCTAAATAGATCTCTTTATCATATATGGTGGCCCAGTTCTCAAAATTGAGTCAAGATGATATTAAAAACGAATGTGTTGGCATTAAAAAAAAAAAAAATTAAATTTTAAATTATTTTTACCCCCCCCCTCCCCCTTACTTTTGTACGCAGTCACATGGTTTAATCAGGTGTTAGTCAAATTGTATCTAATGATCTTAATTTCTATAAGTTCTCGATCTAATTTAATATCACTTATTTATTTTCTGCTGTATTCAACTGGTTCCAGTTCCCCTCTTGTGTCAAGTTTTCCTAAAATAGAATTTGATTTCTATGATAAGAAAAAAATGGCTGAAACTGGAGTATATTAACAGAGAAAGGGTGGCATTCCCCTGTGAAGCTTGAGATTCGAAAATTGGCGTTAACTGGATAATCAGCGACCCTCAGAAGATAATTTGAGAAGTTCTTGTCTGATTTAACATATTTCAACCCAGTAAAAAATCAAAGCTCTGGAACTTTTTTGTCGGTGAGCTCACGAAATGGGGAAACTTCTCAGTTGAAAAAATATAGCTTTCTGAGCCTGTAACGTGAACCATTTTACAACGGGTAAGGGGAGGTGACGAAAACAAGGAATTACATGATTTGGTTCTCTAAAAAATAAAAAGTATACAACGTTGGTAATTATTTAAAAAAAAAAAAAAAAAAAAGAAGTGGATTTAGTTACTTCTTGCAGGCAGATAAAATAACAACAAGCTAAGTGTAAACGATTGATTCAGAAAATGGCAACCTCCCATTAGCCCCTTCCCCTCTCATCTCCTGATGCTGTAAACCTGTGGTTTATCTGAAATTCATTTCCCCTAACTATGATGCAATAAATGCCATTTAATACATAATTAAATTAATAATAACTTCATTTTTTT
This sequence comes from Acanthococcus lagerstroemiae, assembly GCA_031841125.1. NCBI lineage: Eukaryota > Metazoa > Arthropoda > Insecta > Hemiptera > Eriococcidae > Acanthococcus > Acanthococcus lagerstroemiae. Next base: position 24,624,540 of record CM063110.1, read on the forward strand.
TCTACATGCTCGAAAAGCGTTTTATTTGTAATCACTTTTCAGTGCAAGAAGTGAAATTTCTCAATCGACAATGTACTATGTAAACAAAACACCAAAAAGGATGCAAAAGTAATCCAGTTTTGCACTAGAGCAAAAAAGTGACGTCAAAACTGTATGTTTAGTTTACTTGGCAGTTGGCAGTAGAAGGAAGGTTCAAACTAGACGGGCAGGCGCGTCGTTTTCGTCGCTTATGCGTGTTTTGATACCCAAGCGTTCCAGCAACTCCTATAAACTACTGCTTTTCGAGCATGTATTAAAAAAAAAAAAAGTTTGCAACTTTTGCTAGAAGCACATTATTTGCTCGTGCGTTTTGCAGCACTCGCATTGCTCGTGCTGTAAACTTCGCACTCGTCACGAATAACGCGCTTCTTGCACTTGTTGCAAAATATACTATTTCCTGTCATAATTGCATATTGGAGGGAGTCAAAATGTTGCAGATTGGGTTACCAGATCATAGTGTTGATATTGAATATTTCTGAATTACATTTCCCCACGACATGTTGTAGCTCAGATAACAACTGTTACTTCGACCTACTATATATCTCGTACACTGCACGAATCTATCTGCAAGTATCACCGCAACCAAGATTTCGGCGTGACGGAATCTTACATCCCCCCACGTTGGGAAGGGAGTCACTAACAACTGAGAATGACACCGGGATCTCCGCTCTCTTTCTTTTATAATCAAAATCGTCCGGCATTCTCAGGCGGCACCGGAAACTGTCTAGCAAGGGACTTCTACTCTGTATTTAGTACAGTACGTTCCGGTTATCTCTCAGCACTGTTTTGTTGATTTGTAAGACTAGAACGGAATAGTCTTCAAATCACGCTTCTAAGATTGCAGTGAGAACACCGAATCAACATAAAGCTACAGTTCCGAGGGTGTAGACCACGACATGTCGTAGCTCGGATAACAACTGTTACTCCGACCTACTATATAATATCTCATACACTGCACGAATCTATCTGCGAGTATCACCGCAACCAAGATTTCGGGATGACGGAATCTTACATATACATACAACGTACCTTTATTATCGTTTTATTTAATGATGTTTGAGTTGACGATAACACTTCCATTGTTGGTTTTTTTTCGCAGAAATTCATGGAAGAGCTTTTGGAGAAGATGAAAACGCTGTGAGCCAGACCAGGAGGCGAGATCGTGTCACCTTCGTTTACCTTACTGCCCAATTTTGTTCGCCGAATCTTGCCTTGTGAGTGTGATAGGTAACAGAAATACGTTTCAATGGAATTAACTTTGCAGTTCATTATAAACCGTGTGGAGTACTTATTTACGTGTATCACGAAGTTCAAGTTCTGGAAGTTGATTCAGGTTTAGTGGCATACGGCTGTATAAGTATCTGACTTAAATGTTGATGTTCTGTCGTGTGTTCGCTCGATAACAGTACCTATTACCTACTCTACCTATTTTTTAATAGTGGCACATAGCGTATAAACATTTGTAACCAATCATTCGTAACCTAGTCACCTCAAATACTCTCGTACGTAGGAATTGCCAAAGATTATTATCTTGCCTTGAAATAATTAATATCTTCTAGTATACGTACATGTTTTCAAAAATAGTGTAAATTTCTGCAAATTGCAATTTTCATTATTTGTAAGTGTACGTACACTTTGACGCTCAAATCTCAAATGATTAGAATTAAAATTTCGAAGTATGTAGATCTCGTGTAAAAAAAAAACGTGGTATTGTAAATTTTAAATTAGCGTTCAAGGGACGAATGTAGGTCATCTCGGAATCCACGGAAGTACATATCGCTGTGCTGTTTTATTCTTAATTTCGGTTTCGCTTCGTACATGATCGAGATTTTTACACCGACATGCGTGTCTAAATTGTGAATTCTAGAATACAGTTCTTTCAGTATTTTAATACTTGTACGATACTCGCTAATTTTATATAGTAGGTATGTCTTATTTTGTAAGATCGGGAATCGTGAAAGCAGAAGTGCAATTTATAATAATTAACTGCTAGTCATCATTTTTTATTATTTAAAATTGACTTCTCAGGTAGAAAGTCGATGTACGTAATCAGTTTACGAAAATTTTGAATTGTAAGTTTTATTTTCTGTTTTGAGGAATTAGTGTTTCAGTAACTTGATGGCGTACTCTCCGCTTCAACCTCATTTTTATTGCCCATTCAGGGATTGTAAATGAGAGAATACATACGTGGCAATAATTTTCTATATTATCTCATTCAACTTTTCACTTACCATTTTTATACGTTGCTCTTTTATAAATCATTGAGAAATGTCCATTCCTCTGTATTCAAAGTGTAAAAGCTCATTTGTAATTTAAGATCTGATTTCTTATGCTAGTGTTTTTCCGAATGTTCTCTATTCCGCTTCTTTGAGAGCACTTGTGACTTATGAGTCTTCCCGCAATTTTTTTGCTAGTTGATTTTAACTCAATAAATATAATCTGTCGATAGGGGAGAGTGTAGTACCTCGGGATACTTTCCACTGAAACTAAATCTTCAAAGGAAGTTTCATGTTGATTCAATATAAACACGTTAGGCATATAGCTACATATGTGGCAGTTTCTAAAAAAAGGGGTAACTTTGTCGATCAATCAAAGTCTCAGAAAATGAGAAAAAAGAAAAACAAAATTTTTTGGTTAAAAAAATCAATTTTGAGATTTTGGTTGATTTTTATAGAAAAAACATCGTAATAACGAAGAGACAAAATTTATGCGCGTGAGAGAGAAGAGAATTATGAAAGAGAATGAGAAAAGAATGCGAATGTCTGCGTTCGCTTCTTCACGGTTTTTTGGAGCTAACGATTACATGCGATGTTCCGAATTGTTACCACATAGAAGAGCAAAAAATTACTTTTCCAACAAGCCCTCGTCGAAGCTGGTAACATGACTCGGTGGCGAGTTACGGCCGCTTAAAGGAGTGGGAGAAAAAGGTGTGTCTAACTTTGGACGCGTTTTTCCTGAAAACTTGTTTTCGCGCGTTCTCGTTACACTCATCCTTGACCGCTTGTATCTCCGCAAAGAAAAACGCTACAGATCTCGCCGATAGCTCCTTGGAACGGACATTCATTCCTCTATTACGTATTAACCGTAACTCAAAATTCGTCGGATGGACAAAGTTACCCCTTTTTATAGAAACTGCCACATATCTTGGCCACAACTTATCAACATTTGCGTTCTGTCACTTGTATACAAAGGTTAAACATTAATTTTTAATTTACCAACTCTTGTGCCCTAAGATGCAAAACCAGCGTTGTACCTCAGGGCACAGAAATAAAACTGGAATATCAGTTTTGCATTAATTATGAACCCATAGACGTAGAAGAAGAGAAAACACCGAATTAATTTCATGAAGTAATCATTAGAATCCATTAAATCAGAACTGTCAATTTTTGCCCCCGTGCCACTGCATGGTAACCTTGTAGGTATGCCATGGCTTTAGTTCCTTTATGAATGTGTAGAGAATCAAGAAATGATATTTCTGATGAATGGTTCATACTTTGAAGCTGTCCCAAGGTACAGGTTTTGTGTCTATCCTGAGGTACATGAGATGACTTTTTTTTAAATAGTTATTTCTATAATATTTGCAAATAAGCAAATGAAGAAATGACCCTAAAAGATATCAAAGAAGAAGTGATAATTACCACCTAGAATAAATTTTTGAATGCTCAAAATCACTTGCTAAAACAGCCACAAAATTTACATTCATATCTAGTTGAAAAAAACAGACTTTTAAATATGAAGTTTTATTAATAAAATGACAGTGGAAAAGCTAATATCTGCAGCTTCCCGAAGTACTACCATGCCCAAGATACACTACTCTTCTACCAATAATCAGTGCAAGTATTTCAGTTATTTTGATATGTAAAATTAATTTTTGTATGCTTTTTACATAAATTTAACTGCAAACGTATTTGAGCGCTATCACTTCGCAATTGGTCCTGAAATATTTTATTCTGCGAATTACGACGCATATTTCGAATTTCCACTTTCAAGTACAGTAATATCGGCTTGATACGATTTTGTAAGGAACCGCGGTTTTAAACGGTAAGCAGGAAATCATTATGCGGGAAGCGGAAAAAATTTGCTCTTCCTCAGATTCGTGCGTTCATTAATGACTTATGTTCATGAGACAGTTGAACGACTCAGCAGTGGATGGAAAAGGCGTCTGTTTTACAGGTTGACAAGCATTTAGTTGTTAGGAAAGATTATAGTCAAACTAGCGTGTACACAGTTGCCATGCTATTTTGTATTAATCCCAAGACACTTTTTCTTTAGAAATGTGTCACCATTTGAATGTGAAGGTGGATAATTTAAAATAAGATAGTAATTCCAAACTTAAGTGCTTGTTACTTCTATAGGTGTACGAGCTGCCATCTCATACTACCCTACACCTATGTAAACTTCAACTGAATTCGAAATGATACCACATTAGCTCACGTTGAAAGCAAATCGGTGCGTCACCGTCTTATTTAGTACGTTGTAATATTCAACTTGAAAATGTTATACTAAATTTTAGTAAATACTATATTATGTCAAAATGGCATTTTCAGTAAGAATAAAGGTCACAAAATGTAGCACCACACGTCGCGGTTACTCAGAACATAACATTTTCACCTGATATTATAGAGACAATTTGGACTCACCTCCCTTTTCATTTTGAGGAATTCCTCAGAACCTACGAGGTCAGTTTCTCCGTTTCTGTGTAATTAGGTTGAGAAAAAGCGCTTGCATGTGTTCCATTTTTAAAATTTTTGAAAAATTACTTGTGACAAGACAGTAAATTTGGATTCTCCTGAAAAAGTCCAAATCATTCGAGGGCTCTCTATACTGAATTTCGAAAGATTGCAAAAAAAAAGTCTGTAATCGATTCAATAGTGGAAAATACATCAATTAGTTGGAAAAAACATTCAGTTGTTAAAAAATGAAAAACATTCGTCGCAACAGAACATGCAAATTTATGTGTCACTTTTGTCAAGGGCAATCAACATTTGCACCGTATATTCGCCAAGTTTCCTTAATGACATGAATTTCAGTTGGAAAGTATTTTAAAGCAAAGTACATTGAAAACAAATACATAGTAGGTACATTTTGATAACAATATCTTGGGCGTTGAAAATGTTGTACACGGTTGTTTGGATGGATACATAATACATTTGGTCCATTTCTACCTGAGCGCGCCTAATACAACTCGAAATTTAGGAGGAGTCCAGTTTTATACCACTTCTCTAGTATTTCTTGAAATTTATGGAATTACATATAGCATTTAAGACGGCACATCACCGATCTCTTGATCTGCTTTTAAACGTGAGCTGATGTGTTGACAACTCATGTTCAGCTGAAGTTTGCATGTACACAGATATATTAGGGATGTGCCTTGGAAAGAAATTTATAAATTTTTCCAAATAAATGTCTTTCCGGAAAGAAATAATGAAAATGTGTGGAAACATTGGAAATTTTCAAATTTTTGTATGAAAACATACTCTTCTTTCATGTAACTTACACACCTTCTTTGATGAAAATCTGAGCCATTAAATTAAAATTAAAGCTGTTTAACTATATTTTGTTCTTGAGTTGAGGATAGAACTATGGAAGTAGTTCTCGATTAAATCTTATTCAACAATTAAGGGAGTCTTATGTCAAAAAATTCTTCAATACTTATGGATTCAACTGAACTAATTAAAATCCTGTACAGTGGCTAGGAAATGGAATAAAAATTGATTCTTCAGTCTTCATTTAGTATTTATTTTCGTGAAATAATTCTAAAAAATGATAATAATTTGTATTATTTTCTCATGAATAATTACAATGTCTAATGTATGAGAAGAAAAAGTTATCAGTTTGATATTTTATGTGGTAGTAGCTAGTACCCTTAGGATCTAGAAAGGAAAAAAGATGAATTCCAAGAGTATACATCATCTTCTAAAATGTTCTAAAGCTTATTACAGATCGTCCAGAGATTAAATTCAGCGAGAAAGCCCAACAAAAAAAAAATTAGAAAATGGAAATCTTGGAAAGAAATGAACGATATTTTTCTTTCCAAAAATTTATTACTTTTCCAAGTAATATTTCCGGAAATATTTCCAAGGCACATCCCTAACACAGATAGAGTCGCACAAGAGTGGTGACAACTCACATACTGAGAAGTGGTGGTAAACACGGAAGTCTGAATTTACTATCATATGTTAGATTATACAACTTTAAATACAACAACTGATGACATGTTCTTGAATACAAAGTGTCTTGGAATAGTGCGATGTAGCATATATTATACCAATTGAACGCTGTTAAGTGTAACAGAACCAACCGACTATTTGTTGACAAAATGAGTTATTAGTATCAGTATCATTGGAAAGAACGTAAAAAGTAGAATTTTTCAAAATTGCCCCCCCCCCATTCGAAAAAGTGTACTTATGTTGAGAAAAGATTATCAGTAAACGCTGTGTCATATAGTTTCTACATGGCTCCTGAACTTCGAATCTCGTGTCCTCAAAAAACAGATTTTGTCGGTTGGTTCTGTTACGCTTAACAGTGTCCAGTTGTGCATGTGCGAGCCTGATTATAACCTTACAGAAATTACATTGTTCTAATAATGTAAACACCGTACTTGAAAGCGAGAATTCGAAAGGGTGTTGGAATTTGTAGAATAAAAGATTTGAGGACCAATTTCATTGTTACATGTCCCAAAAAGATTATCTTTTTGAAATTCAGCTTTCTTATTTTAAATCTTAATTGACTCCAGGAACAGGATCATGACATGATTACCGTTTAATATTTCATTGGCTTACATGACTGCCAATTTACTTCTAAGAATGTGGAGGAGACTATATCTTGTTTTCATGCGTATTGTTATTAAGAGCTTATTCTTCTGTACTTCAAACTTGTGGAAGATGATAAACATGACAAGTTAGTGTGATCCGTTGGATCTAAATTTCTTTCTTAGATACCTATTAGAAAGAAAAATTGTACTCTTATGTACCTAGAATGTAAAACAGATTGTACCTATGTTTTCACTGTATGTGAAATAATCAAAATTTCGATCTACTTGTATCATGTATAGTACATAGTACTACACAACAATTTGAAATTTTTCAAAAAACAATGGCATGAGAATACATGATTCTATATGTATTTTCAACGAGGAATTTAATTCCAATGATAATTTTTTGATTATAGTTCATTGTTTTTTCCTATCATGCCAATTTTAGTATCATCAAGATAATACTACTGATCAAACAACCATACGCGTTCAGTATTGTTATCAGTATCAGTGTAGCTATTCCTGCACGACAAAAAGGAATAAACCTTGAAAATTGTAATAAAATTTTAATTTTGAATATGGAAAACGAGAGGTTCTTGAGAAAAATGGATAGCGCCATCGTATTCAGCATTCAAAATACAGCTGAAATCATATAATCTCATCCCATTGTTTTTTATGCTGTTGTGTAGTGTGATTATCTAAGTGTATAGGATTTGATCAGTAAACCATGTAGATTATTTGACTCGATCATTGTGATTTTTCAAGTAGGTGTTTTGAGGAAGTACCCGAATAGAATGTAATTTGAAATCTGTAAAATTTTGGAGAAAATTAGCACAATTAAAAGTAGCCGTGTGTAACATAATTTCTTTTTAATTAGATTGTTTATAAAACATTGAATATATTTCTTTTTGGTTTACTTTTGTTTTACAATTTTATTATCTGTTTGTTGCTGGAAGTGCCTCATGAATCTTGCTAGTTGTGAACATATTGTAAAACACAGCCTACATACCGTGGTGTAGGATTCTGATTTTTGAATCTTAAAATGTATTTTGGTGTAAGTCAAAATATGCTTAAAATGTCCTCTTGATACATTTTTTTTTAAATTATTATTTTCGGTTTTATTTATGGCCGGCGGAAACTTTATTGTTGTTGTTGTTGTTGGTAGGAAGGGGGATATTAGACCGCAAATATACCGACTGAGCCCCCCCCCCCTCCCTAAAAAAAGAAGATAATGTCGACTGATGTTCACCACCTCGCGCCTTGTGCAGCAATCTTTGCTGTAGACCATTTTTTTAAATACAAGCTATACTCCTGTACTCTTGTTTTCTTTTGCTTTCTTTTTTCAAAAATAGGATTGAGTATCACCTTTTCAGCATATGCTAAGCGATGAAAGAAGCAGTGTTGGTAGATAGAACGATTCCTTTGTCATCTTGTCAGCTAAGCTTCTTTTTTTTTTACATTTTGAGTTTTATTATCTTCAGAATTTTGTCATTTTGTCTTCCTTTTTATTATGTCGCTTAGCGTAGTTCATCATTCAAACGTTGATGAACTAACTGTCATTATTTCTTTGTCATCTTGTCATGCCATTGCATTTATTTTTGGTCCTGACAAAAGACAGTCCAAGGTTTTGTCATAATATGACAAGATTTAATGTCATTTTGTAATTTGATCTATGTCTAGCAACACTGGAAAAAAGCAGACATAGCATACTCAATCACTTGATTTCTGGGTTTCCCCATTTGCTTTTCATTGGAAATTTTGGAAAGAGAAATTCCAGTTTCCTATTTTTTAGCAGGGGGGGGGGGGCAATGAGAATTGGGAATTTTTGTTTCAATGCTCCAGCACATTAGGATCTTTTCACAGGGTATACTTGCAACGTCGCAGGTCGCAAGCATCGCAAATTCGCAATAGCGAACTTTTCTTTTTTCTTAGGTTTTACAATTTTTGTACTGTGAAAAACTAGATTTTTAATTGAGCCAAAATCAAGCCAATATTGTACAGCTTACGCTGTCTTAAGCCACGACAAATTTCTCCGAAATAGCTTACAGCTTAATTTAAGAGATATCATCGACTTTTCAGCTTATGGTTTATAACTTTCAGCTGGTTTTCCATCTATGCGCGCCGCTGTGTATTTAATGCGTTGGTAACAAAACGTGAACCAAAATGGCGGCCTAGCATACCTATCAGAGTTGTTACGTTTAAAACATTTGTTTTAAACAGTCTTTAAAACATGGTTTAAACAGTGTTTAAAACATATTTTAAACACCAGAAAAAAACAAAAACATGTTTTAAACCAAAGACCCGTTTTAAACGTATTTTTTGTTTAAAACGTTGTATTTTTCGTTTTTTGTTTTAAACACGCTTTTTGTTTGATTTTAGTTTTTTTAGAGAAGTTGAAAATTTGAAATAATTGTCTCATTGAATCACAAATCTTGTATTTAATCAATGCAACCGAACACAATACACATCACAGGAACTTATTTTTATCTTATCTTTTATAAAAGTAAAAACATGAAAGAGAAATTGAGTTTTTCAGAAAAACTTATCATTAATTTAATGGTACATTATCAGTCCCAATTTGGTATACCACTGTTGTGCATAACAGGCGAAAAAACATAAAAAGCCAAGAAAAAATATATGAATTGTATTCAATTTTTTTGGTTTTAAACAGTTTAAAACACGTTTTAAATGTGTTTTAAACAAAAAAAAAACGTTTGTTTTGTTGGTTAAAAAAACTGTTTTTTTTTTTTGCAACCCTGATACCTATGTGAAACTATAGGGCCCTAATTTCACTAAAGAAACAACAGCATGCAGGAATATGCAGCATCCAGAAATTTATGTGTTTGGAAAAAAGAATCTAAAAATCGTGATTCTAATGGCTCTTTTCTTAAATCACAGTAACCATCCAACGATCCGGCAGCCTGCTAGCTGCTTGCTGTAAACAACCAGTGTTGCAGGTAAGACGTAACTGCAAATCAACTTGATATTCTTCTTACTGACAGCACTGGTCATTATCATCCTCAAAATCAGGTAAATATCCCGAAAAATAATAATTACTACCGAATTCCTGATCTTTCTTCGTAAGGTGATTCATTTCAATAAACGTGTCAGTATTTTCGTGGATTCATTTCTGTGTTTTCCTCAATATTATCTACTTAAATAGTAAATTTTTCATTGTATTCTACTAACCATGTCTAAATCGGTAAAATATACTTTTCACTTATTGTTCACTTACAGTGTGATTCACTTATACAAATAACTACGTATCTTATCAACTGAATGAATATTCCTTACTCACTATTTCAAAAATTTCATTACAGGTTACATACTCGGAGGACCAGTTAGCTGGTAAGTACTAAACGTCAATAGGCACTGGGTAGTGTAATAAAATACGAGGACAACGAATAACGTACAATCACGCCTGTACTGTATGTTTCCATATTTGGTTATGAATTAACAAGTTACCGTTTGACGTAGAATTAATTAAACCGTTGATCTCGTTCTGTATCGAGCCCGTAACGTCTAGTTGTGACTCGTTTCATTTGGAAATCGCTTGTTTGAATTTGTAGTGTTCGTCTTAAAACTTTCATTATGTACGGCTACGAATCGATTAATCGTGTGATTACGTCTTTGGAAGGTAAATTATTGAACTACTATCAACTACCGTTGAAATTCACTGCAGATGAGTTCTGAATTGTTACTGTTATTTATGTATTCAGATTGAATAGAATTTCTGATTCACAGTACAGTATTCGTTAATTTGTGGTAGATTTCCTTTTTTGATTATTGAATGATTGAATCAGTTAATACGGTTGTTTACGAAGGCTTGAGAAAATCTGGCTTCTGATACTCGATGGTATCGGTGAAAAGGCTCTAGTAAAATGTATACAAACGACTCGGTTAACGAACAGGTACATTTGTTGATCCATTCTAATTCCTCTGTGTTGTTTGCAGAAATGCAAGAGACATTCCAGTTGTTCGACAGCCGAGGAGACAATAAAATTCATATCTCTCAAATCGGCGATGCTCTGAGAGCGTTAGGTCAAAATCCTACCGAATCTGATGTAAAGAAGTTCACGCATCAGCACAAACCAGGTAAGATTACACTGAGTATTTTTTGTCGCCGAAATTCAATTTGCAATATCACTTGTTACGAAATAATTCGATAGATGAACGAATCAGCTTCGACGTTTTCTTACCAATCTATCAAGCCATTTCCAAGGGTCGTTCATCAGACACTGCCGATGATTTTATCGAGGGCTTGCGTCACTTTGATAAAGATGGAAATGGATTCATTTCGTCAGCTGAACTGAGACACTTGTTAACCACCCTAGGTAATGTATATGTACGGTTATGATTTCTCGTGATTAATGAAACTGAATGGCAGCTTGTTGAGTAGCGAAGTGTGAATTATACTGTTGTCCTGTTCGAATGTTCTGACTGCGTATAACTCTCGAATAAGGTCGCCAAGTTGACGTTGTTATGACAATCGCATTTTTCTGCTGACGGTATTGTTCCTATTTGCTTAGCGGTTTGCAGTAATTACAATTACAAACGTCGTTATCTGCACTGTGTTTTAGAGTATTAGCCAGTTTATGTACATTAATTTGCTTGAAAGGTGGTTGAAGTTTACTGATGAGACTGCGTGGAGGTTCTTGGAAATTATCAAATTTCTGGTTCCTGTATCAAGCGAATCACTGAGCGAAAAAAGCGTGCTATCTAGTTAGCAGCTTTGGTTTTCTTCACTAGAGTATCGTTTTTCAAACAGGTCATATCGCGTATGGAGTTTCTATAAAAAGATGAGGCTTCTTAGAAAACCGGTACTCGTTATTCTTCAGCAGTTGTGTCCCTGTTCAGGAAAGCCGTTTCTGCATCATGTTGTTCGATTCATGAGTTACAGGAAACAGCTAGCGACATTATTACTCTAAAGCTGATCATTTGTGCTATCAGAGAATTGTTAGCAGGTGCTTTAACTTGCGGATTTTTCGAGATTTCAAGAGATCCGGACCGCAGCAAGGACACTCGAAGTTACAAAAAACGAGAGAGTATAGAGAAAGCACGTGTATTCATCACTTGATAGTAAAAACAGATCTCCGTGCGTGTTATTCATAACCTGTAACTGAACTAAACTGATGTGTCCTACCTGGCCGTTCGAGGTAGAAAAGGAAAGTGTGCCATGAGAATAAGAAAAAGAAGAACGTAGTTTGGGAAAGACCAGGGACCGGAAGTGCAGGAATGCAGAAGACGAAAGATGTTTGTTAGGCGCTCGCATCATGCTATGCAGGAAGTAGTCAGGCAGGACGATTTATATGAAAATGTACTTTGGAGAGGAGAGGGTCGCTGCAAATATTCGACTGTAGAGGATAATTATTGGGTTTGAAGCGAGCCACTGTTCTGAAACCTATCTTGACATGACTCACGAATGAAACTAAAAAGCTAGTTACATTATTACTATAAAGCTGGTCATTCTTGTCACCTGAGAATTGTTAGCAGGTGCTTTGCCATTCGACTACAAATGATAAAAAGGATGTAGGTACTAGTACAATCCAATTTAAAAATCATATTGTTTCATTGGGCTTGAAAACAGAATGTTAATGTATTGAAAAATTATGAAATTTCTGGGCGATAATTATAGAGCTGATCACAGACGCTCAATATCCATTAATGAATTTTTGGCCCGAATTCAGATTCGATTCTCGGTTCTTGAACACCTCTGACGTTGACCTTCATTGTCGGAACACGGTATTTTGGTACAGAGAAAGAAGTCATCAATTCATGCAAATAGATTGATGTATCATTCTGTATTTTGCCAGCTTAATTAGCTCGGCGACTCGTAGAATAGCCGTAATTCATTTTGTTGTTTTTAATTTTTTAAATAATTCATTGAAACTTGAATCATATTATTTTGGTATTTTCAATGGTGCGTCTTACTGGACGACGTTAACATTTCAACGAGCAAATTATGTGTCATTGCAGACTGATTAATCACGTTTGGTATTTATGTTTGCATTGCTTTATTTCGAGATACGAACACGTTTTTATTCATTCTGTAGGTGAAAAACTAACCGATGAAGAAGTAGAGCAGTTGTTAGCCGGACAAGAGGACTCCCAGGGTAATGTAAATTACGAAGAATTTGTGCGCCTCATCATGTGTGGTTAATTGAATTATTGTTATAAAAGCTATTTATTCTATCGAAATTATAAACTGTGTTATTATGCGTACGTTAAGTTTAATTAGTTTCATCTTTTATAAATTACAAAACTGTGACTCTATGTAATTATTGTGAGGTTGAAGAAATGTATTTAAATATTCGTGTATACAACATTCATGTATGCCAACCTTTCGATTCCGTTTTCTTGATTATTGTAATCCATCTTTATACGTTTAATCAGTGATGTTTTATTTCTTGTATTAGTGTATTGGTACTCGCATTAACACTTGTATTTATATTTTTACCCTTTACCTTTCATTTTCCCTGGTACCTACTAATACTAAAAGTAATTTTATACGAGAATTAGTTTTAAAAACTAAAAACGGAATTATTAAAAAAAATGTACCTAAGGTTTTGATAAGAAATGATTTTATACTATTTATTTGTCTTGCATGTAACACGAGTGCGATGTTGTATGTGGTTGGTTTCGCTGGATCCCACTTGGATTCCCCCCAGTTGTTCATTTTTTATCTTGCTAGCACTGATTATTATGATTCCTGATGCTACAATCAGTTTACCAAGAAATCGATGCCAATGTGATATCAACTCTATTAGTAAGAAGTTATCCCTCAATCTTCAAACTACTACTCACATTAGTAAAACTTATTCTACTTAGCCAACATTATGTTCTTCAAAATCCTGTACAATAAGATCTACTTATAAAATGTGATCTATACCAACCTACTTATAAAATAGTATTGAAATTGTCAGTACTGTTCATTCCCATATGTTAAATTATGATTAAGTAGACAAATGTTTTTTTTTGTTTCCAAAATTCCTATCATCTTACGCTCCAGTACCATTACTCGTGGATCGAACTGCAATCCTGTTTTAACGGTTATGATGTTTACGTCACTAAACTATAACTGCGAGTATACTTTTCAATCCGGATGCATAGTTTGTCGGCGTTAGCAATAAGGGTTATTCTATGAAAACTGTCTCTACTTCTAATATTCCAGAAATCTTATTATTGTTGCATACTGTAAGTATTCCTTGCTTCCAGTGCCATATCCATATCGTGGCGGACGTCAACGACCAAAACGATAATGTCGCACGGCTTTTGGGGAAAGGTAGTCGTAATATTTTACTATTGCTTTCCTCATTTTGTTGTCTTAAAAGTCGTTCCTTCTCTATGGGGAAGACATGTAGGTACGTGGATCATTACTAGCCACATAGCCACGCGTCTCATAACGCCTTCTCATAATAGTGGTAACTGGGTATAAAGCCTTGTTCTTGAGAACTAGCGAGGGACTGCAGAATACACTAGCTATCCAACTCGATTAGTAACGCTGCAGTCCCCCAGTTCGCTAAAACGTTTGGGAAAGAGAGTCGAAACTAGGGCACTAAGGAGATGAGTGCGACCAACCGGCAATTTTATTCACTGTGTGCTTAAGCGCCGATTTAAATACCAGTAAAAGCAGTTCTCAAAATCGTTCTGTGAGTGGTATATCCATTTGTTTGAATCGTAAGTGTATTGTCCGAAACGATTGGAAACCAGGGGCCGAAACAGCGCGAAAACTTGGGGAGAGCTGAAGCCCCAGCGCCTGAAATAACTTTATAAAAATCGTAAAATCGTAGCGCCCCCCCCCAAAAAAAAAAATTAATAATAATAAATAAAATAAAAACTAGATCTTTTCTCTGTAATAGGTACTTTCTTTGTAAGAAAAAAAAGTCATACTGTATTAAGGTTAATTTAAAAAATAAAATTTAGGGGGGCTAATTTTGAAACCCAGGGGGGCTTAGCCCCTCTTAGCCCCCTTCTATTTCCGCCCCTGTTGAAAACCTATGTAAAAGTTGATTTATGGTTTGGGCACAAATATCGTTTTTCTTTTCACTATTCAACCTTAAGTACGGACATTTTAGGAATTTTTAAAATCTTTAAATTAGACCCGAACCGTCAATACTGGTAGTTGTGAAAAAAAAATGATTTCTGTGCACCAAGTTCATCACAGATCACCTTTTTGATGGTTTTGCAATTGTAACTCTAACAAATGGATAGGTACATCGTTCTAAAAATGACTTTGAATAGGACCACATATGGACATGTGCATTAAGTTTCAAAAAAGTTCAAGTTCAGTTCACTTAAAAATAAATAAAAAAAAGTAGGTATTACGTTTACTGCAGGAATAATGTCGTTCACGCTAAAAATTCATTCGCTCGTATAGGTAATTATTTAGTTTTTTATTTTGAGGGTAAGCTGTAGAGAATGGTGGGGGGGGGGGCTAACTTCAACCTTACTTGCCCACAGGCCCGTTGCCAGTCCATCATTTGTGACAAGGCAACTTTTCCAACTCCCTCCCCCTCCAAATTTTTTTTTATTGAAAAATACATTTATATAATTAGGTATATATTTTCGTAAAAATTACACTCAACAGAATGAAACTTACAATTAATATAATTGTAAACGTCGCGATCGTTTTTGAAATTCACGTAAGAAATTTTCGACTTCAATTTTTTCTGTTCTTTTCTTTTCATATGGAAGTACAGTAAGATTCGACTCCCTTCCAAATAACATGCTTTGTCTGAAGGGAGTAAGAATTCTATTTAAAACGCTGAATGTAGCTTCGCATGTGGACGAGGAACGTGCAAATACACAAATGGTGTTATATAATTTATAGGTCTTTTTAAATGCAACTTTTTGTTTATATAATTCTGTCAAATAATTTTTTGTAGAAATATATTGTTGTCGGCAAAATAACGTTTGACACAGATAATCTCCTCTTAAGAAGGTTTTTGAATATTACTAATCAGACGTGGGTCGTCTTTAAAAATACAGAAATCAACGTTCATGTGTCGCGTTTGAGCAAAACGCGAGACAAAATGGACGCTATTCAGCAAAAGGGAACCAACTAGCAAAATCCGCTTTTTTTGAACACGTGATACGAAGTTCAAGAGCCTTGTAGAAACTATATGACATGACGTTTACTGATAAGCTTTTTTAAACGTGAGTACACATTTTTGAATCGGGGTCCAATTTCGAAAAATTCTACTTTTTACGTTCTTTCCAACGATACTAATAACGCATTTTGTTTACAAATGTTGGTTGGTTCCCTTTTGTTGAATAGCGTCCAAATGTTCTGATATGTTATCATCATCGCAGCGATCTCCTTCGAGAAGAAGTTAGAATGAAAGCAAAGAGGGAAGGGTAGAGCGCCTATGACAGACAAGTGTTGACATACGCCATTTTATATCCAAAAGCGCCCGACGATGCCGAATTGACTAGGCGGTACACTCCGCATAGTCGGATCCGGCATCGACGGGCGCTTTTGGATCCAAAATGGCGTATTGGGATTTAAACTTAGAGTTTCAAGTATTGGCAGCCCTGCGATTTGTTTGAGTGATCATGTATGATTTACCGTAAGCGTGTAGCAAACTTCAACCATCATTAAATCGATTAGAAATTCACTTTTAAAGAAAATTTGTTCTAAATTCGACTGTATCATCACCAAAAAATTAAATTATAATCAGTTCTACTGGCAGAGTAATTTTTACTCGGTTTTTTCCCCACTGAAGATATTGCAGTGTTTCTATTTGAAAGTACACATGATCACTCACTCATTTTCACCCGCTAACACCTGCGCAGGTAATTTTGCAGCTCACTCTAGTGCAGGTTTAAATCCCAATGTCTTCACTCGTGTATTCTAGCGCTTTAGGAAGGGTACGCTGTAGGTGGCAATCAGTGTAGCCAAACGGGGATGCTACGTCGCTACTTACTAGCTTCGCCAGGATGGTTAATTTGAAATTTTTTGCTTGAAAATAGCAGTTAACAAATTTACATTTTCTATGACGGTATGGATAAATAATGTTGGATGAAGATTCCGGTCAAAAATTATTGTTTATCTGACCAAAAAAGACTTCAATACTAATTTTTCATTTTTTTGCTAGACAAGGCAAGCGCACTTGAGCCTTGTCTGCCTTGTTGCTGGCTATGGGCCTGCTTGCCCACTTATGCCTATGAGAGTAACATATATCTAAGTACAGCTGTGTGTACGAATAAATTGAATTGCATCAATTCATGTAAAAATTGAATAATTAATGAAACAAGAAAATTCGTCTTTTTTATTTAAACGATACAGCTTTGCTGAATCGCTTGGCACTTCAGTAATTTTTATCTTAATTTAACCCAGAGTCCTTTAGAGATCGGTTCATGTGGAAATCTATCGCTGTCTGCTGCTAGTTCTGATCCTGTTGGTATAAAGGCGATGGTGTATACTGATTTGCAGCTCCATTCGTGAACATGACGAAGCTCAAGCAGATTATCACCAAGAATATTGCAGTCGCTTTTTGGAGATACGTCATGTGGTTACTAGTTTTGTGTACACCTGTCAAAAAAGGTATAAACTGGTTTAGCTTTAGTCAATTCTCAAGTTTTGAACACAACACATTAGCCAGAAGCAAAAGGTATGAGAGTATTTTCAACGATGCAAGTCAAACTAGGAGAGACCTTCTGTAGGTATACTAAGACGCTGGCAATCATTATCTTATTGTCGGCGGGGGGGGGGGCAACTTTGATGTAATCATTTTTTATATTTTCTCGTCAATGAAGATATTTTACAACAAATATACTTCATTTAAAAGCAAACGAAGTTAGCCTTATATAATCCTGACGAGGTTTATTCGTTCAATCAAGGATCCTATGTCCAACAGCGAGAGTTGTAAATGAGATTGGAAGCTGAAATTTGGATGTGTTATTCGGGGAGCAAAATAAAGATCAAGTTCGAAGATAGGCCTAATTGAACTATTAGGGGACATGTAAAAGGCCGACATATGTTTTTCTGAGGAAAGGGGCATTCGATGCTATATTCGGCTGTAACCGTGACCTTTTTTCATTATTTCTGGTGCCCTCCGGTACCGAAGTTCCCCTTACCTGCAGTATTCCTTCAGATTGGAGGTATGTTGCAACAGTGACGAGTCAAAAATCTGAAAAACAAAACAAAATGACATTACATTGAATCCGGATCAAATTGGTAGATGTATTCTCTAGAGTCCGTATATATGGACGCTCTGTTAAAAGCGTAAGAGGGAACCAACCAGCAACATCTATTTTTTGATGACACGTGATTCGAAGATCAAGAGCCATGTAGAAACTATATGACATAGCGTTTATTAATAAGCTTTTTTCAACATGAGTAAACATGTTTGAATCAGGGCCCAATCTTGAAAAATTCTACATTTTACGCTCTTTCCAAAGATACTAATAACCCATTTTGTTTACAAATGTCGGTTGGTTCCATTACCCTTAACAGCGTCCATATTACAATACGTATGTGCACTACTTATTGAAACTATAACTATTTAAGCCTTTCATACCCCTTTCTAAGTGGTGTAATGTACCCTTTACTGTGATACATGTATGACGTTGAATTTTTATTTCTTGTCTTCAGAATGGTTCGCAATCAAAGAGGTCATTCTTCAGGTTTCATGATCGCAGGTAAAACTTATTTTGACGCCTTTTCATAAAAGCCAGGGACGTACCGAAGGGTTTTGCCTGGGGGGGGGGGGGGTAAAGTTGTGAACGTTCCAACTGACTCAACTAAGAATTCCCACATATCAAAGCCAAAAAAAAAATCTTTCGACCTGTTGAATTTTTCCAACTGACTCAACTCAAAATTCCCAAGTATTAATGCAAAAGAAGAGAAACCTTTTGACTTGTTCGGTTTTCCCAACTTCTTAACTCAATTCCCAAGTATCAAGCAAAAAAAAAAATCTTCTGACTTGTTGGATTTTTCCAACTCGCCTGACTGAAATGGTAAATTTTCTCAACTGCTGAGTGAAAAATTCCTACAGGGGGATAAGTTGCCTCCGCCCCCTTTATCGGTACGTCCCTGATAAAAGCCAAATACTACGAGAAGGCACTAGCGGAACCAAGCTGTGTGCTCTGTATACACCGGGGTACCTGTTCATTTTCCAAAAAAAATATTCGCTTGTGTTTGTGTAGTTACTTTGTCAATACATTCCAAAAAATATTAATTTATTGTTAGAATGTCTGAGTCATAATTTGTAATTATCTAGGTACTTTATGTTTAGTGTGATTTTCAGGCCCGTAGCCAGCCATCTGCGGTAGGAGGTGCTGACTGTTTACCGGGGGGGGGCTAAGGACCACATAGTATATAATGTGAAGATCTACGACGCAGTGGTGTATCCAGGGGCAGGGGGAAGAAGGAGGTGAATGGCTTACAAGGCACCTGAAATTGAATGTAAAATATGCAATAATGAGCAATTTTTCGTCTTGAAAACACGTTTTTTTCCGAAGAATTTTCGCCCGAGAAATAATTTCATACCTTTCCTCTAATATCGGCGATTTTTAAAAAAAATACCTCAATTATCGACTTTCTCTCTCTTAAAAATCTTACTCCCCCCCCCCCCGAGTACCAAATTAATTAACCAAGTTTTGTTCTAAATTTTAAAACGTTTCTGCGATATTAATTCTCTTCATCCCTTCTTTCTTTCTCGTTCAGCGTAATGATGATTTTTTTAATGGTGGTATCGATTCTTTAATTAAAAATTATATTTCATTAGGTACTTTGAGATCTATATTCTATACTACCTATTAATGATCGCAAGTAAAACTCATTTTGACGCCTTCTCATAAGCCAAATACTACTAGAAGAGCGGTGTGCACTGTATGCACCGAGATACCTGTTCATTTTTCAAAAAAGTTACTCTTTTTCAATACATTCCAAAGAATATTAATTTTTTGTTAGAATGTCTGAGTCATAATTTGTAATTATCTAGGTGCTTATCCATGTTTAACGTGATAACGTGATCATTTCATTTATTTTTATACTATTCTTTAATTAAAAATTATATTCCATTAGGTACTTACTTTGAGTATCCATACTGCACATGTTTTCTTATTTTCACTTTATAAAATTTGTTGACACAAAATAAAGTATTATTATTATTATTATTATTATTATTATTTTTTATATTTTTTTTGGGGAGGGGGGGGGGTAAACATTGTAAATTTTACAAATTTGAAAAAGGAGATATATCATAAATGTTTGAAAAGTGGCACACTTGATCGAGATGTGTCTAGTTGTGCCAGTGCAAGAAGGCAACGAACTTCTTTTATATTGAGTACCTAATACCTGCTTTACAATCCTACATGTACATACATCAAAATAAGTAATCTAAGCTAATGTAGGCCTAGGTTTTCACAAATTGTACGTTGGACTTAATTTAGTTCATTTTTATTAGCTTATACCAACATGTTGCAATGTGCCTCAGTACCTGTTGTAATGTACCTTGCATTTTTTAGAAGGGGATTGGTTGCCACACAATCTTGAAAAATTAAAAAACAAAATAAATAAATAAATAAACGCCAAACACGAAATCGAATAAGTCAACTGAAAGTGCAATATCTGAACAACACTGTGACATATTTTTCAAGTTCCTCTAGAGGACATGGTAAAATTTTTACATGGGTTTGAAAAAAAAAGTGTTGCAACGAACCCCTCCTCCCCTACATGAAAACGTAAAACAATAAAACAAGTATTGCTCTTGGCAGCATGGATGATTTGAAACAAATAGGAACCCCTAAGTTGAAGAAAAGTTTTTGTTTTTTTTAACTAACTCCGAAGAACTTTGGAATTCAATTTTTGTTGTACCATTAAATTTCCAATTTGCCAACTGTACTGCAAATTTACCAGCTTTGAACATTTTCCAGCTTCTTGGAGTCGAATTGCCACCTACCTGGTTCTAGCCCTGTCTGTCACATAGTATTATTGTACATTGACATTTATACGAATTTTAATTTCACCCACTAGAGAAAAAAAAAACACGAATGAATATCTCAATGTGAGGCAACACTGCTGAAACTACCGGCAAAGGCAACCCTGCCCGATGATAAGAAGCGTCGACTCTCGACTGACAAAACCAAGCAAGAAGCAACGGGACACACAACATCAGTCTAAATCGTGAGGCGTTGTGGGGTTGTGTGTCGATGTTCGTGATTTACCGATCGTTTCGAAAAATCGTAATTATGTTTACGCGATAATTTTTCTTAAATAATATACTCCTCTTTAATCACAGTAGTACCCCGTATGATTTCGGTTGTATATTTTTAATATCGTGAAGCAGTAACTCGTCCACCGAATACATTCCTCATTTTCCAGTTCGTATAAATATGGAGGATGTGCAGGCGTAATTAGCGAATTCGCGATAAATTTCGTTCGTATTGGTGCGGTTTGAAAATGTGCGCTGATTTTAGTATTAGTGAGTGTAAACTCGTATTTAAACTTAGCGAAATATCGCAGCCGATATTTGCGGGTAAATGTTTTGTGTTCTCTTGAGTTGAACTTACCTTGGAAAGTTGAGTCACTCTAGAATGCCGAAGATGATATCCTCATCGCCATCGCTCTACTGGATTACCTTCTACTTGCCGATGATACTAGGTATGATTTGCTTTCAAAATTATCTCGCCTGTTATTGTACATAGATTAAGTTGCGAATTCGAGATCGAACAAGATTAAGTTTTGCGAATTCTGGATCGAACATATGTACTGAGTGCCGGCTAAATTTTCACAGCCCTACGTCAGTTGTATTATCAGATGAAACTATATTCTGAATGAGGAAATCGGAAAGTCGGGAAATGAAACTATACCTAAATTCAGTCTTCTGGGTTTTCAATTTCCGAACAGTATTTTTTCTAATAAAGTACGACGTGAGGTGGGCAGTGTTATCCTCCCTGGGGAGCGTGCAAGTTGATTCTCAAATTGCAAACGTTGTATACATCTGAACGGGAAGAATCCATCATAATGATGAATATGGTGCGATGAGTTATTGGAATGTGAATTCTTGTCTCTCAACGTGTTTATATTTGCTTGGAAAATATCAACAGCTATAGCAGTTACCGACGGTAATACTAGGTGTCGTAACAGCTTCTGAGTGGGCTCCTTGTTTTGTGCATTTAAGCTTTACTGTTGCCCTTCTGTCACTTTTTTTGACTTTTGAATACTCGGCTGTTTTGTCATTAATATTAGATTCTGAAAATTGACGATTATGGATGGGCAGATGAAAATTCCCTCTGAAATGCCATCCTTTGAACCTTGGGATCAAATAGGATCTGTTAGCGGTCGACGCTCGTTTCTTGAATTCTCGTGTGCTGTCTCTGCCTTATTACTCATAATACATCATCATATCTCCCTCTGCTACAGAAATTATCTTTTCACTAACGATAGGACTGTGCCCTGACTTTATTTGGGTTTCAGAGATAGATGATGCCTTCCAGAAACTGATACTGAAAGTCCCAGGATTTTTTTTTTAGTGAATTCTCAAAACATTTAGCACAGTTAGTTTACAAATCGCGAAGTTATACAACATCCATTTTGAAAATATAACTGTTCAGACATGAGTTAGAGGCAGGGCCGCCAAGAGCCAAACCGGGCCCGGGGGAAAATCTGCGGGCCTAAACTGAAATTACATTGCTCGTAAAAAGGCATATTGTCTATTTGATAATTATAATTTCTGTGACTGTCCTTTTCCCCTTCTCGGCGGCCCTGGTTAGAGGCCTTTGTCGCGTAATAATTGTTGGTAGGTGGTTACATACTTTTTCCTGGATCTCGTAACCTTTTTTTATACTAAAACAAAAGAAGCAGAAAAGCAAAAGGAAGAAGAAAGAAACTAATAAGTACGTAAAACTTGTATTTGTTTGAATACAGTTCTATTTGAACCATTTGGGAATTCAATAAGTATATTGGTAGTTGTACATCTGTCTGCTTTCTTTAGCCAAAAGTGTTGTCGATTTCAACTTCAATGAGCTGATCATTCATGAAATAGCTCCACCCATCAATTTTTAGAAACACACGAGGGCGGTTAAAATGTTCATTTTCTGCATAAATAAACTTCTTTATTTTCTAATTACGCAAGGTCCTTTTTCATCACATTTCAGTGTACTATAATGCTCGATTTTGTTTGCAAAATCACCAACGCTAGCCTTTTGCTACCTGGATAGTATGCACTTCCTTTCTCCTTTAGATACAAATTATCGTAATGTAATTTTAAGAAGAAGAAAAAAACCTTAGTTTGTTAATTGCTAGGTAATTTATTGTAGTTTAAGCTTAATTTCGAAAATGGTTTCTCAAAATTTGGAAGACAGTTTTACTTATGCATGATGCGTAAAGATTATGATTTAATTACAACGGTGCTGATCCTTTTGATGCTGCACTCTCATATTATTTCGTGTGGACCCCAAGTTTGAGTTTCTGATTGTCATATAAGTATACTTATCTGGTCTAAAAATTTAAAAACATTGCAGTTTTTTTATCAAAAAAAAAAAAATCTCTATTTAAAGAGAAACCAAACAAATAGCATCATCTCAAACCATATCCTACTTAGTAATACCAGTTTACCAGGTATTTTACACTTGTAGAATAGTTACAGCGTAGTACAATTAGAAAAGCGCTGTTATTATTCATGTAAGAACATTGAAATTTGTTGTCAAGTTTTCGACAGAAATAAATGAACAAGATGGCGACAATATCAAGCATTAATTAATATAATCATACACACATCAGGTCACCTGATGAGTATATTTCACTCTCGCTCTGTAAGTACTTTCGTCACTATTTTGCACGGCTATTCACAATAATTCTCTCTTTGAAATTTTGAAGTAAACTTCTTGCATCATATAATCATCATCATGTATTTTTGTAAATGAAGTAGTTATGTGAGACAGTATTCATGAACGCTATTAGAAGTTGAGACAATCTTGGCTGCATGTGAATGAAAATTGGAGGCAATCAGGCATGAGATGAGAGTAGTACTTAGTGAGACAGAAGTCCGAGTTTTTAAATACTCTTATCTACCTGGACAGATGATATCACGTTCAACGCATGATCTTCAAGTTCACTTTTAAATAGAACCACTCCCTCAAAAACATTCGCACTCCAAGCAAAATATGTTACAATTTATCATCTTATTAGAAAAGCCTTTCGCGAGCAGATTCTTCTTTGAGAAACGCTATAATTAAATTTTCAAGTTCGATGTTTATGCAAATCCCATCATTGTTGAACTGATACACCAGACAGCCTATTTGAGCGTTTTTATTATTTTTATTCTTCAATGTTCAGTCATTGCAAACGGAGAATCTCGCATAATATTTAAGTTACTAAAAATGTCTAATGATGACTGAACAGTAAGTACTTCCTTAGAAATAAAAATACTTTTCCAAATTGGCAAAAGGCTGGTGGGGATCGGGGAGATTAGGGTGACCAACTGATTTTTTCAGAAACGCATTTTTAGTAATTGCACATGAAACCTGAGATTCGAGAATAATGCCAGGAAACAGTGTTACAAAACTTTAAAATAAAAAAACAAGTTTGCAACGTATGTCAGTGCGTATGACACTGGGCGGGCGGCACTTCTAGCATAGTTTACAGAATTTAATGTACTTGTGACAGTGTTGACCATCTGAGGATACTTAATTCGTATGCTGGTGGTCATCACGTAGAACTTTTTTTTTTGCACCCAAAAAAAAAACAAGAAAAAACGCATTTCCAAGAAAATGGTACTTAGTAGATATTGTAATTCACACGGTTAAATGATAGAAAAATGGTTTGCGAAAATTGTGTCTCAAATAAGAGACCATTCTCGAATCGTAGTTCGCACTACGTGCTCTCGTTTCCATTGCACTACTGCTCTCTACCAAACCCGGACAATTGTCGCATTACTCTGTTCGGCTACACTCGGCAAGACTCGGAAAATCTTGAGTCCTGTTCGGATTTTCTAATACAGGATGCTGCACGAATTAGTCCTCCCCCCTCTTTTTTTGAATGCGAAGTCGGTTATTTACGGAACCAAAATGGATTTTCAAAAAACAAGGTCTAGTTTCCTTTTGTGTAAAAAAATTTCTCTCCCTCGGAACGTATAGACTCGAACGTACTGCCAATTTTGACGTCTTAAGTAAGTACCGCCTCTTCTCTAAAGAAAACGCCTTATGTAGATGCTTCGTTCATGTTTCCCAAGACGGAGTTTATTTTACTCCTTCTTTGGGTACAATATGAAGGGACAGCGACCCCTGAAACGGATTCACTGACCTAAGAAACTGTAATATCTATGTCAAGAACTTTGGAAGCGGGGAAAATTGGAGTAATCGAAGAGTAGTTCTTTTTGGAGCCTCAAGTGTTGACGGGAGGAGAGAAAAAACCAGAAATGTATTCAACGACCTAAAGATCCCTACTATTGATGCAAAGAATTAGGAAATTAAGGGAATTGGAGTAATTGGAAATTAGCCTTCACGTGGAGCGCTACGGTTTAGGGGAGGGGAAATAACCTTGAAATGAATTCAGTGACCTTTGAAAACTCAATGTGGGAAAGAAAATAATTTGTAAGCTCACATGGAGAGGCTTCCTCTGCGACTGAAGTTCCAAATCGAAAAATCATTGGTAAGTCCTATAAGCACTATATTTTCCCTTGTGACACGGAATAACCTTTTCCGATTTTACTCAAAGTTTGCATCATGTTGATAATGATGATGATAAAGTTATCAGTCTTGTAACCGATTTGATGCAGTTCTCCATTTCTCCCTAACTTGTGTAAGTTCTTTCATTTCCTAATAACACTTACATTTGACATCCTCGATTATCTGTTGAACATACTGGAATCTTTGCCGACCCACCCAATTCTTTCCCTCCACTCTTCCGTCTAGCAGCAGTGATATTATTCATGGGTGCCTCAAGTTATGCCCTATTAGTTTATCTGTCCTCTTCTTTAGACAATTCCAAATATCCATTTTACCTCCTACTCTGTTATGTACTTTCTCATTTCTTTCCTTATCCGTCCATTTTGATACTTAATAGTATCCGCCTATAGCACCACATCTCAAAAGCTTTGATCCTTTTCTTCTCTGGTTTTCCTATGGTCCACGTTTCACATCCATACAATGCTGCACTCCAAACATAAGTTTTCAAGAACAATTTTTTGATTTGAAAATATTACTATTTCGATTAAATGCTAATTTGGCTTGTGCTATTCTACTATTAGTATCCGTTTTACTCCTTCCATCTGTTGTTATTTTACTCCCTAAATAGCAAAATCGCTTACTTCCACAATCTGTTCTTCTCCAATATTTATATTTAAGCTATCATGTTCACATCTCTTAACATAACATTACTTTAGTTTTAGTTTTCTTTATTCTCATTCGATATTCCATACTCAAAATCTCCTCCATTCCATTTTAAATGTTTTCCAAATCAATACTCCTTTCAGCTAATAAGACAATATCATCTGCAAACCTGAGCATCTTTACTCGCTCTCCATGTATAGTGCAATATCATCTGCGAACCTGAGCATCTTTACTCGTTCTCCATGTATAGTGACACTCGCTTCAAATTTTTCTTTTTATTTCGTTTATTGCCCACTCTATGTACAGATTAAATAATATTGGAGATAAGGAGCACCCCTGCCTTACACCTTTTTCTATATTAGCCTCCCATTTTTCTCCTTCTATTCTTTATGTGGTTTTCTGTCCTTTATATTAGTTTAAGATAACTGATCTTTCTTTAAATTTTATTCCTATCTTTTTTAGAATATCAAACATTTTATCCCATTTAACATTGCCAAAAGCTTCTTCAATATAAACAAATGCCATGTATGTATCCTGTCCCTTTTTGAGTCTCCCACGCTGCTTCCTTAGTATCTTTACTTTTTCTAAATCCAAACTGATCATTCCCTAATTCTGCATCTTGTAAATTATTCTAGTTAATATTTTGACGCATGCGGAAGAAGACTAATTGTTCGATAATTTTCACACCTATCTACTCCCGCTTTTTTTGGTATTGTTACAATAGCACCCTTTTTAACGTCCTCGGGCTTTCCCCCTTTATCATAAATATAACTGAGGTCTATAATAATTCAGCTGGTATCTCATCCACTCCTGGAGGTTTTCCTTTCTTTAAATTTCTCAATGCTTTGTCAAATTCACCTCTTAGAATTGAGTCTCCCCTCTTATCTTCTTCCACATCCTCCTCCCTCTCCATTCTTATTTCTTCATCCCTATTATTACTATAGAGTTCTTCTACATACTCTACCCACCTTTTCACATTCCCTTCAGCTGTGTAAATAGACTCTCCCCCTTTATTTGTTATATTACTTGCTTTCTTTCTTCTTTCTCCAAATTCAATTTTTACTTTTCTATAGGCGAAGTCTATTTGTCCTTTATTCATAAACTCATCAATCTTATCACTTTTTTACTTTCATCTATTCCTCCTTTGCCTTTTCACACTCTCTGTTTATTTCATTCCGTAACTTTTGATGAGCTAATCTACCATCGTTATCGTTCGCATTCTTCTATTTTCTTCTTTCATCCATCTTTCTGAGGATTTCCTCCTTCATCCATGTTTTTTTTCTCTTCTCTCTTAGTTTTACCTAGATTTTCTTCCACTGACTTTAGTATTCCCTCCTTTATTTTACCCCACTCACTGTTGATTTCCTGTGTTTTTTCAGCCTCTAATTCTAGTGCAATATCTTCTTGATATTTCTCTCTAGTATTACTATTTTTCAACTTCATCAAATTCCATATTTTTACCTCTTCTTTTCTACCAAGTTTCTTCAATTATTTAAGCCTGCATTTCATTATTACCTAGTTATGATCACTGTCAGTATTGGCTCCCGGATAAGTTTTCCAGTCTAATATTTGATTCCTAAAACGTTGTTTTGTAATAATATAATCAATTTGATATCTGGTTCATTCTCCGAATAAAACGTAAAACGTGTAACCCATTAATATCTTGAGCAAGAGAAGGGCTACAATCGAATTTTCTTTGAACTGGTAGTTTTCAATCTCCTCTATCGTATCAGCCAGTTAATTCTGTGTATGCCCCTAAAGATTTTCACAGCACTCAATACCAACAAAAGTTCCATTGTAGTCTATGTAACCACTCCTGTATTTCATCTTTCAGTAGCACGCAGGGTAATATAGTTTCCTAGTAAAATCTTGTTTATTATTATTTTTTTTTAGAGAGGAATGTCCCCGCAATCATTTGAGCTTAATATCAAAAATTTTGCCCAATTTGGATAGCCTACAAGACGCCTTGAAGTCGCGTGTAATCACTTTTATTCCTTTGTAGTTGCCTATTTCTTTGGCTGCATGCTTCACATGATATTTACTGCTGAGAAAGCTGGCCACACAGAATACCTACTTATCACAACAGGGCTCATGCATGCTAGCCACATATGAAATTTTAATTTTCTCCATCAGTACATCATAATATGTAGATGAACATTTTTCTGTGAAAAAGTGAATTTCTACAATCTCAATCTTCCATTGTAGTCAACACTGATTAACCCGACTGTAATTATCCAAAGTATGTCCTAATGCTGTATTCGGCACAAGTCAGTACTGCTGATGTGATGATACTGCAATGCTCCATTCTTCATTTTAAGGTATGCTGGGATGCCTTGGGTGGTGACTTCATCAGTTTTTCCTTCGTCGTTTACAACTCTTTTCCATTGTAGTTTGCAGACATTTCTTTGTTGTTTTCAAATGATGCCCCCGGCCCTCAGAAGAAGCATATGTGGCAGTTTCTATAAAAAGGGTAACTTTGTCGATCCGACGAATTTTGAGTTATGGATAGTACGTAATAGAGGAATGAATGTCCGTTCCAAGGAGCTATTGGCAAGATCTGTAGCGTTTTTCTTTGTGGAGATACAAGCAGTCAAAGATGAGTATAACTAGAACGCGCGAAAACACATTTTCGAGAAAAAACGCGTCTAAAGTTAGACACACCTTTTTCTCCCACTCCTTCAAGCGGCCGTAACTCGCCAGGGAGTCACGTTACAGCCTCGACAAGGGCTTGTTGGAAAGGTAATTTTTCGCTCTTCTATGTGGTAACAATTCAGAACATCGCATTTATTTGCGAGCTCCGAAAAACTGCGAAGAAGCAACGCAGACATTCGCATTCTTTTCTCGTTCTCTTTCATAATTCTCTTTCTCTCTCTCCCTCTTCTCTTTCACATCCGTAAATTTTGTCTCTTCGATTTTTCTATAGAAACTGACCAAAATCTCAAAATTGATTTTTTCACCAATTTTTCCCCCGCGTTTTCTGAGACTTTGATCGATCGACAAAGTTACCCCTTTTTATAGAAACTGCCACAATAATAATGACCGAGAGTGTTAGCTTCCCAAAAACCCTAAAAATAAGAAAAACATAAAAGGGCTTATAAGGACCTGAACTAAGGTGATATTGCAGCTATGGACAGATCGTCAGACGGTGGCAATGAAACCGAAAAGGAGGAATTCGAAATAAACGAAGTATAAACTGCACATTTAGCATCAAACCGAAGATGAACACAAAAAGGGAGGTTCTCGCAGACGTTTAATTTTCTATACTCGAAATTAAGCCGCTATTCTGAGTCGGTGAAATGCCGACTGATGCAGAAAAAGTGCCAGCATCTTTTAAAAATTAGTCAAAGCGTAATTTAATCGCACCAAGTTGCACAATGGTCACAATTAGAATTCAAAATTGCGAATCGGGAATCTGAAATAAGTTACCTAGTGCTTTTTTTACTCTAGAACAAAAAAAAAAAAAGACTTGCAGAAATTTTATAAAATTGCGGAAAGTATATTTGGCCTGGCATTTATAACGACAACGCAGCTGTACAGGCTCTCAACTGCGAAACACTATTAATTATTTCTAAATTATTATTTATGGCCGGCAGCGCGGCAGCGGGTTGACATTCTCCGGGCTGAAAGGAAACATAATATTTTCTTCGCAATATTTAACCCCCTGAGACTTTTCTTTTTCTTTTTAATACCGTGGCGACATTTTTTCGGCCTGCCACACAAACCACCGAAATTGAAATAAAAAAAAAGAACTTCGGGTCTATACCGTCTACTGAGTTGAGAAAAAAAAAAATCCGATAACCGAAAACTGGTAACGGGGACAGATAAGCGTAAAATACGCGGCAAACCATCAATAACAGGATAAAATTTGGAAGATTTCGAGCTGCGACTGCAGGACTATACAGCCTTCCGTGTTGCCTATAATAATATTAAAAGGTTTTTCGGGGGTGGTCACCCTTCTCCGCTGCCGGTGTGGAAGCGTCACGCGGCAAGACAGAGACATTTCTGTTGATTTATAAACGGGAATCGAAAAAAGAAAAAAAAAGAGAGAGAGAGAAAGCT
The DNA here is from genome assembly GCA_031841125.1 of Acanthococcus lagerstroemiae. NCBI lineage: Eukaryota > Metazoa > Arthropoda > Insecta > Hemiptera > Eriococcidae > Acanthococcus > Acanthococcus lagerstroemiae. The sequence goes on from CM063110.1 coordinate 24,654,670, forward strand.
CTAAACGGTTTCATGCGAGAGCTTTAAGCACGATAGGTCGCACTATGAATTACGATCATCACGTTTGCGAAGAATTGGAGGAAACCGCGTTAAATTATGCGCTTTTTTCTGCTCGATTTTGAAAGGCGGAAATATCAGACAGAAAGGCTCCACGTACGATACGAACACTTAATCGAACATTAATAAATCAGCGCAGTCGGCGATCGCCAGCAGACACGTACAATTTTTTTTTTTTTTTTTCTAAGAACGATGAATCCATTTTTTATATGTGACCATGCCGTTTACACGATAAAACCACGAATGCGTTCGAGTTTTTAGAAAATTAAATGGAAAATTCTTTTCACCGGCGAGGTGCTTACATTAGGTATATTTTTTTTTTGTTGAAAAAAATAAGAAATGTATGAACGGCGAGAAGATTCACAAGCTGGACACTATTTGATGATAGAAATCAGTACATTTTTAATGTCCTCTCAGAGCGGTATGTACGAGGTTTTCTGGGGAAGATATTCACGTCAAAGGAGTATATAACTTCATATATGTCGGAATATTTAACATTTTTAAATGTGTAGGCACCTGTATGCGCGTACCTACCGCCTTCACTCGATTATTAGAAATATTAACTGGCTTTTATACATTACACGAATATCTCACAGCTCGTCCAACCGATTAATTTTTGAACGCTTTTACCTTCTCTCTCCTTTACTTTCATTCTGGCTCGATACTCGAAATGAAGCTAATATTTCAAAAAACAAATATAACCACTCTTTATCAACATCAAGGAAAGCTCGTACTATCGCCGCCATGTAGGTATACTTTTTATTCGCAGATAGTGGAGAGAACCGAGAACGTTATCGGGCGATACTCGACACTGTTTACAATTTGAGGGCAAATCGAGGAAACGAAAACATACACGCACAGGTATTCGGATCTGTAAATTAGGACGTTCCTGGTGATATCGAATTCACAGAGAACATATTGAATGCGCTTAAGAAATAAGGTAAAGTGCCAAACGTTGATCTACGTTCTCAGCTGAGCCAGTGTTGACCCGCAGGGATTTCAGAAAAGGTCGAAAATAACAACATTTGACACCCGGTGTCAAGTCTTGATCCTTTGACGGATTTCAGTCTCAAGCTCATTACATTTATTTATGCACTGAGACATTTCATGCATTTCGATCGAGATGATTAACATGTAATCTAGTCAATATTCGATCCTTTTTTTTTAACGTCCCGAGGGGCCAAGGCGGGACCCGGCGGCCAGTCCGGAACTTTCTCCGGTGGCTCCTTGTATTCGTCGAAAAACATAAAAATAACAAGTAACTTCGCTACTCGAGATCGAGGAGGGTTGGCAACACCTTCAAATTGCAAAGCTGCAGACTGCAGTCGCGCAGCTCTATCACTTATCAGTTGTCAGGTTATCACTCTACCAACAAAACAATTCAGGTGGCATATTTTTAGGAAATTGCCATTCTTATACGCTAAAGACAAAGAAGAAATTTTATTTGGATTCAAATAAGGTTTACAATTTGAATAGGCATGACCAAGATTATCACCAATACTATCAAAACTTTTTAACTGGCATCTAGTTTTGAGAACATTGGAAGTACATGTGTTCGTCATAACTACGTACCTCAGCATTGACATAGAATGATCATTGATAAAAAAACAAAAAAACAATCTATCGCAACTTATACTACGTATACATCCTCAGGATGAATATCTTCACTACATTCAAGAATTCAACTGCAGGCTACAAAATTTGATTTCGATTCGCCTAATTGTTCATTTGTCTCATCATACATTCCCATTATCGCCACAGAAGGTAGCGCCGTTGTTTCCTCTTCCAAGTAAGACAACCACAACGCTAGGCTTCATCCCTCGAAACCTGAAACAATACCAAAATTACAAGTAATACTTTTCTATACGCAGCCCCGAATTTATTTTACAAATGATACTGTGTGTCTAACTCTCGTAGCTTTTAACTTGTGTAAGATTCATCGTACATAATTTTCCAATCAAACTTCGCTCATAATTCATAATAAACTATGTATTCGAGCAACAGTAACACGTCATCTCGATACGTCATCGTGTAGGGTAGTAATTATAATTAATAAAATGCATTAAGCGGATATTGCATAACCACCCGTATGTCATTTTCAGTATGTCCTCGTTTGTTAAAAAAGGTTTAAACGATGACTGGTTCCTGGTTGGACTGTGAAAAACTTTTGTTTTCGTGGACCTCTGCTTGCTTCGTTATAATACTAATATCGTTCTTCCAAACCCATAAAACGCATTCGAACAAAGGGGCGTGAATAACGCCACCAACTCTTTCCATTGTCATAATTAATAGGCAGTTAGGTATACGTGGAGGTAAACGTTAATTTTTCGACACTATTGTTTATTGTATTTTATTAATCAAATATTCAAATAAATTTTAAGGCTCATTAAAAGATACGGGGCATTGTCACTTTAATGGATTCAGCATTGTGCGGTGGTGTGAAGTGTGCGCTTTTTCCGTTTTTCAAATACAGTTTCCAGGAAACGCCGGCCGCCGACTAACTGGCCGTGGATTTTCTGAAACCACTTCAGCTTCGGAGAGAAAAAATTGCGCCCAGACTTTCTTCCGAACTCGATCGCGTCGCAAAGCTGTTTGAAATTGTTTGATTTATGGGCGCCCATTATGCTCGGAGATGGCGTGCACTTCTCGAGGGGAGTCAAAAGATCATTTAATGCCCTTAAACGAGTTAAAAATTACTCGCGGCGTTTTATTATATCTGAAAAACGTTTAACGAGTTTTGCTATTTCGGTAATCGAAACATCGAAAAGGAAAGAGCTCCCCATCGCAGGTCTTATAAATTATCCTACCACCCTCGTCGCGATAATTCCGCACAATACATAAATTGTATTCAGTTATTCGGAATGAAGTTACATTTTCAACGAGGGAAAAGTGTAATCGAATGAAACGCGATCATTGATTTCGTAGAAAAGATTTGTTGCACTCGAAACGAAAACTCTTATATTAGATTTCATTTCTGATTCGATGCATAATCTAGGGGTTATCAAGTAAGGATGCTAACTCTCGTTTGTACGAGAAATTGATGAAAAATCGTGCACTTATCATAAGAGCGTGAAATTCAGGATATGAGTTCTGAAAGGCGTAAGAATTCATTTCAAGATTATTGCGATATCGTCAGAAGTCGGCAGTTTTTCCATGAGGAGAAAGGAATCGAATTTGAAAGCTAAGCTGGCCTCGTCCTGAACTGGAAAACATGTTACACAAAAATGAAGGTCCCGCGGATTTTCTTCCTTCAAGATTTATCTAATTTCAACGCAATTCTCATAGCATAGTTATTGGAAGAGGGGGGGGGTCAGCATCATCCTTTACACTATACATAACTTAACATACTTCTCTTTAGGACTCTTCTACCCTCGATTAACATTCATCGTGGTTCTTCAAGCCTTGCTTAGGACTCTTCATGATACCTTTACAGTATTCAAAACTCTTCCACTTTAGTCCAGTTAATTTATAGCATTTGAATTGGGAAAAATTGCGATCAAAGGTTTCGTTGCGGATTACTGTATGGACTGGTCCACTAAATGAACCACATGGAATCTAACCCGTCGACTCGTGTGCGATTTTCCTCACAGTGTCAAATTGTCCATTTTTTCCGAATAATTTAAAAAATTACGAAGGATATTGGAATAGTTTATTCAATCGAAAATACACTCTTCAAAATTCCTTACAAAATGATACCAAACATAATGCCTTCTACTTAAAAGGGAAGGTCATAGGAGTCCACCCATAAAGTAGGTATTTTTCTACGTCGAATCATCCCTGGAATTCCTCCCCCTCCCTTCCGCTAACAATATACATAATTATACCTCACTTTGAAATTTGCATTTTTCTATGTTTTTTCGTGTTAGAAATGACTTTTTATCACAAATTTTTGGAACTTTCATTAGACCAAACCATCAAATGGATAAACCGGCTGTAGGGTTTCAAAGTTACAAAATTCCATCAAGATAGGTTCGGCTGTATCCCTTAAATTGGGCTACTTGGAGAGGGTAGAGGTCTGAAATTTCATAAATTGCAATATTCGTATTGTTTCACAGCTTCTTTCGAGGACACGGAACTAGTTTTTAACATCAATATCATCCTAATGTACAAATTAAGGCACCCGTGGAAAGAAGGGGGCTCAGAAGTGAGTATGACAGTAGGGGCAGTACGGATATTATTATGTAAGTTCCCAAAGGAAAGGGCCAAAGTTGACTACAGCCCTTTTGAATGAGATTCCTTGAAAAGAATCTATGAAGTGTGGTGATTTAGGAGCCGTTTATCGCATGCCTTTTGAGATCAAAGAGTTTGAAGTTGTAAAGAACAGCTTATCATTGATTATCATCAATATTATGTGGCAGTTTCTATAAAAAGGGGTAACTTGGTCGATTGATCAAAGTCTCGGAAAACGCAAAAAAAAAAAGAAAAAGAAAATTTTTTGGTCAAATAATCAATTCTGAGATTTTGGTCGATTTCTATAGAAAAAACATCACAATAACGAAGAAACAAAATTTACGAGTGTGAGAGAGAGAGAAAGAGAATTATGGAAGAAAATGAGAAAAGAATGCAAATGTCTGCGTCGCTTCTTCGCGGTTTTTTAGAGCTCACAAATAAATCCGATGTTCTGAATTGTTACCACGTAGAAGAGCGAAAAATTACCTTTCCAACAAGCCCTCGTTGAGGCTGGTAACGTGACTCCGCGGCGAGTTACGGCCGCTTGAAGGAGTGGGAGAGAAATGTGTGTCTAACTTTAGATGCGTTTTTCTCTTGCACTCGTCTTTGACCGCTTGTATCTCCGCAAAGAAAAACGCTACAGATCTCGCCGATAGCTCCTTGGAACGGGTATTCGTTCCTCTATTAGGTACTATCTGTAACTTAGAATTCATCGGATCGACAAAGTTACCCCTTTTTATAGAAACTGCCACATTTCTCGTTGCTGGCGACTCGGCATTTCAGTGTGCTACCTCAAGCCTTTAATTTGCAAAACATTAATTTTTATTGTTGAAAATGACCTCAAAAACGAATACCTAATATCCCAAAAACTTAATTTTCAACATTTTTGACAGTTTTACCTGAAATATTCAAGTTCTGTCCTCACAATAGAACTTCTGGGGCGGGGGTTCAAATTAAAATACTATCATAGATAGATTATAGTGTACCCGAAATCAAATGGACAGTCTTCATGCTATTATGTGCTTCCTGTGAGCTTTGATGAAAAATCTACAAAAACGTGTGTATTTCGCGTACAAAGTGTACGCGAAATGTAACAGAGGCCTTTGACCTTAGAAATCAATTTTCCATAAAATTTTTGAGAGGTTTATAATCCATACAAGAAATTAATTTTTTGTAAAATCTTGGAAAGGTACGCAATTTGTGCATTAATAACAACAATTTTTATGATTGAATCAAGTGTTGTGACATAAACACTGTTTTTATGAATTTTAATTGCCCCTGTTTTTGCGGAGATTGTTATGTTGATTTAACACACCCCTCCCCCCACCACTGACGCAACCTGACAGATTTTTCTGATGTAAAAAAAAAGACGGTGAGTTTTTTTACCAAAAGAAAAAAAATTATCCGCTGAGAGTAAAACATTTAGATTTTGGGTTATTCTACTCTTTCAGGCTTTATGCAGGCTCTTCAAGACACAGTGAAGACTTACAAAAACAATTTTTCATAATTTTTTAAGAGCAGTAGACGCTTGTTAAATATCTTTCAAACTTTTTAAGATTAATGAAGATTGTTGAAGATTCGTTTAAGACATTACTTTCTAATTTCTCCAGACTTGCTAAAACCTGTCAAGATTTTTCCAAACTGTTTCAGTTCGTACATTAAGTAAGCCTAAGAATCGTTAAGACTACCTATTTTTGAAGTGGTTTTAATTTCAGTTGTGTTTTCTTAGAGGAGGGGCGCAGTAGCCTCGATTGCATATCTTATTTGTAGAAAAACCTTTCATAGAATCTTTTATTAACACTTCTTATGATTATTTTAATCTTGTCCAGGGCTTTTAAGGACTTTTCCAAACTATTCAAAATTCGCCCAGACCTATTTAAAAATTTTTGAAACTATTTACACTTGACTGGGGTCTTCGATACTTTTCTACGGTTAAATATTTTTCTTTACGACTCACGCAGATTTAATTAAGACTCGTTAAAATCCTCTCCATATCGTGTTCACGATTTGTTCAGGATCCAAGATTTTTCAAAACTTTTCAGACAAACGAAGATTATAATATTTAAGATTCTCTAAAACTTTCCCAGATTTTGTAAGGGCTGATTTTTCAAATTTTCATGGGTTAGTCGGGGTAGTTTGCCTTTGCTTTCCACGCGGTTTTGTTGCGTTAGAGTTTTCCTTCTCTGTGCCGAAGAGTGTGCAGCCACAGTTCGCTTACTAGCCATGTATTTTCACGACACTGAGTAATAGGCTGGCCATGGCGTGTACATGACAGTATCAGTCTTTTTAGATCCGGTGGTAACACGCCTTGCGATTGTAATGTCTTATTCGTTCGAACTGACGGGGGTTACAGGACGCGCTATGTTTCCACCTCGATTGATACTGTAGTCGCTGTAGCGTTGGCGAAGATATTAGTGGGAGGTATTCGGATATCACTAGCTTTTCCGGCGTTTGTGGGACTCGAACCCAAGACTCAAGGATTGCGAAGCGGGCACGTTTACCCCTCGGCCGCACAGCGACTAGATACCTACACCTATAGGTAAATAAAAATTCTAATCATGGGTTTGTAATTATTAGTAAAAATCGCACCTATACCTCTGCTCCTATTTTCGGTATCTGTATACTTTTTCTTCCTCTCTGAAATATTGTTTGGGTCTCAATTCTCACACAACGACTTCTTCTACGAATGAAATTCGCGATGAATATCGAACAATAATTCTTTAACCAGCGCAATTAGTTCGAAGTACCCTTTTGTTCTTTGTTGGCTTATTTCTTCGAAAAAAGTCAACAGTTCTGTCTAATTTGGAACTCAGCCACTGATTCATGCGCCACTTTTTTCTAAAACTTAGTATCTATAGTTTATAAAACCAAATTGTCATCGAACGGTAATTCTTTTAAAATCCTTTCAGTTTAATTGAATTTACGTTCCTCCATTAGAACTTTCCCTTAATGATAGGAATCACTTTTGTAATATGGATTCTCGATGCTAAAACTAGTCTATAAACTTTTCTTTTCTTAATTTATCACGTCTACATATTTACCAGAACTCAAAACTTTTGGAAATATAACCGACTAGAAAAATTTGTTCGCCGATTATTTCGAACGAATAATTTCAATGAATATGCGACGAAAATGAACCCAAACTGAATTAATTTACCGGTAAATCCTTATGATTCAAAACGTGAACGTTACGGCAGCTGTTGTTAAATCAGTATAAATAAAATCTACAAAAGAAAGAGAGAAAAAAAATCTGAGGCGCGGTTGGTAAAATTAAACGAATGGTACGGAAACTGGTCCATAATCGAATATATTTAACCGCAAATAGAATAAAATGTTTACTTTTTTTTCGAGTGAATTTGAACGGCACGTTGAAGAAAATCAGCATCTTCTGGAGCAGCAATTTCAAACATCCTGTTATTTATGAACGAACGAGTGCGGCGCGGCTCACTGTACTCAATTTTTTAAACAGTTTTGTTTAAGAAACTCGAGTGTACTCGTAAAATTACTCGCTAAGCCGCTAAGAGACGTGTATTCTCTTAATAAGCCCAAACAGAGTATCCCTAAATTGTAGATAAATTTTCAGGCTTGTGTATCCTCTTTTTTACTCTCTCGCTAAGTCTTTGTCTTCTTCTTTCATTAGCATCGTGAAACTGCCTATTTATAAACTGCACGGATAACAGTTAATGTCTTGTGTTTTGTATTCGTTTAATGTTCGTTAAAGCGTATCCAGAATTTGTCTTTTTAGCCGGGTACATACAGCATAGCATCCTCGACGGATGAATTCTATTTTCGTGGTAATGATGAGCTGAAAGTACATGTAGACACCGAAGTACTTACGAGCCTCACGGTTCTTGTTTTCATCATTTAATTACAAGTCTTGTTTGTACACACATTTTCAAGTTTCGAACATTCTCCGAATAGAAAAGGAGCGACGAATTTGGTTTCGTAGAATCGAAAAGTCATTAACATGAGGTAAAAATATTTACTGATAATCGCTTTTGTCACTCATTACAGGTCTGAGAGTGTAGTGAGGTGAGGGACCCAAATATAGACCACTTCGAGGTTCTGAACAGGGTTGGACATGGGCTGGTACTTATTTTGGCAAAGTTCAAGTTTGTTGCGGGACCTTCAAGGGTTGCGCTAAACCACGAAAAAAAGTGTACCAAGTTTCAACATCATCGAAAAATTTTAACCTGATCCTCAAGAAGGGTCAAATTTTGCATGACCTGCTCAGAGAAACGATCTGGGAGATTTCGTCTCTCGCGTCCCAAATATTGTTGAAATTTCAATCCCCCTGCACACCTAAACACACACATACTCGAACTTGTATCAATAAGCAGACTTGAGAATATATAACCATTGGAATAACTGAGGAGCTCAAAAAGGGTAAGGGAAAAGAAATCCAAAAACCAATTCAGTGACCCAAAAAACCCTTATTCGGACGTAAATAATATGGACATTGGAACAAAATTGAAATAATTGAAAATCAGTCTCCTGCATAGCCCGAAGGGAGTAAAGGGAAAAGGACCCCAGGAATAGATTCCGAAACTCTGAAAACATCAATTTTAGAAAGAAAATAATAAATTTTAGGTTGGTATAGAGGTTCGCTACTCAGGTGAAGCTCAAATTGAAGTTCAAATTCTAGAAATTAATATAAACGGCCAATTACAGGATAGAAGCATTGTACAGAGCATTATTTAACAAAAACAAAAAAGAAACAAAAACAAAAGTAAATGAATAAATGATAAAACGAAGTAAACAGTAAACCTAAGCAAAGAAAGTAAAATAAAACAGGACAAAAAAGGAGTAAGGGAGTGTTTAAAAAATTTCAGACACTGTGACAAGCCAAACACGCCACTGCTGCTCACCCCTTCTCACCCCTATTTCCTTATACTAATATTACATGGCCCGGAGTATACCCTCAAAATCTTTTCTGTTGTCCTATCTCAAAATATCTATTTTATCCCCTCCCTTTTTACTAATTCATGACATTGCTTAACAATTGATTAAGAGGGACGTTGAAATAATGATTCGCTTTGGCAAATTTAGTCAAGAAAAGATCTCCTTTATGCTCATGAATTGCTGGAACTCTGATCTGAATCTTACTCAGAAGCAGGGAATCAATTATGGAATTATGGAGCTGATTCTATAGAAAGATCGACAGGAGAAATAGGGGTAGCAGGAGCTACCGCAAAGCGACCCCCCTATTCTGACGCAGGCCCATTCGGAGGGGGTGTGGCGTCCCGGGGTCAATTTGGCATGCGTTCATCGCCATTATGCCCCTCTATCATCGATATAGAAAGATAAGTGAATTTTTGGTTCGAATGCCTGCAGTGGCTCCTTGTATTTTATTGAGTCAGGGTATTACTGGAAGGTCTTTTTGTGCACCTAGATATTTTAAAAATATCAGAGTGACTAGTTGGTCATTTTCCCTGGTTTTAAGTCATCTAGGATCATTTTTGGTTATTTTCCCTCTAAAATGGTCATTTAAGTCATTTTTTGGGAGGTTTCTCCTTCACAGTGCAGTGTAAATAAAATTGAAATTCAATTTTTCCAGCGGCTTGCTGCAAGAACTTCCAACGCAACTCTAGCTAGTCAGTTGGGGGTTGAAAAAATATGAGTAGGGTGTAAAGAGAAAAGCGCACAAAAGAGGTAACCCGATAATTTCTCTAACGCATTGCCTCTGAATCCATTATCTCTAATAACAAATTTCTCCAACGTCATTTTCTCTAATAAATATTTTTCCTAAAACAAATTTTTCTAACGTTTTTCGTTTGGTCATTTTCTCTAAAGCAATATTCTCTATCCAGAAATTGATTAGAAATAGTGATTGCAATATATCAAATTCAATTTCATGAAATATTTACATTAGTCCCTATTAATCGCAAATATTCCAACCTTGGTGTAGTGTTATATTCGTTGGCAATTGATTCCATCCGTGTCCGCAGTTCATTCCATTTTTTTTTCGGCGCCACTTTCACTTTTTTCCCCATGGCTAATGTCATTTTCATAGGCGATATGAGACATACTTCGCAAGAAGCCAGGGACTCGCCCAATTTTTCCTCTTCTAGGCAATGTAAAAATGAAAAATGAGGGCGACGCCCAAGTTGTTTCCTTGACGCGTTTGTACTGAATGTAAGCATTCGGAAAATAAACAATCGCGGAAAAGTACATTCGAGTAGGAAAATGTGTCATTAGAAAAAATGTCGTTAGAGAAAATGCGTTAGAGAAATTTGATTTAGAAGAAATTGTTTTAGAAAAAATGGTAATAGAGAAATTTGACGTTAGAGAAAATGCGTTAGAGAAAGTGTCGTGGAATCCACAAAAGGAGATAAAATTATAAAAAATGGTCTCCAATTCAGATCATTTTTTGGTCATTTTTCCAATTTAATAAGGTAATTTTTTCATTTTTCCCCCTGAAATTTCGAGTGGTCACCCGGAAATGTCTTTTGATGACGATGTATTCCGTCATCGTCGTAGCCTAGTGTACGCGATTAGGCCTGGTGGTCTACATTTTCGTTTCCTCGGAGGATCTGGACGTATCCACAAACTTTTCTAAGTCTGCCACGTGGTCTTTCCTGTTCGAGTGTGTACTGCTGCGCCAGTTTGTTATTCTTGCCAATCCTGTCTACGTATCTCCACAATCTTCCCCGATATCTTTTGATCCTCTTGGCCACTGGCGTTATGTCCAGCTCCTTTTAAATGGCTTTATTCTTTTCTTTTTTTTAAAATCAAACAACATGTAACCTTACGTTCTTTTCAAGAATCGAGTTTCGGAACTGTGATCCTCTGCTTATCTCTCTTCCTCGGAGCACAGACCTCGCATCCATAGATTAGCATCGGCATTGCGAAAGTTTGGGTAAACCTTCAGTCGAATTACACGTCTGATACTATTGGGTGGCAGTATTCAGTTAATAAGTCCAGAGATTTTTAGGAACTTCACCACCTTCTTATCAATATCAACTTCGTTCGTATACGATATTACAGTGCCTGGGTACTAGGTAGTAGGTATGGGAAACTTATCGATTATAATCGATGAGCAGCCACCTTGTCGATTATCGATGAGAAAACTCTCTTTTATCGAATATAATCAATAAAATCAATAAATTATTAGCTTTTTTCTCCAAGAAATTTTGTAACTAACAAAAAGCCAAAAAAGCACAAAACCGTGAATATTAATTTGCGTAAATTTTCTACTTCAGCGTTCAGCTCAGTTCAATGGATTTAATATTAACTTGATTGATAATCCAACCATTCATCTCATCGCCACTGCCACTTCTGTCTCATCAGAACGGTTGAGTTCTACGGCAGGAAATACTATAACCTCAAAAAGGGCTTTCCTAGATTCTGTACATGCAGAACAACTCGTCTTTATAAATAAAAACACATACCTATTTGTTAAAGACTTGTAAATTTTTGAAAATATTTCATACTATATGACGAATTGTAACGCGTCATTGAAACAAAAACAATGCTGACGTATGCTTTTGGGTTTTTTTTAAAATTTTTTTTGTTTTCTCTTTTCATTTAGGTGATGATTTTATTTTACAAAAATGATTACACCGCTGTATTAAATAGTTGGTAATGATCTACCTCAATGAATTCAGCATCAAGATACCAAAAAAAATGAAAAACCAAGTAAAAAAACATCAAGTTTACCCCCAAGAAATTATCTATCTATATATTTAAAATATGTTTGAAAAACTGGGTTCCATGAAGTTCAACACCTACATGTCAGGCCCTAATTATCGCACAATGCTGGTTAAGGTCTTAAAACACTCAGTGAAGCAGCCTCTTTCATATGCTTTTTGATCACTCAAATCTGAGAGTTATGAGGTAACAGCCAACTCAACCTCACTACTCACACGCTTTTCGTCCACTCCGGAAGCAGGAGAAAAAGAGTTCTCAGAATTCTTGCTGCAGATTGGTAATGGTACTTTCTCTCATTCTGGCTCTGAAAATGGGGGCATTATAGAATTACCTGCAAGCATAATTTCTCAGGACATTATACGAGATGTCTATGGTGAAAAGTTTGACACTCCAGAGGATATCCTAAAATTTTCTAATGTTGCAATTCTGACACCAAAGAATGATTATTGTCAGAAGATCAACGACAAGATTTTGGACTTGATTCCTGGAGAAGCCAAAACCTACACAAGCGTGAATAGACTGATCAGTGAAATCCTGCAATTCCCCGTTGAATTTCTGGATAGTCTGGAGTTGACAGGTTTACAACCAAATAAATTACACTTTAAAGTTGGTGCGATTGTTATGTTGCTACGTAATATGAATGTGGCACTTGGACTGCTGAATGGGACACACGACTAATTGTGAGAAACATGTACACGAATGCACTGGATCTGGAAATAATAACTGGGGTGGAGTGCGGGAGAAGGATATTACTCCCAAGAGTGGACCTGTCGCCAACAGATTCCACCTTGCCTTTTTCATTCAAAAGGAGACAATTTCCAATAAAGTTAAAATTTGGTATGACGATCAACAAGGCCCAGGGACAGACGCTGGAGAAGACCCGAGTATGTCTTCAGTCATGGGCAATTATACGTAGCTCTGTCGCGGACAACTTCGTTTAATAAAATTTAAAAATTCAAGTACAACCTGGAAGCTATAAAACTGCAAATGTGGTGTGGAAGGAGGTCCTGTTATATAATAACTTTATCAATTTTTGTAATTTTCATTTTTTTCCCCTTAATATAGAGAATAGAGATATCGCGCTGCTAGTTGATTGTAATCGATTATAATCGATAAGAAAAATTATCTATTTTTCCCATCCCTACTAGGTATTTGAACGCGTTTATCTGTTCTACGCACCTTCTATCTATGATTATCTTGGAGCGAACTGGTTCGTTTTCCGAGGAAGGCCATAACTCTTGTTTTTGCTGTGGATATCCTCATATCGTGTTGTATAGATATTTCTAATTGTTCCAAGATCAGAGTGATGAAGGTTCTGCCAATTTAACTGCGAGGAAGGACTTATCGTTCCTCAATAATATGCGGATTGAATGTTCTTTTTCATTTTGTTTCGTCAGTAGGTCTGTTGAATCGAGTTGATTATCGAATTGTAAAATGAAAAGTGTCCATAAGACGTTGCATTTGGGTTAATGAAAGTTAGTGGGTAACCTAGGTATTGTTTTTTTTTCTTTCGTACACTTTCATTTTCTATTTTTTTTTTTAAATCTGCAAACAAAGCAAAGTCTCTAGGGGTCTGGTTGCCCGAGTTGATAGCGCGTCGAGTTCGAGCCCACATAGCAGGTCGCCAGATTTCGACCTAGGCCGGTTTTTCGGCTAGAAGGGAAGAGGGCTAAGACAGCCCTAACAGCCTCCCCGACGTCTCTGAGGTAATGCTCGAAAGGGCGGATTCCAGGGCTCGGGTTGAGAGCAAATTAGAAAAGAAGAAAGCAAAGTCTCTGTTGTTTTACAGCTTAGCTGTAGAACTTGTCGGTAACGTGGTGTCCTCTCCTCTGTCCAGAGTTTCATTCGACCAAATGACCGCCATTTTCCTTCTCTACAGATGTTAGCTCCCTCAGTTTGTCTTGTTCCTCCTCGGTCACGTTCTAGACCATCCCTCGTAGATTACGTGCGACTCGTAACGTCCACATTCCAGCCCCACATGGTACGCACGATCGCATTATTCCTGCATCCACGTGTATCACCCAATTAGCTCCCTATCTGGCGAACCAAAACGACCACAAGGGCGTTAATTACGCAGCCAGTTTGCCGCCGCGCGCTGTATACCTGTATGCTGCGCCTGGCCAGAAAGTATATATCAATTTCTGGCGCGCTATTTAATTTTTTTTAATTTGTACAGCAAACCGAGTGTTACAAACGTTGGCGATGTTTACCGATTCTTATCTTCTCTCATTGTTATGCACCTGCCCTGCGCTTCTGCGCGCACCATACGCGGAGAATATAAAAATACGTACTTAAGTAAACAAGAGGTTGGAAAACGGGGGAAAAAATGCATAGTAACGCATCAAAAATGTCTTCTCTAAAATTAAATCGTGTAAAACAAGAGACCAGGAGACGTTGAAAATTCGACAAGAAAATCCACCAGTTCAGTAACAAATAACTTCATTGTACGAAGACGAACGCTAAAGGCTATTAACGCGGAACGTGACACGATATGTCTTTCTCATGTACGTTACGCTTCATGACAATTATACAGACTCACTATGTGAGAATTACAGGAGTTCTCAGAGCTTGTTTACCACGTATGTACAGTTGGAACTGGAAGCAGAGAATATGCATTAGCATGAAAATATACGTTAGTACGTGTAATACCGTTTGTATAATTTGCGACGACGTGAAAATTCAAATCTGCCGGATGGAAATTACAAATTAGCCAGAGGACGTTTTATAAGTCAGCATATTTTCACGCATGAGTAAAAAGCCATCTTGGGGTTCTTAATGCAAATTCAAATTTAGATTTGAGGAAGATTTGAAATGCCACGATGATGCGCATCGCGAATACGTAGTTTAAATATTTTAACTTGAGCACTAGGGGGAGGGGGTATGGGCCTCCTGAACTCATGGCTTACTCTCAGGAAGATCTTATATCCAAATGAAGAGCTATTTAGGCTAACGAACTTCAACGAAGTCTGACCTTATGCAATGGTTGCGCAGGTTACTTTTCCTACGCAAATGAAGTGTACCTAGCCTTTTATTAGTCGGTTGCTATACTCCTAAGACTATTAACTAGTAAGTTGCGTCTCTCTCCACTTTTTCCTCTCCTGCGCTGATCTTCTCATTTCTCAAAGGAGGATTTACACTTTGTATCTTTCATTATCTGCTCTTTGTAGTTCATTCATTGCCTTCCTTTCCAGTTCTTTCCTTCACCCGTTCCCTCTGGTAGTAATAACAATATCCCTGGATGTCTTATAGGTATTATAACCTAACATTTTAACTCTTCTCTTCACGATTATAGTCCATGTTTCTCTTTTCTTTCCTATTCGCCTTAGTACGTCCTCATTCTTGATCTCTTCTATCCGTTTGATTTTCAACATTCTTCAATAACACCACATTTCAAAAGCTTTTATGCTTTTTCTTTCTTGTGTTCTTATTGTCTAAGTTTCACATCCACACACTGCTTTGCTCCAAATATATGTTTAAAAGAATCTCAGCCTTACTTTTAAATCTATAGTGGGCTTAAGTAAGTTGGCTAAAGTGAGTTGGTTCAAGTGAGCTCAGTAGGGAAACATTGAGTAGCTCTGTATCGCAGTACCCGTAAATTATTACTAATCAGACGAATTATTTGGTGCACAATTTTCTTCACATTTGGTTTCCAGACTTGAAACTGACTACGCATTATTGTAGGTGCAGGTATGTTTATAAATGTGCAGATTCGCGAAACTGTATCATGTGTGAATGCAGGTGCGAATCCAGACCACCATTTTGGGGAGAAAAATGGCCTAAGTAAATTTTTTATTTTCTCGTGGGCTCGGCGGAACGAAATCAACGGAGCAATTGAAGACCTGACATATAGGAAGTAGTCTAAGTTCATTTTTTCTAATTTTTCAGGAGATCATTTATTCTGTTTATTTTTTGACTCGTATTAGGTAGATTGTTCTGAGGTAGTCTATTTAACAGTGGAGACAAAGACTTAGTGCACGTTTATAGTGAAGCACAGCCGAGCAGAGCAGAGCGTAGCAGAGCATATAGCAGCCTGAAGCAAATGGCTGGAGGGGAGTAGAAGCCGACCAGAGCATCGCAAACGTTGTTTCGTATTTTCTCTGCTACGCTCTGCTCTGCTCGACTATGCTTCACTATAAACGTGCACTTACTGTTAGAAAATAAAGAAAAT
Source organism: Acanthococcus lagerstroemiae (assembly GCA_031841125.1). Taxonomy (NCBI): domain Eukaryota; kingdom Metazoa; phylum Arthropoda; class Insecta; order Hemiptera; family Eriococcidae; genus Acanthococcus; species Acanthococcus lagerstroemiae. Next base: position 24,670,715 of record CM063110.1, read on the forward strand.
CGAAAAAGTTCATATTCTTGTCCAAAATTTAATCATAATAAAACATTGGAAAAACCTTATATAATATGTGTATACTACGTTTCTTATGAATATGTGGCAGTTTGTATAAAAAGGGGTAACTTTGTCGATCCGACGAATTTTGAGTTACCGATAGTATGTAATAGAGGAATGAATACCCGTTCCAAGGAGCTATCGGCGAGATCTGTAGCGTTTTTCTTTGCGGAGATACAAGCGGTCAAAGACAAGTGAAACAGGAACGTGCGAAAACACGTTTTTGAGAAAAACGCGTCTAAAGTTAGACACACATTTTTCTCCCACTCCTTCAAGCGGCCGTAACTCGCCGCGGAGTCACGTTACCAGCCTCGACAAGGGCTTGTTGGAAAGGTAATTTTTCGCTCTTCTACTTGGTAACAATTCAGAACATCGGATTTATTCGTGAGCTCCGAAAAACCGCGAAGAAGCGACGCAGACATCCGCATTCTTTTCTCATTCTCTTTCTCTTTCATAATCCTCTTTCTCTGTCTCCCTCTTCTCTCTCATACCTGTAAATTTTGTCTCTTTGTTATTGCGATTTTTTCTCTATAGAAATCAACCAAAATCTCAAAATTGATTGTTCTGACCAAAAAATTTTGTTTTAGGCGTTTTCTGAGACTTCAATCAATCGACAAAGTTACCCCTTTTTATAGAAACTGCCACATATTATTCATTACAACTACTGATAAGAGCAGTAGTGTCAACAGTATTATTGGGAATTGGGAGTTAGACTAGTTTCTTGTACCATAATGAGAGTCATGCTATCTTTTGGATGATGTTGTAAGTTTGGAAATTTTTTATCGTGACTTAGACTACTGTCTATACACCTGCGTTAGTTCGGAGAGCTGATTTCAATCAAAACATTGGTTTCCATTTTTGTGGCACTTAAGCTAGGTTTACACGGGGACACTTTGGTATCTAGACCATAAAGTTTCTTGCTAGTTGCTCAGCACCATCTCGTTTACACGCGAGACATTACATGGGGACACTTAGGTGTCTAGACAATAAACCAATCAGAATCGTAGTAGCAGTCACGTGATGATGAGAAACTATCGGGACACTAACAAAAAAAGTTGCCCGTGACTCAACTTTAGTTTCTTTGAGTTTCCTGAAGAAAGTTTGCTTTCTCGTCTGTTTACATGAAGCAACTAGCAAGAAGCTTTATTGTCTAGACACCAAAGTATCCCCGTGTAAACCTAGCTTTAGACTACTTTCTATGTCAGGTCTTCAATTACATATTGGATCGATAGGTACGTGAGGGAGTGTTGGTCTCGCTCCTCGCCCAGCCATCCAGTTCTGGGTATGAGCGTTGGTCAAATCTAACCAAATTTTTCTGTTTTCAGCCTTCTGTGCCCAATTGGAGCCGGCCATCGCGATCACCTCATCTACTCATCTTTTCGATGGTCTCCTAACTTGGCATTTTTCCTCGCCCGGGATCCAGAAAGTGGCAACTCTGTTCCATTTTAATCTGGATTCTCTCGCCACATGCCCTGCATAGTTAAATTTTAGCTTTTTGATGATCTTGACAATGTTTTTAGTTTTTGTTTTGGTGAACAATTCTGAAACGCGAATTTTATCCCTTAATCTTATGCCCAATATATTCCTTAACATGGCGTGTTGCGTTGTTTCCATTTTATGTATTTGGTTATTAGTATAGGCCCACGTTTGTGCCCCGTAGGTCAGTACCGGGTAGACAGTACTTTCAAGTATTTTTATTTTCGATAGCAGTTCGAGTTTCCCCTGAAGAATATCCCTTTGGGCCTAGAACGCCTTCCAGACATTGGCTTGCCTGATTTCGATTTCGTTTTTAGTTTCATTTTTTATGGTCATATTGTGGCCAAGAGTCAAGATGGCCCAAAAGTCAGTTTACCGTTTTATAAATGCAGAAAAATTGTAGTTTACCTTTTTGCACGCATGAAAAATGAAAGACAAAACTGATGCGAAAGTCTGTATCAATCGTTACAAATTTCTACCCGCTGAAACCGCTCCTGAGTTCTTAATTCGGTTTCTTTACACCAGGTTCGTTGACAACAGAGAGCGTCAACTGACTTTTTGGGCCACCATGGTCGAGATAAACCAACTTTTGGGCCACCTATATTTTTTGTGCACGCTATTGTCGATTCAAAAATTTTCTCTCTTGCGCTGAAAAGTTGTTACAAATAAGGCGCTTTTCAAGCATATATGTTGAAAAATTCGAACATTGTCAATGAGGCACTCTACTTTTTATCAATCGGCCATATTGGTACCTCAAGCTGCTGCCTCGCTTTCATTTCATTCAACGGGAACCTAGAGTACCTAATGCTATAAACTCCGGCGATATTAATTTACACGAATGCCCAATGCTTTATTACATAATTTCATGCGCGTTACCATCAGTTATATGCGCAATAAAAACCATAAAAATTTTTCGAGTTTTTTATGTTGATGAAGCATGGTAGTCGCACCCTCCCGAAATACGCGGCGGTTGTGTATGACCGAAACAAGGGAGCCGTCGAATTCAGACTTATCAAATTAATGTTTTGTTCATTTAAAATTTCTAATACAGTTCTTATAGATATACGTATTTATGGAGCGGTTTTTATTGGTTGGCTTCGTTTTAGCTCATTTTATGTACTTTTTATTTCGCTGAAAAAGTTCTTCACTTTAAATGCTTCCACTTAGTTGGATGCGACACTTTTCTTCCTCAGACCGCGCGCACTAATTGGGGGAAGTAACTCGGCTAATTAATTTTAGCTTTAAAGAATTTGCCGATTCCGTGAGCAATTTTCAATACTCGTTGGCATTAATAGGTACACGCGACGAAGAATTTTCTCGCAGGCGCGATTTAAAAACCAACAACTCGCGCAGATGAAAAGGTTCATTCCATTTAAATTTATATATCTGTATTGTTTCTACGCCTTCGACTTGAGCCATAATCAAATATCTTATACGCATATACTTTTACTGTAAGCGAAATTAATGAGCTTATCTCATCCTGCAGCATTATCACGGTCCAGATATTTTCCATTTAAAGTAACTTATTTAAATAAACCTCGCGCTCTGGCTTTACTTTTCTCGTTTCTGTGCTTTTTCAAAACGGAGAAGAAAAAGGGCTGCGAGAAATCCTTGGGATCGTTGAATCGTTTCCATCGAAACGAATGCAAAAGTAATTAGTTAACAATGTTTTCGCAGAAGGGACGCTTTTTAAGACGCAGATCACGACAGATTAGGAGAGCTTCTTTACCTTCAATTTTTTTAAATCACCCTTTTTCGTAATCGTGATTATTGTCAAGTTTGTGGAAAAAGAAACATCTCCGTATCGATTTTGCCAGCTGGAGGTGCACGCTCAAAAGACGCACTATGCAAAAAGGGTAACCCTCGGATGTCGTATCATTTGTACCGAAGTCGTATTCGGACGTAACGCTGTCTTTTTATTTATTCCATAAAATGTTGACAGTCTTCAGCTCGCTAAATAGGTTTTCTCTTTGCAATGAACAATGAGGTGTTTCAAATTCGAAATAATAAAACGCATTTCTCGTCGTGTTTTTCTTAACGAGAGTTTTTCATTCCAAAAAAAATATGTAATAATAAAAAAAGTACCAAGGCTTAATGTCGGAATACATCAACATCTCAGAGTTAATGAACTGACAGTGATCACGTATGCACGTTCCTAACATGTTGAACATTATTCAAGTGTAAGCAAATATAAATGCAACGCCTGGCACAAATTTTACCAAAATGTAGACTTGCTGCGCATCGTCAGCAACAGACGTACTTACACGGTTTTTACACAAATGTATTTCCTCGGTTTGTTTCTGGCATTGTTTATCTTCTTGTTTTTCATCACTTACGTAGAGGAATACAATGATTGCGGAGTTGGTTTATTTGAAGTGGAAAGTGAAGAGACAGTTGTCCAGTATTCAGTAAAATTAACGTAACTCCTAGTATAGAGGCAGGGGAGCTGTGAAGGTGGTAAATGCAATAAAAAGAGTAATACCTACCTCAGTATGGTGCAAATACGTATGTCATGTGAAAGGTGTGACAAATGACATGCCCAACAGAGTTGGTCATGTTCTTACAGAAGCCGAATTTGAAAATTTTAGGGTTGAAATCGCAATAGGAGTAATGAGCATTTTATCGAATAAAAACACCCATATTTTGTTACGTATATTATTTTGTATCATGTCTTGAGCCTTCTACCGGATTTTAAATTCTACCAAAAATATCAAATTTCTCTAAAATCTAATGTTCTGATTTGAAAAGGGAATAGGAAAGAAAAGACGAGCATTGTATTGAGGAATTACGCTTTCATTTTATTTATTTTTTAAATCAGTGTTCGGGCCTCGATATCTTTTCTAAAATGCCACAATTTTGGAAAACTGGAGTGTTCGGAAAAGGGTTCAATATGAGGTATGAGAAATAAGGTAACAAATTGAAGGAAGAGAATTCTGCCAATTTTTCGCTCACATCATGAGATAAGACCGTTGTTTGTAAATCAGTAACTGGAAAACATTGAGCTTCCAGCACAACATACCTACACAAATCACAGTTGATAATGGGGTAATCGTCAACTACTTAGAAGCATGGGTCATCACCCCCCCCCCTCTCCCGCTGGGAGAGTGAGGGTTCTTCTTTTAGGTTGTAATTGATCCCCCTTCCCCTCGAAAAATAGAATACCTTTTACCTACGCCCTGGAAGTGGCTTTTCATTAGACTAATTAGGACTCGGCTATGCCCCATTCAGACTCCTGTAAAGTACTTTTGTTAGAACTTCTCAACTCATCACATAACATTTACATAATTTACACAATTAATATTAAAATGTTCAACTAAAATAGAGGAAAAATATTGCCAATATCTAAACACTTACAAATTTATATTCATTTTTCAGTTTCGGATCAATAATTTGTATAAGAAGTAACTATTAAAATTATTTTTGGTTTTATTTTATAAATAAATAATTATTTTAAAATATTTAACCCTAATATTTCTCTGTTCATATTTACGATAATCGGTATTAGTTATGAACAATTACTACGAATAACTCAATAGAAATTTAACATCTATAATTTTTATTTGTATTCGTATTAAGCGAAATATTCACTGTTATACATTTCAAAATTATTCAGACTCCGTTGAAGTTCATTCAGCTCCTGTCAAAACTCGTGGGACTCATTCGGACTCATTAAGGCTATGGTAAGATTTGTTAAAACTCTTTCCGACCTTATTAATAGGTACTCATTCAGTGGCGTAGCCAAGGAGGGGGGCGAATGCCTCCCCCAAGGCACCTGAAATTGAATGTGAACTATACAAAAATTAGCAAATTTTCGCCTTTAAAACACATTTCTTCGAAAATTTTTTGCTCGAGTCGTAATTTTACCTTCATTTTTCATAAAATATTCCTCTAATATCGGCAATTTCTGAAAAATACCTCAATTTTCGACTTTTTTTCCATTGAAAATCTTACTTCGCCCCCCTTTTGGGAAAATACTGGCTACGCCACTGTACTCATTCATACCAAGCGAAGACTCATTCATCAGACTTCATCAAAACTCATTCAACTTAGCTAAAACTATTACGACTCGATTCTGATTCAGTCACACCCGTTCGAGCGATTACGTGGAACTTACTCAGACTCATTAAGGATAGGGTGAGATTCCTAAATCTCTGTCTGACTTTATTGAGGTTCAGTCAGACTGAGTTAGAATGTATAATAACTTTTTAAAGACCGACCCATACGATATGCGTATCAAGAGAAATTTCTAGAAAATAAATCAAGACCTTTCTCACTAAGAAGCCTCCTATAAAATTCTTAACATCTTCTGACTGACTTAAGTGGTAAAAACAAGCACAGACGTCTAAAAAGTGAAAATTTCCCAGGTTCTTCGAATGAAGTCAATGGTCAAGACCGTGGAGTAGAGGCCCTCTCATCTCCACACCTCATCGGTACCTCATGATTCATCCTTCTTAAATTTGTATACTCTCACTGGGGTTTATTTAAACTGCGTTAAGCCTGATTAGACGCGGACGTTGTAAAGAAAGACGATTTCCAGAACTGAAATTTGCCGAATTTCGCAAGCGCAGTGAACCAAAAAAAAATCGAATTGAGGCTTAAGAAATGGGTAACTTTCGCGTTTTCGAGGTCGGATTTTTCCAACTCGAGCGACGTTTTCTCAGCTTTTCCCAACTGACCGACCTAATTGGGGGCTTCCCTCTCTCATTCCCAGTCACTACGCCACTGTGATCAGATTCGTTATGTGGAACGACTGACGGTTCGTTAAAACTCTTCCGGACTCCATGAATTTATTCAGACATTTTAAGACCTCGACACACTCTGTCTTATCTTGTTCAGAATCACTCAGACTCCCTTTGTTTCTTAGAGGATTTTTTGAAACTCACTGCACGCGTGAAATGCACTCGACACTGTCAAGATTCTTTTGAGGTTCGTCTGGATTCTGGTAAGATTCCTGTGAATGTGTTTGGACCTTTTAATATTTTTCTTGCAGACGCTGTAATCATTCAATCTCATTCAGACTAGTTTCAGTTTCATCAGAGTATACAGTGAGATTTATTCAGAGTAATCAATACCCGTTAAGACGCATTTAAATTCTGTTCGGATTTAATCAAATCCTGACAACTCAAATTCTGTCAACCTATTTATACTTTCTTAGACTCAATTGGACAATGTTAGAACGGTTTTATATTGCCTGGGGGATACAAAAGCTTTCAGGTTGGTGGAGAGGTCTAAGCACAGTGATCAGTGCAGCAATTTGAACATCTGTACTCACTTGCAACCTTTCATTTTTCTTTTCCAATCATAATGCGTATTCTAAAAGCATTTCCCCCTTCAACGAAAAATTAATGTCGCCCAATATTGACACGAAGCTGAAAAAGCCTACGAATGTTACTTGCGTGAACATTTTGGTGAAATCTAGGTATACGCATTTTGGAAACAGTGAGTTCCAAATCGGAAATTGTTCTAAAATTTGAAGAATAAAAAGTTGAAAAACTTTTAAATTACGAAAAACCTTACATACTTTTATGAACCTGAATATCGACGTGTATATTTTGAAGTAACAATTTTTAAAATACATCAAAAACTCGAGACCGAATGTAAATTTTTCCAAACAGTTTCACCGGCATGTTATTGGGGAATGCATTGAAGTCTTCCATGCCAGTTTGATCAAAATCTAAGGGATCAAAGCTCATATCTGGGCAAAGTGATAAAGAATGACCCGCATGAAATAAAAAAATAAAACTCTGAAGCATTCGTCGTCTTGAAAAAATTCACTCCTGGGACATCAGCAGTGGAGGAACATGGGGACAGCCCGCCCTCCAGTCACTAAACCATCTTTTCCTAAGTGTCACATTTCTCTTCACGTCGTCAGTGTAAAAAATCTACTTTTTATGCCCATCCGAGATAATTCAGAAGACGGCCTAATTTTAGCCTCTGAATCAGCCCCGTAGCCAAAGTTTGTGTGTGGGTGGGGCTCTATGAACTATTTGGGGGGCCGAGGCCGACATTTTTTAACAAGCGAATAGAAAAGTGATTTTGCCTAGGGAAGTTCAAGATAACTTCAGAGGGGGCTCAGCCCTCGCTTGCCCCCCCCCACTCGTGGCTACGGGGCTGCTCTGAATGCGCCTGGAGTCGTGAATTTATCGCCTTACAATTTTATTGATACGTAATTACATTATTTCATTCGCTGTTTTTAATGAAAATAAAAAATTATACTGAGAAATGCGTTTGGTACTTCCGGCTAGGCGTTACTGCTCCGAAGTTTCATTGTTCGGCTTTACTGATGGGATAAGCGCTCGAGAAAAACGCGCTTTTTACTTCTATATCAGATGTCGAGCTGTCAGCTGCGGCTAAATAAAACTTCAAAGTATTTAGTTGACAGATACGAAACGCCTGAAGGCTTGTTGGAAAAAAATAGCAGGCTCCGTTTCTGTATAATGATTCAGCTCATTACTGGCGATATTCCGGAGCGAATATTTTCGGGCTGTATTAGATTATTGGAACGTAATTAAAATTGTGTGGTCTGGCTGGGAGATGGTTCGAGCATGTGGGCGCGATATATTTCGTAAGCACAAAAATTATACAGGAGTTTCTTCAACTTGCCTGTGCGCTCTCGCAGGGTGAATCAAAGTTTTGTCAGCTGATTGAAGGATGTCTCGATATCCAACTGACTTATATTTCTTCCCTGCTTTCCCGTTCAGTATTTGTGGGAACATATGCTCTTGAAAAGTTTCACTTTCGAACTTGCAGTCTCCGTCTGTGTTCCCAGAACTCTTCTTATCTTCTCTGCGTCATCTGAACATCGGAAAGGGTACGTTATTGTCTAGTCGTGAAAGTGAACCTGAATCTTTAATTGTGCTGCATTGTTTTTATCGCATCTGCCTTCGTGCGTGAATGACGGTGAACAGAGAGTGTGTCACGTTTTAAATGACCGCATGTAAATTTTCACATGGAAAAGGCGATTTCGGGCACTCTGGACTTAATTATACTCGAAAACTAAAAAGTCAGAGGAACACCATCAGTGAGAGCTGAAATGAAAATAAATCGATGGAGAACGTGCCAAAGTAACATCCTTATGGCAGTTGAGTGTAATATTTCTTGCTGTAAACGCAAATAACCGTTCTAGAGTGGGGGCTCATGAAAGGCTGACATATGTCAAAACAATGCTGAAAATTCTTTCGGATTATTTTTCAGTTTTTGGAGGGAGCTTTCAGAGGATTTTAGGGGCTAAGCCTTCTAAGCCCCGTCTCCTAAATTTGTGTCCATGCTTGATAATGTGAATATGCAAGGACAGAGAGGATTCCAAGTATTGGAACAACAACCGCATCAGCCTATCGCTGAGTTGGATTGTCATTTGTATTTGACCTCAGATCAGTAATGAGGGCCACACAGAGGAAAAGGCAATAGAGCCATTTGCCCCAGATTCAACGATGGTAAATAGCCTCACTGAACAATTGAAAAACGACGCATGCTTGACGCTTCTGACGGGAAAAAATATTCAAGATTTTTTCCCTTCAAAAAGGAGTATCTATGACGATTATACAGAAGCATCAGTAGATGGAGCTCCAAAATTTATTAACCCTGGATCTTGACAAAGTTTTGGACGGCCCTGTCAGTGATCATTCGATATGAGGAATTCGATTATTTTTATGATTATAAAAGTCACAGGTTCTAATCGCAGAATATTCGAGACATAAATACTGTTGAATATTATCTATAATTAATTAATTGGAGTAATGAAAGGTGATACTGGGAAAAATTTGACAAACAGTTACCAACGGTAAATTGTTAGTTCCACAGATGGAAGGTTACTTTTTTAGTCAAAATAGGTAACTGATAATGGTTTTGGAGAAAATTCAGCAGAGATACGTACAAAAAATGATTAGTTCTGTTGATAGTGATAACATTTTTAGTGAATCGTTTTTATCGTGAATTTGCAACCTGAAGTTCTGAACAATCTCAATTCCGAACGATAATCCAGGAACGAAAACGAGAGTTTGTTACAAGAGGTTGTCCTTAAGGAAAAATATGGTGGCCTTTTGCAGTGTCGTTCTTATCAGAAAGCAAGGCCATAGCATATCGTAAGAGGCAGAGGAGAGACTGCAATGTCAGCCAGTCAGCAATGGCTAAATTTTTGTAGATTCTAGACGTTTTCGAAATACAGGTGTGCTCTCTTGTGTTCAGGTGCTCAAGCGAAGAAGATTTATTGTTGGGGAGAGAATCAGATCTTTTCCAACTGTTGAAGAGAAAAGAAAAAAAGCTCCTACAATGCATGGTATACGAACTGAGACATCAGATTGTCAACTTGCTAACTCTAACAGATGGTTTAGTGATTGGAGGGCGGACTTTCCCATGTCCCTCCACACGGCTACGGACCTGTCGGTGGTTCAGGAGTGAATTTCAAGGTGACAAACGCTTCAGAGTTTTGATTTTTCTATCTCGTGTTGGTCATTCTATATCACTTTGCCCAGCTGTGAGTTTTGATCCCTTAGATTTTGACTAAGCAGACAGGGAAGACTTCGTTGCATTCCTCAATAGTAGGCCGGCGAAACCGTTTGGAAAAATATTCATTCAGTCTCGAGTTTTTTATGTATTTTAAAAATAGTTACTTTCAAAATATTTACGTTAATATTCAGGTTTATGAAAATGTGTAAGGTTTTATAAAGGGACGTCCAAGATCATATTTGTTGTAATTAAGATTTTTTTCAGTTTTTCTTCTGCAACTTTTAGAACAATTTCAAATTTTGAACTCACCGTATTCAAAATGAGTCTTTCTAGATTTTACCAAACAGTTCACGCAGGTAACAGTCAAATGCTTTTTCAACTTTGTGGCACGATTGGGGGAAATTAACATCTCGCTGAAGAGGGAAATAATGCTTTTAGAATATGCATTATGAAAGGGGGGGGGGTGAAAGCCTGAAAGTAAGTACAGATGTTCAAATTGCTGTACTGATCACTCGTTTCCGGACATTTTTCCGAACAATAAAATTCCGAAAGGACACATTTCCGAATCCTATGTTCCCGATAGCCAATTTTACGACCGCCCTTGTTTCCGAGAATTTCTTTGTGATTAGATTTTAATTGTGTACAATTCTTAACACAATTTCAAATTAATACAATATTATGGTCAATAGTATGAAGGTAATTAACAACTCCGCCCTGGTTGACAGAATTTGAGTAATTTTTGTCAGAGTTTGATTAAATTCGAACAGAATTTAAATGCATCTTAACTCAAACGGCAGGAGTCATATCTGAGTATTAACGTCTTCACGGGTCTCGATTATTCTGAATAAATCTCACCGTATACTTTGATGCAACTTAAACGAGTCTGAATGAGATTGAATCATTACAGCATCTGCAGGAAAAATATTAAAAGGTCCGAACACATTCACAGGAATGTCAGAATTCAGCTGAGCCTCAAAAAAATCCTGACAGTGTGTGAGTGAATTTCACGAGTCCAATAAATCTTAAAATATCCTTTAAGAAACAAAGGTAGTTTGAGTGAATCTCAACGAGATACGAATGAGTGTGTTGAGGTACTAAAAAAGCTGAATAAATGTTCACGAGTCTCAATGAGCTTTCAATCATTCCACGTTATAAATCTGATCACAGAGGCATAGCGAGTGGGAAAGAAGGTGAAGCGCTTCCAGTTAGGCCGGCCAGTGAGAAAAGCTGAGGAAATGTCCCTCGAATTGGGAAAATCCGACCTTAATAGCGCGGAAGCTACCCATTTTTCTCAGTTTTTAAGCCTCGTATTATCGAAAAAATTGTTCGCTACGCTGCGACTGGCAAACAATGTGTGTTTTTATTTCTATTTCTTTCCATTTGGTTCGTGCCCCGGATCTCGAACCCCGTGGATACATCTCTAAATCCGGTCCTAAAATCCGGCCCTGCTCTTCGATAAATAAATATCGCAATCGAATGGAGTAAAATGTTGCAACCAAGTGCACTATGAGAGACAGAGGCATCGCTTAATTTTTTTTTCTTTTTTTCTTTTTTTTTTGGGGGGGGGGGGGTAATTTTTTAGTAGAGTTGACCTACATTCATCGGCGTCGGTGGATTTTTTTAAGGGGGAGAGGTGTGGTATGTTATGTTGTATGTGTACTGTGAGTTGACTGTATGGTACGGTACTACTAATTGCTGTATCACATACCATTAATTCGTTTACAAATTTTTTATAACTACGAGTATAAATATAATTGCCATTTGAATTGCGAGGGGAGGGGGGTAATTTTGATAAATTCTAGCCCCTCCCCCTAAAAAGATTGGGTGGGTAAGTATTACCCGTCTACTCCCCCACCCCCCTCCTCAGCGACGCCCATGATGAATGAGGGAGGATTCAGCTCAAAAGATGTATTATATTCTGGGGAAAAATATAAATGTTCTTTCTCCTAAAAGAGAGTGTTTTCCTGGGCGTTGCGAAGAAAATGCATGGGAATAAGCCACAATAAATTTTTCCATTAGCTGAGCAAGAACATCAACAGGTTTCCAGCTGTTGAGCAAAAAACGAAGCTCTTCTGAAAACGCATAAATAATGATCGATGGTCTTCTACTTGTGCTACCTAGCATTTTTGTCAAAATTGAGTTAGTTGAGTGTATGGATCTGTAGCTGAAGGTGTAAGCTATCAGGTGGTATACAGAAAACAGCTGAAACTTACTATTTATACTTCTAGAGAGCGCTTTCCGATTGAGCTAACTGATAAGTTATATAAGTTGAAGAAATCTTCAAAACACTCTTCTGCAAAATTTTATTTTTGATCGTTATCGCACGTGTCCCTGAAACCATCGATGTGCTGCTAACTTCTGAAATTTTTCATTTTCCAAATTTAGCAGAACAATTGTGTGGGTGCCTCCCGCGTCACTTTTGTTCTTTTGGATTATCTCCCCGTCGCCCTCGACACACACATGTCCGGTCATGCCCACAGTCCTAAACTCTTAGAAGTGAAGAACATTTGTCTTGGACTCGATTCATTTTCAGAAAGTGCAGACGCTCGATTTTATTACGAAACGATAATTGGAAATAATTTTTCAACGGCCTCGTAAATCAAGGTGGCGTACAATAACAAAAACCGGCGTCCACTTTTGGTTTTTCGGTAAAACAATTATAGCGACGAAGTTAACAAAACCTTAATCCTAGATACTAATTTTCCAAGACCCCAAACGAATCCCTTCAGTACAATTCGAATAACTTAGACCAACATTTCTAAAACCTTTTTGCACGCGTTCGGTAATTCGTGTCTTTATTAATGCGTAACCAGGAAGTTAAATCGACCCTTTTGCTGTATATGCACGAGAATGGCAGAGGGTTGGTATAATGCCTGGTGTTGTAAGCTGTCTCTCCTTTTGGTCCGATTCTTTGATATACGAGTGCTGGAGCTGGAGCGGGAGCGAGCGAGCGTTCGCCGCATATTCAAGAGAAAAAACCGCCACTGCACGCGACCGCTTTGCGAGTGAGGAGAGCGAAATGGGAAATAAAAAGTTTATTTCGGAGACGATGACTTTTCGAATTCGGAATGTAAAACCGAGTGTTTAATTTTCGCTTAACCACTTGCGGCTGACGTCCTCGCTTTCAGCACCACTTATTCGAGCCATTAAGCCGTTAGACTTTCGAATGTTATGAGTGCGTCCTGCTCCAAGACTCTCGTGATTTAAATCGCATTTTCCATTTGCCCAAACAACGTTTGTTTCGCAAATTATTTCGTTTGTTTAATACAAATTCCTTTTATAAAAAAAAAAAAAATTAATAATGAATTTAATAACGAATAAACGAAAACAAGAACAGAAAAGGCATCTCCACTTCTGACGTTTGGTATCATAAATTTTAAAAAGAACCTGCACAGTGATTCGTTCTAAAGAAAATTGAATTTTCTGAAGTTGTCGAGAGGAAAGAGGAAAATAAGTCTTTGCATGCTAGGATGGACCAAGCTGCAAGTAATGAACGATTTGGAAAATTATTAATTTTTGAATTTTCCTCCGCACTTACTAATACTACTTGAGAGCTTCAAGTGGAGAAGAAGAAAGCAATTAGGTCGTCGGTCTCATTTTAAAATTGAGTTTTGGATTCGATGTAGACAGCCCCTAACCTAACTACTTTCTCAGGTGCAGCAGGACAACACTGTTAAACTGCAAATTTCAATGAACAAGCAAAAGTAAAAAAAAAAAATCAAAGAAAATGTAAAAGGAAAACCTGTTTATTTCGACCCTTGCGCCCCAACTTGGAAAAAGAAAACCTTACCAAGAGAAGAGAACCATTCGATCAGGGAGTAATGTCCCCGTTTGCCTCCCTTAATACCACGGGTCTCGAGGGACAAAATTCTGAATACTACGGAACAAATTAAAACTGAATAAAAAACAACAACGAACCAAAGGCATGGTGAATCAAGTCATTTTAGGAAAGAAAGGCTGACAAATTTACCAAGCGGCTAAAAGATTTTCTTTAAAATGATTGAAGTTGTAAAAACAGACAAAATTGGGTCCTTTTCGCGCTTTTGGGTTCGAATTTTCCCAACTTGAACAACATTGCCCTAATTTTTCTCAACTGGCTGATTTGATGGAGCTCCTCTCCGTCACTATGTCCCTACACTTAATAACGTGATGTTTTAGACTTACAAAATCCAAGCTGAATGAGCGACTGACTGCACGGACTTACACTCGTTACGGCCAGGCAAACCTAGTCTAGAAACATTTGCTGAGCTAGCTGATTATCTAGTGATGGGGTTGTACCCCTTCAAGGTGGCAGAATAAAATGAAGAATGGCACAAAATTAGCATAATCCATACAGGGTTTGCCACGAAATTCCTCTTTTTTTTCTAACCGTGAAATTGGGTCATTGTCCGATAAATTTGTAATGTCAAGATTCCTTTTGTGAGACAAAATGCTTTCTCGCACAAAGAGAAGGGATGTTGGAACGTTCCATTAATTTTGGAATTCCAAATTAACATTTTATACGTATCGGAAAAGGTTCTTTTGGGTGGCTAATTTTGAATACCCAGTTAAAATCTCGATACTGCTCTAATTTTATGCCTCAAAATTCAAGTTTTATGGCAAAATTGTCGCAGGTTGAAAAATCAAAAAACGCATTGAATTTTGGGCTTTCTAGATCGCTAATTTAGAATATTCCTTCAGATTTTTGATTCGGCTTTGAATGGTGTCGCTATTTCTAAACTATGGAGAAAAACTTCGGGTTCGGGGCCAAGTCTTTGCTGAGCATTTTGCATTACAGTAAAATATGCAGATACAACGGAAAACTATCTTTAACTTATGTTAAAAGGTTGTAGAGGAGACCAGAAGAGTCCACTAGATGTTAGTTGCATCTCCAAAACCAATTTTTGCATCAGTTGCGGCCCAAGAAAGAACAAGAGATATGTAGTTGAATTGAGACCCAAACCAGAAAAAAGGTGGTATGAATTACGTCCCAATGCAATATTTTACAGACGCATACATATACAAAAATATGTAAATGTATATAAAAAAAGAAATTTATTTAAAAAAAAACTACACAGCGTCACGATAATACATCGAAGACGTATTATAGTAATAAGTTAATTTCATTTTATCTTCGGAGTTGGGAATTTTCATGACAGGTCATGTACAAGAATTAGTCGATCCACTTCACCTTGGTCCAGTCGACTCATTTACTCTTCGATAATGGTTTCTTTCAGATCTATCTTCGCCATTTCAGATACGACATTTCTTGTATCCTGTGTAGGGCTTCGATGAGCATGAATATATAGGGATTGGAATGATAGAAGGATAGGACATTCCATTTAGTTTGCTGTTTTGAAGGCTTCGCATGCATTTTTCGTGCGTATTGATGGCGGGAACTTCCATCCATCATTTACGTATTCATTCAGAATGTATTCCACGAATTCGTCCACTGTTGAAAGGTCTGAGACAATAGGGCTAAAGTCCTGATGAATACACTCTTCTATTGCTCGTGGTTGCAGGATACTTAAGCTAAAGAAGTTCATGAGAAACGATCCTTCAGCACTCTTCCTCATACTCTGTAAATATTTTGGCGAATGCAACTCTTTTATCTTCGTCTGTCAATAACTGAAGTGCGTTGGCGTTCGGTTCCTCATAGAGCAGTTTCTGCGGTCGATCACTTATATCACTTATGGCCTTCCTCTCTACTCCATTACTGATCCGCTGTCTCCCTGTGGTGTATCTCAGGTACGTACGTAAGTAATCTGCCAGGACCCAGTTCAAGTATTGTCCTCAATCATGTAAAAATTGCTCAGGACGCAATTAACATACAGCCGGAGAGTCATTTAAGGATGCATCTTTCCCAGCATCACTCTCAACTTTTTTTTTATTTTTAATTCTGTCGTGATTAGGCTTGGAATAACCATAGCACAGTTTGGAACTACTTACTCAGCACGAATAATTTCCCCCCAAAAATGCAAAATGGTGAAGTCATGATTTTCTATGGGATTGGGAGTACGGGAATCTCAGGGAGAGTAGGAGTGGAGTAGCAAATGAATATAGCACAGCCTCAGCACAGCCTGGAAAAACTCAATGCACAGAATTTCTTTCCAAAATTCAAAGTAGTGAGACTAAAATGGAAAATCTGGGCATAACCTAGGAAAACCAAACCTGAAAATTTCCTCCCAGGAATCTAAAATGGCGAGGCCGAGATTCTAGGGACGTGGGGGATGGGGATTTAGGAAATAGGAGATGGGATAGACTTGAATACGACGCAGCCATAACATGATGTGGAACAACTCAGGTTGAACCACTCCTATTATTTCATGTAAAATAGTAAGGTCAGGATTCTGATTGGTAGAAAAATGTATTTCTGAACTGGATTTTAATTTAGAGGACGTCGTATCTCAGGAAGTGAAGACATTTGGCAGAATAGTTATCACACGGCTTTTGCATGGCTGGAACTTATTTACACGAACTATGTTTTTCCAGATGTCCAAAATGGCGAAACTGGGATTTTAATTGGTGAGGGAGTATCTCAGGAAAGATACAGATGGGGCAACACTGAATTTAACAAATCTTAGAACAAGTCAACTCAAGTGACAAGAATTCTGGTGATAGGGGGGGGGGGTTAATAAAAAAATATGGATATTGGACCAAACTGAATGTACCATAACCTTAGAACAAAGTGAAACCACTCGGTTAGGATATTGATTTGGGGGAGGGAATATCTCAAGAAATGCAGAGATTGGACAAACTTGAATGTGACTCCATCTTGGGTAGCGCAAAAAAAATTCAGCACGAACAATTTCCCCAAAAATCCAAAATGGTGAGGCTAGGATTCTGTTTTAAGGAAGAGAATATTTTAAGAAATATTTATGGGGATTAAGTAAAAGTGAAATAACATAACTTCAGCATGAAGTAGAATAAATCAAGATGATCAAGTAGTGAGAGTGTTACTTGGTAACATATTTTGGTCCTCATAAAGTCTTTCGGGTCCCGAAGAGGTGTCACTCTGATCTTTAGCCGTCTTATGTCATTCCTTCCTTCAGTTTAGACATATATTTACTGTACATTCTAACACGCCGTAAAACAGTGTATCGTTGAGGTTAGTATAGAATGTGTTTATAAGGGCGGCACGCATTATTCAGAAAATTAGAAATTCGGGAAAAAGCATTCGGGAAAATGTCTATTCGGGAGAATGGGCGGGAACCCCTGGATCAATTGCTCGGACATTTTTCTAAATGGACATTTTTCCGAATGAGTCAGTTGAAGGTAGCTTCCAATTACCTGCTTCATAGTTCGTAATGAACCAAATCATAGGCATATTTTGGAGCACCAAGTCCAAATTCTTCATTACTAATGAACTTACATTAAAATTTTTTAAGGATCCAACATGGAAAAAATTTATTTTTCATTCTGAATCAATGGGAGGAGTTGTTGGTATCTCAAAAAAGGTACGTGAAGCAAATTTGAATCTGGCCCAGACTTGACACAACATGGAACTGATGATGATGATAAGGTTATCAGTCTTACGGCCGGTTTCATGCGGCTCTCCGTGTCTCCCTATCTTGTGCAAGAAGTTCTTTCATTTCGTAATAACACTTACATTTGACATCCTTGATTATCTGTTGAACATACTGGAATCTTTGCTAACCTACCCAGTTCTTTCCCTCCACTCTTCCTTCTAGCAGCAGTGATTATTCCGGGTGCCTCAAATTATGCCCTATATTAGTTTAACTCTCCTTCTCTTCAGACAATTCCAAATATCCATTTTACCTCCTACTCTGTTAAGTACTTCCTCATTTCTTACATTATCGGTCCATTTGATGCTAAGTATCCGTCTATAGCACCACATTTCAAAAGCTTCGATCCTTCTCTTCTCTGGTTTTTCTATGGTCCACGTTTCACATTCATACAAGGCTACAGTCCAAACATAAGTTTTCAAGAACAATTTTTTGATTTCCAGATTTATTCTTGATTTGGAAAGATTACTTTTTCGACAAAATGCTCATTTGGCTTGTGCTATTCTACTACTAATATCCCTTTTACTCCTTCCATCTTTTTTATTATACTCTCTAAATAGCAAAATTCGCTTACTTCCTCGATCTTTTCCTGTCTAATATTTATATTTAAGCTATCGTGTTCACATCGATTACATACCATTACTTAAGTTTTATTTTTATTTATTCTCATACGATAGTCTATACTCAAAATCTCCTCCATTCCACTTAAAATGTTTTCCAAATCAATACACCTTCCAGCTAATAACACAATATCATCTGCAAACCTGAGCAGCTTTACTCGCTCTGCATGTACAGTGACACCCGCTTCAAATTTTTCTTTTATGTATTTCTTTTATGGCCCACTCTATGTACAGAGATTAAATAATACTGGTGATAAGGAGCACCCCTGCCTTACACCTTTTTCTATATTAGTCTCCCTTTTCTGTCCTTCTATTCTTAATTTATGGCTTTCTGTCCTTTACATTAGTGTTTAAAATAACTTGTCTTTCTTTAAATTATATTCCTATCTTTTTTAGAATCTCAAACATTTTATCCCGTTTAACATTGTCAAAAGCTTTTTCAATATCAACGAATGCCATATATGTATCCCGCCCTTTTTTGAGTCTCCCATCTACAATTAATCTCAAAGCTAACACTGGTTCCTTAGTACCTCTACTTTTTCTAAATCCAAACTCATCATCTCCTAATTCTGCATCTATTCTATTCTCAATTCTCCTGTAAATTATCCTAGTTAATATTTTTGACTCATGCGAAAGAAGACTAATTGTTCGATACTCTTTAACATATAGAACTATACTCAGTATGAATGATTGCATTTCCAAATAATCCAAAATGTGGATCCCCGATTTCAAAGGGGGATGGAGGTGTCTCAGGGAATATGGAAATGAGATCAAAATTGAATCTGGAATAACCTTAGTACAACCTAGAACAAAATTCAGCGTAAACGTAAATTGTACTGGAAATCTGAAATGGTAGTTCAACTTGGCTGCTGGAACAACCTTTCGGAAAAACGCTTCTGCTGGACCCGCATTCCTCGGTCGTATTTTTGTACCTACAGTTTTATGATAATCGTCGAAGAGAAAAAGGCTGGAGGAAAAATGTAGTGCATTGGTGAGAATACGAGTATAAGAAATTGAATGTATATGTACGAAACAAGGGTCGCTGAATTCCCGAAAACGCCAATAAAGCCGAGTTAGGTAACGAAAAAGAAAGTGGGAAAAAAAGAAATTCTAGTGTGGTTCCCTCTAAACAGTGCAGTTACTGGAATTGAGCAGTTACGTAAGGGTGGAAATGTCTGAAGGTAATATTACGTATAATTTCGTACTAAAAAAATACTCCGTAATTACTTCGCTTGTTTGAGTGAGGAGGGAAAAGGGAAAGGAAAAAACGAAGAACGCGACCGAAAACGCATAAACGAAGCACATCAGGCGGTTTCGTGTCGAAATTTATTTCGGGAAACGAGCAACACGAATTTCGGCGGGTTAACGTTTTCTCATCTAAATGTTAAAATACGGCGCAGAAACTCCGATAAGCCTGTTCCCGGAATTACCCGGGTCCAATTTTCTTCTCGCGAGGTTTCTCAGCACATAAATTTGACGTCTCCTTGATTCCCCGTGATTCACGTTTTGCTCGTATTTCGAAAATTTGAATGCGGATCGAAGTTCGAGACGGTGTGCCGCGGCTCAAATGCTCGGCTGCGAAAATGAACGCGATAATACGTGCGAGCAGACACCGGGATTTTTCCTTTTTGTATAACCTTGCTCCGAAATTAACGACCCCGGGGACTTACAATATACATTTCGAAACATGTTCGATACATGCCGTTCTAAAAGGTCGCAAGTCTTAATCCATCCCCACAGTCAAAACATAGAGTAGATTATTTCATGCGAGGGTTCTTAATTGGGTATCGAGATGGGGTAAAAGCTTTTTATTTTTATTTCATTTTTTTCTCTCTTTCTTCTCTCCTCGGTGTAAAATGACGGGCTATTGTTACAGCCGGCCGATACGCCAATGCTGCATACCGCAAACCTATTAAGGAAATCCGTGTGTTTTGTCAAACAGTTGTAGCGAAATATTCTTCGGCTTGAGGTACAAATCATAAACGGTTTAGTCGGCCTATAGTTCCGGAGGCTGTATTGCGGGGAAATACGGATTCGACGCTTGTATAATAGTGAGAGAGGAAAAAAGGTTTGCGTGGATGAAGAAGAAATACGTCAAGGTTATTTCAGTAATTGTGTTGAAAATATAAAGTGAGAAAAGAAATTCGGGGCGAGACGATGAAATCTAAGAAAGAGCCTGTTCAGATTTCGCTCTCAGATCACACACGTTCGACCAACTTAAGAACAAGCGGAGGTTTTATGAACAGAATCGAGGCTGCGAGCTTACAGTACTGACCGAGCAGAACTATGGCTAGAAACTCTAACTTGTAGAGAAATTCCTTACCCCCTCCTCCGTCCCACAGATACCCGAATATTTGTTTCCCGAATATCGCAATTTTGAATTTAATCAGATTTTGCACCCTTCTCGGCCGGTATTGCTATTTTTTCGAAGAAGAAAATCTCACTGAATGGAACGGAGTGCTGCACAGTAGTCTCTATGACTTCGAAAAGGCGAGCTGTGACGCCACGGTGTCATCATTTTCTTATTTTGCTCTCATCTTAGTTATGACGATCCAAAATGAATCAGTTAGGACGCATCTCTCTATTATATTAATATCCGTATCCGCCTCATCTACATGGGAAGAAATGGCAGATGAGTTGCCTACCTGAAAAATCCAAAAAATTGTAGGGGCAGACCACCTGACCTTCTCATTCCCTATTGATATAAATACAGAAATGAGATCTGTTGTATACTGCTGATAAGAGATAAAGACAGAGACACATACATAAGATAGACATGAGATGTAGGTCGTACTCAATATAATTATTACTGATAACTACGTTCTCCAGCCCTATTGATAAGTCATAAAGACAGACATGAGACTTGAGACGTCGATCTCGCATCCAGATGTTACTGATAGATATCTACTTGTGACCTAATGTCACCGAAAAAAAGCTCATTATTTCAGGTTTTGTTCGATGCGGAGCAAACTCATGGTTTATAAATCAATCCTGAAACCAGTTTGGTTTTGTGGTATACAGCTGCGGGGCACAGACAAATCTCCTGAAGATCCACAGGCCACAGAACGGTGTCCGCGAGATCACCAGTGTTCCATGGTACATCACCTACGTGGTCCTGAGCTAAAGTCTCAAATTTAACACGGTTGGGGAAGAAGTACAGAGGTTCGTCGAATAACACGAAAATAGCCTGCACTGACATCCAAATGAAGGAGCTCTGGGTGTCCTCGATAGCTCTGAGTGCCTACAAAAGCTAAAACAAAATAAGTCATTCGACCTACTCCTAGCCTGAAAACTTGAATAACAGTCCAGCGAAGACTGCCAGTGGGAATTTGCTCCAATCCCATTTATTTCTACTCCAACTCCAACCATCAGATAGCTAGAGGCTAGTTATGCGAAATGTCGGGGGGGGGGGAGGAAGTCAGATTTATGTCTTTGTTATGTCATATTGCATGTACTTACCATGCGTCTTTGAAAAAGACTCTCATGTGTCAAGTTACGTCTTTATTAGATATGTCTTATACGTCATATTAAATTTAATTTCATGTTAAAGTCGGATTATGTCTCCGAGACAAAACTCCCATGTTATGTAGACTTATTTGTGTCAAATTATGTCTTCATTATGTCATTACGTCTGAACCTGATCGCCAAAACAGTGAGAATTTCTTAAGAGATGCTATGCCATTATCAGGGATGTTAAATAATAAGTCGTCAATGCAATAAAAAGTTGTCTAAATGAACCAAATGACTTACTAGGGTCAAAATGAGGCTAAAGACGAGTCTGACTGAATTTAAATAAGATTTGTAGAGGAACAGAGAAGAAGTGAGACGTGGTAAGGCACAGAAAAATCCGAAAACAATATAAAAATCAGAAAAATCCAGTAAAATAAAGAAAGTAACAGAAAGCTGAAGAATATTGAATGAAAATGGAGATAAATAATCTGCGAAAGATGGAGAAAAGCTAAGAACACAATACGGTATTTATAAAAGAAGACAGAAGTTGACAGAAAAAGTTGGCTCAAAATTGTTTTAGACAGGCCCAACGTAAAACAGTTTAGTAAAAACTAAAGAAATAAAAAATATGTTTTTATTGTGCCTTATCATGTTTTTGTCTTATATTATTTCTTTATACAATTCTACGTAGGTGGGGGGGGGGAGGGAAAACGGAACTTAATAGTTTTCTCTGAAAAGAAATGTAAAGGGCAACTTCCTCTGGAAAAATTGATGTTTTGATTTGGCAAGCAAAAGAGGGTCCGTTTGGTCAAAATTTTGTCCAAATTTCAGTTTGGTAATCAGGAAAAAAAATTTTGGGTAAAGAAAAGAATTCGGATCTAAATCGTTAATTTATTGGCAAACATTTTACTTTTCCCCTGACCCATGTATCACCTCCCCCTTTTCAACGCCACTGGTTCCGGGCTTGAAACTGGATGTGAACATATGATTAGAACCCGGAAATTGAAACTATTTCTCAGTAAGTGAAGCAGGAGTGAAGAAATCAGCTCAGCTGAATTATTTGAACGTAGCAGGAGGTTTCCGAGAGTGAATTAATTGTCAATTATAACATAATAAGAAACAAATGTGTTTTTTTTCTGTCATTTGTGAATCAGGAGCGAATCAATGAGAGCGAGTGGTCGTAAACTGATTCGATCATTCAACCGTAATCCTCGGTAGGGCAGCTCGGTACATGGGTGCTCAGTATTTAGTAAAAACTCTAAAATAAGTTAACTACTAAACTCTCAATTCTAGATTCCATACTGTATACCGAATGTCTAATGAACTGTCCCCCATCTTTATTTTGGCTTAGAACTCGGATCCAGGTGCGATAACCCATTTTGTAGTTTAATTTTAAGTGAGAATATTTTCTCATCCACAAAGGAGGAGCTAGAACGTTCCCATCCACTTTGGAGTTTCAAGCAAGAATATATCACACAAACTATCGAAATAGGGGGGCTTTTGAGTCGCGGATTTCAAATAAACAGATTTTTAATCTGGATTCGACTTTGCAGCGCAAAATCCAAATTTCACTCATAAAATGGGAAAAATTGACTTTCTCTTTTTGAAAAATCGAGCAAAGTATCGAAAATATTTCTGGGTCGAGGATTTCGACAATTGTATCAGATTTCTAATTCGATTGCGATTTTGATTCCAGACGTTTAAGGTTCCCATTTAAGCGGGAAAATGAGCCTAAATCGGGATCGGATCAAAAATCAGATGAAATTTTCGAAGCTGGAAATCCGAAAAACTCATTTTTCAGCATGTTGTTCAGTTTTTCAAAAAAAAGTTGGTTTTACCCATTGCATGAGTGAACTATAAGTTTTGGCCAAAACCTGACTGGATATTCGAAATTATAATTGAAAAGGAAACTAGGTATTAATAAACAGAGATACTTATTTGCTTCACCTCGATCGGACTTCGCGATATAAAATAAAGATGGAGGGCGTGTTTCATTAGACCCCATGTATGGCAGATGTGTAGGGTGACATGACGCAAATGACCCGTTATGAGTTTAAAGTTCACATCATTAAAAATCTTAAATCATCACTTTTAGAGCATTTACTCAGCAAATGCTGAGAATTTCTGATTATTTGCTCGCCTATTATAAGTACTCCAGTTTTTGGCATCATAAGTTGTGCTCTCAATAACTTTCAATGATATAGTGGCGTAGCCAGTATATAGGGTTTGAGGAGGTCTAGTCTTGACTACAGGGAAAGGAGGAGTCAGAGAGGGTACTAAAATTGAAAACATTCTATTTGAAGAAGTTACAAATAAGGTGAAGAGGGTCCACCCCTCAGGCTACGCCACAGTAGTGACAATTCACTCTGAGTGTGTGACACGTTTCATCCCAAGAATTGTCCCGAAAACAGTTTTTTCCGGTCTTAACCCATTCTGGACTACAGCATCACCTTCGTTTCAGCCGTTTATCTTTATTCTAAAACCGAGAAATGGAGTAACTGAATTTTATCGAACACAAAATTTCAAGTTTGTCGTCCACATCTCGGAGAAAATTTAGATTTTCCCGCTTTACCTTGATTTTGTCGGTGTCGTGCCCTAACCTCACAACGGTCGGGAAATACATAAAGCCTGAAGTAGATACAGCAAAAACCTAGGACAGAATGAATGAGGCGTATATTTTGTACCCTTTCCGACGTTGTTTTTTTTTTTTTTTTTTTTTTTTTTTTCCAAAGTGAGGTGTGCTATACATGTACTCACTACATGGCACAGAGAGAATACCTATTGCGAAAGGCCTAAAAGACGGGCGGACTTTTTTTCCGTATCCAACACACGTTAACCCACGATTATAACAGCTCGTCACACGCACGTGTTTTCATAAGATTCGTTTCAGAAACCCTCCCAGTAATTTCACCGAGCCGCCATATCGATCACTGGTGCACTCCACAAACTGTCAGAGTGGTGTCAGTCTATTAGCATACATGAGTCGAGCGTATACGTTAAAAAAACACAACTCACACATCCGGTTAATTTCTGCATCCGTATTGTTTAGCAAGCTGAAATAAAAGTTAATTGTTCGAATTGAGGTTATGTCAATGATACGCATATAATATATATTAACTAAATGATCGAAATGTTCAAATGTTTTATTTCTCTCCATTTTTTCACTCACAAAACCGATTTACTATATTACGCCACTGTATCCGATTACACCTTCGGTGGCATTTTCTGCAAGACGTTTGCTACGTGACACGAATGTACAGCGTCCAGCCCAGCAGCGGTCGGAGATTAATGCCCGCTGAGGAAGGACATCTAAGTTCTCTTCGTTAAAATTGATTGGTATTCTCTCGTTAATGTGGAAATTATGTGATATTAGTCGCTGTACGTTTTAAGGTTTAAAAATTAATCGAATTAATCTCGCCGGAGGTTTATTTTTTCTCTCAGATAACGCGCGCTTTCTCCACCGTTTCCTACATGGAAAACCGCTGTAAACTCGTAAGGTTACTGCCCCACTTCACCAGATTTTGAATAAAAATTTGTTGGTGGCTGTCGCTGGACCCGGGAGCACTTATCTCCATTCTTATCTCCACTCTTAAATCTGGAGGGCACTGATTTTTTCTATAAGAATTGTCAAGAAAGTGAAACATGATATTTTGACACCAGAGGCACATTTCATGATTCCAGGTCACAAATGACGTTTTTCTTCGAGATTACTCACTTTGCCTGACTGTATCTTTAGATTTGTCAATCTGGAAATTTTTCTGTGAGGTGGACTTCATTTCGCGTGTGTTTGAGAAGCACTATACCAACTCACAATGTTGAGACAAACAGTTTTTTGTGTTTTCCCACAAAACAGTTTTTTGGAGAATTACTCTCGTCTTTCATCATTTGGATTATTGTATGTAAGTATAGTGTTTGATCCGGTTCCGATCTGAGTTTCCAAAATACAAATTTTATACAAAAAGCATAGGATTTTCTCACAGTGTACCTTCTTTGA
This sequence comes from Acanthococcus lagerstroemiae, assembly GCA_031841125.1. Taxonomy (NCBI): domain Eukaryota; kingdom Metazoa; phylum Arthropoda; class Insecta; order Hemiptera; family Eriococcidae; genus Acanthococcus; species Acanthococcus lagerstroemiae. Next base: position 24,696,256 of record CM063110.1, read on the forward strand.
TGAAGTCTGATAAAAATATAATAATAATAATCGATGATAGAGGAGCGTATGGCGATGCATGCATGCCAAATTAGCCCCGGGACACCGCACCCCATATCCTGGAAACGCCCCGAATGGGCCTGCGTCAGAATAGGGGGGTATAATAATAATAGTAATAATAATAATAACAGCCTTTATTCTATAGTTGATAGTACATTTATGTTATTATTGACATATAATACTACGATTTTTTTGCTATGGTAGGCCCTTATTTTGAGCATATCCTCACTGAACCTTAACCATTTATGCATGTCCTTTGCTATTCTCTCATAATACTAATTTTTGATAAAATCTGTTATTTCATCCACTCATGTTAATTTTTGTAATATTTTTGTTCTCCCACACTTCCATTTACTTCTAATTTCGTGAAGGAAGTCTCTACATTCTTTTATGTTTGCTCTTATTTCTGTAATTTTCACTCTGTCTCTTTTTCTAATGTTCATCATTAATCTAAGCATTGAGTGATATGCTGTTTTTATTTATTTCTCGTCCTTGCTTGTTAATCTCGTCCTTGATGAATAAAATTTCAAAATCAGCAACCATGAAAACACTCTGTTATATTTCATAGCTTCTTAAATTAGAAATTTCGATTTTCCTGTAGTTTGGTCGTTCAACCAACTGCTTTTCAGATATGTTTCTTTAAAGGAATATTCTTATTTCCTTTTTCTTGTGGATTTCAATTCAGACCGAATAAAAGTTATGGTAGTGAGAAATAGCGTTTTCGGCATTTGGTCGCAAAAATGCCGTTTTAGCCCTAAAACCATTTTCAGCGCTAAAAAAAAAAAAAAAACAACAACAACAACAACAGAATTTTACTACTTTTTCCAAGCATAGATTTTTTCGGTTGCTTACCTCCTTTTTTCATACTTTTTTAGTGTATTCTTTCTTTTTTCGTCAGTTCTTCTGCAATTTTTCCGAGTTTTTAGCCCATGAAGCAGGCTATGGAATAAAAGACGTATTGATTTGCCTTGTTTTCTCCGTTCTTCTTCTCATTCTTCCTTTTGTGCAAAAATATTTGGCTGTATCAATAGAGAAATACGGTATATATAATTGAAAAATACATTGGTTGATGTATAGGCTCAAAAGTGGACTGATTTTTAGCAAATAAATCGCATCTTTTCAACATTACAACGTTAGGATCTAGGATACAGAACAAACTGATAACCAGAAATCACAACAAGGTCTTCTCTAATCATTATAGCACAAAAGATGTTGAAACAGGGTCGTGTGCAAGATTTCCTTGTAGTAGTGTCGTCTTGATCGGTCCATATAGTTATATACAGGGTGTTCCACGAAAGTCCCCCCCCCTGTTTTTTCACGAACCGATGGGCAGATCTTCCCGGGACGAAAATGATTTCCCAGTCGTAAGGTCTAGTTTCTCTTGAGCTTAAAAAATTTTCTCCCCCTTTCACGGGGGGCTGGAACCTACCACCAACTTCGGAATCTTAAATAGGAAGGTATGCCTTTATGCACCTTGTTGGAAAGGCCATTTACTCCAAAATACGAATCCGTGGGAAAAAATTGAAATTTATCAATTTTGGGGGGGTAAGGGACCTAGAGATGACTAAAATCCACCCAGAATCAAAGTGTGGTGACCTATCAAACGAACTACCGAACATGGGGTTTTCCAGGTCGCTGATTTCGAAAATTGCCTTATTTTTTCGATTTGACTAACTCAGGGGGCAGAACATTCAAAAATTTGGGGCAGAAGGGGTTATTTTAATGTTTCTCATTTTCGCTGATACAATGTCTTTATGCACCTTGTTGGAAAGGCCTCTTTCTCCCAAAAGTAGAATCCGTGAAATTTTTTTGAAATTTGTCAATTTTGGGGGGCGAGGGGGCCTACAGATGACCAAAATCCGCCCGGAATCAAAGTGTGATGACCTATCAAACGAACTATCGAATATGGGGTTTTTCAGGTCACTGATTTCGAATATTGTCTTATTTTTTCGATTTGACTAACCCAGGGGACAGAACATTCAAAAATTTGGGGCAGAAGGGGTTATTTTACATGTTTTTTATTTTCGCTGATACAATGTCTTCATGCACCTTGTTGGAAAGGCCTCTTTCTCCCAAAAGTAGAATCCGTGAAAATTTTTTGAAATACGTCAATTTTGGGGGGCGAGGTGGCCTAGAGGTGACCAAAATCCGCCCAGAATCAAAGTGTGATGACCTATCAAACGAACTACCAAAAAGGGGGTTTTCTAGGTCGCTGATTTCAAATAATTGCCTTATTTTTCCAATTTAACCCGTTTTAGAGTTTTAAAATCCAAATTTTCAACCTAAAATTGGTTCCATTATTCGCAAATTTTTGACTTTCTGAATGCAGATTATTAAAGTCGCTTTATGCACATCGTTGAATAGAAAACTTCCTCCAGAGTATGAATTCGTGAAAAAAATTTCAAAATTTATCAATTTTCGGGGTAAGGGGTCCAGAGATGACCAAAATCCGTCCAAAATTGAAGTATTATGACCTAGCAAAAAGACTATCGAAAAGGCGATTTTCGAGGTCGCTGATTCCGGATATCACATTTTTCCCCTGATTCAACGCGTTTCAGAGCCTTACAAAATTTTAGACCCAAAAGTGGTTCTAATTGACAAATTTTTGAGTTTCTTAGCTCAAGTTATCAAAGTGGCATCATGCACATCGCTGGATCAGACAGTTCCTCCAAAATATGAATTCGTGAAGAAAAATTGCAAATTCATCAACTTCGGGGAACGGGGTGTAACGCCAGCCAAAACCTATCCAAAATCAAAAACCTAAAAGAGGTGCAGGGTGAGTTTTGAGAATGACCCTCCCCCCCTGTTTTTTTCTCGAATAATTGTCGGATTGCTCCCAAACAAAATGCGATCTTCGTGTACCGTGGTCTAGTTTCCTGCGGGCACAAGAAATTTTCTCCCCCATATTTGGAGGGCTGGAACGTACCACTAACTTTGGAATCTTAAATGGGAAGGTATGTTCTTATGCACCTTGTTGCAAAGATCTCTCCGCTCCAAAATTGAATCGGCGGAAAAAATTCAAAATTTATCAATTTTAGGGGGCCAAGGGGCCTATAATTGGGGGAAATCCATCCAGAATCAAAGTGTGATGACCTAGGAATTTCTAATTGTTCTGAGAAAATTCAAAGAAAAACTTACGTTAGAATGGTCAAAAATCGATACCACAAATGTCACTCCAGTTTTTGTAACCTTACTTTTGGAAATTTGGGAATTTCATCGAAGATCTTTGGGAAAATTTTCCAATGATTTTCATTAAAAATTTTGGAGGAAAAATCTCATAGGAAATAAGTTGATGGAAAACTACAATGGTTTTGGAGAATTTTGTCAATGATTTTCAGGGAAAATGTTGCATGATCTCCGAGGAATTCCATCAAAAATTTCTTGAGGAATTTTGTCAGAAATTTTTGGGGAGAAATTGCAATAATTCTAATCTTTAGGAAAATCATTCGATAATTTCTGAAGAATTTCATTAGGAAACATTTGGGGAAAGGCTCCGATCGTTTTTGAAGATTTTCATCAAAAATCTTCAGGAAAAATGTTCGAGGATTTTAGAAAAATTTCATCGAATTTCTTTGGGAAAATTTTCCGATGCTTTTGATGGAACTACATCAAAAATTTTTGAGAAAAAAATCCTTGGGTTTTTTCAATTTTTTTTATTATTAACAAGCTTAATGCTGAACTGAAGAATCTTATCGGACATTTCTGGAAAAAATTTCCAATGTTTCCCAGAGAATTTCTTTAAAATTCTTAGGGAAAATATTCTGATAATTTTTGTAGAATTTCATTAAGAGAAAAACTCCGACGATTTTTGAAGTATCAACAATGTTCAGAAAAAATGTTCTCCGAAGAAATTCATCGAAGATTTTTGGTAAAAATCTCCGAGAATTTTCAAGAAATTTCACTGGAAATTTTCGGAAGCAAATTCCGGTAATTTTTGATACAACTAACCTCCAGGAAAAATGTTTTCCGAAGAAATTCATCGAAAATCTGCAAGAATAATCTTCGATAATCTTTAAGGAATTTCATGAGAAATTCTTGGGAAAAAATTGCAATAATGTCCAAAGGTAGAAAAATACAGGAAAAATCCCGGATAATTTTCAAAGGAAGTTCATCAGAAACGGAAAGAAAAATAATTGCAGATTTTCTCCAACAGTTTGCAAACAAAAAAGCGAACAAATCACTTTCTGAACAAAAAATCCTAGGTCATCACACTACAATTATTCTCGGTGGATTTTCTCCAATTGTAGGCCCACTGGCTCCCTAAAATTTATCAAATCAGAATTTTTTTCACGGATTCTAATTTTGGGGAAAGAGATTTTTTCAACAAGGTGCATGAAGTCATGGTGTCAGTGAACATAAAAAACGTAAAAAAATGAATCCCTGCTCCCCCAAATTTTTGAATTTTCTGCCCCTGAATGGGTCAAATTGGAAAAATAACGCAATATTCGATATCCACGACCTGAAAACCCCCTTTTTTGATATTTCGTTCGATAGGTCATCACACTTTGATTCTGGGTGGATTTCCCCCAATTTTAGGCCCCCTGGCCTCCTAAAATTGATGAATTTTGAATCTTTTCCGCGAATTCAATTTTGAGGGGAAGAGGCCTTTTCAACAAGGTGCATAAAGACATTGTATCAGCGAAAATAAAAAACATTTAAAATAACCCCTTCTGCCCCAAATTTTTGAATGTTCTGTCCCCTGGGTTAGTCAAATTGAAAAAATAAGGCAGTATTCGAAATCAGCGACCTGGAAAACCCCATTTTCGATAGTTCGTTTGATAGGTCACCGCACTTTGATTCTGGGTGAATTTTGGTCATCTCTAGGCCCCTTGCCCCCCAAAATTGATAAATTTTGATTTTTTTCTACGGATTCGTATTTTGGAGTAAATGACCTTTCCAACGAGGTGCATAAAGGCATACCTTCCTATTTAAGATTACGAAGTTGGTGGTAGGTTCCAGCCCCCCGTGAAAGGGGGAGAAAATTTTTTAAGCTCAGGAGAAACTAGATGTTACGACTGGAAAATCATTTTCGTCCCGGGAAGATCTGCCCATCGGTTCGTGAAAAAACAGGGGGGGGGACTTTCGTGGAACACCCTGTATATAGTCAAAGCCAAAAATTAACTTTTTAAGAGACGAACAAAACTGTGCTAACAGCGCGCTCTATGAGTTACAATTTGTATCAACTGCTTATTTTCTAGGTTAAACTAGCGACCCTATAAGCTCAGGGGTTTGACTTGTTTTATGGGCACATACATTAATCTTTTCCATGGATTCGACCTTATTCCGTTTAAACTTATGTTAGCACGTTATTAGTTTTGATCAATTCCCAACTGAAATTGCACCATATTGCACGTTTTATTGAATAAAACGATTTTCAAACGATGATATTGGAAATACGTGCCTTCCCTGAAATAACATGAAGGGAAATTTTCGGCATCATTGCTCGAAATTTTACAAAAACACAATATGAACTTAGAAATCTTATGCACTCTTGGTTGGTACACTGTTCAGTTACACGTTCAAAAACAGAATGAAGACTCACTCAAATTCTAAGAGCTGAGCGTGTGTTAATGACTGTTAATGACTCGAAGCAGGTATACCTACGACTCCATAGACCATTCTCACTGAAGAACTATTCTATGTACTATAATCACCGTCGTTATTTCACCTTTTCCTTATCTTTCTCTCTCCATGGAGGTTTAATATGAGTGAACCAACATCTTAACATTACATGATGTCGAAAAAAACAGCAATCTTGAGCGAGAAATGCCAGATTTCCAGTGCCTATGTCTGGAGTTAGAAAAAAGAAAAAAAAAAGAAGAAGAAGTTCTAAATTGTTCAAAACCATTTTCGACGCTAAAATGATCTTTTCGGCCCTGAAACAGTCTTTTCGACATTAAAAAGACATTTTCGGCACCAAAAAGGCGTTTTCGGCACCAAAAACACAAACACTAAAAATATGTTTTTGGTACTAAAATATGTTTTCGGCGCTAAAAATATGTTTTCGGTCCTATTTGCGGCCAGAACGTCTAATGGCAAAATAAAACTTCGTTATAAGACTCTAATACGGGTAATCAGAAAATAATGTTTTAACCAAAACTCTCACAAAAAAGAGTCATAACCACAACTTGGAGTCTTTGGTAATAACAATATACCTGGATGTCTTATATTACATTATGAACTATCTTTTTAACCCTTCTCTTTACAATTATATTCTGACTTTCTCTTTCTCTTCCTATTCGCCTCAGTACTTCCTCATTCCTGACTTTCTTCTATCCGTTTGATTTTCAACATTGTCTGATTACACCACATTCCAAAAACGTCTATTCTTTCTCTTTTTTGTGTTCCTATTGTCCAATTGGTTTGTGTGAAGATAAACAATAATATACATGGCCAAAAGTAAAACAATTGTAAAATAAAGCAGAAGTTTTTCACTGTAAAATTTGGATTTAAAGGTTACAATCCAAGACTGAGTAAGAATATTGTAAATACAATAAAATTTTAAAACAGTGACCAAAATCCTCAGTTTTGGTATGTTGTTTTTTCGATTCTAAAGGTTGAGTCAATCTTACCCATCTCAAGTTACCTTTTCGACTTAAGAAAAAATTCTCAATTTTTTCTCATCACCTGGCACTCCTGTTGCCACAAGTTTTCTCACAATTAATTTATGTACAGTAAGATTTTCCATTACATTTTGAAAATTGAAAAAACTGTGAAGTGAGATTTGGATTTCAAGGGTTCTAGGTGAAAGTTCACAAAAACACTTTTATGCAATGGTTGAAATCAGTGATTAAATACTTAAGTTTAGATTTCATTTCTTCAACACTTTTTCAGGTCCAGCCAATTTTTTTCATTTTAAGTTGTCTTCGAACTTATTGTCAGGCGACGAACGAGGAAATTTAATCTTTTCATAAATGTCTATTCTATTCCCGATGAGTATGAAAACTATTTTGAAATTGAAAAAAATATACTTCTAATTTTTCATTGCGAAGCGTAGGTTTCTAGATTGCAAAGTCTGATGGGATATTCCAATAAAATGACCTTAAAGACCCTTATTTTGACTCTCGTCAAGTCAGTTTTACTTCCTCTCAAGCTGAAGTCCGGACCTGATGAACAATCTGTGGCAGTCTTCGAGGTCAACAACGCAGAAACTTTTATTTCGATATTTTTTAATCGACTCGCTGTCGCCAATTTAAGGCGTATGATTTTCAATTTGGAGCCTATCGAAGGTGGATCAAACATCTCCACTTATATGATGAAGCAAAAAAAAAATCAATAGGTGAAAGCAATATTTCTTTTTAAAAAGAGAAAAGTTGGTGAACTCCCGGCTCAAGATCTAATGATTTTCCAGGAAACAGGATTTCAGCATTTCTCAATCCAGCTTGGTTCCTTCCTCAGCTGCTAACATAAAAATATATAGCATATCGTTGGAGAACAAGGTTATCTCAAACTGCTCTCAAATTTCGATCGTATTTTACTAGGTTTCTAATTCTCACCCCCCCCCCATCCACTCTAATTAGGATCGGATTTCCAACAGAACACGAGAAGAAAAAAGATCAGCTATTAAAAGGAGGAACTGTGCCCCTTCCCCACTGATGTTTCCCTTTCAGCCTCTCTACTTGGTGGTGAACCATTCTACGTTTAAGCCGTATTCACTTTTTCCCAATCTTTCCATAGAAAATCTTGACTCTCGCATTTCAGATTTTTGAAGGAAAATTTGAGTTTAATTGATATACACTGTGCGCAGGTTGTGCCGGACTTAATTTTGCCTAGACCTCAACACCTTTTCACGTATCAATACTAGGGTGTTCCTCGAACAAAAAAAAAGGTATCGACTTTTCCAATGATTGCACTCTTATAACTGATTCTCTATACGGTAAAGAGAAAGTCTTTTAGGATTTTGGAGGAAAAAGAATTTGAAAGGTGGTGTACGAGCTTAAAGGTTCTTACGAAGAAATGCATGTAAAATGCATAATTCTGTCCGGCATATTGATTCATATTGCAAAAAAAAGGTCACCTAGTATATTTTTGAGCTTGAATATTGTTTAACTCGATACAGAGATCTGTTTTATGAATGAGAGCCGGCAAGGTGGGGAAATAAACCATTTTTTTCTTCTCCTCTGCTTATTGATTTTTCAGAAATGCGTGTTTACAGAAAACACATGAAAAATATTCCTTCTTCTCGAAAGAGGTTTTATTGTACCTCGTGGAAATATCTCGGCCGCCGCTCCTTCAACTCATCTATCCCTAAAAAAGAAGAAAAAGAAGAAAAACTGTCAAATATGAAATAGTTGGGCATTATGAAGTTCAAATTTTTATTTGCAATAATTATAATAGTTTGCTGATTTACAAACAAAAAAAAGTTGCCTTAGTCTTTTTTGACAATTTTTAGTATTATTTAAACCGATTAGGATTCTGATGAACATGAAAATTAAAAATTGAAAAATTTCAATTAGGTTATAAGACTCGAAAAGCAAATTATCAAGGAAACCTAAAGCAGCCTTCAGTATATTGTTTAAATTAAAAAATGGTATCATAATTTTAGTACCTTTTTTGAACTTTGAAGTGAAGCTAGCGAAAAGTCTTCAGCATGTGTGAGCAAAAACAGAAAAAGATGAAATTTAGCGTAGCTGCGATTATGGCGTCATCCAAATTTTATTGCAAAATCAAGTCAATTTTCCCCTAGAGTTAGTCAATTTTTTGGTCATTTACGAAGTCATTTTTTCGTATTTTTCATCATAAATTCTGTTCCCCACCCTGAGCCTTGTATCTCGAGTTCTGTTGATCGAATCCTGTATTTTCTTACCGTGTATGAAAGGTCGCATTTTGAATTACAGTTTTATTTTCTAAACCTATTTAAGGTAGTTTCCTTAATATTATGACCTTATATCCCAAGTTCCATTGGTCGAATATCGTATCTTCTTTGTTTAAGATACGTGGAAGGTCACATTATTGGGCAAAACTTGAGTTTTCATACGTGTATACTTATCTTGCACCTGTGAGGCACAAATTTCGGTTTTCAACCATTCTAATTGTATACTCGTATTTTACTTACAGTGGTAGTAAAAAACAATGAGTAGAAATATAATGTTTACCACAATAGTAGATTACACAACGGCAGCGGAAAGTATGCGATTACCGAGTGCAAAGTTTGCGGCACGAGGCGAAGCCGAGTGACGTAATTGCACCAGGTAATCGCGTTACTTTCAAATGCCGTTGTGTATACTGTTTTAATTTTAGAAGATAGGAAAATAATGAATAATCTCTATTTTTTGCCTTAAGAAAAAGCCTTGTTGAATTAGACCGATTTATGCTGATGGCTAAACAAAAGATGGGTATTTTTGCTAACAGTAACTCAATGTCTTGACGTCACGCGTGCCTAGGAATTAACTGGCCGGGATTTTTTGTTTTCCGCACTTGAACGTTTTTACTTTCCGCACCTCAATGGTTTTTTTTTCCGCGCCTAGGAATTAACTGGCCGGGAATTTTGTTTTCCGCACTTGAACGTTTTTACTTTCCGCACCTCAATAGTTTTGTTTTCCGCGCATTACGACTATCATCATGATAAAACACCGTTTTCCAACCCGAAAATAGGGCGGTATGGTACTATTTTCCTATCGTCTAAAATTAAAAAGCATTTATCAGTTTTTAGCGATTGCGCTGCTAGAAAATTAACAGCGTTAATAACGAGTCCCTGTGTGTTCTAGGCAGCGACTCCTTGTATATCATTTTGAAACTGGAAAGTATAATTTCCCCCTCCCCCACTCTGAATTCATGAAAAATTATGTTTCTTCGGATCTCTTTGATATTTTTAGAATGATAGTACACCCACTCTGAGAAAACCTGAAACTAAATTAGGTCAAATTATTCGCAAATACTACGTACACATGTTTTAAGTTCAACTGCTCAATATTTTTCATTAGGTACGATTTCGGTTGCTTGTATTTACAAAAGTTAACAATACCGGTGGTATCAACGGGAAGATTTCAAACCTAATTTGAAATAATTCGAGTATAATGAATGCATATTCCACTATTTACACTTTGTGGATCGAATAACCCAAACCTAATTCGATGCACATGAATTAATCTTAAATTTACCAAGCATGCGAAATTGCCCACTCGGGCGTGTAACCATCTCTATCTGCGTTATCAAGGGAGCTATAGCTCGAAAAAGCAATAGCAAAAGCGTCCTTTGCTTTCGCATACCTGCCAAATTTTCGAAAAGCAGTTTTGCTGCAAACATTATGTCGATAACATCTGCTTGGCAGCTTTGTTGCTGAAACCAGCGAGTGAAAAATAAAAACATAATACAGAAACCGGGTAACTGATCTCGCGAATAAAAGCAGCAATTCAAATACCGAGTCGACCAACTTATGTGCTATGTAGGTACTCGGTCGCGAAAGCGCTCCTCACTGAAACAAAAAAAGAGAAACCTAAATTGACGTAACTTCTGAAAACAAACTTTCGTGTTTTCTTATATACTGCTGAGTAAATACGCCGAATAAGTACCTTAGCTTCGATCTGTACGGAAAACAGGGGAGGAAGAGGCGAGTGCGGGACATTTGAACGATTCAGGCCTACAAGACACGTCGGTGGCTTTGTGGGAAAACTCAGTATCCTGGATGTAGGATGTGAATGTCTCTTTTTAACGAAAATAAGTTGCCCCTTCGTCGATTCCGGACTGTGCTGCGGCTCCAAGCCCGGCCATCTGCGGCGAACGGAAAAGTTATTTCCCGAAATAAAGTATATTGAGAATCGATTAGAGAATATTAATTTCTGAATATAACGTTTCCTTAAGTATATTTTCCTCACATTTAATGCCTGTACTAATTTTATCGTTCAACCTCGCCCACTTATTTGTAATGTATTATTGAAAACCGTGACATTCCCAGCAACACAAAAGATATCAAAAAGAAGCCTATATTTATACCAATGAACTAACTATACGAAGAAATTCGTAATCAGAGACTCATTGCTGTTTTCCCGTATTCTTCAAAACCAATCAAATTTAAGCATAACTGGCCAACAACGATAGACGACCAATACTGACGAAATATAGCCATATTTCACAGACCTTGATCTAACCATCCCAAAAAGTTGCGAACCAAATATCAAAAAACAGAAACATGACTAACCAAATTTGGCAGAAATTGACTGAAGATGCATAAACAGGCTGAATCAAATATGACTAAAATTGATAAAATGACCAGAAATCTCCAGTTCAATTAAGCGAGCCTAAATGTGGTCAGAATTGACCTTCAATTATTAATTTCATCCACAGCTGACTAAATCTGATTAAATCTGGCCAAATTCGACAAAGTTTGATTAGCAATGACTAAAATCATTCTAAAAATTGACTACCCAAATAATCTGAACACAAATGACCAATTATAACCAAAATTAGCTAAAATATACCAAAAATAAATAAATCGACCCCAAAAAAATTAAAACCAAGTATGATCAAAAATAACTAAATCTCACCAAGTACTCATAAAATCAAAATCAAATGCGATCAAAAACGATCATGCACCAGCCATGACTTATAACGACCGAAAATGGCTAAATCGGAACAAATCTGATACAAAATTGATCGAAAATAACCGGACCCGTCTAAATACGAATAAATTAGATCAAAATTAGTTAAGAAGGATCAAGAAAAACCTGAATAACGCGGTGCAAAGAGCATGTTCAGGGGTGTAAACATGATAAATCCTGACTGAAGTTTACAAAGTCCAGTTGACGTGCAAAAAAAAAAAACTCTCTCTCTTCATTTCTCTGACTGAGTCCCAGGTGTTCCCGACCGTTACTCAGTTCTCAGAATTTCAGTGAACTATCCAAAAGAGGGAAAGTTTACCGACTGCTTCATTTGCGTAATCTTCCCGACTGATTGCTAACCAAATTTTCTGACTCATACTTGAGTAGGGAATGTCATACTCTCCAATCCCCCAGCTATCTTATCTTCGTGTGAGGTGGTGCACTATGCGTCGAATGCTCAAACCTTGCAGTCCATTGCACTTTTCCTCAGGCTGCTGTTAGAGATCAGCTCAGCAGCCTCACTTTTGCAGCTAAAGTGAGAATTTTACTGACTTCTATCCCTTTGACTTTATTAGGTGCTGGATACTCCAGTCCCAATGCTTCGTGTCTTGTCCCGGCTATTGCTGGGTACTGACATATGATGTGAATCGTGGTTTTCTCCTCTTCTCCAGAGTGTCTACAAAAGCTGCTTTTCGCCACTCCTATCTTATACCTCATGTATGTTGTGGCTCCATGTCCAGTTAGTAGTCTGACCATAAGCATGGCATGTTTTCTGTCGAGCCCAAGTAGGAAATTGGCGTACGTTACCGGGAGCGTCCCTTGTATTTGTTTTGCTGTCTTTCATGCCGCTAGCCATCCGCCAGTACATTTCCATCTGCTTCCTTATCCAAACCTTCATCTTGGATTTTATGATGCAGTATGTTATGGAAAGATATACGGCCTGGGCGTCACCAGTTCCTTTTTCATGCCCTCCTTCGCTAGCTTATCCGATTATGTTCCCTCTTATGTCGCATGTCACGGTGTCCATTGTATGGTGATACGGTTCTCCTGAGCAAGGGTGTATAATTTATTAATGCAGTCCGCTATCTCCAAGGATGTAGTCTAGTTTGCCAGTAGTACCTTAATAGCCTTTGACTGTCTGTACAGATATAGATCTGCTTATTAACAAGGCCCTCGGCTTCTATCAATGGCTACCGTGATCGCCATTGCCTCTGCTTGGAGGATAGTGACGCTCTCACCCAGTCAGTTCCACTGAATAGTTATCAGCGCCTTTCGCATTCGTGATTCCGGTTCCTGCACGTTGGTCATTCTTTGAGGCATCTGGAAACCACAATGCTCCTCTTTTCCTAGAATGTTTGGCCACCTCTTTTCCCATGCCTCCCGTGTGGGTATCATTGCACGGTATGGCTTGTCAAAGAAGTATTCCACCGTAATCCTGTCCCTCGGCATCCCGAAACATTTGTCCATCATTCCCGCTGTCTCCCACATCCTCCTGTGGCTTGTTTTTTGGACACGGAGGCTTGGTTGGCCCAGATGATGAATCTCACTATCGCAGCTGCTTCTATAGCAGTGTGAAGTGATGGCAGGTTTTGGAGTCCTTCAAGTGCCTTCGTCGGCACTGTTCTCATTGCCCCCGTTGCCATCACGTACGCTAGCTTTGTAGGTCTTCTAGTTCCTTTCTGACTTTGGTTAGGTGGACCCGGCTCCACCACACAACTGCTGCATAATGTAATTCTGGGACGTATTACATCGGTATACACGTCAGGCCAACTGATAGAAAAAGCGAATGAGAACAACCTAGAAATACACCTCCTTTTCACTGATTTTTGGAAAGCATTCGACTCAGTTGAGCACCACTACATACAGGCCCTAGAATAAGCAGGGTGTGATAGGGAAATCATACGAAAAGTTTTTACGTATCATCCTACGCTGCAAATAAAAAAAATCCAACGTATTATTTTGGGAGAGAGTCCCCAGGTTCTGCCGATAAAAACACGACAAGACCACAGAGCCTCAATCTCTTTTCTTATTTTTATTGAAACTTGGTCTCACCGAGAAAGTTTTTCATTAAGATTTACTTGTATGTACTTCACCTTTCCTGTGAGAGTTAACGGTCTTCCTTTTTATTACACCTTGATCAACTCTTTGCCCTTCATTTTGTGAGTGAAAAGAGTGATCTGAGTTTTGTCCGGGTTTTCGCACACCATTTTTCCACTCATTGGGCAACCTCCAACTGATTGGTGGTTGGAATTCTCCGAGGGAGGTGGCACCCTCCTTGCGAACGGGTTTCGTGATCCTCCAGGGAACAAGATTGTACCATTGAGATTCTGCTTGGTTCATTTCCAAACTGCTTACATTAAAGACGTACAGCGTATCGTTGCAAATTTAGGTTCTGTTCGATTGTTCAGAAATTTCGATCGCATCACTCGGTTTGCAACTCCCGACCCTTTTTTTTTTTCTCCGTCTACTTTGATTGAGATCGAATTCTCAACAGAAGAGAAGCAGAAAAAAAAGGTCAATTGTTAGGAGTTTGAACTGCATTCCTGATATCCTGATTTCCTTTCGGCGCGGCGTCCGTGATCGTGGCTCATTGGCTCTGTTGGCTTCTTGTGCCGGCCCGGTTCCGTCTAATGGAAATTCCTTGTCAAAATGCAGTAAAATGACTGATTACAATGCAATGGTGCTCATTCGTTAGTTGTAGAATATCTTATTCCCGCCCACAGGCATTTTTTGGCAAAGAATCAGCATGACTCAAGTCCATTAGTACTGAATAGACTTTCTCCATCTTTCTCGAGCATACGAAGGTTCTAGAGGTGGACGGTTTCTGCCAACGATGACTGCACATGTTAAGCAGTAAGCCTACCCAATACCTGCCAACAATATTCCTTTAACGTTCGATGCTAGATATTGTGTATACGTACAGCTTCATCAGGCGTACTCGTACACATTCGAGCGCCTTTTGCTTCGATTTTTATTAAAAAATCCGCTTTCAAGTAAGCAAGTTCAATACTTGTCAAGTTTGACGCGCGGAAATAACCGTTTAACGCCCTCAAATACGTATAAGTCACATAAATTTCCCAGTTTACAAGCATTTGAAGGAGAGCGAAGGAGCAGATCATTGAATTTTAATACTCCGGTATGTTTAATAAACAGATGGCTCGTAAATATTTCGGTTCGTAACAAATGAAGACCAGAAACGCTTCCGATAAACTACGAAGTAGTTAACGAAATCTAAATAGTAAAATTACGCTGAATAAACTATAAATAACGCTTTACAAATAACGAAAAGGGATTATCGGCTTTGCATGTACGCTATCTAGACGCACACGTACATAGGCGTTGGGTATTCCACTCGGATATTGTAAATGGATTTTCGATTCTTTAGGCGAGAATGAATGCATATATGCTAACTAGCGACACGTATACCAAATCAAGTTTTCTAACTTCTGTTCGTGTTGAATTTTCAACCGAAATCGAGGAGAAGTATTCCAGAATTGATGATCATTCCGAGGTGTACAATTTCTAATCGAATCTGTTACGCCCGCAGACACGTTGAAATTGAGCACTACTGGTTGGTCGGATACATGACATTTATGGCACCGCGGTGATAACGAGGCCCCGATCACGATTTATGCGTTCGGTTTTGTTTGACTGACAAAAATGCAAATGCCTCTACCATTTAAATGATCGTTTAAATCGGCACTACAAATCGAAAAGTTGCTCGCAGCAAGCCGAAGTTCGAAATTCGATGATACAGGCTGTCCGGTATATACTTTTCGGTAACTTGTATTTATTCTCAATCGTTGTAATGGATACGGCTTGCAGGTTCAAAACGTGGGTAAAAATTGTTATATCATCGCCAAGCCTTCGAGTCGACGTTCGAAATACCTCGGCATTGGTCGAAAAGCAAGCCTGTTCCTAATTTATGCGGTCTTGGGTGCTGAGTTCGATTGTTCACGAGCTGTACACAGATCAGACGAAGAGTGCTGATGCTGTCAACTATGAATTTGACCTCTCTCTGCCTCTCCATCTGTCTCATTCGAATCATGCTAATGGAAGTGCAAGCACGGGCCCATTAAAAATACAGAGTGGCGCTGCTGATTCCGCAACAAATGTTGAATCCCCTAGAGAAAAGACGTGAAAATTTCCTATTTTTCTCACGAGTTTGAGGTCGAGTATTGCTAAGAGGTGGCCCTACATGATTTTAGTCAAAATTCAAAAATTGTTGTTGTTTCAGTCGCGCCGTAAGAAACCTTAGAACCAAAGATACCAAACTTTGAATCCATTTTTTAATCACCAGAACGAGCCAGATAAATGCTGTAAGCACATTTGAAAATAGCGTTAAATTCTCTGTGAGGTGCTGAAATAGTATACTGCTGTACAAGAGGGTAAAGTGAACGTTTACCAAAGAGGGCGAGTTTGAGACACGATCCGTTAGGCGAGTGGAGTAATTCGCACGATTTTGTTAACGTTCACTATACCCTCTTGTATTTGTGAGATATTTTCCTCCATACTGATTGTCAAAGTTTTTGAAAATAGTTATGCTGTTATTGTTCTTCAAATGAGTTATAAATTACCTTTTTTTATTGATCCTTTGTGTGTACTTACTATAAAAGAGATTTTTATTTATTTACTTATTTATTAGCGGGCCAGTAAATTATTTCCTTAATTCTGCGGTAAAAGAAGGGGCTCCCTTTCTCGTACTGGCTAAGCCCAAGATTAGGCATGCTGCGTGGTGGGACGTATGGCGATGCACGCATGCCAAAGTGGTCCCTACGATACTGCACCCCGGCCCCAGAAACTACCCTTTCGAGTATCGCATCAGTGACTGGAGGGACACCTTGGGGCCAGGCTTGAGCCCCCATTTCTCCTTGCTGTAATGGTCCGCGCGTTTTACTAGGACCACCATGGGGTTCCGTACTAACCAAGGTCTGCACTCCCTGAGCGCTTGCCTGGAATTCAGGTCCTCCACGGCCGGGCGCGCTGCCTCTTCACTCATCCCTCACCTCCTCATCTTGGTCCGTGCGCCGACGCCGGCAGGTGGCGACGACGGAGGCATATGACTCTCCTTTAATTGTCCAGGTCTATCAAACCGCAGTCATTCTTCTCCACAGTGATCTTAAATGCTTTGTTAACTCCTCCCTTCATCTTGTTAGTGGTCTCCCTTGTGATCTTTTTGCCCTATAAAAGCGATTACCAATCAGAAATAAATCGGTCTTACAAACAAAAGTATTTATTTTTCAAAACAAATGAACAAATGTGGTAGTTTCTATAAAAAGGGGTAACTTTGTCGATCCGAGGATCAGACGAATTTTGAGTTATGGACAGTATGTAATAGAGGAATGAATACCCGTTCCAAGGAGCTATTGGCGAGATCTGTAGCGTTTTTCTTTGGGGAGATACAAGTGGTCAAAAATGAGTGTAACGAGAACGCGCGAAAACACGTTTTTGAGAAAAACGCGTTTAAAGTTAGTCACACCTTTCTCTCCCACTCTGTCAAGCGGCCCTAACTCGTCGCGGAATCACGTTACCAGCCTCGACGAGGGCTTGTTGGAAAGGTAATTTTTCGCTCTTCTGCGTGGTAACAATTCGGAACATCGGATTTATTCGTGAGCTCCGAAAAACCGCGAAGAAGCAAACGCAGACATTCGCATTCTTTTCTCATTCTCTTTCATAATTCTCTTTCTCTCTCTCTCTACCTCTTCTCTCTTATGCGCGTAAATTTTGTCTCTTCATTATTTCTATGTTTTTTCTATAGAAATAAACCAAAATATCAAAATTGATGCTTTTGACCAAAAAATTTTGTTTTTCTTTTTTTACATATTCTGAGACTTTGATCAAGATCAATAAAGTTACTCTTTTTTATAGAAACTGCCACAAATAATAAATGATACGTATACTTTGAGTAACAAAATGTAAAAAAGCATTTAAAAAATATCACAGACTTTGAAAAAATAAAATGCTGAAAGAATTATCACTTAACATTAAGACCATCATTTGTTAATATTTATTGTGAAAGTATTACAATTTCAGTAAAATGGAACATTCTATCCCCTAGAACAAATAGTTTAGCGGGTTCATCTGATACTCAGTAGCGTAGCGTCGGGAGGACACAGGGGGGCATGTGCCCCCAATATTTGTACATAGTCCTCTAATATTGGCATATTTTAAAAAAATACCGCAATTTTCGACTTTTTCTCCTTTGAAAATCTTATTGTGCCCCCCCCCTTGGGAAACCCCTAGCTACGCCACTGCTGATACTTCTTCAATAATATAATCATTAGGATTAAATGGTTGAGAGAATTCATTAATAATACAATTATCTTCTATAACATCAACTATGTCAGTACAATCTATTTCTTTCAGAGAGGAAGTAGCTGGTTCACGCAATGAAATTTCACCGTGAATCTTATTTACTGCGACATTAGGGACAATAAATTTTCTGATTTTACATGTTTAATTTTCGAGAGAACGTGTGTCATCAATATCATTATTATTAGTTTCTGGCAGTCTGATCGCAAATTTATGAAGTCCACTATTTTTTGTTTATATCTCGTACTCTGCTCAACATAGCTTTCGGCAATTTTGGCTGACCTCCATATCCACCATGTTGTTGAACCATTCTTATATCAGTGCTTTCAGCCAACATTTTTTTGAAACAAAAGATTATTAAGGAGTTGCGCACCTGGGGTGAAGTTTCAAAGGATTTCCTGTTACATAAAAATATTCCAGTTTTGTTTTAAAAATTCCTAAAAGTCAAGTTCTACAAAAATATTAGTAGTTTGAAAAGTTTCTGATGAATTCATTTTTATGATGATTTTACCATAATGTGAAAATTGGGAAATCTGCGGAAGAATAGGGAGAACAGGCTAAAAGAAAGAAGTACGGAATAGAGGAGAACATATAGGAACAACCTCTTCCTTAGATGTTTTTGTCGAAATCCTGCGCGTTCTTTTTACACTTATCTTTGACCTCTTGTATCTCCGGAACAAAAAACGCTACAAATCTCACCGATAGCTCGTTGGAATGAGCACTCATTCCTCTATTACGTACTGTCTGTGACAAAATTTGTCGGATCAACAAAGTTACCCCTTTTTATAGAAACTGTCACATGTGTTCACAAGCCCGTCGTTTCGAGGGTATGCACAATCCAGTTTGATGTAGCCCGTTTGATCCAGTTCTTTGGCCATTTATTGGAGTTCCTCTCTATCCTGTGCTATTAAAAGGCAATGTCATCCGCGAACCTTAAGTTGTTGAACCAGACCCCATCTATTTTCAACCTCCTCCTCTCCCAGTTTAAGTTAGTGAAGATTTCCTGAGTAGACAGTTGAGAAGATTTTGGGATAGAGGGTCTTCCTGTTTTACACCTCTTTTGATTTCGAAGTACATATTGTCCCATTTTACCCAGATATATCCTCCCTTTTGAACTTCTGTACATTTCTTTTATTATTCTTATCAACTTCCTCGGAACACCTTGTTTCCAGAGAGCCTTCCATAGTGCTGGGCACGAGATCGAATCAAAAGCTTTTTGAAAGTCAAACAGTACATTCAGGTTTTGGTTAAATTCGGGTACTACGTTATCATTTTTAGGTTCATTTATCATATGAACGAAAAAAATTATTTTATGTCGTGAATTTATTATCTCAGCTATGCAATTTTCTTAATGTGATGTGATTTTCTGATAATGATGGAATTTTATAAAATTTATGAGTAAAATATTCTTCATGTGTGCTGAAATTTTTTCTTTGCCATGAATTAGTCTTTTTCCTGAAGGGCGATAAAATTGTATCCTATTTATTATTACCCCTTTTTCTTTGTTGTAGTTGTTATTACCACAGTTGATTGGTCGCAGTTTATTGGCTGATTTTTTAGAGCCTAACCAATGTTTTGTTTACATGATGACGTCTAAGAAAATGTATTATTGATAAATGTTACTTGCAGTACATTTTTCATTTTCTCTTTACTGTTTTAATTTTTTTCTTTTTAATCAAACGGCAATCTTCACGATCAGCATGTGTGATGTGTCGAAAAAGGACCTTGTTTTTCTTTGACTTGAAATTCTTTTCTTTTGTCTGTATTTCAATTACTTGGGTTCTTCTGGTCATTGATGCGATCGAAAGGATAGTTCCCGGGGCCAGAGGTGCAATGTCTGGGGAGCCAATTCGGCATGCATGCATCGCCGTACGCTCCACCAAACATAATTGGGTTAATTAGGGTGCTATAAAGGGGACATAGCAAACTGCCATTTTAAAAGTACAAAATAGTGAACTAGACCGATGATAGTCGCTCGGCGACGCGGAGCGGCCTGCGTAATCGAACGCCTATCGTCGGTCGTGTTCACTATTTTTTGCTACTAAAATGAGGTTCGCTATGCCCTCTTTGTAGCGTCCTAGGTTAATGAAAGGTTATTTGCTATTTGTGTGAATAGAAATGGATTAGTAATTATCAATTAGTGTTTTCCTCATCTTGGACATATTATTGTTTGTTCTTCATCGGGCATCCTCAGTCCACACCCTACTCTGCTCTTTCCCTATTCAACTTTCTTCGTAGCCGCGCGTGCGAGGCGCAGTTTTACGACTGAGAAAAAAGTCCATTTCCAGTGGCGTAGCCACAATTTTCCCGAAGGGGGGGGGGGACAAAAATAAGATTTTCAAGGGAGAAAAAGTCGAAAATTGAGGTATTTTTTGAAAATCGCTGATATTAGAAGACTGTTGACTGTTTTATGAAAATGAAGGTAAAATTATTACTCGAGCAACATTTTCTCGAAAAAAACGTGTTTTAAAGGCGAAAAATTCGTTATTTTTTCGTAATTTGCATTCAATTTCAGATGTCGTGGGGGGATTCGCCCCCCCCCTGGCTACGCTACTGCATTTATCAATGTGACGTAGGATTACTCTCTTTTCATCTTCAGTTATCAATATTATAAAAGTTTAAGCTTTAGAAGCTTTCGTAGTTTCGATTTACTCTGCTGTATGCAAAAAAAAGCCTCTCGCCATAAGTGAATAGCTCGTAGCTTCTTTCGCACAGGATTTAATGTTGTTGCCGAATCAATCGCACCACCCTGTATACGTAGTAGATGTATATCCTACACTAAAAGCTCGCGGAGGAAATTCGATTACCGACAATTAAATGTTTATTTTCGAAAACAGAATCACCGAATACACTTTTTGCCAGTGCTATATACAACTGTTTTTCTTCGCCAGATCTGATTAAACAGTCACGGTTCTCGTTCACGTTTCTTTTTATTTCAAGCAATAAAACCGCGCAGAGGTCAATTTGGTCAGGTTGTGGCGGATTTTAACGAAAACTTTGTACACAGCCGCTTGAAAGATCTTCGGGTAGATCTAACTGTCTTATAATACGGAACCTCAAACTGCGATACCCGCGAGCCGTTTCGTATATTATTTAACGAACTGACAATGCTTCTAATTAAGCGTAGAGAACGTCCGTCTATATTTTACGGATAGTAATGCTCGAACAGTGATTAGAAATATATCAAAGGAATATAATAACTCGGTGGAAGACAGGGGAGCTGAGGTAAAAAAAAGATGTGCCTCATTCGACTCGGTCTCGCGAGGCTAAAACACGTATGTGGCTCCTGTATCGTCGCACATTGTATCGATATACGCTTGTAAAGAAAGCGAATTTACGAAGCTAATTACACCCGAACACTCTGTAAAGGTAGGCACTGTAAAAATGTCGAGTCGTTTGGCATTTTTAACGCACAGAAAAGTGGATCGAATTTCAGCCGAGGTATATTTATCATTTTTCTGTTGACTCATCACCGCTTGACGAAAAAGTCCTCTTTTCACCTGACCTGATGCGTCGGAGTACAGTGGCTCTTTTTTTTTCCTTTTTTTAATTACGGTGGCACATCTACTTAAAATTCCTACGTACGGCTACACTGTGTACATACGGTGGATGTAAACATGGCATTATTAACCGGGTAGCGGTGCGGGTGCCGGGCGCTCTTTTAATTGATTTTATTCAAAGGAACTTTCCTTATTGATAATTTCACAGTGTCGGTGTCTGTTGTAACCTGTGATTAATGATTTCGTGAAGCCGCACGGTGTATGTTCGATATTTTTATTTATTTTTTTTGTTCGTCAGAATTCGCGGAGAACGTAGCGTCCAGATTGAATGAGAGCGAAGAAAAAAATTTGTATAGGGCGCTTTGGCTCTGGCTTTGATAACGACTGTATACCCTATTGTCCGCGTGCGCGCCAAAATGATGATTACTCGGGTGTCGGGTCCAGTAATTACGATGGCAGTGTCGGCCGGGTATCCGGAAATTAGAACAATATGTTGTACTTTACCGCCGGGCGCAACACGGGGACGCTTTCACGCTTCTATTCCGTTTTATCGAATGGAATGGCACACGATTGACGTGTCATTGCAATTACCCATCGAAATTTCAGCGACAGCTTTGAAACAGAAAACAGGCTGGACAGCAATGCAATGATGGCAAATCGAGCATGGATTTCGGCAATTTTTTTCATCGGGAGGTAAAATATTCACAGGTAGGGCAGGACCCTTTCCGGGGAGGAGAAACAACGTTGATAAAATAAAGCATTTTCGGAAGGGTAGTGGAACCAGAAACGGGGAATCAGTTTAGCAGGCCATAACTGTAAGAATCACAGGCTAATACCACCCTTCCGCCTTCTGTACGCAAAAGTTAAAAAATCATTTTTTACAATACATGATCAGAAAGACAATGTTTACTTTATAGTATTCTGAAAGTGGAAAGTAGCACTTTTCAGTGACGTATTACAGATACAAGCATAACCTCAATGAAAAGTAAACGTACCTCAATGTAAAAACATGAGTCATATTTTTACACGCAGGCACGTTTATCAACCGACACAAGAGAGTGACACCAAGAATACCGACAGATACCGAGAATGGCCGACTAATGCTGAGGATATTATTACGATGTTGTATCATGGCAATTGTTGCTTCCTGATATTAGTATTCGCTATTGGAAATGTAGGTTTCCTTTTAGTTGGAAAAATGCATTTATACTGAATTTTTCAGCGTTGCTTTTTTTCACAAGACGAAGCGGTTAATGTTTTCCCTTTCTGATTATGTATTGTAAGAAATATCTTACAAAAAAGAACCAAAAGTGAGTTTATATGACTCGGGAATTGCTCACTCGCTATGCTCATTCGCAAACTTTCCCTCGCATGTAAACACTCACTTTTGACTCTTGATGTGTTATGTACTACTTTAATCCATACCAAAATAAAAAAATATTACAAATAAGCTGATTTTTGTCCGAGATTCAGGTATGATAATCCTAATGATCACACTAGAAGTCATCACTCCTGTACCTGGTGCTTTTTTTTTTTTCCTAAATATTTCAGTACTTATGGCAAATACAAAAATATTTTCCAACCTGATGTATTCCTTGATCTATTTCCTACAGAAAAGATTTTCTACTGTTTTTCCGTAACTGTTCCCAAAATGCCCCAAAGAAGGGCTTGAAATTGAATTTGTTCTTCATCATGCGTTAACAAAGCTTTATGGGAGAAAACGCCATTTCTTGACATTGTTTAAGTCTCACCGACTTGAGTGACCGGGAGGACTGCAAATCACTATCGGACCTGACTCTGTACATCTCCATCTGTGTATCCCTGGAATGAAATTAGTGTTTTTGTGTTTTTTACGATGTGAAAATCACATTTTTTAACTACAGTTATCAAAATTTTCCTAAGTTTCAAAAAGTTTAAAATTGTGTTACCGAAGAGAAGGAGCGGCAATGAAGTAAAATGCAATGTGGATATCACATATAAGGTTGTTGGGGTCGCTAAATTCATTTTTGGCATTAATTTTACCCTCAGCTAATAATCATGATGCGGAGGGGGAAGGTGTGGTAATATGCAATGTGGTATAAAGTACTAGATTCTCGGGGGTAAATGAATTTATTTTTCGTATCAGTTTTATCTTAATCTGAAAACTGTGGTACTAGGTGAAGAGGAAAAAGCGAAATAGGGTAAAGATGGAGTATGGATTTCAAATGCTATGTTTCCAAAGTCGCTGAATTCATTTTCTCATATCTGTTTGACTCTTTCTGACGTGACCAGCCACAGTATTTGGAACACGTATTCAAAATAGGTTTGGAAATGGATTCCATAAAACTTCCTCGTTACTCATGTCTTTGGATTCCTCTAAAAGAATCGCGATTACGGATGCACGTGCAATTTTGTTGATACTCATCTGAAGTAGCACAGAACTGCAATCTATATGTGACCTGGAATCGTGAAATGTGCCTCTAGTGTCAACAAATTATTTTTCACTTTCTTGATAATTCTTATAATAGAAAGAATCACGCTCTTTCGAGTGAAAAAATCGCAGCTTCCTATCTTTATTAGTTTTTCCACAAATTACATTTAAAAATTATGACAGCGTTAAAAAATATCCGTTTACATGGCGTTGTGTGAAACGGGCCTACGGGAATGATAGAGAACAAGAATTTGAAACGCGGTTGTCATAGCAACGCGTAAACGCACCACCACAGATGTACACGCTATGTACATCTGTGCGCACCACTACCACTATCCCATCTTTACACTCGTTTATCTCGAAAACCTGTTTTTGCACAAGAGGCACATTGCATGATTCCAGGTTACATACGAGTATATAATGTGAAACACTGGATGTCTACTGGTCATATACAAGTCATACAATTCATACAAAAGTCGTACAATTGTTTCTAATTAAGTACTTACAAAAATTACTTACAAATTTGGTGGTACCTCCAAACATTTCTTATCAGAATATGACCAAATTGAAATTTAATTGAAAATTTTTGTTTTTTGTAACATTTAGTGCAATAATTCGGTTTCTTTTTTTTTTTTGCAGTTAGTATGTTTGGCATTTTTTTTTCTTGTTGAATTTCTTCTAGGTGGGAAAATGGTTTGACAAAAGGTCATACAAAAGTCATACAAAGATCATACTATGTATTGGGAAATTCGTATTTGGTTGCCACCCTGAGAAACTAGTTTTTTTCTGTATTTTCATTCATTCGGCGCCTCTTTTACCTATTTAGGACAAACCTGATTTCAAAAATGAATTCAGCTATCCCAGAAATCTAGTATTTGATATCTACGAGTATATTACATTTTACCGCAATTTGCCCCCTCTCCCTCCTCCGGTGCTACAATTTTGAACTTTCTTATTAACCAATATCAAAATCAAATTCTGTGACTTCGAAACATCCTCAGTAGGTATCTCAATTCCATGATTAGCTATGATAACAGTTTTGATCAATGAGACCGAAAAAATGTCGAAAAAATTCAGTTTTCTCCCATATATGGCCTGTGTTACTGCATAATGAAGAAATAAGGTCATTTTCAATCCCTTCTTTGCGAAATTTTGGGGATAGTAATGGAAAAATAGTAGAAAACTTATTTACTGGGAAATCTATTGAGAAGGATATTTTGTTGGAAAATATTTTTTGCCCCTACCGTAGGTACCAAAAAATTGGAAAAATATCAGTTTCGGTGGTGTTTGAACGCCCTAAAAAAATTAAGCACATGGTGCGAGAGAAGTGACTTTTAGTGTGATCATTAGGATCATCATACCTAACTTTTAGCTAAACGTCAGCTACTAGTATTTTTAAAAGCGAATTTTACGTCTAACTTTCTTAGGCTGTAACCCTTTCTATGGTTTTTAATTCCCTCGTGGAAACTAATCAGGGTAAGTGAAATTTTATTGACTCAGCATAAACGTTGGCCATTTTTGGGAAAATAATTTCTGCGTTTTCCGAATGACTGCTTGGATGCGGAGGTATAAGTCCTTAGATAAATTTATGTCGCCGGGGACCACTGCAAGTGCGTAACGCCACTTTTCCAAATTTTAAAAATGAGACAAAAAACTGATTTTCCAATTTACATTGGCTGAAGAATTCTAAAAAATTAAATTTGTAAAATATCATTTTACATCGCTTTCTGTCTTTTCCGAACAAAATTATTACAAGAACTTTACTGTTTGGTTGAGAAATGAGAGTTGTGCATTTTTTGTCGTTGGTTGAGCAAGTTTTTTGAAGTTACGTATTTGTCCTGTGATTCATGTGAATGGCGAATGGAGTAAGTTACGCATTTTGCTTACTTCAGAATGAGTGATTTTGTCAACTTTGCTACCTTCAACCTGAGTCACGCATTTCTCTAATTTTCAAGTAACGCAAAAACCATTATGTTTTTGAAAATTCGAGTTTTTCCAGTTGATGTGTATGTACTTCTTACTACAATTCTTCGTTTATTGGTGTTGAAAAACGTTAAAAAAAAAAATTAAAGTTACGCACTTTGCAATGGTTGACGATGATTTTCGTTCTTGGGGGACGATTTAGAGTCGAATATTAAGAATTCTCTCAGAAAAAAGAGAATTCGTTGATGTTATCAAATTGAGGTGACATTTTCAGGATTTTACTTGCTTGTCGAGTGAATTCTGGCACTATACTGACGCATAGGCTTTAAAAATTCAAAAATTGAGTGATTCTGTACAGCAGCCTAAATAGGAAAATTTATCGATTATAATCGATAAGAAACCTCTGTTATCAATTATAATCGATTATTAACTTCTTTTTCTTCTTTTTTCTCTCTTTTTTTAAAAGGAATTCTGTAACTAACAAAAAGCCAAAAAGCACAGAAAAGTGAATATTAATTTGCGTAAATTTTCTACTTCAGCGTTCCGCTCAGTTCGATAGATTTAATATTAATTTAATTGATAATCCAGTCGTTAATCTCATCGCTACTGCCACTTCTGTCCCATCAGAGCGGTTGGGTTCTACGGCAGGAAACACTATAACCTGAAAAAGGGGTCTCCTGGATTTTTTACCTACAGAACTACAAATTTTTGAAAATATTTCACGCGCTGTATAACGAATCGTAACGAATCTTTAAAACAAAAACGGTGCTGACGTATGCTTTTGGTTTCTTTTTTAATTTTGTTTGTTCTTTTCATTTAGGTGATGGTTTTATTTTACAAGAATGATTTCATCACTTCATTAAATAGGTACTTGGTAGTGACCTACCTCAATAAATTCGGCATCAAGATACCAAAAAATGAAAGAAAAAGTGAAAAAATAAGTTTACCCCCGAAAATTATTGATTTTAATCGATAAGATGCGATCTGTAATTGATTACAATCGATAACAAAATTATCAATTTTTTCCATCCCTAAAGAAAATTTTGAAATGGAAAGAGGTAGTTTATAATTTTATTAAAAAAATTAATAAATAAATAAATTTACTGTAGGTAAAACAGTTGCGAGAAGAGCGAGTGAAAGTGAAAAATTTCGGATTTCCCAACAATTTGAGCAGTAAAAAGAATTTTCAACGCTTTTCTTCTCTCGAAGAGACATCGACCGGCTAGCAAGTCACCCAGTTAAAATGACAGACAAAATGATAAATGAATAGGTAGGTAGATAGAATGATAGGAAGCCAGGCAGATACAAAACAAACATGTCAAGCAGACAGAGGAAAACAGAAGGCAGCCCCTTGTCAGCGGTCACCGAGATTCACGACTCAAAAAGACACTAAACTTCAAGACCGTAAAGTCTGGTCCAGTTAAGAAACATAATTTTTTCACGACGCTACCCATGCTATCAGCGTGTATTGCCCTTTAAGGGCAAAGGTGTATCTTACTCTCCCCACTCTGCTCCATCTTGAGATACTCTGTTATAGAATTTGTGTTGAAAGAAATGATTTATTTAATCCACCCATGTCTTACGTTGACCTTCTTTTCTCCTTTTCATGAAAGGAAAAGCCCAAAATGTCGTTTGGCGAGTCAATCTTTCGGGCGGCGTTCAGGCGATGTGCCCCGCCCAACCCCATTTTTGGTTTCTAATATGGACGATTGCGTTTTTGGGATTTGGGATTCTTTTTCTCAGTGTGTCGGTACTGATTTTTTTCTATTTTTCTTACACACAGGATAGACCTCAGCGTGGCATTTTCCGTGGTAGTTATCTTCGCTATTTGTTTATTTGTCAGAGTTCACGTTGGGCACCCGTAGGTGAGTGTTGGTAAGACGCACATATTAAATTTCTCCTTTTTGCCAGTTTTTGAAGTTTCCTTTTAAGATATGTTTTAATGTCCAAAATTTATTCCACGCTCCTTTTACCTTTCGGCCTATCTCTTTCTCCATTTTTTGATTGAAATGAATTACTTCTTCCGTTTAACTGATTTCCTTGTCGTCAATTTTTATTTTTCCCAAAAAAGAGTTTTTCGCCATAAATGTACGTCCAGCTGTTTTGATTTTTTAGTTTAATTCATAAATCATTTCACATAGGTCTGAGAAGTCGTCAACAATGAGGGTAACATCGTCTGCAAATCTTAAATTAGTAATTTTTCTCCCATTTATTACTAATCCTTTGTTTCCCCGTGCTAGTTCGCGAAATACCTCTTCAAGCACACAATTAAGGAGGATTGGTGATAGTGGTTCGCCTTGACGTACACCTTTCTTTATTTTGAAATATGGGCCTATCGTATCGCTTTTTATCCGGCTTTTTAGACCAGAGTAAATTTCTGTTATAATTTTAATTATTTGGTGGTTAACCCCTTGGTTTCTCAGGGCTTTGGCCATGAATCCGTGGTTTACTGAATCGAACGCCTTGTTATAGTCTATAAATGTAAGATGGGTACTGAGGTTGTAATTGTGAGTTTTTTCTAGAATTTGGTTAGTTGTGTGCAGGTGATTAAGTGTGGAATAGCCCTGCCTAAATCCAGCTTGTTCGGGAGGTTATTGTTGGTCTTGGAGTGTTCTTCTGATCCTTAATTCTATTGCCTCAGAGAAAATTTTTGAAAACGTTGGAGAGAGGCTGATTGGGCGGTAGTCTTCAATTTGATGCCCGTTACCTGTTTTATACAAGAGTATTATATCCGCATGCTTCTTCCGGTGTAATACCTGTTTTTAGAACTCCATTGTTTAAAATTGTGCTTCAACCAATTTCGTTACCCCGTGTTTTACCATTTCATTTGTAATACGTTCACTCCCTGGGGCCTTGTTTGGTTTCAGTCCTTGAATTATTGAATTTATCTCCGAAGGGAGGAAGCAGAGGAGGTTTTTGTCTGAACTATGTAGGTCGCCCAAATGATTGTCTCCCTGATAGGCTTGATCTTGGTCCAGACTATAAAGAGCTGAGACACATTGAGATTCGCTAAACATTTTACACAGTTAAGAGATCAGATAGAATAAACGCTTACAATGCTTAGTAATGATGTTAATATTTATTATGTATTTTTGTGTTTCAGGTGAGTCTTACTCGATAGCAATATCTAATATTGTGTACCTGCAGGATTCCGATAAAGTGAGTGATTTCATCATTTTTTGACTGTACAACCTCCCAGGTGATGGGATTGAAATGCTCAATAGCAGTTTATTTAAGAAGCTGAGAACAATATATCAAATTTACACGCGTCTGTGAGATAAGCTAACTGAATACAAACATCCGATGGAAATGTGAGAGAAGAGCCAAACTGGCACCTTGAAAAGAAATTTTGTAAGCATGTTCGAATTCTTGCACCTTCCTAAATGATGTAAAATTATATCTTCGAACAGCAAAGCATTAGCTGGTTGGCTTCTGCAAGAGGGAACAAAGAAGGAAGCTTATTTTCACGAGCACTCTCATCTCAATTTCTCGCCCCCTCTTCGCAGGAAGGTTGCTGTTTACTTGAAACAAATTCCACATCTTCATTCATGAGTTTATTTCGACCACCGAAGGAAAATTCAATCATTCACCCCGTGGAACCGCATAGTCATTATCAACCGCTTCCGGTCTAAACACTGCTGTGCGTTCTTCCATTCCCCACCCCGTATTCAAAAATCGATCCGTTGAGATCCCCTAATTACTTATTTCATTTGAATTCCCATGATGATGAGAACTAACCCCTTTTTTCCAGCTGTGCTTTATCAGCGGCTTTTCTCGAACTCCGTTTCATCGCTTAATAGTTTTAAATCAGTATCCACCGTTGTATTAAGCTCGACTAATTTCTTTTAATTTCGCTTACTTTTGTCGCTCTTTGTCTTCGTTTTCAAACTTTCTATCAGACGTATTGTCATCCCTTTATAATAACACTGGCCTCACTCAGGAGCTCGATATGAAGGGAAGCCCTCGGCACCAGCAATATTTTTTCAGCAATGATCTCTGTGCTTTTTAAGAATTGAATTACATATATCTCTGTGATGTTCTAGTAATAACTTTGCCTTCTTTGTCGAAAAAAGAGCTCCGGGAGACTAGACAGTAGACAGACAGACAAATGAAGAGCGAGACGTAGTACTGCGAGCACAGTGACGACACAGGCGAAGCGAGTGTTTGACCGCGAGGCCGCCTGGGAGCAGAACCACTTTGCTTTAAAAGAGAAGATTAGTGTCCTTCCTCTCCCTGTCTTAAAGTACATGACAGGGTGTCTGTAGGAATTTTAGATAGTGCCGAGAAGATTATGGAAAAATAGCGGAATTTTGATAATTTTAACAAAAAAAAAAATTCTTTCAGCGTCGAATGGCTTTCCAAGTTTGTTTTCGTTGATTTTAGTAAGTGTGAGAGCCACCCTTTGAGAACTATCAACCAAACATTTTTTATGTTCCATTAAACGTCAACCCACTTCATATTGATCTATGAGAAAAAATTTTCAAAGCTATAGGGGCTGAAAACATTTTTTTAATTCTAAATTTGAACAATCGACATCTCGCGGCTTAAAAAAGAAGGACGGAGATGAATGTATGACGGGTTGATACTGATCGATGAACCTTCAATTTTTAGTGTATCTTTTCATTATATCGAGCAACAATCTGCTCGCCACTGACTATTCAAAGTTGCGAATTTTGTACAATAGCGGTCTTTCTGAACCAAGTAGTACCTCTTAATGAATACAAATTTGTGAATTAATGAACGATGAGGGGATCTATTGAACAAATATCGCCGGCCCGCGTTTCGTAATTGAAAAACCAGAAAGCTAATTTTTTAAAATTATTTTTGAACAGCAAGGAGACACGTCTAGTTCAGGGCAACTTAAATTACACAAAATTGTATTACATTTGTGTTGAATTTAGAGATACTTAGGTCAGCTTCCCGCGCGTCAGTCCGCCTATCTTTGGGCATACGCTTCCACTACTTTCTACCAGGGTGTTTTGTACTTGGCTGTACGACCCGGTAACATGGTGTGGTGGGACGTATGGCGATGCACGTATGCCAAAGTGGCCCCGCACCCCCGGCCTCAGAAACTAACCTTTCGAGTATCGCATTAGTGACTGATGGCAATGAAATTAACTATTTCGTCGCGCCATCTTAAAGCTACCTTTACCTCTATTGAACCCTCTTGGCGTTCAGACGGTTGAAACTTTATTCCGTTTCTTTTCGCAAGCTCTGTACGTACTTCCTGCATAGTTAAACTTCAGCTTTTTAGATAATATTAGTTCATATTGGATGATTTTGTTTTCTTTCTTCGAGCAAATATCTCTAATTTTCTTCTCTTGGGGAATTTTTAGCATTGACATTAGCATTCTATTTTGTGTTGACGAGAGCCTCCAGGAACATACTGATAGGGGGGAGGAAGAGCTTCCCCCTGTAGGAATTTTTTACTCAGCAGTTGGGAAAATTTATCATTTCAGTCGGGCGGAGTTGGGAAATTTCGGTCGAGTTATAAAGACCTAACGAGCCAAAAGGTTTTTTCTGTTTTTTTTGTTTTCTTTTGATACTTTGATACCTGGGAATTTTGAGTTAAGAAGTTGGTAAAATTCAACCAGTCAAAAGGTTTTTTTTTTTTTTTGCTTTGATACTTGGAAATTTTGACTTGAATCAGTTAGGACTCACACACTTTCTCCCGCCGGGGAAAACTCTTTAGTACGTCCCTGAGAGCCTCTGACTCTGTCTTTAGTACGAGCCCAGGGGTTTGGGCACCGGACAGTAGCGTTGTGATTACACAACCCTCAAACAGATTCAATTTAGTCTTATATTATAGTTGGAAAATAGTCTTGCAGCCCAAAATTTTTTCCAAGCTTGTGAGCTTCTAGTTTGAATTTCATTTTCGAATGTATTTGTGAAAGAGATGTTTTGGCTTGGATAGCAATATTTTTCAACATTTTAAGTTTTGGTCTCATTGTAGAATAATTTTCAACTGCTCATTTTTTGACATAATTTTTGTTTGACTTAAAATTATTGACAGGTCTTCTTTTTCGCTTTCTAATTTTAGCGTATTTAACATTTCCGAAAGAGTTCTTTTTTATTTTTAGCGATTGAGACAATATCGTCTGCAAAATAGAGATTGTTTAACCGTAGGCCATCGATCTTTATCCCATTCCCCTCATAGTTCAGACGATTAAAAACCTCTTGGAAAACAGTTTTGAAAAGTAGAGGTGATGGAAAGCATCCTTGGTTTACCCCTCTTTGGACTGGGAACTTCTACTTTTGCGATCAAATTTTACATAATGCTTTTATGTTTTGATATGTGTTTGGAAGTACCTTGATTATTTGACCTGCGGCTCCTGGCTTAGCTATTGCATCCCAGATTTTAGACATTATGTTGAAAGACAGAGTCAAAGGCTGTACTGTAGTTAATGAAAAGCATGTATGTCAAAGTCGTATTACTCAATCTTCACAATCAATCGGGCGAATGCGGGAATGTGGTCGAGCCACCCGGTGAAATGCCATGATTTTAGATGCAGTTCATTTTCTAAGATTTTGATGAAAACTCTTCCTGTGTTTGATAACAGACTATAAGTATAGTCTATAATTAATAATATTTTGCTCGTTCTCTTTTTTGTAGAGGAGGATTATTTCAGATAGGCACCATTGATGGGGGACCGATCCTGTTATCAAAATCTTATTAAAAAGTTCTGTTGAGGTTTTTCAAAGATTCCCTTAAAGTTTTAGATGCTTATTTTTGATATTGTCTGGTTCTGAAATTTTTCAGGATGTCAAGTTTTTTTTTAATTTAACTGATTTCACTAACCGTGACATCAGGAAGAATGTTTTCATTTTGCTCCTCGTTGACTGACTAGTTAGCTTGAATGTTTAGTAAACACCAGAACGATAATACGAGCCCTATAATTTGTCACAATTTATCTTGTGCAACAATTTCTATTTCTCGATTTGTCCATTGGTTCTCGTTGGTATTTTTGAATAGCTTAGGTCTAGAAAAAACAAAAAACTGCAATAGACCACTTGGAATTTTGTTTTTGTCCTAGCTGTCTGCTTTACAAAACACATTTATATACTACCACTGCGTGACCATGCAACTTCAAATTTTGGCATACAAAATTCTTTTGCGCTCAAACAATATGATGAAAATTAGTTACAAACTGAGGGGAAAATACTAAGAAAATTCTTAGACCTCTTTGAAGCCCCAAAAGGGCCTAATACGTCCGTCGGCCCAAGTAACTCACTGTGTGACGTCACGGAAAATCTGTCTATTATCTTGCTTGAAAACAAAGTCTCAGTCATAGATGGCCCATTTGTCATTTTAACTATAGTGTAAGAGACAAGAATAGACCATAAGTAACCATGTCTAAATATTTTTTCGCACAGTGTTATTTTAAAAAATAATGAATTTCTGAGTCTTTTCTCTACAGCCTCTCGTTCCTCTTCCACACTGACGTATCGGCATCCACACTCAAGTGAAAATTTCATACCTGATTTGGAAGAATTTACGATTTTTAAAAATCAAAAATGTCTTTTTTTCAAAATAAATTTCAAAACTCCACTCTTTCAACTGCCTTTCCTACGTCGAAAAAATAGCGTTTGAACACGAGAAACCTTCTCATATTTTGGGTAAAATTATATTTTTTGTTTATTCCAAACAAAATAAGTCATCGCCTACTGATCTGAGTGCAAAAAGCGTCTAGTTATATTAATTGTGTTTTTCTTTTAGGATTTATGCTTCGGGGAGGGGCTAACATTTAGTAAGCAGGGTGAATGACCCCTCAGGAACTCATTTCTGTTAACTGCGGGGATTCCTCGAAGTTACACGTTTTTAACCAGGGACCCGGAACCGACATCAAAACCGAAGTCGCTGTGACCTGGCTCCGGCTCAGGAGCAGATTTGATTTATGTGTAGCTTTGACTCCAGCAAATAATTTTTGTGGGTTCCGACTCCGGCTCAAAATAGTTGGGTCCGTGCTACTTAACAATAGCGTGTTCATTTTGGTGTAAGTGGAAAGTCAATGACTAGAACCAGTGAATTGAAAAGTGGTCCTTTGATAACATGGCTGCAATATGCGGAAGGTCCATTTTCTTTTACCCTTTTATGTTACGCAATATAAAGTAGTGATTATAACAGCGTATAAGTTCTAGCGATCACCTGATAACTAATAACCTAAAACAAAAAGCCAGGAACCCGGAGCCGGCATCAAAACCGGATTAGCTTGGGCCTGGCTCCGGTTCCAGGGAACATTTAACTCCGGCTGCGGTGAGTAAATTTTCTGGATTACAGCTCCGGCTTCTGCTAATAATTTTTGTGAGCCCTGACTCCGGTTCTGGCTTCTGCAAGCAGGAATGAAACTAAAGGGGGCACGGGGGCTGCTTGCCGTCCCAAGCCGCCGCCAAAGTTGGGAAGTTTTAGTAGATGGATCAAAAGTTGGGAAAATCC
Organism: Acanthococcus lagerstroemiae; assembly: GCA_031841125.1. Lineage (NCBI taxonomy): Eukaryota > Metazoa > Arthropoda > Insecta > Hemiptera > Eriococcidae > Acanthococcus > Acanthococcus lagerstroemiae. The sequence continues at coordinate 24,730,411 of CM063110.1, forward strand.
AACATGTCCAAGGAGATTCCAATTTTTCTTTTTGTCAATCAGTACAGAAAGGTTTGGTTTTTGGGAAGTTCGGAATTTTGAATTAAGTCAGTTGGAAACTTGACAATTTTTGCCCCCCCCCCTCCCCAGAAAAAACTGCTACGTTTCTGTCTGCATATAATTTTCTTGAGCTGTGACTCTGGCCTAAAATAGTCAGCTCTAGCTCCCTGTCTCCAGCGAGGCATGCCTTTCCAAGTATCAGGGAGAGGAAACCTGTGTTTGGCGAAGGTAATCTAATTCCAAGGTTACAAATCCGTCAAGTGCAGAGATTTCCCGATTATGCTTGGCCTAATACGGCACAGTGACAGAGCTTCAGAGTCCCCAATATTGGACAAAAGAAATATTATAAGCACTGATGCCTTATAAGGCCCACTAAAGTCTTTTTGGAAAAGAACTCGCCACAGAATTGCTATTTTAAAAAACTTTTTTTAGGGGATTCAACTATAAAATGTTTTTTAGAAAATGACTATTTTGTTTTCATTTTTTTCTCGGGGTGGAGGGCTGAGTGGTGCAGCGTTAAAAAAATAGTTTTGGGCCTTATTAGAAATTGTTATTCCTAATAAGGTTCACTTTTTTTTTTTTTTTTGCAAACCTAGTTGTATTAAAATGCGACAAAACACCACAAAAGAGCAACTGAAAAATGCAATTTATTTTTACAATTTGTGCAAAATTAGTTTACTTACTTAAATTTTAGTAGTTTCTGATCAAGCAAGAACAATTTTGTTTCTTATCCGTTACACTTGTAAAAGAGAATATATTTCGAAGTACTGTTTTTCTCAAAGTTCTGTTGGTTAGAGATGGCAGAACGAATTTAAAAAATCTCATCAAAAATCAAATTTACGATGGTGGATCTTATTAGAAAAACTAGGGGGATTACTTCTTTAAACGTATTAGCATGGCGTGGGATAGCGTAATCAGAAAATCAAATATGCCTTATTATAGTTAATTTTGTGTAGAATAGTACCGTATTAATACATTTTGGAAAAGAGCATTTGCATTCCCCAATATTTAAATTTTTTCGAAACATGAAAATAACATTGAATATCACCACATTTCACTGTTTTTTGACTTCCGCTTGTAACCAACGCACTTGAATGTGATTACACAGTGCTGCCAGGCATCCCCTGCGCCCCCTATTGAGGTAATTTCACGGCATCGAGGTGGGCCTTATTTGTGTACCGAGCCGCTTAAGGCATCAGTACTTTACCCTACTCAGTAAAAGTTAATGCTTTGGTACAAACCTATTTCGGTACACCAACGAATGGGTTCAAATGCTATATTTAGGGCCATGACTGACCGGTACACAAATCTCGGTACAATATCAAATTGCTACACATCAGTACATTTCAATACACGACAGTTACGTTTATCAAATTTCATGTGAAACTTTTGAAATTTTAGAATCAGTATCAAAAAATTGTGTTTCAAATGAGGAATAGGAGTGATTTATGTTCTAATGGCCTTCATCTAAACTTATAATCTGATAAGTTTTTAAATCAGTTTGATCAACTATGGAAAAAAAAAATCATCAAACATTGTACAATCTGCAGCTCCGTCATTGTGCGTATTAAGCCAAACCTTAACATGAAGAAATTTGTTGTAATTTATTAGTACTATCGCGTGAAACCCTAAAACCCGAAATTCTCTAGAAAATTTCAACAAATGCATTTCGACAAGCTTCAACTCAGTATTTAATTATAACCGAGCCTGTGGTCACATAACAATTTTTGATGCAGGGGGTCTCCTCTATCTCCTGTCAAAATATTCCCGTCGAGCTTGGGACATCCTGTATTTAAGTGCTTGATATGGGCTTCTGACTATACTTTGCAGTCACCCTAATGGAAGACAATACCAACGAACCAGCCAGCCAGCCAGCACGTCATCGAATATTGATAATTCACGTACGCATTGTCACGTCTCGGAATTTTCTGTAAAAAATGAAATGCTGTCCCGTTAACATTGTATGCAAGTAAAATCTCGATGCTTCGAACTCGCTGCGCATTTCTAATCACTCGACTCTGAATGTGTAGGTAATTAATTTTTTTTTTTTAATTTCCGTGTCGCCGCCAACCGGAATTTGGACGTTGAATTTTGACAAATTAAGCGTTTTATCAAACAAGAAATCTGTACCAGGTTTCATGATAGACTACGCATGAGGTCACGCGGCACCCATGACGACCACTTTTCCAATTCGTCTCTAATATGACTAATATTTCGAAAATAAAGAAGAAGAAAAAAAGGAACTTTCTTAAAACTTGTTACCGTGATACGATTCAATTTATTTCACATGTAATAACTCGGGGGAAAAAAAATCCGTCAAGTAATCTCGCTCTGGAAATTAGCTAAAATGGACGCATATTATCTTTTTCACGTTAACGTAAAAGAGGCAGACCTCCCACGAACTCAAAAAGGTAATTTCAATTCTTCGAGATAATCGTCAAATGCGTAGGACGAATACAAGATAAATCAGTTTGAAAACGTATAAGTCACATAATGCCATTATATTATTATCATAATACTGATATAATTTGCTTTCGTTTTGAATGAGTATACAAAGATATTCACTTTTTACGAGTAGTTTTCTGGTTTTATCATTCGACAACTTCGCGACGACATGCACTAAAAGCTTTTCTCGAACATGTGAAAAATTCTCGTACGTAGGTATGTGCTCCACCTAAGCCGCCCATTTGGTTTCGGCCCTTATCAGCGCACGAAATTTCAGGGTGAGAACGATGGGAGACGTCCTCGATGTATCGAAAGATCGAGAGGATGCAGCCTCCGGAGTTCGAGATATCGGAACCAACAATCGAGGCGAGTCGACGCGTAAAAATGTCATCGCTAGAGAGTCTGGGTCGGGATGCCCGTCACTTAGACACGCGGCGATGACAGAAATTCACACTTCTAAACCGTCTAGTAACTGCTTCCAATTAGTTAACGATTAGCGTCCGAATATAAATGGTTTCGGTAGCATTAAGTAGCAAAATATATATACATACGACATAGAGGGTTAGAAGTACCGGGAGTAGATGTATAATACACCAGAAACGTGGAGGTCGGTAATCCCGTGGGAGTTGGCGGCGTGGCCAAATGGCCGAATTCCAAAATGAGTCTGGTAATAAATAAAACATGATCGGTATCATCCCGCGATGTGTTTCCCCGATTTTACCCGAAAATGCAGCGCAACGTATTGTCGAAAAACGCACGCCGTAAGATACCTAATGGATTTCGTCTCTCCGAGATTCGTTATTATTTCATCCTTTTCGACTGTGTGTACAACTTGGTGCCCCATGTATGACTAATGCGTATTTCTTGTTCCGGTGGCGCGAATTAAAGACCCCGTTAATAAGCAGTTGATAACTTTGTTTAGCGGTTCATAAATTTTAAGCAAAGTGGCCCAGCAATAATTCTTTTAAGATGAATCGTTGGTCGCTTGTCCGCGGAAAATGTGCGATTTACGGTGAAACAAAGTTCACGAGTTTGTCTCGTAACCTCTTCGTCCAGTGGAATCGACTAAGAGACGAATAAAAGCGTACATTTCTGAAAATCTGAATTGCGGCATTGGTGGTCAGCTCGGTACGTTGGTCAATACACCAAGAATTCCCAGGAGTACAAGTAGAGCTTTCTCCCCCACGGGGACAAAATGGAACTTTTAATGGTTAGTCGATGGATGTTCGTCCGATCGATAAAGGTCTTAGACAAAAATGTTCTTCTCTTTCGCCTTGAAAAAGTTGCTTGAAAGTTTTTCGTGTCTCAGAACTGTCGTTAGGGGAGATTCGAAATGACCTTGCACCCTGTTTAGTCTACTATGCGAGAAACAGCGGACGGTACAGCCGTCTAAAGACGGGAAAATTGAGAACAGAAAGGCTGCCCGCTCCAAAGCGTGCCCCTGTCTCTGACGCCATACCCGAAAGGGTCGATTTCAGGTCCTGAGTTGCGGCGATGTTGCAGGGTCACTTTGTCATACGTGCATCACTATATACTAACATAGACTTTACAGGAAAAATCGTTGAATTTTTGATTTTTTCCAATGTCGGGATGTTCAGCGAGCAGCTAGGATGTTAGTTTCTCTGCCTCTTCCTCTACTAATCCCTAACATTGTTTTCTCCTCTCTCCTCCCAATCCTGAGGAACTACACATCGAACTGTGTGTTTTTCTGTGTTTTATCGCTTTCAGAAAGGACTCGACTCTTTTAGTCCCAGCGGAACAAAATGTCCCAAACATTTTCAAAAAATCCTGTTGGGGTCACTAACAGTGTTTAAATCTGTTTGAACTGTCCCCATAATAAATAAAGAAATACAGCCTTGAAACAGCAAATGGGACATAGGCCTCCTTGATCAGTTATTTTGATACAAGGGTTGTAGTCTAATTCCCCTTGGTGACAAGTCATTACTGGGGAATGGTTATGAAAGAGTTTTTCTTCTCCATAAGGGGCATGCAACCTGCATGGCACACCAGACTAGTCAGGTGTTAGTAGTCTATAGGTGTGGCTAATCCAATTGTAGTCTTTTTGAATTCCAGCGGAACAATTAAATTGAACTCCACCTCTTGCTACGATTGGTAGGGCTTGGTCGGATGTTAAAGTTTTTCATATATTCTTGTATTTTATTATTCTTCTTATCACATTTTTATCTTAAAAATTTGCTGTCCGTACTGGGATTCGAACCCGCGTTCCGTGGCTTAGGACGCAGCGTTCGAATCCACTCGGCCACCAAGCCACCTGAACTGTCGAAATCTAACAGCTGACCGTTTTCTTGTTTCTGTTTCATTGGAAATCTAATTCTAATTGGGGTGGATGAAGGTTTCAGAACTACTATACATAAATGTATCAGAGTGCCCAGTTCTGGAAAACTCAGGGAGTTTTTAAATTCTGGTAGTAGCGTATCTAGGATGAAATCATGGGGGGTTTGACTTTTAATTTTGAGGGTATTCCTTTAAAAAAAATTAATTTAAAAAAACATAAGGGTTTTCATATTTTTTTAGAGCTTTTATCGGCCATGGGAGGGGATTTGAACCCGGAACCCCCAGATTTTCAAAGGTTTTCAGACACAAAAATCAAAAATACAAACTTCACAGTGGAATATTATAATGATTTTTATTTTAAAATTTATTTTCGTATAAATCACTGGGAACCTAGTGTCGAATGGAGAACAAATCTATAAAAAGATTTTGAGACTGTTTAGTTTTTCGTTTTCTTTTCTCTCTCTCTCTCTTCAACTACTTATTGCATACAGTTTCTTTTGTCTTATCAATATTAATACAAATATACTACTGTAATTACATGTATAAGCCCTATGAAAGGGCAAAGGCCTCCTTCAAGCTTACCCACTTACATAGTTTTCGTGCTACCGAGGTTGTTAAAAAGTTATTTGGTAGGTCCATCTCCCATGTCTGAGTCTTAATATATGCCCCGCCCAGACTCATTTTTTCTTTTTAATTTCTTCATCGAAAGCGTAATTTGTTTTGCTACGTGTAAAAACACCCAAACCAAAACTTGTTTGCAATCGACGAATATTTAGGGGTCTCGCACCTACGGTGAACTTTAACATTTCCCCAGAAGAAAAACTCCAACTGATTTTAAAAAGTCCTAAAAATCGAGTTTTACCAAGAATATTGGTTTGACTCAAACAATTTTTCACATTGCGGTACCAATCGAGTACATATCCGCACTTTTATGAAAAAAAGTTTTCAAGTTTAATGCCTCTAATTTTAATTTTGGTAAAAAGGGAAAGTTCATTATGATAGTCTATGGTAAGGATGTAAAAATACATAAAAAGTTTAAAAATTGGTTTTCATGATTTCTGGGTGCACTGAATTTATTTTTGAGGTAACGTTTTGCTCGTTTCAAACTCAAAAGAGTCCACATGGGGGCAGAATCGAACAACTGCTTTAGATACGTTGAAAATATCATGATTGGTTTTTTGAGTCGGGTATTTCATTTTCCAAGTTTTTCTGGTCCCAACCCCACCCATATTGGTCCACAGGATGCTAAACCGTAAAATATTGAAATCCACTCAGTTTGGGAGAGATGGGTACTCAATTAGTACACTAATGAATACAAGTTTTTAAGTCACCCCAATATTTTTCATCAAATTTGATTTTATGATTATTTTTATGATTTTTTGTAGCAAAATTGGAATTTTGTTAATGACGAGAAATCCGTGTTGAACTTCACCCCAAGTGCGCAACCCTTTTAAACATTCTTCGATTTCAAAAAAATTTAGGCTGTTGTGTTTCTATAGCTTTGGGACGCAATTTTTCGAGAAAAAAAAACTTTTTTGAGACACCTTATTTTATAGGCTTATTAACTACGAATTTAATTAAATTTTCGTTACCATATGTTTTTAAATTTTCAAGTCTTCATTACGTTTTATAATGAATTAAATAACTGAATACCTTGAAATTTTTTAAATGACATTTAAATAATTTACTTGGTTTTCCAGTCCCAAACATCTGCCCCCCCCCCGGAAAATGGTCATTTTAGATTTTAGCCCTTCAAAATTCAAGATCCTTCTTCGTGCTAAGTTGATTCGACAATGCGATAGGACTATAAAATCATCTGATTATGAAATTAATAAGTTGCTAAGCTTTGAGGTCATGAGTTACAAGTACTATAATGAAATGACTGAGTTCGAAGAAATTTTGAGTTGTCAGAAAGCTTAAATACAACTTTGATGTTGACATTACTACTAACACCTGAACCTAAAGGAGAATAATGAGTCGCTGCTGAAGGTCAAGATAGTCAATATTATAATCAAATGCATTATACCAATTGTATTCGTAAATTTCATACAACCCGCTGCTATAAGGAATTTGCGTGGACAATGTCTTTTTGCTGAAATTCAGGCTCGATTTACTTAACGTTGCTGTCTTTTCAATAGTATCCCTTTGCCTAACTTCCGTGTGAAGGTAATTGAAATCCTTTCAATAGAAAATGAGGTATTTCTTTTTCTCCTCTTTGAAGACAAATGGGCGTCCAGTGTATTTGCTCGGTCATATGTCATTTCGTGAAAGCGAGCTCTCATTCTTACGGCACAACAAAGCCGTGTCAACTTAACGCCCTCACTATACACGGATTTTGCCGATCGACAGTACTGACTTGTGCCAATTGGCATAGTGTGACCAAGCCTTTACAATCTCCGGTACCTTAAACCTGGGAGAGGGAAGCAAAATGATATTTCTGCCTCCCAGCTTCACGAGTGGAGAACTGTATGCCTTCTCCTGCTCCGGAGCCACATTATTCCCACCATCACCTCCACTTACATAGTAAAGATGCAGTCCAGAGGTGTTCAAGATCTTTTCTCTTCTCTTGATTACCTGGTGTGGTAACTTGGTACAACAACACATGTACTGAACTTCAATCTCTCACAAATAATAGTTCACATTCCCTCGCCAGATGCAAATATTTTAAGAATGAAACCTTCACATATACAGTGCTGCGCCTTCACTTCGCATTTCACACATTCGGTAAGCGTCAAATGGACTATAAACCAGCGTCGTGTTCAGGGAACACCAAATTTTTGTTAACCCACTCGAAAAGCTATACGGTTAATTTGAAACGAGTGCTCGTTTTAATTTCGGAGGAATGAATCCAACTGTTAAAGAGTCATTTGGAGCTAATTTCGTAGTATAACTCCAGTCAGTGAGGCAGACAAAGAGAAGGCGATGTCGTCATAAAACTGAACGGTGTTTTCAAAAACGTTTTTCCTTTGCGCGCTGTTTCGTTTGTCCTGAAATTTTATTGCGTTCCTGTCTGTGATCGCGTTGATCGATTTTATGAATAGTAGACGACGGGAGACTTTATGACACAAAGTGTACTCGACTCGAATGCCGGGTGCCGCTGTCGGGTGTTAAAAAGTATCCTCGAAAATTTCAGACCCCTGCGAGTTGAGGGGCGTATAATTTTTATTACTGAGTCAGCGATGCGTTCTCATGAAAAGAATATTCGGAATCGTCTCTACTGGAGGGTACTTTTGCTTCTTTCGACGTCGGTGTACTCGTTTCAGTCAGTATGGTGTCCACAAACAGAGAAAGGACCTGTTAATAGCAGCAAGAGGTGAGCAATTCTGTAGGCGCTAAAGGAAATTTACTGTATGTCCGATCAGCTGACGTTTTATATTTGTCAAGTGTTGCAACGATGTAACTGGTGAAATGTTTTCACTGAGGCCCAGTGCTATTATATTTGAGTAACTTACCAAGTTACAAAAATTTCTTCTGTACTGGAACATGATCCAAGTTAAGTATGTTTCGAAATACTTGTCAATCATTCTGTTAAAGTATTTGTAGTCAAGTACGGATGCACGGGGGCAATGGGAGCTACCCCTTCTAGGGAGGAAAATTGAAATCGAAAACGCTTCCCAAACGGCAAAGTTGTACTAAGTCTCAAATGACCCGGCTAGAGCCGTCAGAATTTCATGGATTCTTAAACGTATGTGAAAGAGTTTCAAAAGTCATAAACAAGTCTTCAAGAGTCCTATAGCGGGTTCTGAACAAGTCTAGAAGAATCTTACACAATTTCAAACAACTTTTCTAGAATGTAATACCAGTTTTCAAAAGTTGTACCGAGTCTTCAGGAATCTTGAAAAGTTTCAGTTAAATTTGGAAGAATCATAAGGAGTAATGAGTGAGTTTTGAACTGTATTAGTAAATATTAAAAGTCTGGTAAAGGCTTCTAAAGAACATCTGATTAATTTAAACAAGCATGAAAGAAGTTTTCGTAGTCTGGCAGTGTCCTAATAACACATGGAGAGTCGTAGAAAGGCTTCAACGAATCTTGCACATTCAGCAAACCTTAAGACAGAGCTTTGAAGAGTCCTAAACAAGTCTGAGAGAGTTGTAAATAACCGTTTTAACTTGAAAGAATCTTGACAGGGCCGCAGCTAGCAATTTCTTGGAGAAAAGTTGTAGAATGAATGTAAACAGTAAAAAATACCAACTAAAATATGAAAAATTTCTGTTGCAACCCTCAAAAAATCCAAATCTTGATGTTCCCAAATTTTCTGATTGGCCGCTAAAGTTGCTGAATACCGACTTTCCAAATGACTTTGAAGGGGATGGAAGTGACTCCTTCAGTACGTATCTGCGTCCTAGAGTTTTACACTGGTATCAGAAAGATGTAACAGTTCTAAAAGTCTGAATTATGCCTCGAAAAATCATAATGAAGGCTAAAAAGAGTTATAAAAAGTCACAAATGAATTTTGATCGTTGTAAGTTCGGAAAATCCTTAGAATGTTTAGAAGTCTGGGCTGTCAAATGCTTGAGCATTTTTTTGGAGAATATATTCTCAAGCATTTTCTTTCTGAACTGTAATTAATTATCGAATAATAGTTTAAAAAATAGATTTGAAATTGGTATTTATTCGAATTTAATATTTTTTCATCGAATTACAAATTTTATCACAAGTTTTAATTTCAAATTTGGGTACTATTAATAACTCGAAGCCACGGAACCAGTGTGAAAGCCAGTGCTCGAAGCCCGAAGCCAACCATTTTCCAGGGGAATCGAAGCTGGAGATGAGGAAAACTGTTTACTGTACCCGGAGTTGGAGCCCGGAAAAAAAATTCTTTACTGGAGCCGGAACTGAAGCCAATTTCAGAATTTGAATAGAGCCGGAACCGGAGTTAGTTTCAAAATTATAGTGGAACCGGAGACTGGAAAACATTATCCGCGGAGCTGGAGCGTAATTCAGAATTTTACTGGAGTCGGAGCTGGAACCGGTTTCAGAATCTTACTATACCCGAAGCTGGACCTGATTTCTGATTCAGATTTCAGCTCCGGACTCTTAGCATTACCCTTCTCCTTCCTCTCTCGCATGACCATCCCTTCGCACCCTTTCACCTTTCCTTGTGGTCTTAAAAATAACCGGAGCCAGAGCAAAAACCACATTTTTGGTGGATTCAGAGCCGAACCTATCAAAAATTTTTGCCGAAATGCCGCCGAAGCTGAAGTGCGATGAAAGCTACATAATATTTTTCCGAGTCGAAACCATAGAGATATAATTTGACGAAACCGAGGGCAATTTAAAGAATGTTAGCCGAAGCTACGTAAATCTAAATTCAAATCTACCTTGAAGCCGGAGCTAGCTTGGAGTTGCTCTATAGTTTTGATGGCGGCTCCAAGTCACTATTGGAAACTGAAAAGTTTCGAATAAATTATAATTGAAAAACTGAGAATCATAACTCCTTTTTATCCTTTCAAATAGTAAAAGAAAAAAACAAAAGAAAGAAAAAAAAAGAAGAATAAGATGTGCTTAGAAATATTAACTGAGAAAGTGAGAATATTGCAAAATAAAAGAATGTGGGGATAATTGAAGAAGTAGTTGATATTTAAAACTCAAAACTGATGATTTTTACAAAAAACAGAAACAAGAATCAAAATACAAAACAGGAGGATATAAAATATTAAAAATGGAAAAAATGGAAAAAAATGGAAAAAATGGAAAAAAAAGTATTCGATATAAAACGAAGTAATATGAAAACTATGAACAGACGAAGTATAAAAAATTAACAAGAATACTGAAATACTTTCAGTTAAGATCAAAAAGGTAAGAATATCCCAGCATTTTGTTCGGAAGAATATTCTTGAAAGTGCTCGAACTCCTTGAAAATATTCTTGCGGAAAAGAATCCCTTCGCCAACGTTGTTTAAAGCAAATCTGGGCGAGTGAAAATTCTTGAATAAGAACTGAAGATTCAAAAGTTTTTGCTAGTCTTAAGTATTCCCTCTTTCTCCTTGAGAGAAAAATTAGAAGGCAATGTCAAGAACCTGAAGAATTCGCCCCATTAAAAATTCAGTAAATTGAGAAAATTCTATTTATACCTCGACTGACACGTGAAGTGACTTATTTATCATTAATACGTTGAAAATTTAAGACTATTTTTCGCTCATGTGACCTGAAAGAGATCAATTGAGGAAGTTTCGTATTACTTTTCAGTCACATATCAATTACTATCTTAAAACTTCTATTGGAAAATTGCTGTCACATTTATGTGACTGGTTTATGATTAGTTGACTGAATTGTGATCCGTAATTTTTTCATTAAGTACCGTCAAAAGTGAATGAAACGAATTTTCAGTTGGGCCGATTTTAAAATTCAGTGTAAATAAATACACGGTCAGCGGTACAAACTGTCCAAAATTTCAAACATCTCACTCTTGTGTAATCACTCAGAAACCTCCCTGAGGATGAAAAGAAAAAGATCCAACTGTTCAGGAGGGGAGGGGCATGAAGTATAATTCTTAGATTCTTGCGCAGGTCAAAGTACCCTTCAGAATTACTCCTTGAACCCGCCACTGTTTACAGATCCATCTGTTTTTGCCGTAGAGTGACGTTAGTTTCGAATGCTTCGACTTGTAGAAAAGTTTATGTGTTAAAATTTATATTGTTATAGCCATATACTTCCCGAGCAGCAGACAAGTTCCACTCAAGAATACGATCTCGTAGTTATTCTTATGCCCTCCCACAAGGTAGATATACCTACATCAAGTATCTTTCGTAGAGCTTTCCGGACTCGATAAAGTTCTCAAATTCATATATCACTTTGGTTCATTGCATGCCCTAGCAGAGACTCCTGTGCTATAAAATCTGTCACGTCTATGTATTCAAAGTATCAGTTTTCTAGTTTCCCGTTCTTTTACTACTTTTTACCTTTCATATTTTTCGTATTATTTTTCTCCGAGAGATAATTGCGCCGAACTGTCTCTCATTTCACCGTCGTAAAAATTTGATAAGAATCCGTTACCGAAGTAAGTAGATATTTCAACTTTAAACAGAGCCGCTCGAAATTTCCTTCTGTAGTGAACAATCTATAATTTTATTTCGTCATCAAATAGCGTACAATATGGAAATAACGCAGAAGTTATATCAGAATTTTATATTGTACTTACCGTAAAGAATAAAGATGTGAGAGAACTGATAACAGCGCTTCGATGGGGTAAAAATGCTCGCAATGGTCGACTCGATTGTATACAGAGTTGAATGCTGGAACTCAGCCATCATATCACTTTTCTCCCTAACATTTTTATTTGTTATACTGACTGCAAACGTTAGAGCTGGGTTGAAATGGCGCGAAATTTCCCGTAGATAAAGTCAGTAAATATGAATATGAAACGTCGTGATGAGGAGCTCCAAGATACAGAACGACAGAAGCTAAAAAGTATGTCCTCACTTGGAAATAGCTTCACCATGAGAACTCAGTTTTAACCCGAGTGGAAATGGATACCGGCTGTGCTTTCAAAATGCCGAAGCTAAAAATAAATTCCAATATGAGTCGTGGATATGGTTTTGAGGTAATGTGCTAGCCATGAGCTTGCAAATCGCAACAGAAATGACAACCGCGGCTTCTGAACCAGAAAATGTACAAAAAATATTTCATTTTTACCAAATACTAATAAACGTATCTCAAACTTTCAAAATCCGCTTCTTCACGTGGCTCATTACGAAAATTCACTATTATGTAAGATCGGGATCCAATTAGATTAAATTATAACTACAAGTAAAATTTTTACATTTAAATATTGACTTATCACAAGATGTGCTTTCCTGCAAGAGCACTCCTATTAACAATAACTTAATGACTAACTTAATTTATAACAAAAGTAGTTACATCCAGGAACATGTATTCGCTTAGGGCGTCTGTGTTCTCTAAGCTGTTGTCTGAAACTTCCAAAGCAAAATTATTCAAATGGTTTTGGAATCGGGTTGTGTAGTTTCTGCTGCAAGTTTGGATTCCTTCTTCGATATTATTATTGGTCTGCAAGTATTCGTGAATATTGTCATTACGTTGGTACTAACTGGCCTTTGTTCTGAGGCATTCTTTCTGGAAACGCTGCATAATTTTTCTATTACTCATGGCTGTGCTCCCTACATTCCAATACCATACTTCCAGACTGACTTCAATATGACTTTGTATACCAATAACTGGTTACTGAGGGACAAATTTCGATCTTCAACCAATGATTCAATTTATTTTGCGCATTTTGAGGTTTAATTCATTTCTTTTGATTATTAAATGCTTCCTCCAGCTGAGTCTTCTGTTCAGGTGTAGTCTCAAGCATTTAACCTCATCCCTTTTTGGCTGTACTTCATTGCTGAGTGTGACTTGTGGGCAATTTTCTTTGCGCATTGTGAATGCAGTATGCATACTTTTCCAGCATCACGTTTGGTGGGGAAATACATTCAGTAAAAAAGTACTGAGTGCGTTCTTTGCATTCACAAGGCCGGAAACAGCTTCTTTTTTCAATTTCGAAGGAAAGCAGTTGCCAAAAATGCGTGGAAATTACTTCCAGAGGCGACTGCAACATTCCTTAAGCTGGACCTGTAGAGCACCTACAGGAGGGCTCATTCTCCGTACAGAAGTGGCTGTTGTTCGTAAGACAGTAAGACGCAAATTATCAGGGTTGAACTCAGAAAAGACCTATTCACTGTCGGGGATCTAACAAAGATATCATCGACAGCAGGCGCTTCTCTCAGCATGTCCGCTGTGTCGCCTTTCAAGCTGGTCATGTATCGTGGCCAAGTGGACACCATCTGTGTAACTGTCCAGTGCCCGCGGCGTTGGGTTTTCGACAGGAATGAGGCAAGTGGTATCCTATCTAGACCCTGAGAGCGTGGATATAGGAGACCTGTTTGTGGGCTGTGTAAATGTGTTTGTCGGACCCTTACGTGTTAAGGCTTGACTTGATTTCCAATGGTGTCATTAAATTTGTTTTCAACAGATGTTCATGTAAACAGGAGTGTGACATCATGCGATGTTCCTGTATAAAGTCTGGGTTGTCTTGCACCCGCCAAAACGAGAACTGAAAAGGGATCTGCTGTAATATGAGATAAATCTTGTAGCTACATATTCTTCTATAAGTATCTGGAAAACCCAATGCTTACATACAGTAATTTTTCTCAGAATCATTGAGGGTCAAAGGGCAGACAAAGAAGAAAATGTACATGGCAATCTTGAAAATGAAAGATAGGCCTACTGGTATTACCTATAGTTCTCAGTTTCTATCATTTTTACTTGAAAGCAGTTATAGAGTGTGTCACAGACAGGCCTTTGCTAAAGTAGCTAAAGCACTGGGTGGGATAACACCCGGAAACGTTCTGACAAATATAGGGTTCTTTCAAGTGAAATTAATGCAAACTTTGAGAACTGTAGATGACTGATCTTTCAGTTACACTTGAAGACCAACTATGGATTCAAAACTACTCATACTTATTAGTTTAAAATAAAATAACCATTATATTCTATCATTCCTGTTTCTACATATTCTATTTATGAGCTACCGTTCTTAATTTCTATTTTGATTTTTAGGCACATATTGCCCGCACATTAGCTCAAAACGACCCCCCCCCCTCCTCCCATGACTCATACATGCTGTTTTCAGATTTTTGATGAAATCGCTAAAATATTGAAAACACAGCCAGTATCCACTTCCTGTTGAGTCGAAACCCAATTCTACTGTTATTCTAGGTATTGACCAGAATTGGTCAGAAACACGCTAGGCAAGGTTGGAGGTGCGGAGATGCAAATGCATCCCTGGTTTTTCGACCTGTTGTGGTCTTGCGAGCCCTTGTTGTCGCGATCCACGAAATATTTTTTAAATTTGTTTATTTTGCATCCGAAGAATTTAATCGCCGAGTCGTGCCTGATCAGAAACTACGTCTTGTGCATATTCGTCGATAACTAATACTAATATTGTGTTATACAGGAATGAAGGGAAGTGACATCCATTTTGATGTCTAAAAAAATCTGACGTGATATTTTCGATGAGATTTTCATGCTCGCTGTCAGATTATCTGGAAACGATACCCTGCCTAGTTGTATTAATTGATAGTATTTTCGAAAAGCGGCCGACATTTTGAAAAAACAGCCGGCACTTGCACCCACTTGGACAGCATGTCTATTTCGATGCTATGGTCTCCGTCTATTGACCCAAATCGGTCAAAATTCACGTATTTGCTGGTTATCAATCACCAATATTGTTGTCTTGAAGCACTGTTTTGGAAAATAGAGCCAATTTTGACTCGTGAAAATCATCTTATAGAATTCTAGGTAAGATTCTCATGCTTGTCGGCAATATATTATAGAGGAGGATCAATACCTCCACATGATCCAGTTACAATAATTTATTACATTTTGTTAAAAAGACAATAATTTCAACGAAATAGCTGGTATACTGACTCGCGCTTTGGTCAAAGTTCGTTTTAATGTCATTCTCTTAATCTACATCTGAAAACTGATTGGAAACGATGCTCCGTTTGCACTTTTCAATAATACAAGAGTCGTTTCAGAAGTAAGGTCACACTGTCTGGAAAATACTCAAAACAAACCCGAAACACTTCAGACGAAAATAAGTTTATTGGTGAGGAAATTTGCTACTTTTCTACATCAATCCCTCGTGATCCAAACATTTGTTGAATCAATACACAAGTTTTTATATTCCAGAAGAGTACCATGCGCCGTCTAATTTTTGGTACATTGTCTCGATCTCGTTGCGCAATTCACCTTCATTTGCAATGCGCTGACCCCAGAGCTCGCGTTTCAACCTCAGAAACAAATGGAAATCCGAAGGGGCCAAATCTGGTGAGTAGAAGGAATCAGATCCTTGAGAGAGATTGAACGAGTTAGGATCTATTGTCATGCCGCTGCAAAAACCCAGGGCATTTGTTTTTTATTGCAGATCGGGACTGAAATAACATGTCGCCATCTTATGGTAAATGCCAGAAATAATCACCGGTTTTCTTGCAACAGAGTGCGCACGCACTGAACAGTGTCGTTAGTGGGAACATCTGATGGGCGGCCACTTCGCTTTTTATTGTGTGTGTCTACTTGTCATTCATCAACGTGTTCAACCTATTTGTAGTTATGGTAGTAGTCATGATATTTTCACTGCCCTGCACTGCTGACAATACATAGGTATATATATATATAATAAATTTCCGTACCGGGCACATTTTTAGTGTTTAAAAATTTTTTTACAACACAAATTTCGCAATCACAAAAATTGACGGACTACACATCCTCGCATTCATCATTTTGCTCGATTTTACACAGATTACAGTACCAAATGTTAGCTGCACGTTGTGCACTCTATTCACAGAGGCCTAACAAACATTTTCATTCGTAGTCAATTCAGTGTTACCACTTTCCCGGCCTTTTGGAGACAGTGTGACCTTACTTCTGAAACGACCTGTCGTGTTTTTGAGTGTTAATTTTTGAAAATTGCCTCCGTGGCACCTCCTAAGAGAAAAAATAGTTGGGTTTTCGAGCCAAAAGTGTTGGATTGATTTGTAGTACCGTAATGCCCAATGGGATTGTTGCATATAAAAGTGCAGTATGTTCGGTCGTACCACCACGAATATTAAGAGCATGTCCGAGTACAGTGGCACACAATATATCCAGCAACTGAAAACATCCACATTTTTGCCTTGGGCTGGTTGTAGCATGAATGTGGTTGATGAATTTTCACGAGTTCAAACCTGCTGTAACCTGCGAATGTCGATCGACCGCTGGACTTGTTGGCCGCTGTAAAGGCATGCTCTCAATATATTTTAAGTTTTCACGTACACAACTTGTGTAAGGTTTGAATTTGAACCTCGAATACAGGAAATTTAATATTAAGATAGTAGTGTGCTGGGTTGAGGTTACGTCGAGTTCGATTTACGTTACATCTTTCAAAAGAAAAGTGACAATCAATACTTTGACAGTGGATATAGTTGGCAGTGAAACGCCGATGGTGTATAGATATGACCTATACATATCGAGGGTGGAAGATATCGCCTATAAAATATTCGGCTCTTAATTTCGGTAATTGAGAGCCGTATCAGGTCAAATGGAAATAACCTTTAAAGCACCCCTAACAAAAAATCTGATTCGTCATCGGTTGCGGTGCTGGATGTAAGTAGTTATTCGGTCGCACCTTCTATTAACGTGCATTCACACCTTTGAACCGTCCTTGAATGCACCCTGATATTCTTGGCACGCTTTTAACTAATATACCGAACACGTTTCATTAAGAGCTGAGCTTAGATATATTCGATTCCCTCCCTAGTATTCTTTATCATCATCTCGTCTCGACGGGAAATCAACAATGCACCCGGTGGAATCGTCCTGGTATTTTTATTTTCGAGTTTTTTCATCAATGAGTTCGTCTATCTGATAAAAAGTGAGTGTGAAGCATGGCTCGAATATTGGCAGTAATGGCGTAGCCAGCCTAGTGTTCAGGGGGTCTGGTCTTAACTAAACTAGAAGGGGGTGTTAGAGGACATCAGAAAAATCACAATTTAACGAAGTCGCAAAGAGAGGGGTCTGGACCCCATCGACTCTCTCCCTCCATTGAGTACGCCCCTGATGGATTGAAGACCTGTGGCGGGGTGCTTTGCAACAACCCCGCTCCATCAGACTCAAACGTAAAGTGTTTGCGGTTAAAAACCGACAAAAATTACACCCTCGGGTCGAGTCCCAATTTTCTCTCGCCGCGCCGACTTTTAAGAAACTATTTGAACACTTCTTCATGCGTTCGCTGAACTCGTCCAGCATTTCTCTTCCTTTAAAGATCCAGTGGTCGAAGTGTTAGATAGAACTCCTCTGGCGTGACTAGCGAGACCGAGGGTTCTTAATAGAGGTTAGAATTAGGGAGATTCGCATTTGAGAAACTGACCTTCGCCACCTCTACTTACTGCAGACAGACTTAGTGGAGAGTAACTATGCAGGGTCCAAGAAACAAAATTTCCTCAACTCTGCCCCTAGGAGAGGAAAGGCGCACGAAAAATCTGCCGGAGGAAGATGAAGAAGTTGCATTTTACATTTATTCTTGTTTTTCCAACGAATTAATTGATTTAATTTTACTGATCAATTTCAAATATTTCCGTCAGTCAGCAGTTCTCTGTCTAGTGTGAAAAACTGACATTTTAGTGTTCCGATTTACCCCATTCTTCCGTCTTAGCCTCCTCTTCCTCCTCCTCCTAAGAATCCTTTTGATACATTCCTAACTTCGTCAATTGTGACCACTAGTCCGGTCTATTTCAGGTCTTCTGAGTTCTCATAATTCATTCCATTTGAAAACCTAAGGTTTCATATGAAGCTGATTGGCAGACAGAGTATGCTTGTAAAACTGTGACTAAATTACTTCATGTACAGAGCCGTCCAATTCGAACTCATTATGCACTGTCAAACTTTGTCAAATGTGACCCCCCCCCCCGGCCCACTAAATTTACTAATTTTTAAAATAACATCGAAAGTTAATCAACAACCTTGAATACGTATCAATGTTTACTTTTTGTTCGACTTTTTCATTTTTAAACTTCGTCCCCTTCACATAACAATTTAAGAAATAATTCTGGAATTTCCTAACAGAAAAATTGATTGGTGTTGATTATGCATGATTTGACTTCTCCCGGTAGTGAATCTTCATGAGTCTAAATGCTTTAGTTCTCAAAATTCAATTAAAGTCAAAAAAGTCCCCCAGCTTAAATATAAGTATTGTTTCCGGAACAACTAGCGCTCCTAGAGTGTAAAATTTAAAATCTAAGTGTTTCATTTATTTCGATCCGCCATAGGCGGAGGCAACCGTTTATCCTTTTTTCATTCCGCTATGTATAGTTTTTCTAATTGTAAATAATCATCGTTAATCGTTCTACCGTTACCGTTTTCGAAATTCGACTTTTACTTAAGCATTACCGCACCCGTAGTCTTTCGGAAACTTTATAATTTTCTGTATTTTCGTTGTCATTCCTACCGAGCACCGCCTCGTTTTAACCTGCATGTTTCGTTTAACTTTCTTATCTACTAATACACCGAATTGAGTTACCTGCCGAAAAGTACTGTCTACGTTTTTCCGATACCGCCTAACGTGCACCGCGATCTCAGTTCGGAGATTTAACTCCGCGAATCTACCGCCCCCTCACCTAAACATGGTCCTCCGGTCCTCGATGACTGTCTAATTACAGTCAAGCCAGCTTGTGATTTACGATCAAAAGTAAGCCTTTTAATTTAATACGAGTATTACTACCGCGGAAGCATTCCACCAAATTACTCAATACTGATACCGCGGACTGTTTACCGCCAATGCTGTTCATTTGAGTTGCAATCCTGCTTCCACATCGGCGACAAATTGATCTCCTTCAATCTTCTGAGTTTGAAAGCTGTAGCTAAACCACTTTCTGGTACCAGAACCGGCTTATCATCGCTGCATTCAACCACCGTACCAGTTACTACCATTTTCGTCGTTTCGTTTGCCATCGATTTGTAAGCCATTCTGTGAACCTTTTAATCACCATGTCTACCGAAATTACATCTAGTGCCGCGACCAGAAGACTGCTGAAGCGAAAAATCAACAGAATCAAAGACTTTGTTGCCGAGTGGTCTAAAGCTAACATACAAGATTCCCTTGAAAGATTAGAACTTTGCAAGCAGGAACTGACCGAATTGAATGAACAATTTGACAAATCAATTTTGTTAGCATTCACTGAGATTACCAGCACTGAAGCGGTTGAAATTAAGAAACAAGAAGATGAGCTGTTTAAAGAACAGGATGATACCAAAATTCTTGTCCTATCTCAAATGGCCAAAATCAACGGCCTTTTAAAGAACATGAAACCACCGAGTAGAGAGTCAATTTGTAACGAATCTACCATTTCGTATGCTGGGGAGTCAGCACCACAACCTGACATACGCCTACCAAAAATCGACATACCTGAATTCGATGGCGATCCCAGGAAATTCATGAAATTCAAAAGCATGTTCCAAAACATGATTCATGATGAAGCCAGAATTACCAACGTCCGTAAGCTAGTTTACCTGCAACGAGCTTTAGTTGGCAAAGCTGAAGAATTTCTTCGTGATGTTGACATAACTGATGGTGCCAACTACCCAAACGTCTGGCGCGAATTTTTATCACGTTACGAGAATAAACGAGTAATAATTCGAGCTCATTTCAACGATTTATTTGCAGTTAAGCAGATAAAGGACGAGTCCGGTCTCCGAAAGATGCTAGATGAAGTAACATCCAGTCTGCGTGGCTTAAAAGTCTGCGGTGAGAATCCCGACCTGTGGGGTTCAATTTTATGCTACCTAGTGCTGACCAAGCTAGATGAGGTGACCAAGCGCGACTTTGAAAACTCCCTCACGGACAAGACTAAGTTTCCACCATTTGAGACATTGAAAAGGTTCCTTGAGAGCCGCGCTACCGCTGCTGACGAACGTTCTTTTGTTTTGTCTACCCGTGACAAACAAAAACCACCGCTCAAAATGAACTCTTCAGACAACCACAGCAACCTCAAGAAGTCATTTAGCACTGGAGTTACCAAATGCGTCGCTTGCAACTCATCGCACTTGTTGCTCGAGTGCAAAGTGTTTTCGGCAAAAACACCATCCGAAAGGTTCGAGCTGATCAAGAAAAACCGGTTATGCATCAATTGCTTTGGCAATAACCACAAAACCAGCCAATGTCGTAGTCGCAATTGCAGGACCTGCAATCAGAAGCACCATACCATGTTGCACATTGAGAAACCTACGTCTCAAACGAATTCACAACCCAGTGTTCCTGCTTCTGGCAATGAAGCACCATCTAATCAGCCTGAACCCACAGTAGCCACACAAACCTATACAACCACTGTAGGTGGCGAAGTAATTCTTCTACCAACCGCCGTCGTTCGATTTAGATGCGGCACTACCTATGGTAAAGCTCGCCTTCTCATCGATAACGCATCTGAGCCAACCATGAGCTCTGATAATTTAATTCGTCGGTATCGTCTACCAACCACCCAATCATCTGCGATTCTGAGCATCAGTGGCGTAGGTGAAAAACCAGCTGTAAGCACGCGCTCTCTCTCTATAACACTCCTGTCCAGAGTCAACCAATTCCAGTTACCAATCAAGTGTAGTGTTGTGCCACCTGCAGCCATTAAATATGAAGTTTCAGTCGCTTCATTGGACCTGCTCAAATCCAAAGCAGACCACATCCGGTTTGCTGATGATACCCTACCATATCAAGACGTCGACATCATACTTGGTGCTAAGTATGTAGAGAAGTGCCTCCTCAACCAAACCATCGAAGTTGGAGAGGTAACTCTACGGAACTCCGTTTTTGGTTGGTTAGCTATTGGGGCTGTTCCTGTCGAAAATGTGGGGACCTCACCATCCACATTTTGCTATGCCCTTTCGTACCATTCAACCATCTCTACCATTGAGGCGCAGCTGCGCAGATTGTGCGATTCTGACGAGTTTTATGAACCTGAAAACTCTAAAGATGAGCATATCAAATGTAATGAATATTTTGAAGCCACCTACCACCGCAATGAGAGTGGCAGATTCGTTACTCATTACCCAAAGAAGGCTGACGAAACCGTTCTGTCAGATACCCGCAAGATGGCGTTGAGTTCATTAACCAGAATTGAACGTCTTCCACCAGAGCTTCAAGCCGAATACCATAAATTTATGGACGAATATGAAAAATTAGGACATGTTTGTTTCTATGATGCAGACACCTATCAGTCAACCAACGACTACTTCCTACCACAGTTGCTTGTTGTACGACCTGACAAGTCAACCACCAAAGTCAGAACCGTGTTCCACGCATCATACAAAACCAGATCAGGCAAGTCATTAAATGACATTTTGATGATTGGGCCTACCTTGCAGATGGATATTTTTGACACCATCGTTCGTTTTCGTCTGCACCCCATCGCATTTGCTGCCGACATCGAAAAGATGTACCGCCAAATTCTGGTCCACCCAGACGACCAGCACCTCCAAAAAATCTACTACCGCTCGTTCCCATCAGCCAAGCTGCAAGTTGGAGTTCTTCAAACTGTAACTTATGGCACATCACCAGCTTCGTTCATTGCTACTAAGTGCCTTAGCATTCTAGCTGACCTAATTGAGGACTCCAATCCAAAATGTGCCGATGTAATCAGATCCGACTTCTATATGGATGACCTGATCACCGGTTGCGACACCATTAAAGAAGCCATCGAGTTGCAGAAAGCTGTTAGCAATCAACTTTCAACCGCACATTTTCCATTGAGAAAATACTGCTGCAATTCCGAGGAGTTTCTTCAAAGTCTCAACCCATCGCTCATCGAACCAATTGACTACCGAGACATCACAATTGGTAACGTCAAACTCCTAGGCTTACGTTGGATACCAAATCAAGATAACATAAGTATTGTCTTGAAAGCTGAGAATTTACCAGCCACCATCACCAAACGAATTATGTTGTCGGAAATTGCCAGCATTTTTGATATTGTTGGAATTCTGTCACCTGTAACCATCCGCTCAAAACTCTTGATGCAAGAGTTGTGGCGGGAGAAGACATCTTGGGACTCTCCTGTACCACCAAAACTTGAAGAAATGTTCCGCAATTACCACTCGGAGCTCACTGAGTTGCTCCAGTTTTCGATCCCAAGGCACTATCAATTAATCAACAGCTGTCAACCTTTTGAGCTGTTTGGGTTCTGTGATGCCAGTGATCGGGCATACTGCGCAGTCCTATACATCCGAGCAGCTTTACCAAACGCTCAACCAACACTCATCTGCGCAAAAACCAAGGTTGCACCTCTCAAACGACCTACCATCCCGCGACTGGAACTGCAAGCAGCAGTTTTACTAGCCCGTCTCACCCAACGAATTATAAAAACCATTCGTCGAACACCCTCTGAGATTTTTGCATTCTCTGATTCTACCATTGTTCTCAGTTGGCTCAACAAACCGCCATCCTCCTGGAAACAATATGTCAGCAACCGCGTGATGTGCATAACACCCATCCTACCGCCTGAAAAGTGGAGGTACATAAACACCAAGGAAAACCCGGCTGATTTAGCCACTCGCGGAATCACTGCCAAGCAGTTACTGACCAGCGAATTATGGCTGAATGGGCCACCCCTTGTCAACCGCGGAATCCCTCCGCCATTTAACCAGGTGGAGAATACCATTGAGGTGACTAAGGAGCAGAAAATCGTCTGCCATGCCACCACCGCCTCAGACGAGTGCTCTTTGATTGCCTATTTTTCATCCTACCAACACCTCATTACCGCTTTTGCTTACGTTCTTCGATTTGCTGAGAACTCTCATGACTCCAAGATCCGTTCTACTCGCTTCAAACTGCTTCTGTCACCGGAGGAAGTGAGAAACTCGAAAAATGCGCTTATTCGCTACATACAGCGCTCATACTATCTACCCGAGATACAAACACTGGAAGCTTCAAAACCTTTTCCGCCAAAGAGTGGTTTGCTTTCACTGTCGCCATTCCTGGATGAAAGTGGCATCCTTCGAGTTGGAGGCCGCCTACGGAAGTCTGATCTTCCTTTTTCCAAGCAACATCCTATCATCTTGCCAGCCAAATCTCAGTTCCTGGAGCTGTACATTCGTCATCTTCATCAGCGATACTTTCATGCTACCAAATCCTTCATCACCACCTTTGTCAACACCGAGTTTTGGATTGTTGGTGGTTTATCACATGCTGTAAAGAAAGTAATTCGCAGCTGCGTCACCTGTACTCGATACCGCGGCAAAACTTTGCGGCAGATCATAGGACAGCTACCGCCAGACCGAATTACAGAGTGTGATTCTTTTACCTACACCGGAGTAGACTTTGCCGGACCATTTGAGTGTAAATGTACGGGCCATAGAACCACCAAAACGTTCAAGGTCTATATAGCCATTTTTGTATGCATGTCATCAAGAGCCATCCATATTGAGATTGTGTCGAGTTTAACCACCACCGCATTTCTTGACTCTCTCAAGCGCTTTGCTGCTCGTCGAGGGTTACCAAAAACCATTTGGTCTGATAATGGTCGAAATTTTGTGGGAGCGTCTAACTACCTGGATTTGACTTCGCACGACCTAGCCAAATTTGCACTTTCCGAAGGAATAACCTGGAAGTTCATTCCTCCTCGGGCACCAAATCACGGAGGAATCTGGGAAGCCGCTGTCAAGTCGGCTAAGCACCATTTCCGCCGAGTTATAGGAGAGCAAGTCCTGACGTTCGAGGAATACTGCACGTTTTTCAGTCAAACCGAGGCTGTTTTGAATTCGCGACCTTTGTGTTACCAAAAAGTCAACGACCAGGAGTATGTGGCGATCACCCCAGCTCACTTGGTCATCGGCCGTCCACTTTTGACCGCTATTGATGGAGAGACCCCGCTTTCCACCAGTGTTAATGCCCGCTATGCATTGAGGGAAATATTTTTCGTTCGTTTTGGTCTTCGTGGCGAGCTGACTACTTGAACCAGCTGCAAACCAAGTACAAGTGGCGACATCCACACCGCAACCTCCAACCAGGAGACGTCGTATTGATCAAGGAAGACAACCTGTTACCCAGCTCCTGGCCCATGGCCGTCGTCGAAGCTGCTCAACCCGATCAGCTTGGAGATGTTCGTGTGGTTCAACTTCGTTCTACCCAGGGTCCCCGCACCCGCTCTATCCGCCAGCTTGTTCCATTGCCATTGGATGAACCTGGTGGTTCATCGGCCGGGAGTGTTTCCGGAACAACTAGCGCTCCTAGAGTGTAAAATTTAAAATCTAAGTGTTTCATTTATTTCGATCCGCCATAGGCGGAGGCAACCGTTTATCCTTTTTTCATTCCGCTATGTATAGTTTTTCTAATTGTAAATAATCATCGTTAATCGTTCTACCGTTACCGTTTTCGAAATTCGACTTTTACTTAAGCATTACCGCACCCGTAGTCTTTCGGAAACTTTATAATTTTCTGTATTTTCGTTGTCATTCCTACCGAGCACCGCCTCGTTTTAACCTGCATGTTTCGTTTAACTTTCTTATCTACTAATACACCGAATTGAGTTACCTGCCGAAAAGTACTGTCTACGTTTTTCCGATACCGCCTAACGTGCACCGCGATCTCAGTTCGGAGATTTAACTCCGCGAATCTACCGCCCCCTCACCTAAACAAGTATTGGACAGGAAAATATTGGGGAAGTAAGCGAATTTTGCTATTTAGGGAGTAAGATAACAAAAGACGGAAGGAGTAAAAGGGATATTAGTAGTAGAATTGCACAAGCCAAATTAGCATTTTATCGAAAATGTAATCTTTTCAAATCAAAAATAAATCTGGAAATCAAAGAATTTTTCTTGAAAACTTATGTTTGGGGTGTAGCCTTGTATGGATGTGAAACTTGGACCATAGGAAAACCAGAGAAGCGACGGATCGAAGCTTTTGAGATGTGGTGCTATAGGTGGATACTTAGTATCAAGTGGACGGATAAGGTAAGAAATGAGGAAGTACTTAACAGAGTAGGAGGTAAAATGGATAATTGGAATTGTCTGAAGAGAAGAAGAGATAAACTAATAGGACATAATTTGAGGCACCCAGGAATAATATCACTGCTGCTAAAAGGAAGAGTAGAAGTGAAGAATTGGGTAGGTCGGCAAAGATTCCGGTATGTCGAGCAGATAATCAAAGATGTCGAATGTAAGTTTAGTGTTATTACGAAATGAAAGAACTTGCACAAGATAGGGAGAAATGGAGAGCTGCATCAAGCCGGTCGTAAGACTGATAACCTTATCATCAGTCTGAACTCTGAAGTAATGCAACGAGCGGCTCAAAATGGGAACATCGAAAAAAGGAGGGGAAAAATGTTAGAAACAAAAAATTTGGTCCATAATGTTTTTTCACATCTGCGTGTTGTATTTCATAAATCATGACATTTCTGGCACATGCTCCCTGCAAAGTAGGTATTTGTTTCAATTTTCAAATCCAAATAAAATTTAAATCAGAAATTAATTTAGCAACCTTGAAAATCAAAAGTTCAGACCTGATAACACGTAGTAAGGACCCTTGAATCGGGAATTTTAAGGAGAGGGCTTATAGGGTTCAGATTTTTTCAAAGGACGAGGTTTTCAAATTCTTATTTTTTCTCGATGTTAGTATATATGGTGTTTCAGCTTTTTATTCCAAGCCGGTAAGAGATGATAATACTTGTCAAAAAAAAAAGAAGATAAGTGTGGCCTATACTCAAAATTGAAGGGGCTACAAGTGTTTCATTACGAGTCTGACTCCTCTCATTTTAATATGAATCATGGCGAAATGGGCGCTCGGGCCCGGCCTCAAAGCGTCCCTCCTGCCACTGATGCGGTACTCGAAAGGGTAGTTTCCGGGGCCGGGGTTGCGGTGTCATAGGGTCCACTTTGGCCTGCGTGCATCGCCATACATCCCAGCTCACCACTCTCATTTTATTACAGAATTTTTTTCGAAGGTAATCAATGGGTAATACATTGAAAAAATAATAGAAATTCACCGAACTGAATTTCGTACCATTGGGGCTCTACGAGTTTTAAAATTCCAATCATAAAATTTGAATAAAATTATTGAAGTGCACGACTTTCAATTTTCATAGCTCCTTTCATTTGCGAGATAGGCAGTAGGCGGTGATGATAATTTTTGTTTCTCTTTCAAAGTTCTCAGGATTCATAGCCATCTTTGACACAGAATAACGTTTTGCTTGGCTTACTTTCATTCTAAAATTTTTAATTTTTCAAAATTTTGTGAAATTTTTTGAATTGTAGAATTGAATTTAGTCGGTAACAACTTCTTTGTGACCTGTTTTGAAAGGTAGTATAGTAGATATTACACTGAAAATGAAACAAGAAATATTACTGCCCTCTCTTGCATGTTCTAAAAATTGAAGGGACTACAGAAATTGAAATTCGTGCACTTCAAAGATTACACTGAAATTTTACAATTAAATTTCTAAAATTGGTGCAGCACTCCCAATAGCATAGATAGGTAGTTCAGTTCGGTTAATTTTCGTTACTTTTTCAATGTTCTACCTATTGATTCACTCGGGGAGGGGGCACTAAAATAGTAATTAGACTCGTAGTGAAAATTCGCTATTTCCCAAACTTTGAGGAGTTGTAATCGTTTCAATCGAGTATCATAATGTTGTTTCTACATCGTACTGTGTACTGTCACCTCCTACCGCCTTGGCATACTCAGCTCGAATACCGGGTATTTTACTGGTTTCTATTCCCTACTCTACTTTTCCACTGAGCTTGGATTCTCTTTCAATGGCCCTGCAAAGGCTGTACACTGATTTGACTTTTCTTGTATTCATGGAAGTTCGAAAAACTTTATTAATACCATCTTGACAAAAACGATTGAAATACTCGCACATACTTCAACGTGACATTGCATAGCCTTTTTTTTATTGGTTTTCCCTATGAAGGGAGTTCTCAAGAGTCAGTAATGAATGTGTTCTACTCTATTGAGTGCGATTTATATAGCAGAATTCAACTATTCGGATGTATTTCTAGGATGAACAGAATATGGAGGAATTTCTTGAAAGCTTAAGAATGTTTCAGGTAATAAGGGTACCGGATGCATGGTGTATACTAGTTTTCAGTCGTCCCCGATTTTTCATCTGACTTTTCTTCTTATTGGCTCAATCAGTCAGTCAGATGTCGTATCTGTTACCGGATGTTAGCGGTCGTGGTTTCTGACGCGCGACTTCCTGGACAGAGTTAGGTAGGGTAGTTTGCCGTTAATTTCCTCACGGTTTGTTGCATTAGAGTTTTCCTTCTCTGTGCCGGAGAGCGTGCGGTCGCAGTTCACTTACTAGCCATGTATTTGTACGACATGAAATAAGCAGTCCACGACTCCTACACGACAATCTGTCTTTCAGTTCTGGTGGTAACACGCCCTGTGATTGTAATGCCTTGTTCGTTTGAATTGGCGGGATTACAGGACGCATTATCTATGTTCCTTAAGCTTCCTTGAATCCGAGACGCAAGGACTACGAAGCGGGCACGTTAACCACTTGGTCACACAGCGACTCTTATTGGCTAGTTTTCAGCAAAAAATCAGCTACATCGTTGTCTTATGATCCTCTATAATTTTTCCAAATTATGTAATATGCGAGAGTAAACTGCTATGAAGCTGGAGTAACGGAAGAATTCCACTTTTCGTCGCTACGGATACTTCTAGTTCAGTTCCTTTGCAGACTGCAATAAATAACAAGAAGTGTTTTTCATCCCTTACAGGAAACGCTGGCTTTCAATAGCTATACGCACCTCGACTTTGCTGTTGTGTTGTGTACCTACTACCTATATACGAGCATGTACGAACTGCTAGAGATATATTCTTTCGAACAGATGAACTCATCCTTAATATTAATGCGAAAATACGCGTGTAACTGCGTCGGGTCGTAAATCAAAAGCGCTACTTCATTAATATTTTAACCCCTTTTAATACGAGTGAGCACCAACACCGGATCCGCACACAGCACAACCCATAAACATTTTAACGAATTTCGCCAAAGATGTTCTTACTCAATTTACGGAATGAAAAGAGACAGAAGGAAAAAAATCAAACCTCTCGTAACCGAAATGTGTTTACACCCTTAGAAAAAAATTAAATCGCTGAACA
The DNA here is from genome assembly GCA_031841125.1 of Acanthococcus lagerstroemiae. Classification (NCBI taxonomy): domain Eukaryota; kingdom Metazoa; phylum Arthropoda; class Insecta; order Hemiptera; family Eriococcidae; genus Acanthococcus; species Acanthococcus lagerstroemiae. The sequence goes on from CM063110.1 coordinate 24,758,816, forward strand.
AGTTTTTTAATAGTCAATTTAAAACTTTAGCTTCGTTTAAGTGGTTTTTGTCGCAGTTAACTGAAACTGACGGTAACGAGCCATGTGTTTTCAATTCCGGCGGTGCGGTGGCGACCTTTTTCTCTTTTCCCATTTTATTTTTAAATAAACGAAGTTTTTACAACGTTTTGGAAATCACACGCTAATTCTCGTGTTTAGGTAATTTGTAGCGGAAATCTCGAAGCACGTATACGACTGAAAAATAACACTCCTCACCCTAGGGCGCGATAATTTATTAGCACTGCGAACGGCGAACGCTTAATACCGGTGCTCTGGAAACGTCGCCGCTGCAATTTGTAAAAGTATATATTTGTAATATACGAATTTTTATCAACGTCCCACTCTCCAGTTCACTGTCCTGGGAAGCAGGAAGAGAAATTTTCTAATTTTTATCCAATTTGACAAATACCTGGAAGATAAGGTGGTAACATGGCACAAAGTGGTATTATAGAACACCGCTGAATCACAAAATGTACGCAATGCACCTTGGCGGAATGTAGTGTAAAATATTCACTACATAGGGGTTCTATCAGTTGTGGTTTCTGTGGCTATTCTCCTTAGCAAGTTATTTATAATTTTCACTTTTCTCGGACGGTATATTGTTAAAAATCTAGTTCACATTTTCTGTACTGTTAAAAAGCAATAACCGGAAGAATAGCGATTTTACTACATTAATGATGTATTTTAATATTAATCCGAACTTTTTCGTCGAAATCTTTAGATTACCTCGAATGTCAAAATGTAGACCGGTTGTGTTATGAAACCGCTAGTTTCTTCCACAGGATTTGACTAGGGCACTCGACATAATTTTATAAAAATTCTCTATGCAAATTCCAACCAACTGAAGAGACGATCCGAGTGGCGTAGCCAGGGAGACTGACCCCCTTGGCATCGTCAAATAGTGATTTTTCTAATTTTAGCACCTTCTCTAACACTCCCATCCCCTTTGGTCAAGACTAGACACCTACCGGACAATCCTAACTGCATATTCTAGGATGAGAAATTTAAAAATTTAAATTATTAAAATAAATTAAAACAATATGAGGAGTTTTTACGCAAAACGCAGTAAATGGCATTAACTAGAAGTTCCAAAAAATGCAAAAATCTATTTCACAGCAAAAATTTGCCCTATCATTATGGTTAACATCTTATTGGGAAGGTAAAGACTAGCAGATCACGAATCCAATGAAAGTTCTTTGTTGAAATCTTCTGTAAAGGTATTATGGGGGGGGGGAGGAACATACGTCACTGCGGAATAATAGCATTTTGCACAATTTAAAAAAAAAAAAGAAAAAAAAAAGAAGAAGAAGTAGTGCGCCTACAAAACCCAGGCATAGCCATCCGCCATTTTTAGTCGTAGAAAGTCTCTGTATATAGTGAATCTAGTACCGCTAGCGGCAACCGGCAAGTGCCGCGTAGTAAATTCCGCATCATCGGGCACGGAGACTGAATATGGCGTCCGTCCATACTCGGGCACACTCGCGGATGTTTCCAAGTACCTTATTATAGGTGGCGCACTGAAATGATAGCTCATGATCTCCCCTGTCACGGCAGACATACGGCTTGGTCCTTGGATATGTTCACGATGTATTCAGTCTATGTTTCTACCGACAGTCTATGGAAATGCATGGATTGACTGCGTTTTGCTACGAAACTGATTTTCGAGAGCATATTACAGGCTGTGGAAGTGGTTTTTCGTGCAAACTAACCAGTGCACTCGAATCCTCGTTGAAAATCTCATAAGAACCAACTTTTAACTCAGAAGGGACCCTGATGGCGCTTATTGCGTTTTGTATAAAAACTCCTCTATTAAAAATGCCGTTCGAGAGAATTGTGGATTGAGTGGTCATCATGTCGTAGATGGGCCATATGTCTTGGAATGATGATGAAAAATATGAATATATTTGCAATTCCACAAATATACGCTCCGAAATGAAGTATAAAATGGACAATGAGCTAAAAAGGTCGATGAATCAGAGGCGCCGGAAAGGGAATCATGAGTGGTGGGAGGTAGTAGTTTAAGAACCTGACGATCAACCCATTTTTTAAAATTGATTCTTAGCTGTTGGAAATCCAGTCCTAATTAGGGTGGGTGGGAGGAGGCAGATGAGAGTTAGAAACCGAGTGGTACAATCGAAATTTCAAAACAATCAGAGATAACTTTTTATTCTACAACGATACACTGTATGTACCTAATGAAAGAAACCAAACAGGATCTCGAAATACCAAAATCTTGATTCCTAGAGGATTACAAAATTCGTTTTATTCCAAACCAGGGCTGAGCGTTCTCTAGCTTTTCTCTTTCTAAAGATAAAATATCGACCAACTTATCGGAATTATGTTTCGCTCAGTCTCAATATCATATCAGGTGGAGATATTTGATCCATCCTCGATTTAGGTCTCAAAATGAAAATTTTATATTTCATGACAATGGGTTGGCTTCCTGTTACGGTCCCAAACGGCTCGCCTTGGCGCCTTGACGGCTTGGAATCGTAGAAACCGAATTTACTGAGAACCTTACTCAAAGGCCGCGAATTCAATAACGACAAGCGGAGTGCTTTTATAAAGTTTTAATCCGAGGCTAAATTATAAGTAAGACAATGCTCGGAATCGAGTACAACGAATAAAGAAGTGAATAGTGTATAAAATATTACTTAGTGCATTAACATTAAGCGTACGTGACCAGGAAGTATTACCCCACCTTTTGGGCTCAAAGGTATATGATATGGAAATGGTAAATGCGTAGAGGAATCTAAGAATATGAATAATCGGAAAGGTAAACAATACTTTAGACGTTGCGTATATGAATGTAATGATAGTAAGAATCGGAAGAAGAGAAACAGTATGTAGAGTTATACAAGGTGGATGGAAGGAATATACAGGATGGTGCGAAAGGACCATAACATTCCCGGGGGGTCAGAACAAGCTTATAAAAAGAAGCGAAGTTCGATAACTTAGAAGAGGAAAAACAAAAAAAAATGAAAGAAGAGAAAGAAACTTTGTAGGTTGAGGTCACATAGCTTAGAACGGGAGGAATAAGGCGTAAAAGAAATTTATGAACAACAGCAAAATGGCTGGGTCAAATAAAAATAATCTAGAAATTGAAAAGGAATAAGAAATAATAAAATACAACAATACAAAAAATGAAAAATAAAAAGTAATCTGCACCAAAATGGTTTGAGTCAATATGTTACAAAAAGAAGAGTAGAAAATATAGCAGAGTAATAAAATAAAGAAATAGGAAAAAAAAAATGTAACACCTAAAAGGTGAATCAAAAGAAAAAAGGTATAAAAATAGTCGCATGGTGAATATTTACAAAATAATAGAAAAGGACAGGTACTATAAATAAACTTACATGCAAAAGATTTGGATTAAAAATTAGTGACGGTGAACGGGATGGTTTGAAGTTTCAACGTCAAGGGTGACTGAGTCCAGTGGCGGCGATAGCGAAGAAGGGGAAAAAAAAATAATGGCTAACGGGAGAGATGATTTACAGGTTCGCAAAATACACGTGAACGTTAGAACTGCATAGTGATTCGAGTCGGTGCTGGAGACTTGGTTTTATCCCTTGGACGCAAGGAATACCGTGGACTTTGATCCGAAGTACTAGGTTCTGGGGGTAGATCGCCATTATCCTCGTCATGATGATGAGTAATATCCTTCAGGCGAACGGTCGGATCAGCGGTGGATGTTGTACCTTGCACGCAGGTTATCATTCTTGATAAACAACAGGTATGGTGATGTGGTTGAGTCCGACGGTGACAACAAAGCCATTTGAAAACGCGAAGAATACCATGACGGCATTTAACGAGAGTATAAAGTCCAAGAGCTGTGAAAATCAAATAAGTGAGATTCCACAACCAAGGGGTGCGGCGAATGATATCTCCATGCTCGATCTGAAAATCTAAGACCTTATCGATTTGACTGAGCTGTGTGGCGAGAACGTCTAATTTAGTTACATCGCTGATATCCGTGATGCGGACCTTATTAAGGTGTAGCGAATAATTTTTCAAATTAGTCACCAGGTCCTGTTCGTTGAACTGGAATTCGGAAATAACGTGTTCAACCCGATGAGAGGAACTGGAAGTAGAAGAGAGAACTCCGAGACTTGTAAAGAGACGACAGTCCGGAGGTAATGAAATTACGCCGGCTCCTTGTAGAGCGATGTCATGCACTCGAGGCATAGCCCGACATTCGACAGATACAGTTACAGGTGAAGAGTAGACGTAGATCCAAGAATTCGCAGGAAGCTCGGTCCACGAGGTCATTTCTCCATACACCACATTAACAGTGCATTGGTTAGGAATTTCGTGACTAGCGCTGGTGAGAACAGCGGTTTCACAGGTATCTCGTTCCTGGACGTAGAGTACTTCGCGAACGTGGCATAGGAAGTAGGTGTCTTGTAGCTGGACACATTTCTGGAGATCGGCAAGTGCAACGTACTTGGTCCGGAGATCGTTGATCAGCAGGTACTTCATAGTAGTGGATACATAGAAGTATGTATGGGATGCACGTTCGGATAAAATTGGAACGGGAATAAGGTGATAGAGTGTAAAAGGAATGTTTTTAACCAGAGGAATTTTGATATTAAAAATTAATAATTTATTTTTTGTTAAAACTATTTCTATATCGCATAAGTCCATGAAGAAATTATAGACATTCTGATAATTAACAGCGAAGGGGAAATCTTGATCAGTCGCTAGATGAGCGGCTGCTAATTCCTCGGTGAGCTCCTTAGGAGTTATAATAGAAGGATGAATGAGTTTTCTATGAGCGAAAAGAATACTATTAATTAATTGATCAAATTCTTCAATAAGATCGGCAGTAGAATCTATAAGAAGAGTTTCATGGTATTCAATCATAAGTCGCATTTGTTCATTGAGAAGAGTGGAAGAAGTTTGTGACATGAAGGAATTGAGAGTTTGCATATTTTTATTAAGAATAATTTCATTATGGTGGAGAGAAATAAAATTTAAAATTAAGAAGGAAGGTTAGTGTGCTTACACAATTTTAACATGTCAGTGTGGTAAGTCTGAAGTTTGTTTTTAACCTTAACACTAACAGAATTGTTCGAATGTACCTTCTGTACTTGGAATGGACCCTTAAATTTAGAACCTAATTTTCGGCTGACATTTGGATTTATAGCCTTATTTTGCACGTATACCCAGTCACCTGGACTAAAGGACTGGACGTTTAATTTTCGATCATAATATAATTTAGATCGTTCCTTTTGCTTAATGTGATGCTCTCTAGCGAGTTTATGAGCAGTTCGGAGTTTTAATTTAAGCTGAGACAAATAAGTATCGTAGGTATACTGAAAATCTACATTTTTCGTGAAAGTAGAAGGAACTTCAGGTTCTCTTCCAAACATAAGAGAGAAAGGTTTGGCATTAATAGCAGAATTTTGTGAGGTGTTGTAAAAGAATAAGTATGATGGTAGAAGAATATCCCAATTGGTAGCCGTTTCGTTCAAGTAGTGTTTGATGTATTCTTTAAATTCGGCATTGGCTCTTTCGATTTGACCAGAACTCTGAGGTCGGTAGGGGCTGTTGAAAATGTGATGTACCTTGTACAATTTCGTCAGTTGCTTGATTATTTCAGACGTAAAATTCACTCCTCGATCAGACTGGAGAGTAGAAGGAATGCCAAATAGACTAAAACATTCATGAAGACAGTTGGCAATAGTTTCTGCTTCTTGATTTGGAAGCGCCCATCCCATGCTGAAATGGGTTAAGGAATCTTGAAGATGAAGGAGGTATTGGTTACCCTTCTCAGTCATCGGTAATTTACCAACCACATCGATGGATATTTTTTCCCAAGCTCGATGAGGTGTGTCGGTTATACACATCGGATTTCTGATCGGATTCCTATCAATTTTTTGAAGATTGCAACTGGAACAATTTCGTATGTAATTCCGAATTATTGACTTCATATCCGGGAAGGAATATTTTTCCTTCATGCGAGCATACATTTTGTGGAAGCCACAATGGCCGGCAGCGGCTGCATCGTGATTCTCCGTAAGAGCCTGTTGGATTTCTTCTGGTGTGAGAATTCGTCGTTGATTTAGACAGAGGGTGACATCAATTTTCTTATTCCGAAATACGTAAAAAATGATTTCCTTAAATTTTTCCAAATTAATCACGTTGTATTTTCCCGTGGGGTTTTCGATTGATAATCTCATTATCCCCTTAGCGTTAGCTAAGTTACGTAAATTTTGTAAGACATGAAAAAGGTCGGCATACACAACGTTATCGAAATAATCGCGTTTGAAGTAGCAGATAAACAGCGTTTTGTTCTTGGAGACAATATGTTGAACTTCGTTCACTTCAGCGTTGCGTGCGGGAAAATCGGTTAAACCCAAATATTTGTTGATCGGCGATAAGGTTTCGTCGTTTTCATTTTTAGAATTAACTGGTAACAATATGGCAATTGCTTGGCCTTTGACCGCGTGACGATTGAATGCAGTATCATTTGATGTTTTGACTGCGACTTCCGTGTCAATTAGATCGGTGTAATGAAATTTCAGAAAATCGTTATACGTTTCAAAATCTTGTGAAAGAAAAACATCGGTTTTAGAAGAGGGAATATCAGAGATCCATTGTGGATTAAGTTGCGAATTACCCTTAGGAGAAGATTCACTAGTTGAAACTGCAGGGGTATCAAATGCTGCTAGGCTTATTTTACGATCAGGAAGGTCTTCATTTCCTTCGGTAGAAAGCGGGGAACGACTGAGAAAATCGCTGACGTGATTTTGAGATCCTGGACGATAAACAACGGAAAATTCGTAATCGCTGAGTTGTGCTCGCCAACGGAATAGACGAGAACTAGGATCCTTGAGTGAATACAACCAACGTAATGGTTTACAGTCAGTTACTAAAAGAAATTTTCGGCCTAATAGATAATTGCGAAACTTTTTCGTTGACCAAACTACCGCTAATAATTCTAATTCGGTAGCCCCATATTTTTCCTCGGCTTCATTTAAAGTTCGAGATGCAAAACAGATCGGTTGATCCTGGCCTTCTTCATTTTTCTGACTGAGTACAGCCCCAAGTCCCTTTCCACTGGCATCGGTGGATAGAATAAACTCTCGGTCAAAACGTGGGTACTGGAGTATGACATCTTCGCATAGTCGTTTTTTCAAAATGTCGAAAGCTTCTTGCTGTTCGTCGTCCCAAACGAATGGTTGGTCCTTTTTGAAAAGTTTAGTGAGAGGTTTAGCAAGAATTGCGAAGTCTTTTATTAATTTTCGGAAATAAGACATGCATCCATGAAAGGACATTAATTCCTTGACATTTTTCGGTCGGGAACACTGACTGATGGGACGTGTTTTGTTCAGATCTGGGCGGACACCTTCGGGAGTGATAGTGTGTCCGAGGAAGACGACTTCTCGTCTCATGAATTCGCATTTATCACAAGAAAGGCGAAGGTTATTCAATTTTAATCGTTCGAAAACTTCGGTGAGCTTTTTGCTATGCTCGGAAATAGTAGAAGCTGCTAAAATTAGGTCGTCAAGATAGACGAAGCAATGGCTTCCTTGGAGTCCAGAGGTGACAATGTTCATTAAACGAGAAAAAGTGGCTGGAGCCCCTGTGACGCCCATTGGTAGGCGATCAAATTCGTAATGATTTCCAGAAGCAGAAAATGCAGTTTTTGGCGCATCTTCTTTGTTGATTTTACATTGGAAGTAGCCAAATGAGAGATCTAGACAGGTGAAATAATTAGCATGACCTAAAGATTCAAGAATATCTTCGATATTCGGTAAAGGATAGCTCTGAGGTACAGTAATGGCGTTAAGACGCCTGTAGTCTACAACCATGCGCCATTTCTTTTGACCAGAGGCATCAGCCTTCTTGGGAACTAAAAACATGGGGGAATTCCATGGGGAGAGACTAGGACGAATTATCTTATCCTTCAGCATTTTATCGATCTGTTTGTCGATTTCTTCCTTGAGGAACTGAGGTTGTCGAAAGTTCTTAATGTTGATCGGCACATTAGTAGTAGTTGGAATGGAATGTTCGATTACCGTAGTATAGGTCAAATTATCACCTGGTAGGTAGAATATCTCGTTATATTTTTTACAAATTTCCAAAACTGAAGCCCTTTCTTCAGGGTTTAGATGATCGAGACGTAACTGTTCTTCTAATAATTTAATGCGGTTCTTAGGAAGTGATTCGTTTGTCCTATCTTGAGTGACGAAGGAGTAACCCTGTTCTTGAGAGACGTTACAAATTTCTGTAGGGATCGGATCCAATTTGATAAAAAGGTTCGCTAGCGAATAGTCCTCATTACTAGCGTTAAGAATCGTAACGAGAGCCTTATTATTGCTGGGATTCACCTTAACGATGGCCTTGGACAAGTAGACCTTTTTTGGAAGTTCAACATCAGGTACGATTCCTTCACCGATTTCCGGATTTTGGATCGGAATTTCAACTAAGGCTTCGGTACGGGTTCTGACAATATTAGCAGGAGGGAGAGGATCTGGATTTTCTGCGTTATCCTCATTGCAGTAATAAAATTGAAGAGGTTCCGTAATTCCCTTTAAGACTATGGATTTTGTTTCATTGCTAATGAGTTTACAATGTGAGTGGAAGAAATTTGCACCTAACAATCCATCATATGGAATACCACTTTGGCAATTTATAATATGAAATTCTAGTTGCAGAGAATGAGCTGAAATCTGAATAGGTAAGGTCGTAACACCTATAGTAGAAACACCTTCATCTGGCGAAACTCCAGTAATTCGCATTTTAGGCTGCGTGTAAAAGAGGGTATCATTAGTAAGAGGTGCGGTTTTTACAATAGAGATAGAAGCACCTAAGTCCACAAGAAATTTAAAATAACCCTTGATCGCATTTGGCGATTTTAAATAGACGTAAATTAAACCCTTAGTTTCGGTTGTGCATAATAGTTTGATATTTTTTAGAGAAGTAGAAAGTGGACCTTCGTTTATTGGTTCAGCGCCTTGTTGACTTGCGACACGCCCGCAACGACCGGCTCCTCGGCGCGAGTCAGGTCCGGTCGGGTGCAGTTTAAAGACTTCTGTTCCTTAGGCTCGTTAGACTTATGAGTCTTACGGCGGCAATTGGCAGTGTCGTGATTATGCATTTTGCAGAATGTACAATACCTACCCTTATCAGGTGGATTGCTAAAAGATCGATTGCCTGAAGTGAATGCACCTGAATTATTTGAATTAGAGCTCTGATTTCGAGCCTGTAATTTACGACATTCGTCTATGAGATGACCTTGAGCTCGGCAGTACCGGCAAACCTTCGCAGTGAAAACCTTCCTTTCGGAAGTGGGGAACCCTTTATTCTTGAAACACTGTTCGAGGGTGTGTCCATTCTTACGACACCCTGTGCAATATTTCTGCGAGGTATTTGAAAATTTATTAAAAGGTTGAGAACCCTTATTTTTATCGAAATGTTTTAAATTTAATGCTTGTTCTTCCTCGATGGCTGCATTTAAGGCCTCATTAAGAGTTTTAAATTGTTTCCACCTCAAAAAAGTAGAAATGGTTGGGTGGCTGTGATAGACGAATCGACTAAGAGCGATATGATTAATATTTTCAATGCAACCTGGAAGGATTCGGTCATCGTAACCTGATTGGTTAATAGAAGTAAGTACCCTGGCTTGGCACTGCTCAATTCGGCGGTGAAACTGTGAGACATTTTCATTTTTACCTTGCCTCAAGTTATTTAGTTCCTCAAAAATCTGAACGTACGGCTTTTGATCACCATACAGGGAGTTCAACTTTTCTTTAAGCTGTTCCCAAGATTCAAAACTAAAGCTAGTCAATTGTGACTTAGCGGGGTCCTCTATTTTGGACATGATTAAACAAAGCAAAGGAACATGTTGGTCTGGCTTAGCCAGTCTGAAAGCCGAATTGCAATTAATTAAGAAATTATTGAGCTCGTCCCGTTTGCCAGAAAATGTTTTGGGAATGAGATGAGAAAGAAAATTAAGCGTGACCTTAGAAGATCGCGATGAATTGGTGACGTCCAAGTCGTCATCAGGTTCTGAGTTAGAACTGCGACGACTCAAATTTTCCTGACTATTATTGACGTCTGGTATATTCATGGTGATGCGATATTGAAATAATTCTTACGGTAAGAAAATTATAAAAACCAAATTTTCGCAAACACACGAATACGTTACGTTAACACGTTAACAAAATTTACTCTGGTCAGGAAAGATAGGCAAGAAAGAAGTTGCTCCACTTACGTTTTGAAGACGCTGCTGAGTTCGGCTGTAGGTTGATGTTGCAAATTCTCACGAGCTCGCAATTCGATGATCTATCGATTCGGAAGAGAGGCAGCAGAATACTCAGAGATAGATGCTCTTGGCCTAAGGCAGCAAGCTATCCCTATTGGTAAGTGCTTATTGGCCTCGAATTTCGGAATTGGCTATGAGAGAGCAGATCACGGTAGGTGCTAATGGCCTAGAAGGCAGCAGGCTACCGCTAGATACTCGAAGGTCTCAAAATGCCAATAGATGTCCGATTTCCGAAAAGTGTCGAAAATGATCAATTCGAACGAAACGCAAGCAGTTGTCGTGAAGAATAAGTCCGCTCCGACTGCGCCAAATATTCGTGTTACGGTCCCAAACGGCTCGCCTTGGCGCCTTGACGGCTTGGAATCGTAGAAACCGAATTTACTGAGAACCTTACTCAAAGGCCGCGAATTCAATAACGACAAGCGGAGTGCTTTTATAAAGTTTTAATCCGAGGCTAAATTATAAGTAAGACAATGCTCGGAATCGAGTACAACGAATAAAGAAGTGAATAGTGTATAAAATATTACTTAGTGCATTAACATTAAGCGTACGTGACCAGGAAGTATTACCCCACCTTTTGGGCTCAAAGGTATATGATATGGAAATGGTAAATGCGTAGAGGAATCTAAGAATATGAATAATCGGAAAGGTAAACAATACTTTAGACGTTGCGTATATGAATGTAATGATAGTAAGAATCGGAAGAAGAGAAACAGTATGTAGAGTTATACAAGGTGGATGGAAGGAATATACAGGATGGTGCGAAAGGACCATAACATTCCAAACATTGAAATGAAGATTTTTGGGTCGCTGATTTCAAATATTGCAATCGATTTTTGATCAGATTTGGAATTTAGGCTCCAAAATTAACATTTCACTTTTGAGAGGATCCTAAACCGATTTGACGTGAAAAATCTAAGTGTCAAAATATGGGTCATTTAGTCATTTTCTTCGAATATCGCATCAGATTTTGCACGCTCAGCCAAAATTTATACGTCGCAATGAAAATTTTATAATTTTTTTTTTCTGTGCTTTTAATTTCAAAGTTTTCTTATAATCGTCGAGAAATCAATGTCGAATAGAATACAAAACGATGAAACGATTGAAGTTCCTTCTTCGTCGCCCCGCAGTCGATTTCGAAGACATCTTTGAATGCTCCAAATCGACTGAACCTGTAAAAGCAATAAAGAACCGAAATCTAAATCCAGGTTTTTAGTCACTGATTTCAATAACTGTATTAAATTTTTGTTGGAAACTTTTAGTTTGGATCTTTGAAGTCCAAATCTCCCTTCGTAGTTTTTTATTTTGTTTATTTTTTTTAATTGCAAATGAAAAAACTCCTCTTTAGTAAATTTTTTGTGAGAAAACTTGTGACAACAGGAGTGCAAAATCACAAGAAAAAAAACTGACAATTTTTTCCTTTTGCTTCATAGTAAGTCAAAAAGACAACTTGAGATAAGTAAAACTGACTAGACACCGTCAGAATTGAGGAAACTACGCATAAAAATTGGAGATTTTGGTCGCTGTTTCCAAATGTTATTGCATCTATAATGTTCTTATTCCAGTCTTGGATTGGAACCTCTAAATCCAAGCTTTACAACGACAAAACGTTGTTTTTATTTACAATTATTTTGTTTCGGCCGTACATATATTTTGTTTATCTTTTGACATAAGCTCAAATAGCCGACCTGGAATGAGAGGAGGGAGATGCTCATAGAGGGGAGCTGATAAGTATTAAAATAATTCTACAAAATTCTTTCACACAAATAATTTGTTAATTTTTAGGATCTTTCTATGAAGGGGCGAGGGGGAGGCTTGCCCTCTTTTTAGCACCCATGTATTTTGAGAAGAATTGAAATTGATATTTTTATTTGATGGCATCTCTAGTCAAGTCGTTGAAATGTTTGGAATGAATTGAGATCTGTAAGATAAAAAGAGAAAAATAGTCTTTTAAATATAGAGTTGCTCGAATGACAGAAAATCAGGATAGTCGAATTTTCGAATTTGAGAAATTGAAAAAAGTAGCAAGATGTTTTCATGGTTGCTAATTTTGAAGCTGTAGATTCATCTTGTTCACCACGCTTCCTCTAGGGAGTTGAAATCTAAGAAAATGCTATGAAACTCAAATTAATCTGAGTCAGAACAAGCATTTTATACCTTCCCCCAACTCAGGCGCCACTTATGTTTGCGATTCAATAGATAAATGCTGCATAATAAAGTATAAAATAGAAAAAGTGCTATGAAGGTAAACATGAATAAACGATAGTTTCAGTTGTAAAATCATTTCTTTTCCAGTTTTTAACACGTTTCATGTTACCATCTAATTTTTTGAGAACTCGAATTTAACTTTTTTTCAGAAAAGTGAAATTTTTAAAAATACAGAAAAAATATTACCCGGAGCGGGGCACCGGTCCCGTGTTTGTTTTAAAAATATCAATTTCCTTTCATAACATCAAGAGTTATATGGGTGGCTGTGTAAGTAGGGTGTGCCATATTACTATCTTTTCCACTACATTTTTCAACCTAATTACCAGTGTTTATTTTTATTTACATTATTTAAGTAGTGTATAATATTAAAATTACTATACGAAGTACAGCATTTGATTCAGTCGCGGTAACCATCAACCGAGCGTCGATTCATTACTTCGTTTATCGGAAAAAGAAGGTTTAACCAATTTTTTAAAATCATTCCGTACCATCTCCAACGTCAACTAAACAATCCTCCGGGAGAACTTGGCCGTGTTTTTTATATAATAGACAGCTGACAGCGAAACAATAGGAAGACCCTATTTTTATCTTATGTGTATACGCTCAATGTAACTCGACTTTAACCCAGCCTCTAAATACATCGCATTTTGCATGCATAATTTCAGGGTCTCCGGTCCTCGATCCCGGCGACGATTAATTGCCCATATGTTGAAAAAATGAGAAAAACATTATAAAACTTTTATAATATGATAAAGTGTTCGAGATATTTATGAGTCTAAATTACGGATCGTTAGTCATAATGAAATAATGACTCAATTTCGACCCACTTACGTGCCCGTTTATTTATACGGTTCTATCACCTTTAATGGCGGTTGTTGTAAGGGATGTTAGGAGCTACGATATTCTAGACTAGTTTAGCAGCTTTCCGAAATTTTATTCGATGATAGGTCTCATACCAACCCCTTTCTTACCATACTAAAAGTAAAGGAAAGGTTTTGGATAGAGCAAATGGAAGTGAGGTTCCTAAATTTCTTGAAGTAAATGTTAGAAAGTTCCGACTACATTATTTTCTCCATCCTCTTCTGGCGAGTGAGAATGAAGAAAAGAGTGATACATGAGGGCGGAGGAATTAATATAATACCAAATGTTCAAAAAAAAAAAAAAAGTCTTAGGGCGGTATTCATTGGGAGAATCAGGATCTGGATCACTTTCGATTGAAATTTACTAAAATCCGAAGTAGGTGACAAGTTTTCATCATCCACAGGGTGAGGATTTGGTTCTAGATTCGAATCTTGCACTTCTATACTAGCCGTACCTAGATTTGTACATTCAGAAGAGGATGGCTGTGATGATGGTGTACGAGTAGGTGGATCATTAGCTGTAGAAGATGATGGTTCTGGTTCTGGTAATGCTGTAAGTAGGTAATTAAAGACAGGAAGGGTATCCCTGCGAATGCAAAGGAGAATAATAAAGGAAAGGGGAAAAACTGAGAAAAAAGTCTGAAGGAAGGCAAAAGAAATAGAGGATACAAGGTAGTCGCATCGGAGATCAGACATAAACCCTATAAGCACTCAGAAATACGAAAAAAAAAAAGAATTGTAAAATCCAACTTGTAGGCTTAAGTAAGTTTTATTTACTTTTTTAAAATATGTACGTGAAACGCGAGAAAATTGACGAAATCGGATGACCAAAAACAGAACGATCTAGAAAATTGGACAATCGGGCGTCTCAAAAAAAATTATTATTTTCGAGTACAGGAGTTAGGCTGCAACCTACAAGGCTAGAATTCATATTTTTTCGTTACACAATGACTAGACAAGATTTTAGGTGAGGTCTGAACTCCGGAGTTCGACTTAGTATTCACTATGTACAACCGCGCCACTCTATGCAAAACTTGAAACATTAATAGCCGTAAAAATGTGATCGCGAGTTGCCGGTAGAAGGGCTCCGCTCTAATAATTTTCTTTTTGGACGAATGCGGGACCCCCAAAATCCCGGGGCCCGAAGCGACTGCCTCGCTCGCCTTGCCCTCACGCCGCCCCTGACTATCGTAATACGAATTCAGCTTCTCCGGCGAAAAATTGCACGAAGTATCGAAATAGGGGTGGTTTTGCGTCGCTGATTTCGCATATCGCTTTCGATTTTTAATCTGAACCAAATTTAAGCTCCTGTGCTTTTTCAGTTGAGAAATGTTTACGACGTTATTTTTTATTAGCAAAATTTTGAATAAATAAGACTGTATTGGTACCATATTCGGTAGCTTTAATTAGAAATGGTGAATTTCGAGTCAATCGTTGCTTGTCCCGCGCTCTTGCTATACCTCATGGGTCGAACCAGGAAGGACAGGATCCCAAAATTACCCCGAATATCGAATGCAGTGACCTCGAAAACCTATAAACCAATTTTAGAATTTTATTATTTCACCCCTCCCTGCTTCACGGTCGGCATTAAATCACTCTAAAAACAATCTATAAAGTTGTTAATTGACATTGCACCACGCTGCACCCCATAGAGCGCGTTTTCATTTCCATCATTAAATTTTTACACCCTCTCTGCCGCAGCTTTTCATACATTACATTACATTTGTGTGTGAGGTGGCGCTACATGCACTGAGCGCTCAGACTTTGCAGTCCATTGCACTATTCCTCAAGTTGCTGTTAAGGATCAGCTCAGTAGCCTCACTTTTATAGCCAAAGTGAGAATTTTACTTAGCTCTATCCCTTTGACTTCACTGGGTGCTGGATATTCTAGCCCCAATGCTTCGCGTCTTGTCCCGGCTATTGCTGGGCACCGACATATGATACGGATCGAGGTTTCTTCCTCTCTTCTCCACAGTACCTACTGGAGCCGCTTCTTACCACTCCTATTTTATACCACATGTGTTTTGTGGCCCCATGACCGATCGAGGTTTCTTCCTCTCTTCTCCACAGTACCTACAGGAGCCGCTTCTTACCACTCCTATTTTATACCACATGTGTTTTGTGGCCCCATGACCGGTTAGTAGTCCGACCATGAGCCTTGCATGTTTCCTGTCAAGCCCTAATAGGAACTTGGCATACTTACTGGGGGTATCCCCCATCAGTGTTTTACTGATGTTCATGCCACTGGCCGACCGTCAGTGCATTTCCGTCTGCTTGCTTATCCAAGCCTTTACTTTGGATTTTATGACGCTGTATGTTACAGGAAGACACGGCCTGGGCGTTGCCAGTTCCTTTTTGGTGCCCTCCTTCGCTAGCTTGCCAGCGATCATGTTCCCTTTTATGCCGCAGTGTCCCGGTGTCCATAGTACGGTGACCCGGTTCTCCTGAGCAAGGGTGTATAGTTTGTTAACACACTCCGCCACTACCAGGGATGTAGTTTGGTGTGACGATAGTACTTTGATAGCTGATTGACTGTCTGTACAGATATAGATCTGCTTATTAACAAGGCTCTTCCGCTGGCTTCTCTCAATGGCCACCGTGATCGCCATTATCTCCGCTTGGAGGATAGTGACGCTCTCGCCCAGTGCCACTGAACAGTTGTCAGCGCCTTTTGCATTCGTGATTCCGATTCCTACACCTTGGTTATTCTTAGAGGCATCTGCAAACCACACATTCTCCTCTTTTCCTAGAATGCTTGGCCACCTCTTTTCCCAAGCCTCCCGTGTGGGTACGCAGCTTCATAAGCACACGGTAGTAAAAAAAAAGTTTGTGGAGTAATTGACCATATTCGCCGCTCACGATGCTCGAAAAAATTTGACCCCCCCCCCCCCCGAAGGGTCTGGAAGACTGGAAAAATTGGCCTGGAAAACCTGGAAAAGTCAGGGAAAATCAT
The DNA here is from genome assembly GCA_031841125.1 of Acanthococcus lagerstroemiae. Lineage (NCBI taxonomy): Eukaryota > Metazoa > Arthropoda > Insecta > Hemiptera > Eriococcidae > Acanthococcus > Acanthococcus lagerstroemiae. Next base: position 24,775,149 of record CM063110.1, read on the forward strand.
TTCCGAACAAGAATGGACACCCTGTATTCATTCTACCAAATTCGAAAATTTTAATACTAAGAGAGGAAGAGGGTTCAGTTCCACTGTTCGCTGGATCCTGTCTTCTTGTGCAACAAAGAAGGCTTCGTAGGTGTTTGGAATGAGGTTTCGCAAATGCTAACGCCACCTTTGGCACATCTTTATCGAATCGCGCTGTATAATCTTCTAGTTTTTTTTATAGGACTTTCAGAGGCTTTGAGGTCCTCTTATTTATGGGTTCGAATCACAATGTTTGCATTTTTCCCCCCATTCTTGCTGCGTCAATTTTCACTCCTTGTTTGTACAAATCGACGGACCTTTCGTACCATACGGACACGGGTTATGTATTCCAGCGATCGAATGTATGATACGAACATCTTTCGAGATGTTATTTACCTACAGTCATTATGGGTAATTAGGATTTCAATAAAATTAGAGCCTATTGTTTGAAAGTGTCGGCGGCGGTCGGATGATGTTTTAATTTTTGAAAATCGAATCAGCGAACCAATTTAATACGCCGTTTCATTGTTAACTGGTATACGTGTCTCGTATATTAGATATATTTACTTCATTAATAACCGCATTATGAACGGAGAGATGCGTTCGGTGATAGCATTATTACAGTATCATAGGTGCAATCGCTGCTGGACATCTAGATTATGATATTTAAATTGCCGGAGAGCTGGATGCGGGCTGTTATAGATACCTTAACGAGCATATAAGCGAAAATGAAGTCGTCGCTGGTTGGTCGCCTTCGGTTGACTGGATATTGAATTCTAGAATTTCAGTATCGACCCTGGTAATTTGTTTAACATTACATCGGTATAAATTGTCATTAGTGATACGATGTAATCGTGTGATCACATTTGCACCACTTACACCTATAAATCCCACTCGGCGGTATCAAGATTTACCTGAATCACCGCAGCTCGTATTCGATGCACTAACTCCGCGTGTTCCTGGAACACGAAAATTAACCAGAAAAGTCATCGCTGATTTTCATTTGGAAAAAGCGCGAACTGTAATTTCCTAATTAAAAGGCTAATTGTTACACGACACGTACGGAGATGATTTAATTAAATTAACGTCACCGGACTCGTGTCCTTTGGCTGGAAACTAATTTATAAGTTCTAATGTTCCAACATTTTCTTTTTTTTTTTGGTAAGCACGTCTAATGCGAACACATATTAATCATGTTTCCGCCTCCGAATTTATAATAACGGTAACCGGTTCCCGGATAACGAATTATTTAGATTTGTTCAATTTTACAAGTTGTATATGTTTTGACTTAGGTGTTGCTGACCAGAACGAATCGGCGCACCATTGTCGTGGCTGACTATATACGCGTTTAGTTTAGTAAAAAATTTCTTTCTTTTTAATTTGTGTGCTACACTGAGAGTTTCGATTTGCCGGCGCAAACATTTTATTATTATTTATTCGGGAACTGGAACTGGACAACTGGACATTTTTTTAACGCATTCTGTATTTGTGACCATAGAAAACTGGCGCCGTTGGTTGAACTGACATTTACACGCGGATGCTGATTTTGACTTTTCTGTATATATATATATAGTTTTTAAACAAGTTAAATGTTAGTTTAGCTCTTTCCCCCATTTTTTTTTTCGTCTTGTATTCTTCCTTCAGATTTATGAAATCGCGATATCAGCTTTGTCGTCTTCTGTCGCTGTCGTTGTCTTTTCCGGGCTAAAATATGTTGTCGACCGGACTTTTTATGGCACGCAGTAAAAACGTTATTTACTGATTAAGTTTTTGTTTCGTATTGGAATTAGCGGACGCGCGTACATTCGCACTCGTGAATCGAATTGAGCGTCATTTGCGCCGTTATTAAATTGTATGGGGAAAGTTAATTCGCCATTCGGGTAATAAACCGAGTTTTTCCAGCGATTTCGCGGAAAGGCAATATCGGAAAAGCGTTCTTATACTTTCAAGTTGATTCTTTCTCGAATCGGGTTCGCATACTTCTTTTTGTGTGCGCCTAATGAAAATTATTGATCTCGAAGAAAAATAACCTAGTAAATAAGAAAAAACTATATTTTACCAATTCGTCAGAATTTCTGATTCCTGTACAGAGTCCGTTTTCGATAATAAGTGAAACAGGCGGGGAGACAGATAACCATTTAAACAAAGGAAGAGGAGGGAGGGGCAAGCAGGGGAAGGTGACAAGTAGGGTCGGAGTACGAGTGTGTGACTCCCTGCTACGAGTCTTCGGAATCAGGGTTTTTCCAGTAAATTCGATCAATAGATGACATTTTGAGATTTTTGGGACCTCTACGCTCATTTTCAATATATCAAATCGACTTCAAGTTGAAAATTATGGGGCTAGGGGAACAGGCTGACGATCAAAATGCACTGAAATACAATACGGATATCTAACCGTAGATTATCACACCCGCTGGTTAAATTTTGATATCACATTGACTCAATTTTGAGAATAAAGGCACTTAGAGGTGATCGATTCGGCTGAAACGGAGAAATCCGAAAATAGCGGAATGTTAATTGAATTATTCGTGGTTGTTAAACTTATTTTTGATATCAGTTAAACACGATGTTGTACATTCTAATTCCGGGGGGGTCGAGATTTAAATTTACTGAAATGAAATATAGGTACCTAAAATTAAATTGTCATCATCGCTGAATTCATTTCTGACATTATTTACACTTAGCGCGATGGGTGGAGGAAATTGAAGAATTCCAATACGTCCGTTTTTTATTCTTAAATAAGGTTTTCAAATGCAAATTTAAAGGTATTCGTAAAATTATTATAAGTATCACAAAAATTGAATCGGTGGGAACCAAAAGGAGGAAAGTCCAAGATTACAGTTTTTGACTTTTCGACGGAAATCGGTGTATTGAAGTATCGCGGATCGACTGGTGTAGTTGAAATTTCGCGAAACCGTCGGGAAAGTGCTTTTTGGCAACCTCGCACTATCGCGTTGGGGGGAAAAAGTGGTCAAGTCCAATGCAATTCCTCTAACGTTCATCTGTGCCTGTATTCTTTACTGATATGAGCTAGTAAATATACCGAATTTTGACATGTGTGGTTTTAAACTTTCGCTATCTTGAAAAGCGATTTACTAAAAATTTTATAACTCTCAGGGACATCAACGCTAAAGTGATGCACTTAAGTGTAGGAACAAGTTCCATTCGATTCTCGGCGAAAAGAGAAAAAAAGTTTCAGATTGGGAACCAAAAGAGGCTAAGTCCACTTTCTTTCAAGATGCATATATCTCCGGTGCACCTGAAATTTTTTTTTCGTAATTGCCTTAAAAGTCGTGTCTTGTGGTCCTCTTTCAATGCCATGAAACACATTCCCCACAATTTTTGTGTTTTCGAATAAATCAGTTTCATGTGTCTCCTGAAAAATGCAAAAAATGGACTTTTCCCCTTTTGGTTCTTATCAATTCAGTTATATTTACTGATGCAACAGTGTGAAATTGAAATTCAACCGTTGGGAAGGTACCAAGTTTACCAATGAGTAAAATTGGCTTACTTTTATTTTTTTAGTCCTACGACCACCTCCACTTGATCCACAATATCCAACTTAGAATCACAATGAAATCCAAAATGAGCTTAGCAACCCTGAAAACTCTAAAACTAAATACCCCTTTGTTTTTTTATGTTTTTTTGCAAATTGTTCAATTTCAATCACTCTCCCCCGCCATGTGTATCTTGCCATAATTCTCAAACTTGAGCCAAATTCATATTAAATTCTGCGAACCTTAATATCTCAGAGCAGATATCCGTATTGTATCCTCTGGTGCAAGAATTTTTAAATTGAGGTCAACCTGACCTCAAAAATGAGATCAACGATTCTGAAATCTCCAAAATGGCATTCATATTGTACTTCATATGTATTTTTTTCATCAACCTCCGGCTTTACCCCCAAGTTTCTAGGTGCGTCAATTCACGAAGCTGGAAAACTCATTGAATACATATGTATTTAAGGGAATGTTGATTATTGACTCTCTTCCTTAGTGTCACAATTTCCAACTCAGAATTAAACTGATATCAAAAATGAGCTTAGCAACCCTGAAACTCCCAAGACCAAATGCCCGGTTTTTTTTTCAAATCGTTCAGTTTCAGTCCTTTCCCCTCGGCATATGCCTCTTGCCCTACTTCTCAAACCCGAGCCAACTTAATATTAAAATCAAATTCAGCGAACTTTAAAATCTATGATCAGATATCTGTATTGTATTTTAGGACACTTCTACCTGTAACCCCTTTCTCTTGTACTAGAATTTTTAAATTAAAATCAATCTGATCTCAAAAATGAAATCAGCGAGCCTGAGGTCTTCAAAATGGCATTCATAGTACTTTCTGTATTTTTTCACGTCAGCCTCCCGCCTCGCATCCAACTTCCTGGATGCGTTAATTCTCAAAATTGAGTCAAACTGATGTCAACACTGAATTCAATGGCCTGGAAAACTTATTAAATACACGGTATTTTAGACCACGTCGATCGTCACCTCCCTTTCACCATGTCACAATTTTCAGGTTATAGATAAACTGATACCAAAATGGAACTCAGTGACATCTACCCCTCTCCCTGGATGATACCTCGATTTTATATTATTCTTTGATAAAAGCACCAAGAGTTTCACCCTTGAAGTTCTTCATGAAACCACGAAGACATGGAAATATACTATTTTAAATGAGCGATATCCAAGGTATGAGGGGAGTAGAAAGGAAACCAAGTGAGGTTAGACATGGCCAGATGAGGATGTATGGAAACGGGTCCTAGGATAATTAGAATCCCTGCTGCTCACTCAATACGATGCTACTGAAGAAAATGTATTCGTTTCAATGATTTCTCCTGTGCTAATGTATGGTGGTGTATGGGGTTAGTCTGAACCCCCTTCTCTCATTTATGATGTTTGGGGTGCAGGTAAAGAACAAGTGTAAGAAGCTATATCATGGAGAATCTGGCATAAAACATTTTCATTTGGAGGTTTCTTTTTCATGAAGTAGATAGTTTCAAAATTCAAAGAAAGTACCTAGTAATATAAATAAAATGAAGAAGTATGGAAAATGGGTGGAGTCAGCACCCCCGCCCTGAAGAAATTAGCAAGACATATGAGTGTGGTGAGTTTTTTTATAGGAATTCGACGAATCATTCTCAACAATTATATACCAGTTAATTCCTTATTTGTCCGTTTTTATCCAAATTTGACGGGCTTATCTTGTATACAAGATCGGAAGAAATACGTGTCTCTTGAAAATCACGCTTTCCCCCAGGGATGTTGCGAGCCCTGTCAGCGCTGGAAATTGGCGAGTGGACCTAGGTCAAAAATGCCGACTTGGTGTAAAGTTTTCAATGCAAGAAAAGAGAAAGAGAGAGAGAGAGAGAGAGAAGTGGAGGGAGAGCCAAAGAGAAAAAACTCAAGCTGAACAATTTCCATGGTTTGCTATTCAAAATCCTAATTAAACGGACTGAAATCGAACAAAGTAGAAAAATGTAGACTCTGAGCCAAAAATTTCTGCCCAAATAATAATAATAAAAAAATAGTCATTTTACATATTTTTGACTGATGTCCATTCTGACCCGGCTCAAGAATAAGATATAATTATGAATTTTCATTCTAGTAAAAATAATAGTTAAAAAAAAGCTAGTTAGCGATTGGCTATTGCTACGTTTTGCTGATTGATGTTGAAAATATGTGACAGTGCAGGGAATAAGGTCCCACGTTGTTGATCCTAGTTTTTGAGATACGACTTTTGTGAATTAAGGTGAAAACTGTTGAAATTGGGATTCGTGGCGAATTTGGTAAAGTAAACCATTCTCTTTCGAACGGCGTTATTCGTTTCTCTCTGGCTGTCTTCATTCGTCCGTTACAGACAGAAACGTAAACCCACTTCCTATCTTTTTGCCCCCACCCAACTCAGATTTTACCACTAATTAAACGCTTTCATTTCGTATTAGTTTTCTGAAAAGGTCCCACTGTGTCGACAGAATTCTTCATAAAATTTCTGGCAAAATGAGACCTTGCAAAGCCCTCTAGCTTCATTTGTCTCCAGGATATGCCACTTTGAATTTTCTAATTTTTCGTTTTTCGAACCTCTTTTTTACGTAAATTGCATTTCTCTCAAAATCAGGTTTTTTAAAATATCAACTTTAAACAGCCATATGTCGACGAATTTTGGAGCTAGAGAGCTCTACGAGGTCTCATTTTGTCAGAAATTTTATCTAAACTGTGTCGGCGCTCATAACTCAAAATCGACAAAGTTGGACTTTAATTCCTTGCAGTGCCATATAGATTCCAATGATTCAAACATTTTGCATTCAAGCAAAACAAGCGAAACGAGCAATAAAAAAATTGTTGAAGTCAAAGAACTGTCTTGCTCATTTTGCCTACCAACTCCTACCGCCTTATGTGTCAAATTAATGACAGAACTGAATTCAGCGACTTCATAAATCTATATTATAGGTTCTCGTGTTACATTTCAGAGCTTTTTGGTCATCAGCCTCCTCCCCGGCACCATTATTTGTAACTTGAGGTCAATTTGATGTTAGAAATGAGCTCAGGGATCTTAAAACTTCCTAACTGTCAAACTCAGTGCCGATTTATCCATTAGACAGAGTAGGCAATTGCCTATAGGGCCTACGAACTGTTTTGGGCCTACGAGGCATGAACTTTTATTTTAAATTACTTACTGGCATCTAAAAAAAAAAATGAAGCAACAAATTGTCTAGGGCCTACGAAAGTCTTAATTCGGCACTGGTCAAACTAATATACATACCGAATTCAGTGCCCCTTAAATTCTATTATTATATATCCATATTGCATTTAGGGACATTTTAATGCTCAGCCCCTTCCGCCGGTGTCATAATTTTCAAGTTAGGATCGAACTAATATGAAAATTAAATTGTGTGACTTCCAGTATCTAATGTCTCTTAGTATTTCGATTCGATTTTCTGTAATTATAGAAGGTTGAAAAGATGCATTACGAATATTTTTTACTCCAAGTCAATGAAACATAAAAAGACATAATTTAATTATCAGTAATATGAGAAGGGCAGGGGTAAGACGTTTAAAAAATTCTGAGGGATCGACTGTTATGAAAGTAGGGAAACTGACATATATGCACAATTTATAGCCTGACTTTTCTCGAAACCCTGTAAAATGAGAAAAAGTTCAAACATTTCCATTACATCTCAGTATGATCTGTCCTGATGTATGTTGCTACAGAGGATTATTTTTAACCCTCGATTTGTAACGTTTCGAGGCAAATACGAAAAGAAGTGTTAAAAATCAGTTTAATGGAGAATTCGGCGTAGAACAATTTCGTATGAAAACATTCTTTATAAATCTTATAGTTTTAGAAATTAGAAAAAAAAATATGAAGGGGAGTTATGTCAAAAAATTAGCAAACTAGACGAGGGTGGTGGCTTTTATGTGAGTCCCCAACAGCTTACAAGACAAATGTTCCCAGTTAATTCCTCGCAGTTTCCTACTTTGACTGGCCTATAGGGTGAACTCTTGGATGCGCCTCAACTTTATTTCTCAAAGAAACGTCGAGTCCGGATCTTCAAGTGGCATAAGGTACTTTCTGTTTCAGTGAAAAAACTTTCCATCCTGTAAAAGAGACTAGAATATTTTACCAACTTCCGAATTTTGAGTGAGAAGATGTCGAATAAACTGTCGACGTACAGGTTTTCCGGGTCTTCTCTAGGTAAATCGAACGTTAAATTTCGCTTTCATTCAGCGACCTCTAAATATTAATTAACTTTAGAAAAACTTTTAGTTAGTGGACCTTTTTAACTATATTCAGATCAAATTCAGCTTATAGTAGCCAAACATTTCGAAGAAAGCAATTATTAGAAGCATTCTGAGGAAGGTAACATTTAAAGATACAGTTGTCTTTGTGCTTCAGAAAATGGTGAACTGAATCCAATACCGGGGAAATCAGTTTAGCGAGAGGACTTTCAAGTCTGAGCAGGGTTAATTTAAAAAAGAAAAATTGGTCACCAGCGATGTATTGGTTTTATCGATCAAAAACTAAGTTTCACTCGACATTGTTGGAATAGATTTCTGGATTTTCATCTCATTGCCAACTCTGTCAAAATTTCAATCGACTCGCAGAAAAAAATGCTCACTTTTAAGTTCTACTGGCTGATCCATGTCAGTTTCCTGTTTTTGGTTCAACGTTTTTGTAGCGGGGACGGGGCTGACCTTTTATCCTTGTGATGTTGGAACCGATTTTTGGTGTATTGTCTGCACCTCTAGTTTGCCTGACTATTTTCCTATCCGATAAGAATTTCAAAGTGTTGATATTATACGAGGAACTTGTGGTGAAACCGTTTAGTATAAACTTTTTTTTTTCTCGAATGACTCCTCCATTAAAATCCTTAAGGCCCACTGGAAAACGTGAAGTTCTTACCTGAGTTCTACATGAGGTGAGGTGATGAACAAAGTTAGCTGTTGTGTAATGTGCAGCGAATTCCTTCTGTACGGAATGTCAGAGTACACCTCAAATCTAGGAATGTCAGCGTACACTTCAAATCCAATTTGTTCGAAGAATGTAAACTGTGGAATTCCGTAATTGGAATTAAACTCGTTTTTCGCCAACCCTTTTTCATTCATCAATAATTAACACTGACACTGTTTGTAGCTTGTTTTCCAAAAGTCAACGTATGTGGAACAAAACGAGAAGATGAAAGCGCAGTACACGGTACACGATATACACCTACATTGCACGCGTTTCATTCCTCTTTTATGGGTCCCAGAAACACATAAAATTACCTCGGGACCGTTTCCTATGTAAATTGAATTTAATAAATAAAACGTGGAGAGTAAAAATTTCCTCAAGACTGTGTGAGTGGCGGGCACGCGCTCAGGTGCGAGCTTTCGCCGCGTAACAGCCTTTTTTGTCTGTATTATTTTTAAAGCAGTCGTCTTGCTTTTTCGAGGGCAGTTACTGCTGAGACCAGAGAGGGGCACCGGGATTTCGGATTTAAACGCCTACTCTAATGCTGACGCGGCGCGCCGACTGCGACCCCGGACCCAAAAATTACTTCTGAAACGCCCAAAAGAAAACGAACAAGGCGTTTTGAGGCTCGCATCTGTCGCGCAAAACAACCAACAACCCTCTTATACATTTTCAAGGTTAATAACGACACTTTGTGTTCAGCTATAAACCACGTAGAAGGCGGAAATTTCAGACTAATTTTATTTTCATGTTGCTGGCAAGAATTCACTCGGGCAATGTTGAAGAAAAAGACGAACCGACGAACACGGATAAACGTTTCGTATAATATTCGCTGCTGGGTCGCCGCAATAAAGCCGATTGCCTTAACATAAAAATGACGCAGGATAATAGTTTGCAATGAAATTTTTTGGCATCGCTATAAAAAGGATGCTACATAAATGTTAGCGTTAACAACCCACAGTCAAGTTTCGTATATTGTGTGCGTTATTTTTTCACTTTTGGCCTCGGGCTGCTTTTCTAGACAACCTTCCTTTTATATCCCCTTCGTTTCGCAGTTTTTAAAAATCGCATCCAGCGACTCTACATTATTTGTTATTGCGGATATATTTGTTCCACGACAGGCTAGGACCGAGAGCGCGATACTTTTCCTAGATTCTATTCGGCCGGAAAATTCTAGCTCCAAGTTTCCCTGCCGTTCGACCCCTTTGAAATCGTATAGAACGAATGCTTCAATTCCATTTTCAATCGTCCATTCCAAGTTATGGGCTGATTTTCTTCAAGTCAGTTTGTAGCGTAGCTTTAATCCGAGTATGATTTAAGATGATGAATAGGGCTCAAATTTTCATAAAAACTTTTTTTTTTTGTCACATCTTGTACTATATGTCAATGACATTTATCCGTTTCACATGTTTCTGAGCTAAATGACACCAATATGTTAGCGCATATTTCAGTATGTTTTGGATGAAATCCTTTATATGTTTTGACCTTTCTTTAGTGTATATATATATATTGGCAATGTTCTCCAATTTTGGCCCAAATTTCTGAGTAATGGTGTGGTGGGACGTATGGCGATGCACGCATGCTAAACTGGCCCCTATGACACCGCACCCCCGGCCACAGGAACTACTCTTTCGAGTATCGCGTCAGTGACCGGAGGGATTTCTGAATAATGATGGTTTTCTTATTTTTACATTTCAAAAGTCCCCCCCCCCCCCCCGTGAAAAAAGCAACTTGGTATCCCACGTTTACAACTTCGTTTGATAGTAGAAATTTTCATTGTCAATAATATACGTGCACCTATTTACGAGTATACTCTACAAGTATTCAATAAAAGTTCTGCTGTTCAACTGTATTTCTATTGTTGATGCGAAAATCAACAATCAAAGTAGACGATCATAGAGAAACTTGAAATTAAATATAAAATTATTAATTAACAGACCTCCTAATTCCTGTAAAAAAATGCCAACACTGTTTTTTTTTCTAACTCATATTATTGCATATTTTCAGCATATTTAAAAAAAAAAGGAGCAGATATGTTTTTAGAGCATAAAAATCGGGGCCTGAATAACATGAAGCATAAACGCGGCTTAAGTGCGTTAGAAAATATGTTTTTTTAATATATATATATAAATATTTTATTCCTTAATTGTTTCTGATTAATCAATTAATATTAATTATTTAATTGCTTTTAAATAATTAAGGGCTTTCAATGTTTGATTGATTATAACTAATCAATTGCTTTTCACTAATAAGTTGTCAATGAATTAATTATTGTTGATTAATCAGATGTTTAATTAATCTACTTTTTTGATTAATCAGTTTTTCATTTATCAGTATTTTTTTTTGGAATTGATTTTTCTTCTTATTAATTAATTGTTTTGGATCAATAAATTATTTTCGATTAATTGATTGTTTTCAGTTAGGCGATTGTTTTAATTAATTAATCGTTTTTAATCAACTAATTTTGTTTAGTTAATAATATTACTTAATTTTTCTGAACAAGCAGTTATTTTTGCCGAATCAGTTATTATCGATTCATCAATTCTTTTTCCAATCAAACAATTATTTTTAATAAATCGATTATTTTAGATCATTTTTATTTATTTATACATATTTTTTTGTAATCAACTATTACTTAACCCAAATTATGGTTTAATTGATCTTTGTTGATTAATCTGTTGAAATATTTATTATTTCTGAGTATACAGGTGTCAGAAAAAGCAGTTTTCTGCAAATTATTTGTAGTCAATTCAGAATTATTGATAAATTTTATTAATACATTTTTTATCAGTCGCTTTTTTTAATCAATTATTTTTAGTTAATTAATTGTTTTTGATTTATTAATCTTTTGAAATAATTGATCAATTTTATTTTAGATTAGTTGATCGTTTATTACTAAATAATAGTTTTTGAGTAATTAATCGTTTTAGTTAATTAATTGCTTGTAGTTGATTAGTTTTGTAAATTAATTAATTGTTTTCAATTTGATATTTTATTTTTTTACGAATCGTTTCTTTTTAATTGAGTAATTGAGGACCTGGCTTCCAAAACACGCTTAATCCAAACAAATCGAGTTTTTGGCGTAATATGGCGGAGGAAGTCAAAGGTACCTTTCAGAGTGGGTTTCACGATTTTATCACGACTTAGGGCCAGCTAAACCTTTTTTTCGTTTTTTTTTTTTTTTTTAAATTTTTTAAAATTAATACTGACTTACTTGTTTTTGTTTTTTTTCTTTCAAATTTTATGACTTGCTTTTTCCTATTCGGAGGGGGGTCTACAAGGATATCTGAAGGGTGGAGGGAAGGGGTACATTGTGTACGGGTGCTTCGTTTATCATCCGATTTCTGACAGTTTCTAGGTTAAGATGTACGAATTTTGACCTTTCAAAAGTGTAACATGGTCTGCCAAAACGAGCGAAGTCCACGACTTCGCCCACTGTGAACTCTCGTAGCTCGAAGACTGTTCGCACGCTGACTTTCATACTTGGGTGGTATTAGCATTGGCCCCTCCTCTTCCCATCCACGCAACTGAATTAGTGTTACCACTTATCTTTCGCGAGTCAGAATGTTTGTTTCGATTTCCCAACATTTCGTTTTTTGAACTAAGCGCGTTTTGAAAGTCAGGTCCTCAATTGTTTTAAAATGAACGATTACTCTTGATAAATCGATTGCAATTATCCTCACCCTTCGGTGTGTATTGTTTGATTAGGTTTAATTGATCGGTTATTTTCGTTTATATTTGGTGTTGGACTCGTATGGGCCGAATTTATCTACCTTGCTTACATTTCATCAGCAATTTTCAATTCCACGTTTTGGGCTCATTTTCTTTGCAGTACACCAGTACACTCGTAATATGAACTTAATTCAAGTCATTGATTTAGAAAACTCCTGTCTATAAACTTTTCCTTGAACAGTCTCACTGGCCTCAGTTTTTTGGCTATAATGAGAGTTGCCCTATTTCAGAAGTCAAGTTAGAACAAATTAAAATTGAGAGGGCTCGCCGTGGGTATGTCACCAGTTAGCCAACTCAAGACATAGTTGAAAACGATGATTTTTTGGCGATTCATAAATTTTTCCAGTGAATGAAATCAAAATCTCTCACCTCCACCAGACAATTCGTGCAAATGCGTCTCTGTCTGTATGAAGAAAACATTACGCTCTCCCAGCGTTCTAAAACAATAATTAATATTTCGAAGTCCTGTCCTTGGTTTCTTGAAAGTTAGAACTGCGAAGTAAGTGGAGGTATACAAAATTTGCATAGGTAATTCTTATTTCAGATTGACAAGCCAGAAATTGAGTCAAACATGAATTTTAGTTTCTTCCAGTGGTTCAGCCATTTTTATGCTTTGTCTTCACCTCCTCCGTACTAGGGTGGTCTCTATTTTTGAATTTTTATTTTTCAATGGACATCCTCCAGATTGATTCTATACGTATGTAAATGAAGGGGGGAAAAAAATCTGAAAAATTTTAGTAAAGTCATTCGAGAGTAGGGATCGCAAATTCAAACAGTTGAAACTCATTCAAACTCAGAGGAAGTTTCGGTCAAAATGCATTCAGATTTCGTTAGGACTAATTCCGGCCTCGGTAAAGCTCTTTCGTGTTCAACCCTGGAATTGAAATTCTGAAGGAGTCGGTCTCCCCTTCTACTTTACCTATTAATTAGCTACCAAATTCCATAACGAGAGAAAAATTATATTTACTTACTAAGTTCCATTTGTATTTTCGTAAACTGGAGGGGAGGGTCGCAGTAATAAATAGAAAATTTCTAAGGATTTGTAACACTTTCAACTGATCATATTCCTATTAGTAAATAACTGAGCCGAGCAAATTGTTATCATTTCTTTTACTGGTCTACTATTTTTGAAGCATTTTCTGTTTATTTATTTATTTTCTTCTCTGGTAGGGGTAATCGCCTCTGTTCATATCCACGTATGTTTACATCTAGTCTTGAATGACAGTGTTACCAGTTTTATTCAAAACTGTACTTCTGCGCTTAGCAGTAGGAAAATAAGCACTCTACAGTACTTCGGTCATAAATTCATTGACTCTAAGGTAAATGGGGTTCATTGATCTTCTGAAAAGTATTTGATATTCTTATTGGCTGATTTGAGTGTATGGTTGATAGTTCATAGCCCCGGTCATTCACAGACTTATGGTGCAATCAGAGCTGAAGGAAGCTGGTTCGTTTACAATCAAGAGGAATGAACTATCAAATGATTTGAAATTCATCACCCATTCTATATTCTTCATGTGTGGAAGGAAACCCCCACCATTATAAAGTCAATTACCGTACGACGAGTCGTATGTTTGATTTCATATTTCTCTACTACTACTTTCTAACTTATGAACTGTATCAACTACTTCAGTGCCTAATTATTCTGACCATCTTTGCAAGTTGAATTTAGGGAGAAAATTGATACTACATCTCAGCTGAGGTATAATAGTAGAATATAAAGTTAACGATACTTCGAGGTAAGCCTATCTACAAGAATATCAATTCTGTGTAAAAGGTTGCCGGCAGGACCCCGAAGACAGGTTTAACAAAATATAACTAAGCTACAGTTCCTTTTGTGGTGTTCATTGTTGTGAAATTATTTTACTCGAAGGAAGGTACAAAAGAGTTTGTACACGTTAGTAAGGACGACATCTTATATTTTCAGTTCAAATGAGAAAAATATTATTTATAATCATGCTGAATTGAACAACGATGGATGAGTTGTTTCAAAAAAAGTACAAGAGGACAAAGAGAGAACGAAACGATACTGTGGAAAGAAAAGCTAATTATTTTCTAATTGCTGTAACATCACTGCCCGATGCGTGTGACTGAGCGGTAAAACGTCCATCGGATAGGAGCTTTTGAGCCGACAAAAGTTGGTATTTAGTTTTTCCGTCATTAAAGCCACACAACCGAAGGGTGACAAAACTTGGGTCACATTTTCCTCTGTAACAGCTTGATTGGACGTAGGTGTGCTCGCCGGTTGAATTTCCTTAGAATGTCGCTATCGATTTTCAAAGACGACCATCTTCCCACATACATGTACATATATACACACACTCACACGAAAGCCACCCGAAAGGATAGACATTTGAGCTAGTGCACCAAATCAATAGATGTATTCGAAGGGGATGGAAAATGACCACCGGGCCGAAGATACAATCAACCACTTACCTATATTACCACTCCTACTCGACTATATTTATGTCCACGCCGTAAATTATTCTGAAGATTTTCTGTATGCGCTTCACCTTTTCGAGCAGAGAGCACTCCTCCGGTATCACACGAGAGATGCATCTCATCTCGGGCGATTATTTACACATTTACCGACCGACGGACGCACAGGTAACCGGATCCGCGGTTCCGCGCCGTGTCCCGGTCGTGATTCTCTTTATTTACCGAAGTTTGATGGAACCTGGCGCGAACACCGTGTGCGGTGTTTATAGAAAGCACCCAAAGGCTATTAATACCGGCGATAAAAAACAATTTTTTCTTCCTTTTAATGAACTAATGACTACCGTTTATTTGAGCGATGCGACCCAGCTAACCTTTCTGTGTTTACCTAAATAGTTGAAGTGCGGAATATGAAGAGTTTATCCTGGACCATCGATCTGTGAAACGGCTTTGGTTTAACCTCTTCATTACGCCGAAGCTATATCGCACTTCTTGCAGCCATTCTGAATGAGCGGATTTATTGGCGTTCGCTGAACGTAACACGAGGCTGTTAAAAGTAATGGTGTAGAAATGTGAGAAAACTTGGCGGAAGAGGCAATTAGCTGTGCAGCTGTGAAAGATCTGAGAATTGAAGAGCCTCGGACTCTTGACTAGATTTCATCGAAGGGTGGTTCGTGGATGGAATTCCATAAAATATTCAGCCATGCAGCCCATTAGGTTTACGAGCGAGAGATTATTTACTTTGAGAGTTGGTCGTTAGTATTATTTACAAGTGCCGGTTCGACATCATCGTATATATGTGACTGCAGAGGTTGATTTGAGTGTAGGAAGATGAACACGCGCTGATCAGGCTGTGCGCTGACTGGGTTCTTGGGCCTCTGAATCAGAGGTACATCTGAAGGTAGCGGATTGAGCTGACTCGTCGAGTACAGTAATGGGCATGATCTCGGCCTCCAAAATCATCAAGATTCATGATCTTCATGAACTGAGATCAATTTCCAACAGATTCCACCGTGTTCTCAAAACTGACCCATCGAGTTTTGGAGAACCACGTCTTCATATAGGCAGGCTTTAAACAACGTGCCAATCAACTCGGAACCGATTTCAAATATTTACGTAGCAAAGGGATCTCCATTGCGAGGCGTAAGCTCTTCCATTTATCAAAATGAGAGTCAGTGCAAGACGCAAAGATGTACCTCGTTATGGTGATAACATAATGAGTCATATCGTTGATGACAGAAAGAAGTATTGGATTATTGAAATGGGGTCTACCAATACCGTATAGCTCTAATCATAAATGCTACAAAATGGATAGGTATTTTCACCGGGAATGACAAATTGGTGGCGCTGGAAATATAACTATACAGAAATGAGTAACGCCTGATGTTAAATAGCTCGATAGCGTTACAAACAGCGGCCTAATAAATTACTTCTGAAATTCTGTCCACTGCACGCCATCGCACGTGTGTGTCACGCGCCATTACAAAACAGCCATGTAATATGATTAAAATAAGGGCTAATTAAAACTGACGATGTCTATCGATTAGAATAGGATGGAAATAAGTATAGAACATTATTATCTTAATGAGTCACAATCTATTCTCGTTCTGGGGATTTTCACGACATGATGGGAGAAAGCCAGGTAAACAGAGGACCAAGTGGATGGACGACATTTGTAAGTTTAGTAAAACCAAATTCTTCCACAGAACAGCCACTGACCGGGTTGAATGGGCTAGGTTGAGGGAGGCATTTGTCCAAGATAAGGGCTTCTGAAATCACTAATTGTAACTGCGGAAGTACTACAACAGGGTGTCCATTCTCTGGAAAACCTGGAAAAGTCGGGGAATTTTGTCCGTCTGGAAAAGTCAGGGAATTTTGGAATTTTCAGCATTTTTCACCTAAAAGTCAGGGACTTTTGTAAAAAAAAAAAATCGACTGCGAAATTCTGCAGTATTTCAAACAGATTTTACCTATTTCTTATTTAAAAAAATTTTTCCTTCGCTTCGCTCAGGCAATTTTCTTATTTTTTTCTTTTACAGGAGAAGGATGTGGGTAATACAACTCCTCCCCCTCTCCTATCACAGAAGTACAGGGTGTGTTGGTGTGATGAAATCGTTTTCATGGTATTCGTTTCGCGTCTAGATCTTTCTATTAAGGCGGCTATGCACTTGACATATCTCGTATGTGACTTTTCACGAACTATTTCACGAAAAATATGACTAAACGCGAACCAGTCTATATGCACTTCTCCCAATATCAGCTGTTTCGTGTTTTCATCTCATCCTGTTCACGAGAATCTGAAAATCGGCACGAAAATGAAAAAATATTCAGTCTAGCTCCTCTCCCCAGTGTAAAAAATTGTTTGAGAAAGTCGTTATGAAACGAAAATTTGTAAACCAATGAATTCACCTTCTGGAACATCCTGCCATCGGGTTTTTCTTCGGCTCCCTTCTCCTTCACAAATGTCAGCGGCGTCGCGTGGTGCTCTTTCCCAGTTGTTCAACTGGTGGGTCTGCCCCCCCCACACAAAAAGTCGGTAGTATTAAAACCTTATAATCAGTATCAATATGTATAAATAATGAGTGTCAATGAAGAATGAAGTTGCATCCACCCACTCACCACATAGCATGCGCATGCGCTTCCGGAACGTTCATTTTTGCTGATGAACGCCCGGCCATTTAAATTAACGAAGTCTCCGCTTCACTCATTGTGGTCTTTGTTGCAAACGCCACTGCGACAAGGCCGACGAGAGTGTGTACTATTGCTGGTGAACATCCTACACGACTCCCACAGTAAGTGTGACGAAGATAATGCCACTGCATTAAGACCAACGAGAATGTGCAATATTGCTAGTGAACATCCTACACAATTCTCATAGTAAGTGTGACAAAGGATAACGCCACTGCATTAAGACCAATGAAAGTGTGCAATGTTGCTAGTGAACATCCTACAAAATTCCCGTAGTATGTGACAAAGATAACGCCACTGCGACAAGACCGGCGAGAGTGTGCAATGTTGCTTGTGAACATCCTACGCGATTCCCATAGTAAGTGTGACAACGATAACGCCTCTGCATTAAGACCAACAAAAGTGAGCAATGTTGCTAGTGAACATCCGTCATGATTTCCACAATATGTGACGAAGATAATGCCACTGCATTAAGACCAACGAGAGTGTGCAATGTTGCTAGTGAACATCCTACACAATTCTCGTAGTAAGTGTGACAAAGATAACGCCACTGTATCAAGACCAACAAGAGTGTGCTATGTTGCTAGTGAACATCCCACGCGATTCCCATAGTATGTGACAAAGATAACGCCCCTGCGACAAGACTGACAAGAGTTTGCAATGTTGCTTGTGCATGAACATCGTACATGATTCCCATTGTATGTGACAAAGATAAGAACTGCGCGAAGCGCAAAGAGAAATATTCCTGCTATTTTTCAATTTTTCGAGGTTATATTTTGTATTTTAATCAACATTTAAATCTTTCCTTGTTTCTGGGATTTTTGTTGTAAGACAAATATTAAGTGGGTGTGCAGTGAACACCTTGAACACCCAGACGTCCGCCACTGACAAATGTAATAACAATACCTTTATTTAGAGGGGTATTACATGCGTTATAACTATTTCTAGTTTATCTTGAAAATATCCCCGGCCCTTTAAGAGCAAAGGTACACCTCACCCTTTCCCATTCTTCCCTATTTTGTATGGAAAAAGAATCGGTCGATTTCGTCCTTGCCCCCTTTCTTCTTCTTTTTTTTTTTTTTTTTTTTTTTTTGTTAGCGAAAATCCAAAAGGTGGGCAGATATGCCTATCTATCGGGGGGGGGGGAGTCTGGCAACGTGCCCCGCCCATCCCCACTTTTGATTCTTAATTTGAACTATTGCGTCTATCCATCTACTATGTTTGGGATTTTCTTTTTTAGTGAGGCAGTGCGAATTCTGTCCGATTTTCTCTTCCCAAGCATAGTCCGTAGCATAGAGTTTTGGGTTGATGATATTTTTGTTAGAATTTTTGCTGTTGGTGGCCAGGTTGGGCACCCGTACGTTAGAACTGGCAGCACGCACATATTGAAGATTTCCCTTTTTGGTTTGTACTTAAAATTGCCTTTGAAGATATGTCTCGGAGTCCAGTATTTTTTCCATGCTAAGCCAATTCGTCTGTTAATTTCGTTCTCCATTTTATTTTCAAAAACGATTAATTGACCTAAGTAAGTTGTTTCCTTTACAGATTCTATCTCTCTGCCGTCTATGCAAATTTTTGTTAAGGACGATTTTGTTGACATAATCTTGGTTTTTCCAAGTTCATAGTTAATCCAGCTGTTTTTCCTGTTGCATTTAGGGACTGAATCATTGAATTTAATTCCGAATGCGATTCTGATATTAGAATTACGTCATCTTCAAATCTTAAGTTTGAAATTCTCTTACAATTTATACTCAGTTCCTTGTTCTCCCACCAAAGTTGTTGGAAAACCTCCTCCAGTGTACAGTTGAAACGGATAGGCGAGAGGGAGTCCTCTTACCTAACTCCTTTTTTTATTTCGAAGTATGTACCTGGTCTCTCGGTTATAATCCTACTTTTAAGATCGGAGGAGATCTCTTTCACTATTTTTATAATTGGAGTTTCCACCCCTTGGTTGTATAAAGCTTTTAGAATAAATTTGTAAGTTACTGAATCAAAGAGGCTTTGTTATAACCAATGAAAGCGAGGTTAATATTTGTTCCATATTCGTATGCTTTTTCTAAGATTTGGTTTATGGTATGGAGGTGGTCTAGTGTGTGGAGAAGTTTTGCCGGAAACCAGCTTGTTCAGGAGATTGGTGGTACTCGAGTGTTTTTCTGAGCCTTAATTATAATAATTTTGAGAAAATTGTGGAAATAGTGGGAGATAAGCTTATAGGGCTGTAGTTGTTTATTTTGTGCCTACTGCCTTTTTTATGGAGTAAAATTACATCGGAGTGCTTCCATTTGGTCGGTATTGATGAGCTAGAATCCATAATTTTGTTGAAGAGCGTTTTGTTAGTGCTTCTATGAGAATGCGACCCCCGGCCTTTATATGTTCGTTTCTGATATACCGTCGCGCCCTGGAGCTTTCTCTTTTTTGAACCTATTAACTACCATCTCCACTTCTGAGAACAAAAACGGACCGAATTCGGCGAGTTCTTCCAGTTGGAGGGAAGGCTCTGATGGAGGTACTGTTGAGTTTTCCTCCGAATCGTAGAATTTCTCGTAGAATTTAGTTGCCACCTGGTTAATTTCGTCACGATCGTAGATTTTAACTCCGGATTCATTTTTCAGGTATGTGGTTAAGTAGTTGCCGAGAGATAACTTTTTATTAAGATTATTGACATTTTTTGACTTATCCAATGTTTTCTTTATTAAGGCCTCCTTTTTTGCCATGATTCTTTCCCTTTGTAATGACTTAATCCTTTTCAAAATCAAATCGACCTCCACTTTTTCTCTCGATGTTTTTTGGCTTTTTCGTAAGATTTCAATCCGTCTTCCATATAGGATTTGTAGGTCGTCACTTACTATTGGGAGTGGTGGGGGTACGTTGCCAGGCGATGTTTCTGAGCTAGCACATGCCTTAATTAAACTATTACTAAGTTGATAGGAGGTCTGGGTTTCTAAGTGGTGTTAGTAATTTTGAAAGAGTATGTTCGAATTTTGAGGGGTTAACCAACTTTATCGGTTTACTCTTGTTGTTTGTTAGATAAGGGTGACTGAGAGGGACTCCTGAGAATTTGGAGGAAGAGTAACTAATCCACAAAATTTGAAAAAAAAAAATCTAAAGACCGCGTAATAATTATTATGGCGTTACGAAAGAGTCCATTGTTTTCAAATTTATGACCTTATATATCTGTCGATACTCTTGAATTAAAGTCTCTTCCGCCTCCCCTGGTGCCATAATTTTCCAGATCCTAACCACCTTTTTACTTTCATAGCAGTTGTCGTTAGATATGCTGCAGCTTTTTCACCTAGGTTCGAGAATTAATTTTAATAGTTATTTTCCCTCCCCCTAAACTATTCAGGCTCTTCGAGGGAGGGGCTAATTCCGGTTACTGTAGTTCTCCTCAGGTTCCAAATTCTTTACGAAATTTTAAAGTCACTTTTTTGGACAGGATAGCCAACCCAGCTCTGAGTCGCTGATTTCGAATATCGCCTCAGATTTTTATATGGCCCCTTCCAGAGCACTGTCGTGATACGAATTCAGCTTCTCCGGCGAAAAATTGCCCGAAGTATCGAAATAGGGGTGGTTTTGTGTCGCTGATTTCGAATGTCGCTTCCGATTTTTAATCTTGACCAAATTTAAACTCCTGTGCTTTTTCAGTTAAGAAATTTTTTCGGCGTTATTTTCTATGAGCAATACTTTGAATAAATAAAAACGTATTTTTACCCTATTCGGTGACTTTAATTAGAAAGGGTGAATTCTGAGTCAACCATTGCTTGTCCTACGCTCTTGCTACCTCATTGGTCGCACCAGGAGGGACAGGATCCAAAAATTATCCCTAAAACCGAATGCAGTAACCTGGAAAACCCATAAACCAATTTTCGAATTTTATTCTTTCATCCCCCTCCTCCACGGTCGGCATTAATTCACACGGGAAAAAAATCTATGAAGTTGTTATTTGACATCGCACCACGCTGCACCCCATAGAGCGCGTTTTCATTTCCATCATTAAATTTTTACAACCCCTCTGCCACAGGTTCATAAGCACACGGTAGTAAAAAAATTAATTTGTGAAGTGATTGACAATATTCGCTGCTCACGATGTTCGAAAAAATTTGACCCCCTCCCCTTTGCATGTGTAATTTGTATTTGAAGAGTCTGGAAAACTGGAAAAATTGGCCTGGAAAACCTGGAAAAGTCGGGGGAAATCATTTCCGAATAAGAATAGACACCCTGTACAATTGTCATGTGCAATAAATGCTGTTATACAAATGGCTGTATCACATAGTACTAATTCGTTTACAAATTTTTTATAAGCACGGGTATAAATATAATTGACATTTGAATTGAGGAGGGGGGTAATTTTGATCATTTTTACCCTCCAAAAAGGTGTGGGGGTAAGTATTTCTCGTCTACCCCCTCTATAGCAACGCCCATGCTTGCGATGTTTGCTGAGGCTCTTCAATTCGAATCTTCAATAACCTTGAAAATATCGAATATGCATTACCCGCCCTTTGTGACCACTCCGACTCAATTAACGCCTAGTTATGAAAAACAATAAATTGGTATCTAGACTCGAATCTTTATTCCAAACGGGTTGCTAATTTCAGAAGAAACGTAAACGCGAATGTAAATCGTAATTCTATGATATATGCGAATGCGAAGACAGATTTACTAATCATTCGGTATTATGATCTTTCGATCTACTCCAATTATTCCTTAATTCATCCACCTAATAAATATCGCTTACGAGTGCAGTTTCTTTTATTATTAATGTAATTCTTATTTCCTCTCCTACTTCGAAGTGACTTATCGGTATGGTAGTCTTTATATTTATTGGAAGAATGTAGTTATGCCAGTCTGTATATACTCAATGATGTATGGTCTTTACGGGGGCTTTGGGTTTAGCTGTTTATCATCAAATGAACTGCCGCCTCTAAACCGAGTTACTCGGAGCAATAATTGTTCTCGATTTATAATTAGGACTTTAACCTGTTCAATTCCGTACAATAGATTTAAAAGCGGAAAAAATATAGCCGTCGCTTTCGGCTACGCTCTGAATCAGCGATTCTCAAACTGCGGTCTGCAAATATTTGAAAAAAGGAAAAAAAAAGGATATCCACACAAAATATAAAGATGTAACGAACTAATCTCGCTATGGGTGGAGACAAAAAGCCATAAATAACGTATAAGAGACACGAAAGGTTTTTAGCACAGCGAAATCGTAATGCAAAAAGCGCAACACGGAAGCTTATTCTGAGGATCCCTTCGATCTATATGATAATGGAAGTTATATATTTACAATGGAGAAGGCACCAAGTCTGTCGTATGGTGTATAGGAAGCACATATTCTCCGATTATATGCGAAAAGTTGAGCAAACGAAATTTATGGCCGTGTTGAGAGAAAGCCGCTCGGCAGTTCGATATGTAAAGTCGAACGAATTTATGAATGAAAATTTTCAGCTCGCTCGGCGGTTAATTATTTTTCGAATTTATCGTCGCCCGAATACGCTGGTTCGTTCCCGGGGCAATTTCATCGCGATTCGGATGCTGCCCGGCCCAAATAACGGCACTGTCGGGTGTCGGTTCGAGAAGGAAAGCACTCGCAGTTTTTCCTCTTTTCCGCCCGGCCGCGACTATTATTTCTTTTACGCTCATTTTTATTATTACAACATCGCGTCGAGCGTACAGAACAAAGAAAATAATGAACGACCCTCCAGATGAAACGGCGAAAGACGAAAATCTTTCGGGAAAATAGCGCCAAAAAACACGATGTTCCTGTCAAGACTCAAATAATTTGGTTTTCTTTTTTCGCGCACACAGCCCAAGACTCTTGATTATTCGCGATACTCGACGTTTAATTTTAGCCTCAAAAAACTAGATCATTTGTGTTCGTCTAAACAAGATGATTTTTTCTTTCTCTCCTTTCTTTCACATCTCTAACCACTGACGATCCAATAAAAATATCAACCAGAACACAATTAAGGCGGTGATGCCGCCGGCGAAATATTATTAATTTCATTAACTTTTTGACGTATTTATGTTTTCTTATACTCTATTTCCAGGTTTTTTTTTCTTTTCTTTTTTTTTCTAGCCCTACTTTGTCTCATTTAACTATATACTCGTAGTTATCCTATACGTATACCCATACTGTTTTTCATCCACTGTTAACCCTGCAATAAATTTAAATTTATGATTTACGTTCCGAGAGCAATATTTTAATTATTCGGTTGTTGAACGCTTGTTTCGCGGTTTTATACATTTTTCCGGCGTAAAAACTTCCGTTGAAACGTTAACGGCCGAGGGTCGCCATTTTTGGTCGCCGCGTACGTGTGCCAGCAGCGTGGCCGCCTTTTCCGGAAAATACGTGAAACCGCGGCCCGATCGCAGCGGCGGGGCGCGGCGCGGAAATCAAAAATGTCAGTCGTTAAATGTAAAACGAGAAAAACCGCTAGTTGTAAGTGGCACGGCAAGCCGATCGATTAATACGATAAAAACGTGTGCGACATCCGAAATCGGACCTTAATTGGTTTATTTTGCCCCGCGTAAATTCGAATAACCCGAGTAATTAAAATCGAGAATTAAAAAGGCATGTATTGAATTACCTCGCAGTTCTGCAGTTGAGATCGAGTTCAGCAGTGAATCCAGGCAGGGATATATGCTCCCCTGTTGAGCAGTAAAATAGAAGTTAATTCAAAAATAGTCTTTGGGAATCGAGTTTCGCAGAAATTTTTCTTAGCAATACCATTTTATTTCTTGCTACTACCGTAACCTTTCATCCATCAACACTAATATTTATAATAATTAACTGAATACTAACTAGAGGACTTTGCCTAAAGCTGCTTCATGGTCTAACCCTGAAGGACCGATGTCGGTTTTCAGCTCGGCACTATGCGCCACTGAACAGGTCCATTTCGTCAGCCCCCCCCCAGTTGGATTTGAGGGCTGAAACTGTGTTAACGAATTGTGCTCGAATTGTGCTGACATTATTTCGAATTGTGCTGCCCCCTTACATGGGAGAACCACCACGGGAGCTGCGGAAATGAAACCCATAATTCCGATTTTACTACTGAAACTGAGTAAATGAATTGTGCTCCAATTGTTCCGAAATGTGCTGACATTACTTCGAACTGTGCTGCCCCCTGATGGAGAGAACCACCATGAGGGCTGGGTAAATGCCGCCCCAATTCGGATTTTACGGCTGATACTGTGTTAACGAATTGTGTGCTGACATTATTTCGAATTGTGCTGCCTTCTGAAGGGGACAACCACTATGGGAGCTGCGGAAATACCGGCCCCAATTGCGGTTTTACGGCTGAAATTGGGTAAATGCATTGTGCTCCAATTGTTCCGAAAATGTACTCACATCTCATTCCTAGAGGAAAAAATTATTGGAAACTGGAGCGCCAAAAGAAATTGAAATTCGAATGATTCCACGGTATGCCAATCTGATCGATGAACAGTGAATTTTTCATTTATGAGTAAGATGACGGAAACTCTCCTCTAACCGGAAAGAGACGGAGTCCTGTTCGTTTTCCCCGCAGATAACCCTTATCGATGAAGAACTGGATGAGTAGGGAAAGAGGGCACTGCCCTCTATTTGCCCTCTTGCCTGATGAAACACGAAGTCAGTCTTCATTTCATATTTTTACCAATTTACAATAACTCTTATGTAAGTTTATAGTGAGTTAGCAGCGTACCCACAAATTTTTGTAAATCCATTTTTGTATTTCAGAAAATTAAAAAAAAATTACGCAAAGTCTTATAAATTAGAAATGTTTCATAATAGCTTCAAAACTGTAGAGAAAATTTGAAACATTACAATTTTTATTTTACTTTTCAAAGGTGCATAGTAGTCATAAATCTTAAAAAATTTTAAGAAACTCAGAGATAATTACGGACAGTACTCCAACCAAAAATCAGGACATTTGTACGAAATTTGATGATATTTTAAAGGACACACAAAACAAATTCGGATCAAAATATTCCATGGTGGTTCTCCCATTTAGGGGGCTGCACAATTCGAAATAATATCAGCACATTTCGGCACAATTCGAGCACAATTCGTATAACACAGTTTCAGCCCTCAAATCGCAACTAGGGGGGGGGAGGTATTTCCTCAGCCTCATGGTGGTTCTTCCATTCAGGGGATAGCACAATTCGAGCACAATTCGTGAACACAGTTTCAGCTCTCAAATCGCCACATGCGGGGCAGTCATTTCCCCAGCCCACATAGTGGTTCTCCCATTTTGGGGGAAGCACAATTCGAACTAATGTCAGCACATTTCGGCACAATTCGAGTACATTTCGTTAACACAGTTTCAGCTCACAAATCGCTTTTTTGTGGGCAGACATTCCGCAAGCCCCCTGGTGGTTTTCCCTTCAGGGTGCAGTACAATTCGAAATAATGGCAGCACATTTCGGCACAATTCGAGCACAATTGGTGAACAAAGTTTCAACTCTCAAATCGCAACAGGGGGGCATTCCCCCATGATGATTCTCCCATCTTGGAAACAGCACAATTCGAAATAATGTCAGCACATTTCGGCACAATTCGAGTACAATTCGTTAACACAGTTTCAGCTTTCAAATCGCAACTTGGGGCAGGTATTTCTCCAGCCCCCATGGTGGTTCTCCAATTTGGGGGCAGTACTATAGAGTTAAGTCCCGGCGCCTTGCGGGGTTTGAGCATAAAAAATAAAAAAAAACTGTCCATGAGGTTATAATATGTATGCATAGCTTTTCCAAATATTAATTACTGATGGTGGCGATCCAACAGGTCGTAAAAAAGCTCTAATAATAATAATCATAGTAGTAATAATAATAATAATAATAATAATAATAATAAACTTTTACTGAGAATAATTGACTGTTTACATTCTCTTCTCTCAGTGTTCGTATTTCCATATCCTCGGCCCATAGAGTGAGCAAAAGTTTCCTGCAATCTTTCCCATTCCAGCCTGTTTTCCACTATTCCTCTGAAATTTCTTCCCCCCTCCCCCCAAAAAAATGCTTTTAAGTCGTTCTCCCATCTTACTAGTTGGTCCCCTTTCTTTCTCTTGTGGTAGGATAGGAACCAAAAGGTTGTTTTGTAATTCCATCTGTCGTCTGTTAGCCTAGCTATATGGCTCGCCCATCTCCATTTCTGTCTTCTAATGTAATGTGTTATGTTCGTGTTGTTTTAGTTTTTGTTTTAGAAGCGTTGTTTTGACGTAGTCCCTCTTCTTCATATTTATCATTGACGGTTCTATTGAGTTCTGTGTTGCATTCAAAAAGAAATGAGATATCTATGTCTAATAATCGATAAAAATCTAAACTTCACAAGTCGCGTGAACTATATGTGGCAGTTTCTATAAAAAGGGGTCACTTTGTCGATCCGACAAATTTTGAGACAAATAGTACGTAATAGAGGAATGAATACCCGTTCCGAGGAGCTATCGGCGAGAACTGTAGCGTTTTTTTGGGGGGGAGATACAAGTGGTTCAATATGAGTGTAACAGGAACGCGCGAAAACACGTTTTCGAGAAAAAAAAACGCATCTAAAGTTAGACACACTTTTTTCTCCCACTCCTTCAAGCGGCCGTAACTCGCTGCGGAGTCACGTTACCAGCCTCGACGAGGGCTTGTTGGAAAGGTAATTTTTCGCTCTTCTACGTGGTAATAATTCAGAACATCGGATTTATTCGTGAACTCCGAAAAACCGCGAGGAAGACATGCGCATTTTTTTCTCATTCTCTTTCATAATTCTCTTTCTCTCTTTCCCTCTGCTCTCTCACACCCGTAAATTTTGTCTCTTCGTTATTGCAATGTTTTTTCTGTAGACATGGACCAAAATCTCAAAACTAATTGTTTCGACCAAAAGATTTGGTTTTTCTTTTTTCGCGATTTCTGAGACTTTGATTGATCGACAAAGTTACCCCTTTTTATAGAAACTGCCACATATTTCGGAACAATTAAAGAAAAACTACACTAAATTAGAAGCTCTGAATGGTAACGCGTATGGACTCAAATTCCCAGAAAGGAAAATAATATACACAACCATCTTTTGATCTGTAGAATACGGTAGCTCAATCTACTACTCGAAAGGGTAGCTTCTGGGGTCGGGGTGCGGTGTCATCGGTGGCCACTTTGGCATTCTTGCATCACCATACGTCCCACCACACCATTATTATTATTATTATTATTATCATCATCATCATCATCAAAATTAAGAAGATACATTACTCTCTAGAACCATAAGGCCACTTTGGCATGTCCCGGCCAAACTTGTGGTAGACCACCGGGTATTTGCTCGGTTGCCCGGCGGGTCGCTCCGCCCTATAGAAATGGAAGATGAATTCGGCGACGGTACTTCACTTATCTTAAAACGGGATCGACTTTTCCCTGTTGAAGAAGATACTAGTCGCCATTTAAATTCAGTTCTCTCGCGAGAGAAAGACGCGAAAGGAGAGCTATCATAAAATATAAAACATTTTTATATTTTCGATAAATGAATTCGAAGAGCAACGTAACACTAATACACGAATCGCGTGAAATTTTTATTACGAATTAAAGTATCTTTTGAAATTCAATTCGAGTCTCCAAATTGAATACAACCGGAAGAAGTCGCATAGAAACACTTGTTCTCGGGTCCACACGCTATGTATATTAAATATTCATTGTAAAACGGGTGTCATAAAAAAAAAAAAAAAAAGTATAAAGAAAAACCTCACAAAACGTGGAAGTCCGAAAACGACGCTGGAAAGTCATCGCGCGTACCATCGCAGCCGAATTCAACTTTCGACGTCTGCCTACTCTTTTAGAAAAATGCATATATATTTAAATGAGTTCATTTTTGACACGATTTGTGAAAATAAGCGACACCGGTGCCGTCATTTGCATATACGTGTTTTTCTCGGTGTATAGCCTACCTACTCTCCTCTGGCGAAAAGGTAGTTCACATCGATAAATCGCCTATGGTAATCGGATCGCCGATATGCAAATAGAGAAAACCGATATTTGCAATTATTATTTCGGTCGGGCGGAAAAAGTCAACAACGTATTCGCACCGAGTATTTGCGTAGGTATTTTGTGTCGCGAAAAAATAAGCAAAAGAAGAAAAAAAAAGACAAGAACAACACAAAAGACGACGACGCCACTGTACTTATTTTCTCTCAGTTTCTTATAAGTCGACTTTTCGAATTTTATTTATGCGCTCGGTCTCGGTCCGAAGTGACGGCTAGTGCAGCGAAAACGTCTCTGAACCTCTGCACTGGTACTTCGGTTATCCGGAATTAATATATAATCGACGATTGATATGTTAGAAGAATATAATTATACTATACTTACGATGTTTCCACACAGTTGTTAAAAAAGGGGAAAAATATAGCCTGACACGTCGATTTTATAATGGCAATGTGTTCAGATTATTTTCGTGTGATAACGTTGTTCATTAGAACATCAATAAATTCAAAGATAATATCGTATTTGAAGAAAACTGAAAATAACATATCTGTTAAGTACCCAAGAATCTTTAAATACGTCTCTGTTAATGCGATATTTACACACAGCAAGAATCCTTTGCCCTCTCTTTTATTTTCTTTCTCGTTAGCGTCAGAATACGCCACTATATTCTAAAATGCCGTTGACATTTTACACAGGAGATTAATACGCAGATTAACTTAAAACACCATTAATTGACAAATTAAGTGATACGGAGGTGATTCCCATTGGCAGCCGAGACCGCGTGACGAGCTGCGGTAACCGGCAGTGGTTGTGGTGGTTGCGGCGGTGGCGGGACGCGGTGCGGCCTTTCTTGTCGGGATAATCAAATTCTACCTACGTGTGTGTCGTCAAACATTAACACCGGATTGGACTTATCCTATTTAACGACTCATCGTATTGTTTTAAACAGCCGCCCAGCTAGGGTGTTGGAACCGAGACGATCTGAGAATGACTAGTTATAAACACCCTTTTTTTTCTTTTTTAAATATAGCGCAGGATGTAATAAAACGACTAAATTAGTCCGTCGATAGAACGATCGAGGAGCTCAATTAGCAGGGAATTAGCTTTTACTCGAATGAACATGACCGATTATCGAGCGAAACGCTAACTATGAGCGGTCGACATACACACTGACTTTCGTGGGTGTGCGGGGACTGGTGGACTCATATAAAATTCAAAATGGGGATAACGCACCCGCATAAATGAATGCTCCGAAGTTTAATTTTTTCTTCCTGAAATAAACAAAATTGAACCCACCAAAACTGAATAGTTTGAGATTTTGGTCCATGTCTACAGAAAAAACATCGCAAGAACGAAGAGATAAAATTTACGCGCATGAGAGAGAAGAGGGAGAGAGAGAAAGAGAATTATAAAAGAAAATAATGAGAAAAGAATGCGAATTTTCCCCCAAAAACGTGTTTTCGCGCATTCTTGTTACACTCATCTTTTTGACCGCTTGTATCTTCGAAACAAAAAACGCTACAAATCGGAATGGGCATTCATTCCTCTGTTACTGTCTGTAACTCAAAATTCGGCAGATCGACAAAGTTACCCGTTTTTATAGAAACTGCCACATGTATTAATAACTATTCCACTCACCTTAGTCCGATGTACCGTTTACTTCGCATTTTGAAAACACAATACTCTACCGATCATCTTAATCTTCAGATGTGGCGGACGATTTCAGTAAAAAAAAAAACAAAAAAAACAACAGATTGAATGTGTTTGTCTTATCTGCAGATGTTCAAAAATTTGCGGCACTGCTTATTAGGGCGCCACTTATTTTTAGATCTTTTTTCGCTCGTCCCCCTCCTAAATTTTTTTCTTTTGATGTAAAAATAAACCCCTGAAAATCTCCCAGGCCCGTAGACAGCCGCATATTTGTGACAGGACAGGTGACCTGGCACACAAGGCAACTCTTAACAATGTAGTAAGATCCCAAAATTATTTTTTAAACTAGACAAGAGGGGCAGACTTGTCAGACAAGGATCTCCCTTGGCGCTGGCCAAGGGGCCGTGTCGAATAATTTTATTGGCCAAAACATATAATTGATAGAATATTTTTACTGCCCAAACAATATACCGTTGGTTGAACAATTTTTTAAATTTTTTATTTACAACCTTCATTAGGTGTACACCAAATTTGCGATGTAAGTCGTCACCTAATCTGCCCATTATTGGGCATAGGTTTCTGTCACCTTTCTCCATCTTTCGCGCTCCCTCGTCGTCTGTGGCCAGCAAGGGCCTAGGTATCTTAGAATCTCGTCTATCCACCGTGTCGCTGGGCGACCTCTTTTCCTCCTCTGATATTTCAGGTCCCACATGGTGCAGCGGTGACTTCATTTCTCTGGGTCACCCCTTGCCAAATGGTTAGCGTATTTCAGTTTCAATTTTTTAATTTTGTACCAGGTAGATTTCGTTACGTTGGACTAGAAAATATTTTTCAAAAGGGGCTTCCATTCAAAGTTTTAAGGCTGTTTTCCAATTAACTAAAGAATTCATTAGTACCTATACTATCTGTAGACTTTGTTTCAGCACCACTTCACCTGTCCCCGGCTTTGCCTGATGACGCATTTTTCTCTTTTAAACACACGTCTTACGTGAAAACAACAACAAAACTACGGATTTCGGACACTAGCTAACCTCGTATCGTATATTTCAACTAATGAGTTATCCAGAAAAGTCAGAAAACTGTCTGCACGCATCAAAAAACTTACAAATAAGAATTTCCAGTTTTTTTCAGTTTTTAGAATTAAGAAAACTGATTTATTCAGTAAACTCAGGGCCGGCGGAAGGTATGTTTTAGGTATGGAGCAATCACCATCCGAAAAATGAGCGGGTGGAGAATTCGCCATCTAGAATTTTCCATCTGATCAAAATTTCTCGAAAAAATGAAACCGCAGTTCGTCCACAAAAGACAAAAGCTTTCGAATCCGGGCTTATACCTGACCAACCCGGAACGAATTCCTCTCGTTTCTATATCCCAGATGGGAGATGGGATAGAAACAATATAGATGCGACCAGTTGATTTTTTTCATTCTCTGTCGTGCTCTTGGAGCTATAGGTTCAAATTTAGGTTCTGTACTCGTTCTCTTGATATAAGAAGTAATATTGTAATATATAAGAACTCCTTATATATTTGTATCTAGATATATTGAAATATCTTATTAAACGTAAGAGAGATGATGAAGACAATTCATTTGATCGTGATAACGTGCAACTGAGAAAAAAAGAGAATTCTTCTTATTTTCTATCAACTATCGAAATCAGAAATACAAAAAATCGATACAATTTCCCAATTGTAATTTGCAATCTTATATTTAGCCTATTTTAATTATTTTTCTTCTTATTTTATAGATGGGTTGTGCGAATTAAATCCCTCAAAACTGTCACAGACAACTATAAAACACTAATTCAATTTTTCGAAGAACAATCATCAGACAAGGAGGTTGACTGCACTGTCTCCGCCAAAGCATTTGGTTTTTTTAATCAACTGATATTTTTCCAAACAATTTATGAAAAAAACATTTTTTATAGCAGTTTGTAATGTCAAAATTTGATCAAAGTTAAGGAAATGATCGAAAGCCTAATTAATCAATTAAAAATGGCAAGACTTTAATTCGATATTTCCTGAGAACGATCCATACGGCATCAACATTCCTTTGATAGGCATGGTTTTTCTCCTTATAAAAGACCTTTAAAATGCCCAAAAAATTCATTTTGGGTGTTTTTTTAGGCTCAATTCTAAAATATCTACAAACAGGTAAAAAAACTGAAAAACTTAAGTTTCTGAGCCGATTTTTCGTGTAGATTGGAAATCAGACCTTTGAATTTGGAAACAACTATTTTTCGTCAAAACAGCCTTTGAACACGAACTAACTCCTGTTTCTTCATGTCTAATACTATAGAACAAACATAATATTCCAGGACTTATATTTCACCCTGAGTCCGAATTTCATCTTCAAATTTTGATGACAGTCTCTTCTCATCCTGAAAATGACCTAGAAGCCAAAATGCCAAAATTAAAACTTACACACCGAGGTGAAAAAGAGTGTTTCGGAATCAAATCTTTACGCTGATTTTCAACCTGACCTTCATATTTCTATAGAAACTAGGCTTATTATGAGTCAAAGAGGGCAACATTTTAACTTTATATCGAGAACAAAAAAGAAGTACCGGAATTAGAATTACTCGCTGACTTCAAATTTGACCCTCAAATACGGATAGAAGCGTTTTTTTACCCTGAAAATGATGGTGACTAATAAATTAACTAGAGCCTCTCATTAGCGCTGCCTATATTTTTTTTACGTAATAATCTTAACAACCCTCCCAAACCCAAAAACTTGAACGTGTATTTACGTTTCGTTTTCAATAATTAGTTATCGTTTTGTTGTTTCACCAAATCGGCAGTATTTTTTCATCTGCTAATTATGTACCTACCTAAATTATTTTTCCCCTTTAAATTCTTTTCATTGTGATTTATTTTGGTTCTCCGGGGTCTTTTAAATGCTAAAAATGCTGGGATTTAGGTAAATAAACAATCATCAAATTTGAAGGTCTGATCTGGAGTCAGCGTACAAATTTGATTTCGGAACAGTGGTTTTTTTCATTTAGTACATACGTAAGGTCTGAATTTCAGCAATTTTGGTCCTCAAAATGTAATTTTCTGATCGAAACAGTGATTTTCATCTCAAATTCAAAGTTGGATTCGAAATTATCGGAGAAATCCGATTCTGGAAAGCTATCTTCTTCTTCGACGTTTACGATCAACATTTTGGCTTTTTAAAGGATATTTCCTAAGTTTGAAAATGTCTATCGCAACTTTAGTATGCTACGGAGTTCGTTTCAGATGTTTCGTTTAAAAAAATTCATTAAAGATATCATGTTTGAAAAATTGTTCATGGCTCAATTTTTCATCAGTTTGAAAAAAAAAGTAGATTTTTTTACTTGAATTGGTAAAAAAATGTAAGATTTTCCGCTTTTTCAGATATTTATTTAACAATTTTCTAAGTTAGGGACGTCTCTCTGTTCGACTGGAACGTACACAAAATGTCAAAAAGAAAACAATTTTCTTTCTGAATCTTTGACATTTTTGTAAGAAATGCTTGACTTTCGCTTGACTGCATCGGGAAACTTTACAACTTCGCATTTTCCATCATGATTGTGCGATGAACTCGGGAAGAGGTGGTGCACAGCTGGACACAAAAGTGAAATTTTCTTATCCCACGAATCATCTCTTGAAACTTTACTCGCCCCTGATTTCTTCCAGCTACTCGTATTTCTACGTAAATATTTTCACTTTATGCGACTTGTCTGAAAAACGACGAAAAAATATTTCCAACAAATTTAGCTACTCTTAGGTTTCTTTATCAGAAAAAATTAATGCAAAGCGGAGATAGGAATTTCTAATTTAAAAGTTGAATTATCAGATGATTAAGAGCAGAAGTCACGAAAGAAAAAATATTTAAACGTTCCATTTATTTACCATATTGTCTCCCTTCGTACTAAGAAATAAAGATAGGGGGAAAAAAAAGAAAAAAAGAGAAAAAAACAGGGAAAAAAAGGATTTACAAACTCGGGAAACGAAGAAAATATTTTAAATAACTACGAAAAAGAAATATACACAATTCCGTTATATACGGCGGGAACGTGCACACTTAACAAATTTTCGAACAGGAGGAAACCCTAGCTTGTGTCCGATGTGCGTATGAAAACCATTCTTACATTGGTGCTTCCTTTACGAACCCCTTACAACGCGGCAAAATTTCGAAACAAATTTGTTTTTTGTTATCTTCCAGTTTTCGTTGCCATTAATGGCAAAATTAAAGGGTATTATAATTCCAGATTCAGTATAGCAATTTACTCGAGCCTAGCTGTGTTCTTAAATGGGTAATTATGAAACAGATTTTTGGGTACAGTCGACATTATATAGCATCGGCGTAAATTCTGCACAATTTGTGCTACAGGTATCTAGATAAGCTTTCAAATTTATAACGAGTTCCACATTCAAATAGCTATTAAGTTTCAGGAAGAAAAAAGAAGAAAAAATTTTCGCAAAGCTTGTAACCATTTTCCGTATCTAATCACTGAGAAGCTTAACGGCGTTTTTCGATGGTTCGCTCTTCAGGGCCTAATGTGTTCTAGTTGGTGTAGAAACAGATCAGCTAATTTTTTCTTAGGGTCGCTCATCGAGGTTGAAGATTCACATGAGATTTCCAATAAGGAAATTTGCACTTTTGCTCTGAAAAAATCCTAAAAATAGAATGTAAAAAATCGTCTGAGGAAATATTTGTGAACATTTGAATATTTCACGGATCAGCTTCCTGCGAATCAATATGAATGGGGTATATCGACTCAGAAAATCCTATTGTTGATATATTTGTGGTTCTTTTGGGTTTTGTATGAGAGAGAAAGAAGTACCTACGGACTAGTCCTGAGTGAGGGCATTCGAAATCATAAACCGAGAGTGAGGAGAAAAAACTCGTGTACTGATCGACAGAAAAAACAGATCCTCAGAGGTGCGAAACATAAACTGTGATAGGACTATAACTGAACTCCACTGCGACTCATGTCCTATCTGGCCGACCGACGGAGAAAAAGGAAAGTGAGTCATGAGAATAAGAAAGAAAAAGAACATGGTTTAGAAAAGACAGGGAGTGCAAATACGCAGGAGACCAAAGTCGTTTGTTAGACGCTCGCATCGTGCTTCACAGGAAGTAGCGGGCAGGACGATTTATACAAAGTCATGCATTCGTGAGGAGAGGATTGCTGCATATTCTACACCAACGTATTATGTTACTTTCAATATTGCTTTTTCAGCCCACTGTGAACATCCCCGTAGAGAGAAAAAGAGAGCCAAGGGGAATTTCCACGGCCCCCTCTCCTTCCAGTTCATTTTGTTCTTCTGTCATATGGGAAAAAATTATAAGCTATGGGATAAGAGGTTCTTTTCATGGTGTAAGGAGTGATTGCTGATTTGATGTACCTACTGTACGATGTAACCGTAAGCGTTGAAATTCAGGCCTTTTAAAAATATCGGGCTCCCCTGAAAGTGCGGGCCCGGGTTATTCCCCCCCCCCCTCGTCAGGGTTGACTGTGAACATATTTGTGTGAGAATTACTTCGAAAATAACATCAAAAATGAATCCAGCGACTCAAAAAACCCTATTTTAGATACATGTACTTGAAGCACCCACTCCCAATTTTTAGGTTATGTCCTATGTTTTCATGTCTTATAAATTATGACTTTGTGTCTTTACGTTTTCATTAGATGACGCAGCAAGTATCGCCCTCTGTGATGTCAACTTTGGGTCAAATAACGAACATTTTTCCGCATGTTTGTGGCATTGAAAAGTTACAGAGGCAACCTCTGCGAAATATGGGTCAATGATTTGACGACGCCAAAATTTTTGTTGCCGAGAATCTCTCATCACCTCAGCTCACACAAGTCAGGAAAACTAGGGTTTTCACGTGTAGATGTCTTACACCTTTTACGTCATGGTGTTTTTTCTTAGAAAGGAAATTAAAATATGTTTATATGTTTTACTTTTTCAAATCTTATGTCTTCTTATATCTTACTTTTTTACGTCTTATGTTTTATGTCTCACGTATGTAGTGCCCATAATATGTCCTATG
The DNA here is from genome assembly GCA_031841125.1 of Acanthococcus lagerstroemiae. Taxonomy (NCBI): domain Eukaryota; kingdom Metazoa; phylum Arthropoda; class Insecta; order Hemiptera; family Eriococcidae; genus Acanthococcus; species Acanthococcus lagerstroemiae. The sequence continues at coordinate 24,811,072 of CM063110.1, forward strand.
TTTCCAGGTCTGATATCGTGTTGATGTTATATTTCTATAACACGGTTTTTTCTTTCGGAGGAGAGAGGATGAGGAAGATAGGGCACCAGGTTTTGAAGATACGGAGAGATAGTTTGGGCCAGATATTTTCTACAAAGTGACATCCCGCCCTACGCACCTAATTGCTTTCTGTAATCAACTGCGAGAGGAAAGTAAATCGAATGAGGAAACTAGACAAAGAAAAGTACAAAAGTTGGATATTTTAAAGCATCAATTTACTTGGTTAGGCACTTCGTCGATTTATTCAGCACAGGAACTTCGAATTTTTCCTGACTCATTGTTGCTCAAAAAATATCTACGAATATTAGAGATGATGAATATCCGCTAGCTTTGTTACCGAGTGTTGTTTACAGGTATTTCATTTCGCTGATTTGAATCACTTAATATTTCGAGACTTCAAACGTTCAATATGAATAAATATTTAAAACCACGACTAAGATCTGAAGTGCTGAAATTTAAATTTCAAATTTTATGCAGTGGTTTGGACTTGGGTCGATACTATTTAAATTTCAATATGCAAAGCAAGGTTGACGAATACTTTCAAAAAATAAGCAAAACTGAAAAGTATGATCCCTGCAACAAACAATCATCAGTCTGAGGTGATTTTTATGGACAGGGAAGGAATCTGAATTCAGTAAACTACAGAAGAGAAGTTTTCACTCTTTAGAATTCATAAATTTTTCGAAACTGATGACCCGATTTAACCAATAGACGAAAACTTCCGAAATCGAAAAATATACCTACCATTTCTTACAACATGCATGATAAAGATTACATTATTAGTTACTCCGATAGTATTCGGATATTTGTTCTTAACTTACAGTTTGTGAACCACTGGTGATCCTCAGGGACCTGTCGAGTGGTCTGTGGCAATATTCCCAAAAACTATTTGAACTTCAGATATAAGGAATTAGCGAAGAAAATCCTATTCGAATTGAAATTCTTCCCCAACCGCTTTTTGTCAAATCGAATTAATTTTATCAGAGTTTGAATGAGTCTTAACGTAGTATTAATGAATCAAAAAAGTTTTCGTAATTCTTAAGAATCTCAATACATTCTGAGAGAGACTAATGTGTGGCTGAGAGAGTCTAAAGAGACTCAAAGTGGTCTGAGTGAGAAGTCATACAAGTCTTGACACTGCCTGAGTGAGACTGATATGAAAAGTGGGTCCAGTTTTTATTCGAAGGGAAGGCCAGTGGCAAATGTAGCCAGTTTATAGGTCCCAGGGCAAAAACAGGGCACTATTAAAAAAACACTGCAAGGGGAACACCTCGCATTTTAATTCCGACCCTGTTTTGGCAGGAGGGGAAGGGTTATAATCAGAGCCCGGATTCCTCGGCATTTGCCGAATCATTTCAGTGCGTCCGGGAAGCATGAAAATGATATAGAAGTAGCTACGTTTTGGGGGTAGTAGAGGCTGGGGAAAAAATTTATTTTGCCGAAAATTGCCGAAAATTAGTTCATTGCCGAAAATGGGTAGAAAGCCGAATTACTGCCGAAACAGCATATTTTTACCAATTTTCTAGAGATGAACCATAAAATATGAAATAAATCCGCTCGGAACTTACGCGTCACCAATTCATTTGTACAAAGAAAACCGAGGCTACATGACGTTACGCCAACTCAACCGAAAATATTTTTATGCTTTCCGTAAAATTTTCGACACCTTTTTTTATATTATTTCTTTTCTTGTCCAAATCCTTCTTTGAAAAAGTCTGCAATTTTTATCGGTAAGCCATAATTGAGCAATCGTAACTAAAACACAGAGCATTTTTGCTAAGAATAAAAGCTGATTTTTATTCTACGTACCGATCTTACTATCCACATACATTAACGAAATTGTGAATTTCCGAATTTTAAGCGGGATGCTCCTCAATATTTTTTTAATCATATAAAATTGTATCGTCACCCAATTTTCATTATTTTTAAATTTTAATTTTACCAACCCCTAGCCCATGGGCCTAGGTGTTTAACGGATAATTTACAAAAAGGATTTTCCCGGAAACACTTCGTCAACCTAGAACGACTTTGCGCTAGGAAATAAGAAGATTTCAATAAACATTTCGTAAATGTAGATGAAATTCTGAAAACTTGAAAAATAAAGTCTTTTTCCTATGTTGAATACTAAATTTTTGGTGAATTATTTGAGTTGGGGGTATTAAAAAACTCAATTTCGAAAATAATTCTACACTGAAATAAAGACAAATCAACTTTCTTAGACTAATTTTTCACGCTGATTCCAAATTGGACTTTGGAATTTCAATATCAACTTTCTTTCGGAATACAAACAAAAGGCCGCTGGAAGGCCAAAGCATCGATACTATAGGACTTCAAAAACCTAAATATAAAATATCTATTTATTGACCAGTGGTGTACGTTGAATCCAAATCAGTTCTTAAAATTTTTATTCGAGCCTTATAACACCACACAACAGCATAGAAACCCGTGGGATGAGATTATATGATTTTAGCTATATTTTGAATTCTGAATACGATGTTTTAACCATTTTCCTCAAGAACCTCTCGTTTTCCATATTCAAAATTAAAATGTTATCAACTTTTTCTTGTTTTATGCTTTTTTGTTGTCCACAAATAGCTACACTGATACTGATAACAATACCGAACGCGCATAGTTGTTTGATCAGTGGTATCATCTTGATGATATAAAATTCGCATTTAAGATAGGAGACGGGAGAGGGGGAATGAACTGTAATCCAAAAATTAACATCGGTATTAAATTCCTCGTTGAAAATGCTTATAGAATCATATGTTCTCATGCCATTGTTTTGTACAAAAATCTTAAATTGTTGCAATGTGTAATTGAAAACTTGAAGGAATGCCCTATCCAAAATTTGACAATTTTCAAAATAAGGAACACCCTCTAATGTACATCAGTTATCAATCTAAGTAAATTTCTGCCTTTTTACACCACGGCCCGGGTACACAAATTTCGAGTACATGAGAATTTATTTGGTCAGGCTTCAAGCAAATGACCATAGTTGTAAGTGTTGCCAGCTGTCGATTAATCACGACGGGGCCGTAGCCGCGGGCCGGCTGAGTCCGGCAAATCCAGCCCTGGCCGTTTGTTGATTTACTTTATTATCATAGGATAAACTTCGCGGCGACCAACAAAATAAACCAATAAAGACAAAAAATTGTCCAACTGTTCGTTAGAAAAACCGAAAACAGTTTTTTACCGTATTTTCGATTCGAGGAGCTGATTTTTCCTCGAACCCTACAATTTCCTACTGTTCGTTGAAATATTTGCCGAACATCGCTTCACATATGTGTAACTAAGACGGGACATTATAAGCGCAAATAAATGGAACTTGCGAGGCTTAGCCCTCTTAAATACACTAAAGCCCTCCCCATAACAAACTGAAAATCATACAAGCGAAAAAATGTTTACAGGAGGCCCCACTCCTGGTTGGCTATAGTGTTCGCGAAAATGTTGAGTTCACTTGTGGATGCAGCTTCAGGAGTCTATAAGAGGCCGAATGAGTTTCAAAACGAAGTTCTGATGATACTCAAAAGTCTGGAGGAGTTCTAATGGCAATAGGCTGAACTGACAACATATCCTGCGATTCATGTATTTCGCTCCTTTTTGCCCCACATGGACAAAACACATTTACAAATCACCGACCGTGATCGAGTCGATGTTGTTCATCGGAGAAGAAACTCAATTCTGTTTCAAAATTTACATACATAGAATGCAATTACTGAATTCATCTTGTTTCCTTATTTTTTTGTTCATCAGAACATGTAGTACCTACATAGTAATTTTCACGAGCTTATATTTTCTTACAAGTTCTAGTCGAGGCTTACATTGTATTCGGCAACAGTAAATACCATTTTCGGTAATTTATTACGACCCACAGTCCCCCTCCCCAGAGAAAGTAGGTTCGTTTTTCTTCAATGATGGCGATGATATTTACTATGTATGGGGATAATAAGTTTCGAAGATGATCGTCTTGTTACACGTACAGCGCCTCGTCTCGAGTTCGGGGCCCATAAATTTAATTCATCATTCTTGTCGGGACGCTGATAACGCCGTCAAACTCAATTAATTTATCCAAGACCGACTATACATAAAATGGTGTAATGACGTTGTTCCTGTATTAAATGCGGATTAAGTTATTCCAATAAAAGGTATTCCGTGTTTATGATAATTTTCATTGCCTTTTCAGCCCCTATGGATACGGTCCGCGTATGTATCTGGCTACACTTTTAATTTCGACGCTTATAAAATTCGATCGAGATTAGTTAACTCGATAATTAGTTCGAAAAATATATACTTTTTTTCAATTAAAATTTCCCTAACTATGCGGCGTACATAATGTAAATTACGTTCGAGGGATGATGCTAACAGCCCATTAAAATTTAATAATTAGTTCGAAGACAATTGCGGCCGCAATCGTATATTCAATTTTATAACACCTGATTGTTTTTTTTCTTCTCGTAAATCAATGATTTCTCTGCTGATAAATGTACGTGAATGGGAGAAGGTGGGGCAAAACTGATGTTACAAAATTAATTAATACTCGTTCACGGGTGGAACCTTTTTGTTATATGGCGCGCCAGAGGGAAAAGGCTTTGAATTTAAAAATGCAAATAAGTTTCTTCTTTTTCTTTCATTTTTTGTATGTATAGTGTATAACTACATGTATAATATGTAAAGTATAACGTGCTGAGTACAAAATGTAACACGAAGTGTCACATGATGAGTAGGTATTCCGTACTAGTTATAGTTGGTGTATTCTTCGCCGACTACATGCGCCGCTCGATTCTCGAGCATCGTGACCCTCATGAACAACAATTCAGTTCGTGTGTCAGGAATCTTGTATCCGGAAAGGTCGATTTCCCTCATCTGCCCGGCCTCATGAAGTCATCTCGACAATTCCGGCGGAAATAGTCTATATCAACAACTTACGGAGGATGTTGACATGGAAAGCGCACGAACTTCTCAGGGGGGGGGGGGTACTGAAGCAATAAGGAATTTTAAAGTTAACTAGAAAAAAGGCAAAGGGGAAAAACGAGAACTTGTACTTATTAGTTTAATCCAGAGTTGGGTATCACTCAATCGAAAAAATAATCGAGTAATAGTCATGAGTAAAAAATTAATCGTTTATCGTCCTTCATCACTTGTAGACCTTTATATGTAGCAGTTTCTATAAAAAGGGGTAACTTTGTCGATCGACAGAAGTCTCAGAAAACGCGAAAAAATAAAAACAAAATCTTTTGGTCGAAACAATCAGTTTTGAGATTTTGGTTGATTTCTATAGAAAAAGCATCGCAATAACGATATGACAAAATTTACGCGCGTGAGAGAGAAGAGGGAGAGAGAGAAAGAAAATTATGAAAGAGAATGAAAAAGAACGCGAATGTCTGCGTTCGCTTATTCGCGATTTTTCGGAGCTCACGAATAAATCCGATGTTCTGAATTGTTGCCACGTAGAAGAGCGAAAAATTACTTTTCCAATAAACCCTCGTCGAGGCTGGTAACGTGATTCCACGGCGAGTTACGGCCGCTTGAAGGAGTGGGAGAAAAAGGTGTGTCTAACTTTAGACGCGTTTTTCTCAAAACGTGTTTCGCGCATTCTCCTTACACTCATCTTTGACCCCTTGGATCTCCACAACAAAAAACGCTACAGATCTCGCCGATAGCTCGTTGGAACGGGCATTCATTCTTCTATTACCAACTATCTGTAACTAAAAAAAATTTGAGCTTATATCTAGTAATCTAATAATTATTATTTGGGAAATAATTAATATTATATTGTGAAGTTGGAAGTCCCACTATACAATTGTAAAGTATGAAGAGCTGAGGTCAAATGTAGGCGGAGATATGGATTGAGAAGTGTGACGGAAAGTTAGGCCCTCTTTCCTTGGATTACTTTTTTTACTTCTTTGTCAATAGAAAACGAACACTGAAAAAGAATAAATACACCTACATACTCTTAAGTCAATCTATTATTAATGAAAAATGAATAATAATTATTGGAAAGAATATAAAAAATGGTTTTGTAGTTATTTAAGAACTTTCCTAAACCATTTTTTGTCTTCGTTTGGCACGTATTGTAGTAGGGAAAGCACGTCCTTTTCTTCTTCGCGTTCTTTAGTTGTCCAGGGTCCCAGGGATTACAGGCACCGTTATCACATGTACTAACAGGTATCGAAACATTTTCCAATGTTCGCATGTGTAATCAGCGGTGGCAGCCTTTGTATAGCGTGTGTAGCTAGTTGCTACACCTCAAAACAGCTTGCTCCACCTTGGAAAAACGTTTGCTACACCTCAAAAATGTTTGCTACACCCCGAAGAATCTCCCTTTCTTCAGAACTTTTTAATCCAAAATCATCTTCATCTAAGAGGACAGAGTACAGACAGGTTGCGCAGTTGTAGTAAAATAAGTAGAGAATTTTTGCATTGAAGGACAACTTTTCTTCCTTTTTTTGGGAGGGGGGAGTGATTTTGGTGATAGGAGCCCCTGAAATTAATCTTGAAAATTTTTGCTACACCCCGAAAAATCATCAATTTTTTACTCTTGTCAATATGGGGTTTCGCTACACCTCAAAAAAATCTAGGCTGCCACCGCTGTGTGTAATTGTTCATATTTACGTGTTACGACGTGACTGAACTTATAATCAGCGATATCACGGAGCTCACTCTATTATTTTTCAGAGCAGCTATGAATGTTTGATCCCCTGTTGTGCGGCTGTTTGGCGCTAGATAGCGCTGAAATGTGAGGTGTCTGTAGTGTTCTTGACCTGCTGAATCGAACTACATCATTTATTGCAATAGGGCACTTAGGCCCTTTTTCTATAGATGCATTCAATTTTTGACCAATAAAAATGTTCAACCAGTAATATTGTTCGACCAATAAAATTGTTCCAATACGCAAAAATTTTAATTGCGTATTGGAGCAAATATTAAGGGAATTAGAATGGGAAAGCAAAGGTATAAAAATTATGGGCAAAAATTTAAACAGCCTTAGGTTTGTATATTACATTGCACTGATAGCAAAAAAGTTCAACGAAACGGTGGAAATAGTAGGGGAAGTAAAAAGAGTAAGCGAGGGACACGGCCTAGTCATGAATTTATCGAAATCTAAATTTGTGTCTTACAGGGAGGGACCCAATGAAATTTAGCTAGAGGGGGCAAAAATATCTCGGGTACAAGAGTAAAAATACCTGGGTCAAACAACGAAATTCAATAACAATATGTGGAAGTTTCTATAAAAAGGGGTAACTTTGTCAATTGATCAAAGTCTCAGAAAACGCGCAAAAAGAAAAACAAAATTTTTGGTCAAAACAATCAATTTTGAGATTTTGGTTGATTTCTATAGAAAAAACATCGCAGTAACAGAGAGACAAAATTTACGCGCATGAGAGAGAAGAGGGAGAGAGAGAAAGAGAATTATGAAAGAGAATGAGAAAAGAATGCGAATGTCTGCGTTTGCTTCTTTGTGGTTTTTCGGAGTTCACGAATAAATCCGATGTTCTGAATTGTTACCACACAGAAGAGCGAAAAATTACCATTCCAATAAGCCCTCGTCGAGGCTGGTGACGTGATTCCGCGGCGAGTTAGGACTGCTTGACGGAGTGGGAGAAAAAAGTGTGTCTAACTTTAGATGCGTTTTTTCCCAAAAACGTGTTTTTGCGCGTTTTCGTTACACTCATCTTTGACCCCTTGTATCTCCGGAACAAAAAATGTCGCCAACAGCTCGTTGGAATGGACGATGTCCGTAACTCAAAATAAGTCACATCGACAAAGTTACCCCTTTTTATAGAAACTGCCACATTATAGAAGGAGTTATTAGAATAGGATTGTTAATGCATGGAAGGCTTTTCAGGCGCACAAATTTATCTTTAAAAATGAAATAAAACCGAGTCTAAAAATGAAAGTACTCGAGAGCTGTATGGTCCCAGCTCTCACCTATGGGTCTCGAACATGGGCACTAACCCAGAGGCAAATTTAGCGTCTGAAAAACACATGCAATTCAATGCTGAGGAAAATTTTGGGCATTTGTTTAAAAGATAAGATTGATATAAAAACTATAGCATTGGAACCATAAAAGGAACATGGACTTCAGGAGTGAATAGGGTACTTTATATCAGACGCAACTTTGCAGTCATTTGAAACTTGATTTTGGTTTTCTCAACCTTCGAAATACACCAAAATGAAACAAACAACATTGCAATCAGTGTTACCAGGTATCACAACTTTATATTCAAAAATCTTCCGGAGCAACTTGAGTCCAAAAAATTGAAATTCGCAATTGTACCACTAAAAGTAAAGTGTACCACATGTGGTACATTTGTACCACATCTAAGAACACTGCCAATACTACGCTGGAGGGACGATTTCAAGGCTTTGAAAGGAAGATGGGTGCAATTAGCAAGACACCGCGACGTATGGAAAGAGACAACGGAAACTTATGCCCTAAAATGGGCGGGGTAGCTGGCGGCGGCTCACTTACCCAAAGTTGTATAATTTTACTTATTTTTTATTTATTTAATTATCGACTATGTACATAAATACAAAAACTAATGTGTGCTTAAGGGGGGGGGGGATAAATAAAAACGGAATGTGTTATTTTTATCGGTTTGTTTCACGTAGCTTTCATTTCACGTGTTTTGAAATAATTCAAAAGGGGTGCTGCGACCACCGCACTGATTCGAAAAATGTTGAGCGCCTGAACTCTCATATTCCATTTTGCACTAGGAGTCAGAGATGTAGTCAGCCTGTGGTCTTGACCAATAATTCAGGGGATGGGAAGGGGTTAGAGGGAGTGCTAAAATGAGAAAACGTCACTATTTGACGAAACCGATAATGAGGGGCCAGGCCCCCTTGACTTCTCTGGCTACTCCACTTCTAAGAGTAGCAATGAAAACGGGTATGTGGTGAGTTTTTAGCTCGAGCAATCCTCGCTGGACCTCACGCTCTTACATAGGCGGCCACTTCAGCGGTGCTCATATGCTCTAGCATCTGATGCGAGTTTTCAAGCACCACATGGGAAAATTAAAGGTAGACGCGGAGGGTGAGGTATCTCAGAAGACTCTGAGTGAAGAGAAGAGAGTCGAACCAGGCCGAGCACCACATGAGAAAAATAAAAGTTGCCGCCCATATGCTCTTATATGGATATAAAGATATTTATAGAATTTGTTCCCCAACAAACACCTTAAACTTTTATGGAAGAAGGGTTCATCCGAATTCCGACTTGAAATTACTCATGTGTGAGTTATGTTCCGTTGTGCGTTACTTCGGTTATACTTAACAGAATTTTCTTTTCGTTCTTTGCAGGACAATTTCGAACTCCTCGAATCATCGAGCACCCGAACGATATGCTGGTGCCGAGAAAGGAACCGGTGACGTTGAACTGCAAAGCGGAAGGTAAACCCGAGCCAAGTATCCAATGGTTCAAAGACGGAGAGCCGGTGATCACATCTGCGGCCGATCCGAAATCGAAAAGAGTTCTGCTGCCAACCGGTTCGCTGTTTTTTCTCGAAGTGGTGCACAACAAAAAGGAACAAGACGATGGGGTGTACTGGTGCGTGGCGAAAAATCAAGTGGGCACTGCGTCGAGCAGAAATGCGACATTGCAGGTGGCTAGTAAGTACAACCGTTTGACTTTTTTTTTCTTTTTTTTTTTTTTTACTTCAATGTGTGTTACCGAGAAACCGTTTATAACATTTTAGCAGCGGCCAATAAACCACATGGCGAAAGGGTTAACGAGCCGAGCAGCCGAGCTGCATACTTACGGTTGGCTCGCGGTAATCGTTTGCCAGCAGCTTTCTCATAAATGTTCCAGAATAGACCGAGAGTATAAATTTCGAGCCTCATAATAATTATTATCAACTGTTGTAATGTTTTGTTTGGTCGTTTATGATGGGATAGTTTGACATAATATTCGTTTCTACGTCGGCGTTCAGAAATATTTACTCGCTCTCATCCGGCGGGTAGAATAATTGTTGTTTACTTTACGTTGATCCGACGACAGCGTTTTCCTCTCGGCGAATCGCACAGCCTCTCTCTGCGGTCGGTTGGCTGGAAGCTCGATGCTCGAGAATGCATTTACAAGCGTGGAAATTGATCGAGATCGCAGCCGGTAGTTGTACGTATAAATTACATCTCGGTACACGGTAATTCATAACGGCGGCCATTAGCAAAAGCTAGTATATAGTATAATTTCGGGTGTCCCAATTCATTTTTCTCGGCGACCATCGGTTACCGGGAGCGCCTCAGGTACTCGCTCTCGCGGTGTCGCCGAACGCGTTAATTCGCGGAATCGGCCAGAAAGAGAATTATTGTCGCGTCTGCGAAAAACGTAGCGGGTAATTTACATGCGTCCGAGATCATTTGCATTCTTGTCGCACACAATTGAAAAATCTCGTGTTAAACGTATCTACGAATGTTAATAAAATCATTTAACACAGTTATTATTGAGCCACGGCGAACCATATGGCTCCGATGATTTATGATCTGTAACTATGCAGACGTTACATGTTCAGGAGCCCGTGCAGATTGTGCAAATTTCTTTTTCCGTACTGTATAATTGGTTATACGTGTAATTGGCCTACGCAGGGTAAGTCGCAGAGAGCCTTTTTAAACGCTGATTTCATTTCTGCGTATTAAATCATTTTCTCGTTTCGGAAAGTAATTTTTTACGTATAACCGGACTGGGACTGTCGGTTATCTTTATGCGACTTTTTGTGAAAAGCGATTGATTTACTAGACGGTTTTGTGGCTTTGTATATTATGGAGTATTCGCAGCTTAGGCGGGGTAAAAAGGAAACTGGTTGTAACGCTCGAGAGGAACGAAAAACGTATACGTATGGGCCGTGACGTGTCAGTTCGACTATAGTCGCGACCCTTGACAGCTTTTCGGAACTGGCATGGGTGGCCTCCGAGCATCCCAGAAATACATTTGAAATCGACTGGCTAAATATGCATTCGTTTTTGAGTCTTTGATGCTCTTCAAATATAGCTACTTTCAAAATACAGGAATAATGTTTCTTCATTTCGTATGAGACATTCTCTATTCTTACCAACGCTTTCGTTTGTATGTTTGTTTGTTCGAAGTTGGTGGTTGAACCATAAGGGCTTCGAAGAAGTGAAACTGGCTATCAGCCCTGTAGAGCGAAAAAGAAGGCTCGGGGGAATTTCCACGAGCCTCCCTCTTCTTCCAGTTCATTCTGTTCTTTTGTCAGATGAGAAAAAATTATAAGCTAGAGGATAAACGTTTTTTTTTTTTCATAGTGTAAGGACCAGAGAGTGATTGCTGATTTGATGTTCAGTATGATGTAGCCGTAAGCGTTGAAATTCAGGTCTTTTAAAAATATCAGGCTGCCCTGAAAATCCAAGCCCGGGGTATTTCCCCCTTTTCTCCCTCCCCTCTGGTCAGGATTGCTGGCTATAGCCCGGTATGGCACGTGAATCGGCCTAAGTTAATTTTTTCAAATTTTTCTTCAGTTCTCTATTTACTGCGATAAAAGAAAATATTCTACCCTCTCTAGAAGGGTGTAACCTCGAAATACTTGATTTTCCTACTTTCAGCTCAATCTTCGGCATTTTTTGGTTTAATAGTACGAAATTTGATTTGTAAATTAAGGCTCCCAGCATAAATACAACCCAGTTTTTCGAAATTGTTTTCTACCGTTTTTGACCTTCAGGATCTCAATTTGGAAATTGTAAAAATGGCACCCACGCCGCCATTTTTGAACTGACAAGAAAAATGTTGATTTTCAAATATTTCTTATTGTATTTCCCAAATTCATCCCCACATTCATGCCAATTTCCAGCATTTTTAGAGTGGTTGCATATATCTAAACGCTTGAAAAACTATTTTGTTCGTTTTTTTCTTATCATATATTTCGAAGTCACATCTCTCTGGAGGGGGCTAGGATTGTAACAATGGGCTCTGAAGTTTTCTTTTACCACTGCATATACAAGACTGAAGGAAAATCTGAAAAACGACTTAGGCCGATTCTCCTACTATCATATCGGGCTATAGCTCTCACATGGGACCACTATCGTAAGAAGATTCTCAGTCTTGGGGGGGGGGGGGTAGGTTGCGGTCGCTACAGCGCATATCACGTCCCGCTAAAATACATTCTGAAATGCTCTTTTTGACAGCGTTGGATGGGGCTAAACCACCTTCCCGTCTTTACACTAGTGTACAGGACCAAAATAGGTTTTATTCCAAAAATTATATCCGTATCCAAATTAAGAAAAGGACTACAACATTTGGTCCCCGTCAGGTATTTGTAAATTGTATTTAGACACTTTTGAAATGTATCCGGACTATTATACAGGCTGCGCGAGCGGGGTTGTTTCACCTTCTGGAAACTTCTTAGTTGAGAAACAGGTACAGGCTGGAATTGGAAATCTTACAAAATTTATAATAAATGGTCTTCTGAGTCAATTTTCCCCTTTTCAACTTTTTAATCCCACTCCTATAAGGTAGTGATGCAAGATATTGAGAAAATCAATATCGATACGATAATATTGTTATTATCACGATAATTAAAAATATCGATATTGTACTTTATAAATATCGGTAGATATTATTGATATTTCTGATATTTTGATCGGAAATGTTTAGACCAAGTTAACCTGCCTTATTTCATCATTTTTTCGAACAGTGTTTTCTATAATACTTGTCCACTACATTTTACCAACGGAATCCAGTACAGTTGCCGGAGTTGGCCTCGGCCTCTCTCTTTTCAAGTAATTGTCCATTTAATATTCCAAAATCCAACTTACAATCTTACAATTTACAAAACAAACACATTCACATTGAAGCGCTTTTAAGCAAATTTAGTCATCAAAGTCAAAATCACTATCAGCAGTTTTCTGGCGAATCAAGTTAAAACTGTTATCACATTTTTGGCTCAATAATAGGAAAAAACAATGAAAAACTGAAATTTGATTAAAGGAGCCTTTATAACAATGGAACTTACAGGCCTTTTTAGTACGTACGTATTCATATCATTATCAGTGAATCGTCCCAGGAAAAGGACCTAAAAATCTGTTACTTGAAGGCTTTTCTCTTAAATAAGGTACTAGGGAACTTGAAAAGAGAAAAAATGTATTATTAGGAAAATTTTGCACCAACACTGTCTGGCGAAAGGGCGAAACTGCAGAATTTTGAGGAATTTAGGCGTTTCCAGACAGCCGATCTGGCGACAAGGAAAAAGTAAAGTAACTTAATCGGTCACACTGTATTGGAGGTTTTCATAATGTTGAAATATCGCTCTTCCTATAAGAATATCGATAGATGTCGAACATTATCCGATAATCGGAAAAACTCTATTATTCGATATTCAGCGGAAAAATTATCGATAGATAACGATATTTTTGATACCATATTCACATCACTACTATATGGCATCGGGAAATCAGTTGTATTATATAATATGTTACATGGGAAAGAGCTCTGCAGGATACAAGTTTTAAAAATTTTCATTACAAGTTTTTTGATCGTATTGATATAGTCAGCTCAATATTCTCAGTATCAGATTGGAGATGGACATCACCGAGAGGAGGCAAACCAGGCATTTGCCCCTTGAATTTATAGAATATGCCTTCATTATTCATAAAAACCATGCTTTCTTTCTTGGAAAAAGTGTTTGATATCGTGTAGTACCGCCGACTTGTTTTTATGGAAGTGACATCTCCCTTTGTTACTCTTGTGAAAGTACTCCCCCCTCCCAAGGTAATGGTGCCTACATGAACATTGAGCTCGACTTCCGGCTCCATATTCTGCAACAATACAGACTCCTTATCTGCAGGAAAAGAATCGAAATTTTCATCCCAAATCAGACCTTTTACCTATACTTGGTCAAAAATATAAAATTTTGATGGTTCCGGTGATGGTACTGATCTGCTACTTCAAATAAAAACTGCTTCTTCATTCAAGAAATCACTGGATTCTTCCCCAAAATCATCAGGCTGGGGAATTATAGGATTGCATAAATAGATAATTCTGAGGCCCTTCGATGGATATAGTTTTAGAATTTCAGGTAAAGAAATTTAGAAATGCTGAGTACTTTGAAGAGCCTAAATTCTGATCACGGGTATAATTAGCGAGGAGGGCGCTCATCTACAGGGTGTCTACTGGGCATATAAGTCATAAAAATCGTACTCGAGTCCTAAAATTGAGGCAGTGGTCATACAAGTCATACGAATCATACTGTCTCTAATTGCTTACAAATTTGATAGTTCTTCCTGAACTATCACAGTATTTCTTATTAAAGTATGGCCGAAGTGAAATTTAATTGAAAAATTGTGTTTTTTGCAACATTCTTTGCAATAATTCGTTCGTTATTATTAAAGTTTCTTTAAAGTTTTTATTTGCAATTAGCATGTTTTAATTTTTTTTTCCCTTATGAAAATTCTGTTCAGGTGTGAAAATGTTCCGAAAAAAGATCTTAAAAGAGTCGCATAAAAATCACACAAAACTCATACAAAAGTCATACAAAGATCGTACTTTTGAAAAACTCGTATTTGGTAGACACCCTCTTCCAGATAACTGGCACATAGTTATAGAGGAGGCAGAGCTCAATAGTCCCAAAATCCTCGAAAAGAATAAATAGAATAAATACGAGTTCTCGAAAATTACCAAACTGGAAATGAATCAAATCGAGACAATCCTCTTCATGTAACCAATACAATACAATCACATTTTGCGAGAAGCATCCTCGTATGCATGGTTTTTCAAAACGCCATAAATTGCTTCAGTATAAATGTGTAAATGAATGAAATTTAGGTATGTAAAAATACTTTTAATGTTTGAAACATGTTTTGGCGGGAAAAATAAACAAGGCGAACCAAAAACACTTTAAAATCATGAATTGAACTTTCCATCTTCTTCCATATCTTTTGCAGATACATACTTTTTCAAACTGCCATAAAATGGTGCAATATAAATAAATGGGTAAAATTCAAGTGTACACATCTTGAATGCCCGAAACACTTTTTGGCATGAAGGATGAACAAGGTGAACCTAATACACTTCAAAATCGTGAATTGAAATTTCCACATTTCTCCTTATTTTTTGCACGGTGAAAGGACTGATAGCTACTTCGTACAAACTTCAATATTTAGTAATTGGCAGGGCTGTACCGACGGGGGGTGGTGTCAAACCCCTCCTGCTGGTCAAAAAAAAACACGAAAAAACAATGAGTTTAGACGGAGAGGAGAGCGGATCTGTGACTGACACCCTCCTCCCAGTTACTTAAATCGTACGGTCCTAGCTAGTTGAGGAATCAGTGTAAACATGATTCCAGGATAGCTCTGCAAAACTGCATAATCTAAGTATTTCAAAAATCACTGTTCGCTGAAGGGTTAAGGATGAAATCATAATGTCAGGGCACACATCGGTGTCAGACAAATAATCTAATACAATACTTGTAATTGGCAATCCAGGAAGCTTCTATTTGAACAGTTTATTCGATTTTATGATTTGAGTTTTAATTTTATTCTTTGTAGTTTGAAATTTGGATTTTCGGGCTCAAATCGAAATCGGAGGAACAATCTGATGTCATATTTTGACTCGGCGACCCAAAATATTCTTTAAATTTTACAATTCGTTAGATTTTCTAAATTCACGTCAATTTTGTCCGTCTCGAGTTTGAAATTTGGATTTTGGGACTCGAGTCAAAGTGAAAACTGTTGAGTATATTTGATATCAGCGATCCTAAAAAAGACATTCTATATATTCTCCGAATTTCTAATTCGAGTCAGTTTTGCCCCCTTCAAGAGTGAAATTTGAATCTTTAGCCCAACGCTGGAATGATGGGATGAAAGATCGGAAGCGATATTTGAAATCAGCAACGCCGAAAATTCCTATTTCGATAGTTTTTCGACGCCTTTTCATTTAAAACCCGTATTCTATTATAAAGAAAAAAAAAACTAAAAATGAATACAAAACAGAAAAGAATACCCCGTACAGAGTGTCTCCGGTTCGACGGGGGATATTTTGCCAGAAAATAAGGGAAACCATGTGAATCAAAAAATGTTATGTGGCCACAGGCCCGGTTACATTTTAGAAATTGAGCTGAAGGTTGTTAAAATGCTAGTGTTGAAATTTTCTAGAGAAGTTCGAGCTTCTGGATTTTATGCGATCGTACTCGGAGATTACCACAAATTTCTTCATGTTACTCGTAGGTTTGGCCTAACTAACGCCCTCTTACGCAGCTCCAGGTTCTCCAATGTCGGATACTTTTTTTTCGTAGTTGATGGTCAAATTGACTTAAAAACTCATCAGGCTACAAGGTCAGGTGAAGGCCATCATAACATATACCATTCCCGCCCCCACCTGACACACAATTTTTTTTACAAGGATTCTAACCAAGCTGGGACACCCTGTATGTGGCGCGTTTAAAATCACAGCGGCAACGTGCGAGCTGCCGTTTTCTCTGGTGCATCGCTAAGGGCGCGATTTTTCGATTTTCTTCGGCCGTGTGCAAAAATTAAATTCGAATACGCTTCACGGAATCCATTCGAAGCGTGTTGCCGATGCACAGAATATCAAAACGCACCGTTAGATTATCCCTACAGAAGATACGTTACCTTGGTAACAAAGCTGGAAATTCCTTTGGTCTTTGATCTTAAGGGGGTTTAAAAGTTCTTATTTCCGCGTGTGTTTTTAGTTTTCGGGCTTTTCGTCGGTTTGATATGTGCGAAGTTAATTATCGCGTGTCAAAAGGACTTTTCAACCGGATTAAGCTGTCGCAAAGTGATTTCAAAACTACCCTTAATTATTTAAGAGATCCGATGCGATGCGATTTTTTCCGAGTCGAGAGCCTCTCGCGTGTATGATGCGGTGACTGCGACGACTTTACAGAGGGCGTTATTTATCGAATTAGGGAATAATATGCGACAGGGTGAATAGGGAATGATATTTAGGCTGGTATGGTAATTTTTCTACCCGAAATGCGAGAAGAGATGCGGTAACGTGAAGTGACTTTTATGCGACGAAGGTAAGAGCTTTAGGACGTATCTGAAACATTTATTGCGGCTGCAGATTAATGGTTGGAAGTTTTTCCAAATTCTTATTTGCAGGAAAAAACGTTTCGAATGATTAGTTTGCCAAACGCAGTAAAGGGGCAGAAAAGTTTTCCGAAGTTCAGATTTCCTATTTCGTTAACCTACGCAACATAAGTTGGCATAATATGTTTTTTGACAAGATCTACATCCGAGTATATAGTTCCCATTGATATTTATCGTGAGGTGTTTCGTGTATTTTGATGGTTCTCCGGTGTCGTTGAGATGTGGACCAAGAGTTGGAGCTGTTGACTCTTGAGCGGAGACTGCGAGTCTGGAAGTTGAACCAAAGGCCTTCAGACCGTCGTTGTAAATTCGACAATTGCCTCTGCTATACCTCAATTGATGATTCAGCCTGTTAGGGTGTTCAAGGTGTACTATGGATAAATTAATCGAAGCGATATATAATAACGTATAAGCAGCAACACAGCCATTGCCTGCAGCACAAAATAAGAGGAACTGACAAGGGAAGTCGATATTTTTCCGATGACGTGAATGTTGGTGGACACTGTTTCCCCATTTAGCCCATTTTCCCGCTGAATGTTAGTGAACACTGTTTCCCCATTGCACGCGTCCAATTAGAAAGCCGTTCTCCCACTAAACCTCCTACTCGGTGGTGGGAGACCTCGGCTGTATAAGGCGTCGTATTACAGAAAGGACGGCATTTTATAACCAGAGATCCATGGAACTAACCTCTCTTCTTATCAAACGGCTGCATTAATTATGTTCTCATTAAATGTGTTATTAATAAAAGTGATATGCTTCTATTTAAGTCCTAGATTATTTAAGACACACACCATACATTTTAAGTACCTGTAAATAACTAATGACCAATAACTACAGTCTATAGGTCTACAGCGAAGTCACTATACTGTCATGAAGTGTGACATAAAGTGATTCATTATATTTTAGTAATAAATCCATTTTCCCTACTACATAACGATGACTACAAAGGTAAAATAGAAGGACTAAAATTTGT
This sequence comes from Acanthococcus lagerstroemiae, assembly GCA_031841125.1. Lineage (NCBI taxonomy): Eukaryota > Metazoa > Arthropoda > Insecta > Hemiptera > Eriococcidae > Acanthococcus > Acanthococcus lagerstroemiae. The sequence continues at coordinate 24,829,136 of CM063110.1, forward strand.
CAACATAACAAAATAAATTATCAGCCAGAAATGAAGGGCTACCGAATAAGTTGTACAGTCAGGGGCTGCACAAAAACACGGGGGAGTGTTAAATTTAACAGCCGAAGGCTCAAAATTTTACAGTTATACAATTTTTTAGGGCAAAGATGCAACTATGGTGTAGGAGAAAGGGGACTCAAAAACAGAAAGGAGTAACATATCCGCAGAGTGTATCTGTTTCCTTCTTTTTTTTTTCGAGCGGGATGATGGATTGTAATTGGCTACAAGCAATCGTTCAGTGGTCAGGTTTAATTTTTTTGGAGGGGAAAAATATTTCCTCCCCCTTAGTGGAGTTGTGACGTACTATATTTACTTTTGATTTTCAAATGAGAATGCACCGATCAGACCATTGAAATAGGCTTTTTTTGGTCGTCAATTTCGAATATCACTTCTTTTTGCATCAGCCCCGATTAGCGCTTCAAAATTGAAATTCTACCCTTAAATAGAAGAAAATCAACTTGTATTTATAAAATCGAATAGAGTATCGAAGTACGGTTTTTCTTGAATTCCTGATTTCGAATGTCGCATATTCCTGTTTGGACTTGGAGCTATACCCCAAACTCGACATTTCATTCTTGAAAAGAACAAAGCGAACTGGGATTAGAAAAATTGAACAAACTATCGGCATGGAGGTTCCCGAGGTCATTGCACGGGAATAACCTCATTCGAATTTCTGTCCAGTCCCAATTTTGAGTCCTAAACTCCAAATTCAACAAACACTGAAACAATTGATTTAACTGAAGAAAACTGAAACATCTGTCGAATTCGTGTTTTTTTGTTTTTTTTTTTGGTGTTTGAGCCAAAATATTTCAAATAGAATTTGCACGAGGTCTCAGGTTTGGTCCCAGTCAGAAATCCAAATTTCACGCTGAAAATAAACCAAATATAATAATTCATTATCAAAAATTTTTTTTAATAAAAAAAGTAAGGAGAAGTAGAAACTTTCCTTGAAAAAATACTCGTGCAAGAAAAATCGTTCCCTGCTCTTTTCGAAATAAGAACTTGATTTTTTTTTTTTTTTTTTTGAGGCGGGAAAAACAAATTGTGACATTCTGGGTTTCTTTCTTTGAAACAGAATGAAAAAATTGTGGCATTTTGGTGGAATGAGTATTGATTCTTTTCTTCAAGATAAGATAAAAAACAATTCACTTTTTTTTCCTGAGTTATAACAACTTCGTTCCATTTCTAGATGAGGAAAAACTCATTCCGCTACCTTAAAAAAGAATAAGAAAATAGTCCTGCTCTTTCCTGAATGGGAAGTTCATCATTCTCTTCCACGGAGAAATTAGTCCACTTCCTTTTTTTAAATGAAAAAAGCTTCGTTCTATTTCTGGATGAAGAAGAACTTGCTTCTTTTCAAATTAAAGGCGCCAGATTGAATATTTTAAATAGAGCTATTCGAGACTGAAGTGGGATCCAAAAGAAATTAGATAGGATTTGAAAGTAGGTGGGAAAAAATCTTATTTTGTAGTAGCCAGTGCGACTAGATACTAAAATTTACGCCAAGTGCCGACTTCTAAAATATAATTGAGGGGAAAGTTGCCTTCCATACCCCTGTAGACTTTGGTACTTGAGAGAGGGGATTAAAACAAATCGGCCTAGAAAATTCAATAAAGTACCACAATAGGTGGTTCGCTGATGTTGACCACCTTATTCGATTTTACATCCGGTCTCAAAATCCGAAGTTCATCATGGAATGAGAAATTTTTCTCTAAAATTTTGCACTTGTTCATATCCTTCAGAGTTGGTGTTTAGTGGAGTACAAATCTATTTTAATAAAATTGAATTCTCCTCCTCACTCCGCCACACAGTCAGAGTTCAAATTAGAAATTCTCATTTCTTAGTAACAGTTGAATTTTGAAGTCAGAAGAAGGACTGGATGTAAAATTCAATGAAATAATCATGATCAGCTACCTACCGTATACTGTTTGATATTGCTCCTCTTCTCAAGTGTAGAATTTCAATTTTGGGGGTGAAAATCGAAGTCAAACCAAAATCTAATGTAATTTTTGAAACAGACAACCAGGGAAATTCCGATATTTCGAGACATTGGTTGGTTATTTAAACAAAGTTAATTTTGTCTATCTTATTTCAAGGAAGAAAGTTGAATTTTGGAGCCAAAATTGAAATCGAACCCAGAATCAAATCACCTCCTCGAAATCAGTAAAAACGCCTCCCCATTAAATTCTTTCTAATTTTCTGAGTTCTGCGAAGTAAATTCTATATCTGTTGTGAAGATGATTTTGCAACCCCAATTTAGGCCAGGCCAAAAATGTTATGCGATATTCGAAATCAACGGCCCAAAAAATCTGAATACTTGCCATATATTTTAAGTTATGTCAATTTTGCGCAGTTCATGTAAGGAATTCGTATTCTTTGGAATTCAAGTCGATGATTTCTGAGACAAAACACACACACACACACACACACAGTATATAAGGTTGAAATTTTCTTTACGATCATTTTTGTTCGGAAAGGGGAAGAGATACTCCCACAATGTCTGTTGAAGGAGGTAACATTCCTGGAATCTGCTATAATTGCAATATTTGAATTATCGAGTACTCAGAATCAAATAATTTTTAATTTTAAAATTGAGACACCTTATGATGAGGCTGTGAAGAGGTTGACGAAAATTATACATAATATAGATTATAAATATCGTTTTAAGGTTTTGAAAGCCGCTGAGTTCTTTACTGATGGTAAATTGACCGCAATTGAAAAAATGTGGCACTTCTGTGGGAATAGGAGGTTGTCTCTTATTTTCATGGATTTTCAAACCCTTGTGGAAGTGCTCAAAGAATGTTCGAAATATGAAAAGAAACATGAAAATTCAACTAGTACTGTATGGTGATGATTTCCCAGGTTACATGTATGGCCTTACCCTTATGATGTACCTACATTTAGCCCGAGGTTCGAAATTCGAGCGCTATGAAGGACATAGACAAAAATTCAAGTCGGAAATTAGAATGCCAGTGAGGAGACAAAGACGACAAACAGCAATTTAGGAATTGAATGCGGTAACCTTGCGTTAACCTCTAAATTGCTGCTGCCTCAAAAAAGGATTCCAATGATAGTTTAACCACCCCTACTGGTACTTCGAGGAACAAACACCAAAAACTACCTCGAAAACTAATTCTGCAACAATGGAAACCTAAAAATTGACAGTTATCTCGAGGACATACCAAAATGGGGGTTTGGACTTCCCAAGTGGCATGAGAGTCAAAATAAAAAACTAAATGCGAAACCGGATTCGGTGACATTGGAAATTTGAAAATCGATTGGTATCTCACAAAAATAAGAGTCCAACCCCTTCAGTGACACCGTGAGGCATCTAAAATAAGAACTACCCCCAAAAACAGGAATCTGGCGGCTTCGGAAACTTGTAAATCAAATATCATACCAAAAAAAAAAAAGAGTTACGCATTTTTTAACTGTTCTTTTTAGCCTCGCTCCTTTCAGGAGCTGTCATCCCAGAGAGTTTCAAAAGAAAATTGTGAGCAAACCTCAGAAATGAGTTGAACGACTTTGAAAATCTACAGATCGAATATCATGTCGAAAAAATAAGAAGTAATTTTTGAACCACTCCCCTTTTTTCAGATGCTGTCAATCTAAAGCGCTTCGTGAAAATTGGTGGTCAAATTTCAGAAATGGATCCAGCAGGGTTGAAAACTTATAAATTGAATGTCATGTCGAAATAATGAATTATAAAATCTTAAATCCCTCTATTCAGCCTTTTTTCCAACCTAGAGCGATTAAAAAAAAAACAAAACATGGTTAAAGAATATGAAGATTTTATTTATTTAGTAATTTATTACAGCATGTTGTTGAGGTACGTATTGTCTACACGTTTTCCTAATACTGTGGCACTGCCCCCCCCCCAGTTAGCGAGCCGCCTCCATCATTCCCCAACGCTCATTTTTGGGCATATGCCTCTCCGTTTTCTGGCCAATCTCTTCAATTTGTGGCTATCGTTCTCCGATTGGTCCGCATTTCTTTCGTAAATTCCTCCCTCCACCTTGTTATAGGTCTGCCCATGTGTCATTTGTGGTGATAAGGCATCTATTTCTCCACTTTTTCCCATCTTTACCCTGTCTATGTAACCTGTATATTGCCATTTAAGTTTTTTTGTTTTTTTTCTGTACCCAATATCTTGTAATCGTTTCGTTTTCCCTATTACCATTTCTATAATTATTTTTTGTCACTTCTCTTGATCCCCAGTATACTACTCTCCCCTCTCCATTGCTTTTTGCGTCAGAAGCGCAAATGGAGCTCAGAACGGGGGGGAGGCTTAAGCCCCCTCATTATGAATCAACACCACCACCCCCGCACTATTTTTTGTTAATTTTTCGGTGTGGGGGGGGGGGGCTAAGCCCCTCAATCCCATTTGCACCTATGTTCTGCGTGGACCTCAGTCTCTCCATATTATTTTTTGTTAGAGCCCATGTCTGCGCTCCGTGTCTAAGGGTCGGTAGGGTCCATCTTTTCTATACTTTAACTTTAATTTGAATTGATATAGCTAATCCTTATGGATCCCTTTTATGCTCCATCTTCCAACCATTTTGAATCCTCCTAAATACTTCGTTGTTCCTTCTATTTCTAAATGATATTATTTACTCAAGGTATATCACTTCCGTAGTTCTCGCTGTTTGTTTCGCCATTGATCTCAATCAAGTGTGAGTTCGTTAAAAAGTTAGTTTTCGCCCCATTCATAATAATTTCTGTCCCTCAGTCTTAGCCCTAACTTCTTCTGTCATATTTCTGAGTTCCTTTATGTTATCTGTTGTAACGACCGCGTGTCTGTAAATCTGAGATTGTTCAGGTACGTCCCGTGAAATTTGATCCTTTTTTCTTCCAATTTAGACTACAAGAAATTTCTTGGAGTACGCTGTTAAACAAGTTGGGCGAGAATAGTTCCCCTGTCAGGCTTCTCTGTTAATCTGGAATTCGTTCCCAATTTTGTTCAGTTTTATGAATGCTATGTTATTGTTGTAAAGCTTTTTGCTATTTTCATGTCTTTACTTTGGCACACCAACCGGGAAAATGTTACTTTTACGCGTCACATTTGAGGAGGAATGAAATATTCATTTCCATGGAAATTATTTATTTTGACATTTTCTTGTCTTTACTTTGGCATACAACGGAAAAAAGCGTTACTTAGGAGCGTGACGAAAAGAGCGTTACTAATAATAATAATAAAAAAACTACTGACTGACTGCTGAACGATGAAATTCTCATATCGGCGCAGTCCGCGAAGCAGACATGAAAATGTTCTCCCGTGGTTGCAGACTCTGCAAGATGATGCACTAGCAGAGCGTAGTGCTCGCAGGCTGATACAAGGAGTGTGTGGTACTCGCAGGCGAATAAAGTGTTGAGTCAGTCAGTCGAGTCAGTCAGTCAGTCATTTATTATTCGAATTACTTTCTAATTTACCCCTTGCCTGTTCAGTACTAAAATACCAATCCAAAACTTGTGTCTATATTATGTTTTGCGTTATAACTGGCTGAGAAAAATGAAATTTCGAGAATAAAGTCAAAACTCTATTCATTTTTGCGTAAGAAAAGAAGTATTTGCGTCTTGTGTTCTTTTTATCAGATCAAGTCTAAACGGCCACTAAGAATTGTTTTCATGGACCTTTTTCAAATGGACTTCGTCCAATGAGTTACAGTAGGTACTCGGTTGTTGTTAGCAAAAATACCCATTGTTGCGCCAACGAACGTATTGACTCCCATAAGGAAACATCCGAAGCAAAAATTATTATGTTACTACCTGAGAATCACAAATAATTTGTTAGAAACTAAAAGTTTATTAGCAAACGCTAAGGACCTTCTGGATTAGAAATATATACCTTTAGTTTCTAAAAAATTTCTTATTTTCAGGTAGTAACATGATGATCTTTTCTCCGTATGTTTTCTCATGGGAGTCAATACGTTCGTTGGCGCAAAACGGGTATTTTTGCTAACAGTTTACTGATCGTGTGACGTCACCAGGAAAAGGTCTATTCTCTATTGGAATCAATCTGGGGGATGACGTTATGAAATTTCGAAAGAACATATTCCGCCAAAAGTAAATAAGAACTCTAGCTGAGAAAAATGAAATTAGTGAAGAAGGTCAAAACTCAATGTATTTTTCTATAAGAAGGGTAGGACTTGCAGTATGTGTTCCCTTTATCAGATCGAGTTAAAACTGCACCTGAGAATTTATTTGCTTTATTTTATTTGAATCAATCCCGGGGGTCACGTCACAAAATTTGGAAAAAACATTTCCCGAGACCACTCTACACTTGCATTTCTGCTACAGAATAACCTATATTCGTTGATAAGTACATAATTTAAGTTGGCGAGGAGGAACTTTCATAACCTATTTGCTCTTCCTCCAGCTGTACTGTTTCTGCGAACTTCGGAACTTTAGTATGAAAACAGTTTGCAATATTTCTTCTCGCTGTTCTTTCAACATATGCGTGTCAGCAAAAGTACCCGCAATGCTGAAACGAAAACTAGCAGAAAATTCCATATTGTTTCTAAACGATGAGTGATGTTGACAAATTTGGTCATAAGCAGTAAAATTAACGATGTAACTAGGAATTCTCGGAGGAAAGAGATTCGGCATTCGAATGTCGTACTTCGTTCTCCGAAACTTTTCAAATATCTCGTATAGGTGGGTAGGTACATCTAGTTAAACGGTTTTTTTAGCGCCTCTCTGCAGAAAACGTCAAGTTTTGACGCGTGTAAAAAATGTCTTCTACTCGCTCGTATCAGCTCGTCGTTACCGCGACTGTACTCGTACTCCTCGTAAAATTGCTAATAAAATTCGCCCCGCATATCCACCCCCGGTGTGTTCTATCGACCGTCCGGCACTCAATTCCACTCGACTCGACTTTTCGTGTTGTTTTCGTGTTCGGCGAAATTTAGCCTCCGCTTAACTTGCGAGCGTGGCTTTATTTTCTAGAGAGAGAGAGAGAAAGAGTGGGGGGGGGCAAAAGTCTGAGCATTTCTGCGCTCATGCACGAATGGTAAATTATTCGACTGGATACTGGGAGACAATTAATAACGGTTTCAAGACAGATAGTAATTGGTGAGGAAGTTCCAGCGCGCTTTTGAGAAAAAGGACATTTGGAACACGTGGCCGTGGCCGTGCGGCCGCTGCGAGACAAATTAAATCGACGAGATACAGCAGCCGTTGCTGGCAGCTCCGGTTTGTGTGTAAAAACATCGCGTCGTCGATTTTCAACGTAGATCGTATAATTTGCCGGCACTAAGTCGAGCTTCGGTTTCCTTTTTGCCTTTCAATTTTTTTTTTTAACTTCGGTCCGGCCCACTGCCCCGCCGCTATGTATAATCAAATGAATCCGTTGATTTCGGTTTGCAGAGCAGCCGATGTGAATATTTGATCGGGCGAAAAATGTCTATTATGCAGAAAGTTGCAGTTACTAATAAATTAAATATGTATTTACTTGTTTGCGAATAATTAACGAGGCCGACCGCAGTGTGTAAATACGAGGGCTGAGTTTCGGAACCCCTGTTGTAATATTCCCATGCGGAAGGTATAACAAGAGGGTTTTGCAACCCTTCACGGTAAGGAGATAAAGTCAAAAAAGAAAGTGAGAAACGCAGCAGAACTTCTCTGCGACGTTAAGCTACATTGCAATTTCTGAAAGTACTTTTCGCTGCCTCGGCATTAACCGTACACCGGCATCGGCACCGCCGCCGCGCCCGTGCAAATACGGTTAAATTTTCCGAAAGAAACTTTCTTCTTACCTCGCGCGCGCCGAAGGGTGAGCCCGCCGGCTTTTCTGCGTGCAAACGAAATCTAACCGAGTTTGTGCGCCAAACTACAGTTGTTGATTACTTCAGCATACGTTTTGTCTCTTTCGCTCAATTAACATCCGGAAGGAAGGCGTTTTGTTCGCTGAATTGAAGACAAGATGACGACTACGGTTTACAATAATATGCGTATTTCCGAATAAATACATACTTCCTAATGTATTTCACCAGCCTCCGAGCTAAAGGCTTGGTTGAGAAAAAGGGCCTGTTTAACATTTTCAAAATTTTTAAGAGCTCACATCGCCTGTAGTGCTATACGCAGGAGCGGCGTACAAAGTTTATTACCAGATTTTGTGGATTTGATGGGATCTATTTCCGCCACGAACTAAATTTGACAAAAATTTCACGTAAGCCCATTTTCCCGTCAGTCATTTAGTTGTTAGGACTGATAGAACAGTACAGTTTAGAAAATTCACTGGTAAATGTTCTATTAATTGTCAGGTCGTTTGGTCAAGAATGTTCTAATTTGATGTAAAAGAAGCCCGGGGCAGTGATAAAGCGATTTTCTGGGGGTGAGGGCTTCATATATTACACAAAAACTGATAAATAATACTTGAGTAGAACGATATTTTAATATTTTTCATGTTACCATCAAAAGCGATATCGATAGGAAAGAGGGAAACTCCCTCCAGAAGTTTCCCTCAGTCTTTTAAATCAGCAATTGTGAAGCAAAAACTCAAAATTCTAAATGTGGCAGTTTCTATAAAAAGGGGTAACTTTGTCGATCCGACGAATTTTGAGTTTTTGAGTTACGGGTACGTAATAGAGGAATGAATACCCGTTCCAAGGAGCTATCGGCGAGATCTGTAGCGTTTTTCTTTGGGGAGATACAAGTGGTCAAAAATGAGTGTAACGAGAACGCGCGAAAACACGTTTTCGAGAAAAACGCATCTAAAGTTAGACACACCTTTTTCCCTCACTCCTTCAAGCGGCCGTAACTCGCTGCGGTGTCACGTTATCAGCCTCAACGAGGGCTTGTTGGAAAGGTAATTTTTCGCTCTTCTATGTGGTAACAATCAGAACATCGGATTTATTCGTGAACTCCGAAAAACCGCGAAGAAGCGATGAAGACATTCGCATTCTTTTCTCATTCTCTTTCATAATTCTCTTTCTCTCTATCCCTCTGCTCTCTCACACCGGTAAATTTTGTCTCTTCGTTATTGCGATGTTTTTTCTGTAGACATGGACCAAAATCTCAAAACTGATTGTTTCAACTAAAAGATTTTGTTTTTCTTTTTTCGCAATTATCGACAAAGTTACTCCTTTTTATAGAAACTGCCACAAATAGTGTAGCCTAGTTAAAACGCGGCCGGTCCTAGTGACCGGTTCACATCAAGAGTGCTGGAAAAGAGTGTCTGAAAACAAGAAGTAAAAATATGAAAACTAAGGATATGGCTGAAAATAATACTAACAAAGTAAATAAAAAAGGAAATTAATGCAGATGATATGAGTCAGGTCCTCCCACCATGGACCACCTCTCCTCATGCCCCTCCCTCAACTGCTTTCGTAACCCTCACTACGTCAGTCGAATTTGACCTTTTCCAACTCCCACAAGCATATACACAACACCCTCACCTTTGCTGCTGGATACCTCTGTGACGTATAGACAATAACCTTTTCCGAGCTGTGTCCGCTGCCTTTGTTTATGCCACTCCAGCTCCATCTTGCGGCCCAACGTCTTCTTGACAAAGGCAGCTGTCTGATCCCATCCCGCTCTGCTCTTCAGCATGGTCGGGACCAGGTTCTCCGGTGTAAGCGGCTCAACGTCCGCGTTTTGAAAGGCGGCCGCCGCTTTTTCCTCTCTTGGTCGAATGCCGGACACTCGAACAGGGTGTGACAGGCATCATCATCTCGCCCTCTTGTAGCGCAGTACAAGCACCGCGGGCTTTCTGCTCTGCCCGTCCAGTGCAGATACTTGTTGAACACTCCATAGCCGCTCATCACCTGCGTGAGATAGAAGTCCAGCTGGCCATGGCATGTGCCCAACCACGCGTTGAGGTCGTATACTAGCAGTCGTGTCCACTCTCCCTTGATGTTGCGGGAGAACCGCTCTTCCCACATGCGAAGTATGGATCGCCTATTATCCCGCTTGACCCGTAGCGCCGCACTGCTCTTTGGTGGCATCTTCCACGTTGCGCTGTATACCCTCTTCCGCTCATCCGCGAGTAACTCCGCTGGCGGTATACCTGCTAGCACGCAAACTGCCTCTGTGGAGACAGTGCGATAGGCACTGACACGTCAGTGCAGCTGTCCGTTGGACCCTTAGCAGATCCGTTCTTCTGTACTCCCTGGCACCGATGACGCCGGACCAGATTGGAGCCCCATATAGGTGTACCGACATGGCGATGTTCACCAGCAGCTTACGTTTCTTCTCTGTCTGCCCTCCTAGGTTCGACACGAGTCGGCTTAATCCGGCTACGACTCTCTCCGCTTTCTGTGCTGTCCTCCTCGTGTGTTCTCTGAACGACAGCTTCCCGTCGAACCACAGCTCGAGGAACTTCAGAGCTGTGCAGGGCGCAACCTCCGCTCCCTTTAAGCGAAAATAACAGGGCCGTACCGACAGGGAGGGTTTTAGGGGTTTAAACCCCTCCCATTGTCCAAAAAAAAACACACACGAAGAAACGATGGATTGAGACAGAGAGGAGGGCGGACCTGTGATTGAACCCCTCCCCCAACCAGGAGAAATTAATTTTGATCGCAAGCCCCCTCGCCCCTTACTTAAATCTTGGATACGGCCCTGGTAACAACAACAAAAATACTACTAATAATAAAAATATAATAAAAAGGTCAACACTTGGTAAATTTGCCGAACTTCCGATTGATTTTGAATTTCGCCAATCGATGTACATTTTTGAAATTTCAAACCGAAAATAAAAAAATAAATAATAGTTATACACTTTTAAAATGTTTTCCAATAATTAAAAATTGACTTCCTTGAATTGGCCAATTTACGAGTAGCAAGACATTTTGAAGGGAAAATTGGCTGAAGCCAGTGTTAACCCATAGGGATTTCAAAAAAAAAAAATCCAAAAAAACATTTGACACCCAGTGTCACATGTTGATTTCTTAACGGATTTCAATCTCAAGCTCAGTACATTGACTTACAAACTGAAACATTTCATAAAAAATGTACTCTAGTTTCCAGACACATTTTTAAAAAATAGTAACAAATCTTAATCTGGTCAACATTTGATATCTAGATTAACATTTATCAAATATGAAAATTTTTTGACAAATGTTGATTGGTGTCAAATGTTGATCCTCTTACAAACCCTGAAATCTTGAACTTTGACACTAGAAATATAAATTATATCAATAATACTGGCAAGTTAGCTCATAAATACTGCACATTTTTGAAGAACATCGAATTGGAACACTTTTTTTACTCGGATTTATATGACCCGCAAATAGCCGGTTCGAAGTAAAACTTTCAAAATCTTCCAAAAGTACTTCATTTGAACCCATTCAGTATTTATAAACACCCACATCGAAGAGGTTAGAATATGAAAACCGACACTTGCCATTTTACTCCACCCGCGCAAGTAGGCAAGATACTGTACTCGGGCGCAGCAAGAGACACTTTTGCACCCATGTACAGTATTTTGCCTATTTGCACCCTCGTAATAAGATGGCTAGTGCCGGCTTTGATTCTAACCTCATGTGTCGAAAAATGAATTAAAGTACTTAATATTTCAGTTTTCCAAATTACTTGTTCCTAAATCCGAAAATGTTTGTTGAATTTTAACAAATTTTTCAACAAAGGAACTTCAAAATTATCACGCGATAACGCAAATCACATTTTCACAGCCAAAACTATGTAGAATGATTGGTGAAGGTTCACTCTATATGATTACCCACAAAAAAAGTTGCGTGGGTTCCAACGAAGATATATTGAACCTCGATAAAAGGATCAACATTCGATACCTGGATAAACTTTTGGCACTTTATCTAAATACAAAATGTAAAATGCAAAATAACAAAAAGCATTAATGAAGTTTTGAAGTAACAATGTAATAATCAAATAATAAATCATAAGCCGTGTTGTTCCTTGACGTGTCAACTAACTTTTTTGACATTTCATGTCAAATAACATAAAATAACGTACAATTACGATCAAAAAATTCTACTGTTAAATAACTGTCAAAAAACGTCCGATGATAATTTTCATCGTTGAAACTGAATGTTTCATTATCATGTGAAGTGATTATCAGCTCTTAAAAGCTTCACATGGTGTCTAACAAAATCGAATATTGAAAATAAATGAGCTTTAAATGACCCCCCCCCCTCCCTCTCCCAATTTGGTATGTATGCGGTAAAATGCAAATACGATATGGGTATCATATTAAAGGAAAAATGAAGTTGGATACATTAAGACAATTTTTATCCAATTTCAAACTTAATGATCTAACAAAGAATCTACCTAAGAAGTTCAATCTTCTTTTCAATAGGAGATGCTCTCAGGGTTCTTGATGATCGATGAACGTGATGTAGGCAAGAAAAAGGGTATCTCACATGCAAAAGAATATATTTTTCCATAAGTTTTTCTGCGAGTTCATTAATAAATTATAAAGCCTTTTCATTTTTTTATTTTTTTTTTTTTTAAATTTTGAGCCGGGAATCATTTTTAGTATTTTTGAGTAAAGAATTAGAAAAACCTCTTTTTGGAAAAAATATGAAAAAATAAGCAGAATTGGTGCAAAATATACGATAAATGCCAAAATATGCGAAACATGCAAAATAGTGCTGCTTACTTGACTCAGAATTTTGTGAATCGTGAAGATCTTTTGAAACTTCATGTTGTAAATGATGTTACTTTTGAAACAGAGAAATCCAAACTACTCCTATGTGCAGATGACAAAAAAAAATTTAAAAAAAAAACTACTTCCCTTTCAGACTGTATTGAGTGAGCTTCAGGCAGATCTAAATTCTGTTGTTTGTTGGAGCGATTGGAATCTAATGCCCTTCAATAAATCCAAATGCCAAAGCATTACTTTTAATCGTATAAAGGAGCCCTTGCTACACCCTTATACAATAGGAGGTTATAGACTGACAAGTATTCAAGAAGTAAGGGACCAGGGTGTACTACTGGAGGGCAAATTATCATTTTCCGGACACAAATATGAAAATAAGAAACTATTCTTTTTTACTTTGGTAAGATCAATTTTTGAATTTAGCGCAATTATCTGGGAGCCACACGATAAAGATAAAATTGAAAAAATCTAAAAAATATTTTTGAAATATATATTTTTGCTTATTTGACTCAGCATTCTGTGATCTGTGAAGACCTTTAAAATCTTCTGGAAATATACGCTATAGATAGAAATATTTATATGTTACCGGCAGTTTGTAAATTCCGGCAGTTTATAAACTACCTAGGTAATTTATAAACTGTCGGCAGTATGTAAATAGATCTATTCTTTTTATAGACTCCTTAGACAGTTTATAATTTCCCTAGAACGTTTATAAAGTCCCTAGATCGTTTATAAACTGCCTAGGTAGCAAAGAACTACCAACGAGCAAAACTGTTCTACATGAATGACCAATTTTGTTATTCTTGAGCCTCTGAAGACAAAAAGAGCTGAGGAAGTGGCTTTCCATTTGCTAGATGTATTTAATTTATTCGCAGCTCCGTCTATACTCCAGTCAGACCGCGGGAGGGAATTTTGTAATTCTACTATTTGTAGTCTTCATTCACCGTGACCTGACTTGAAAATTGTCCATTGAAAGCCGCAACACTCGCAGTCACAGGTCACAGGAAAGTGTCAAGAGAGTTAATCGTGACATAGAGGAGATACTATTCACATGGATGGAAGATCAGCCGGAAAGTTAACGCAGCTATATGCTAGATCGCAGTTCTCAATATCGAAAGAAGAATCATTCCTGAAGACAGGGACGTACTGAAGAATTTTTCCTTGGGGGGGGGGGGGGGTAAAAATTGTGAAAGTCCCAGCTGACTCAACTCAGAATTCCTAAGTATCAAAGTTAAAAAATACAACTTTTGACTTGTTGGATTTTTACAACTGACTCAACTCAATATTGCCAAGTATCAAAACAAAAAAAAAAAAAAAAAAAACTTTTTGACTTGTTGGATTTTTTTCAACTCGCCTGACTGAAATGGTAAATGTTCCAAACTGCTGAATGCGAAATTCCTACGGGAGGGAGGAGTAAGTTGCCCCCTACCCCCTATCGGTATGTTCTTGCCTGAAGAGGAAATTGCGCCGAGTACCATTTCTTTGTGGTCCGCCGTAACGAAACAATCGCAAGGAGTGGGCGGTCATGGACAGGGATTTAACTACCCAAAAATGTGCCACAAATCGATGACACTGTCTAAAAAAACTTTATTTGCCATTAAAAATGCTATGCTGGAAGACCACGCTAGGTAAACGTATGTACGTTCTTCCCGCATTTTTGTTCTTTGCTACCTAGGCAAGTTTATAAAACTGTCTAGGGAGTCTATAAAAAGAATAGATCTCTTTACATACTGCCCGCAGTTTATAAATTGCCTAGGTAGTTCATAAACTGCCGAAATTTCCAAACTGCCGGTAACATTGGAATGTTAACCTCACCTAGGCAGCGCTAGTATCGTGGTATGGTGACAATGCCGAGAACAACTGATAAGAATTGAAAGGGGATGATTTCGTGAAATCATCCCCCGTATGTACCTTATCACCTCGTTATTACCGGCAGGGATACCAACTTCGGAAACTCAGGTTAACATCCCAATGCATTCGCATAAAAATTGCAGTCCTGGTCAGTATAACAGAATATTTCTATTCTAAATTCTTTGTTCTCTCTTTCAAGGTTTAATTTGCTGATTTTTAATCTGCATGATAATGGATGACACACATAATCTACATATGTTGAAGCGTTTTGACTTTGGTGATAAAGTGATTCAATCGTGATTTCTGATTCCAAACGAAATGATAATTAACATTCTATAATACATGAGGAATAATTACTCAGCTTTCTCTTTCAATAATTTTTTGACGTCAAATAGGTAATGTCAAAAAATGTAAAATAACTGAAGTTATTTGACGGAACAACACTGATTATAAGTAATGCCAACGATAGAATCAGTGATCCTGTGAGGGCAGAGGTGGCAAGTCCAGGGTGTCGGTTTCACGGTTATTCAAGTTGAGCGAAATAATCGAAACTCGTCCCTCGAGACGCACTCCAAGTTCGACTCCACAGCCGATTAGTAGTAACGACACGTACTGAAATCTGGGAACCCGGTATTTCGAATATTTAATAAACCTAGTACTGACAGATTTATTCGAACAATAATTATACCGAACATATGCTAAAGTCTCCAAATGAACGCATACGAAAGGCTTCGCTCGATATATACCTCAACCCTCTGAGCTCTGCTTTTGGATTTTATCCGAAATTGACATTTTCTAGCCAACCGACATCGTTAGCGATTATGTTCGGAGACGAGTAAAACGAATATAAATCCTAATCATTATAATTTTCCACCTCTCTCGTGGACGTTGATTTTTCCCCAGTTGGAAAAAGCCTATTACAATCGCATGGCTCTTTTTTAAACAGCACATATTTATATTCATTGTATTCCAAAAAGACATGTAGATATAAAATCCCAGTAAAAATCAGAAACCGAAAATACAATGCAATTAGAATAGAGTGAAGGCCGTGCGACGACGCTGTAGGGTGATTCCTAAACAATAGGAAGACACGTCTGTTCGGACATCACGTGGCGAGCTCGTCGATGCCTTCCTCTGTTTGTCTGTCCGTCCGGTCAGCCGTTAAGACCGCTGGATTGCTCGGTCCGAAGAAGAAATTCAAGTTCAATAACACAAATTGTGTAGACTGGAGAGTGTAGAGTGATTGCTGCAGTACACAAAACGGATTCCGCCGATGTTGACATCCATCATGTCTGCCGACAACAATGGAGCTCCCTGTACCCACTGCAGTCACCGACGACGGAATAATTGCTGTCACCGATAGTTGAAAAAAAAAAAGAGCAGACCATCGGACGCACTCTGTATGCATAATACGGCAAAGGCTTACGCGAATTTTCCGCCGTTTGATTCTTTATATAGTTGAATCTGATGCTGGACGGATGCGGACTGCTGAGATGCAGACCTCCACCCAGCCCGAGTCGAAAATAAATTAAATTCTACCGTCTCCCGGAACGTCTTTGGTCCTCGAATTTCATCGGGAACAGTTCGCCTTGGTATCTGATCAACTCGCTCGCGAAACAAGGAGGGCTTTTTTAATTGACGTTACCAAGTTGGCTGCGCTGTCGACAGATAAATTCAGTTTCAGTTTGTATAACTACAAACTACACGGCCGCCTGCAGCTAACTCGCGTTAGAAAAGCTGATTTTTAAAAAGTAAATCGATTATTTGTGATTGCAGTCGATTTAATTCAGATTTACATCATCATCCCTCCCCCGAGTTAGAATTTTGATTTAAATTTAGTATCATCATTACATTTTGTAGCCCTTTTTTTTACCATTTTCTCCGTCTATCTAAAATTTTGTACTTCGCTCCCAGCCCGCGATATTAGCAAATTTTAGTTGGAAGGGGAGGAGGCTGAAAGATGCCCTCTTCCCCTAGTTGGGATTTCCGTGATCATTTTTTACATTTTGTGTCGTCTTTCTCCAAATTAATTTTGTACCCCTATCGAAATATTTGCAAATTTTGATGGGGGCGGGGAGGGGGTGGCTGAAAGATACTACCTTCCTCCTCAAGTTAGGATTTTCGATAAAATTTCGTATCATCATCTTTTAATCATTTTCTACCATTTTGTATCGTTATTCTCAAATTGTGAACCCCTATTTAAATATTACCCAATTTTAGTGGTGATGAGAGGGCTGAAAAGACAGGGTGACCAGATATACTCTTTTTAAGAGTATTATTTTCTTTTGAAGCTCCTAAAAAGAGTACTTCCTCTTTTGTTCCAAAATGGTCAAAAAATACTTTTTTAGAATCAGCAAAATCGATAACATTAGTCTTAGTTTAGGCATCAATGTCAAATTAACTGAACTGATAAAATTATCACTGATGACCAAATTTCAAGTATTTCAGAAAAGTTGTGACACTGTGACTAATATCCCCCTCCCCCCGTCTCTCTGCCTTCTATGAAGAGAAGCGAAGGCATTGAAATATGGCCTCGGCCACTACTTACTATTTGTTACCAAGAGTCTGTTACCTATCAGTCATGATTGAGTTTTTTGGATTAATTTGAAAGAACGTTCTTTTTTTATCGCAAGACATTTAAAAAATGAATAATTTTATTTTAAAAGAAATTTCAAATAAGTTACTTTGATGGCGCGCAATTCGTGTCTTTTCACCGTAATGATTATCGGGACGATAATAATCAAAAGCATGTGTTCAGGGACGAAACTATGGGGAGTGTGGGGGTTGAAACACTCCCCCTCCATAATTCGGCAATCGGCAAATTTTGGAACTGTTCACTTGAATTTTTCATTTTTTATGAATGTTTGCTTATGTGTTTGTTTATTTTTTTTTCAATTAAAAAATATTTCGAAAAAAAATCGACAAAATTTTGATTTTCTAAAAATTTTGTCGGCAAATTTTTAGTTTTCCAAAAATATTTGTAGGCGAATTTTTCTTCTCAACCTCCCCAAACTGAAAGTCAAATTTCCTTTCCGAAAATGGAGTACCCTGGACTCCTGTCAGAAACTAGTCAGTCAAAAACCGAAGGTTTCAAGCGGAGTATTGAACGTTATCTGAAAGGTTGAAACAAAGCTAAAATGTGAAAGACATTTCGAAAATCTGAAAGTCGGTAACAAACGTTGAATTTCGAATTTCAATGACTATTCTATTTTTACTAGATTCTCTGTTTAATCTAGAGCGTGAAGTTCGAAAAAGTTGAACATCTTATTAAATTCTAAAAATTGCTTTGGTCCTAGTGAATATAAGAGGAAAATTTAGTCTGGAACAAAAGTCAAAACTCCATGTGTTTTCCCCAGAAGAACGAAAAGGAGTTTGCGGCGCGGATTCCCCTAATCCAATTGACTTACTACTTTGTATTTTTTTTAATTCTTTTTTAATTTTTTATTTATTGGAACCAATTTAGGTGCCGAATCAGAGGAAATTCAGAAAAAAATAATCACGAAGAGTAACAATAACGACCACCTTAAGGTGTAAAAGAAGTTGTGAGTTCCTCTCAAGTATTCCTAACATCCTTCCAGCTTACCTAGGGTTTGCTCATGTGTGCAAATGTGAGTGCTTGGAGGATAAGGTTCTGATCTGCATTTGCAGAAGTTATGGGGAGGGGGAAGGTGCGCAATAATTTGGCAGTCAGCTAATTTTGAAACTGTTCATTTGAATTTTTCATTTTCTAAGAACGGTTGTTTGTTTGTTTGTTTATTTATTTATTCATTTTTTTTTTTTTTTTTCAATAAAAAATATTTTGATAAAAAAATCGGCAAATTTTTAGTTTTCAAAAAATATTTTTGGCAATTTTTTGTTGTCCACCTCCCTCCCTCTCCCGACTGAAAGTCAAGTTTCATCTCTGCGTGTGTGAGTACTTTAGAGGCTGTACTTAAAATTAAGCTTTATGATAACATGCGAAAATCATTCTGAAAACATTGAAAAAAATACTGAACTACTTGAAGAGTTTAAATTGTTTGAAAGATATGATTACACTTACTTTTAATAAAGTTTTCTATTTTCTTCTAATGCACGCAATATTTTTTTAAGTAAGAGGGGATCAGTTATTTAGGGTACGGGGTAATTTTGATGATGAAATTAATTTTTCAAGAAAGCTGGTCAATTTATGAAGGGTGTGAGTGCGGAACAAGTTTGTGGGGACAGCAGCGGGAAATACGATCAACTGCCAGGAGGAAAATCCTCATCAGAAGGGGTGGGCTCAAAAATTTTCTATACTCTTTTCTCCTTAAAAATTTCTGGTCACCCTGATAAAGATGCTACCCTCTTCCCCAAGTTGGGATTTTCGATAAAATTTGGTAACATCATATTTTAATCATTCTACCATTATGTATCGTTATTCTCAAATTGTGAACCCCTATCGAAATATTAGTAAATTTTAGTGAGAATGAGAGGCTGAAAAGATGCTACCCTCTTTCCCGAGTTGGGATTTCCGATCAAATTCGGTAACATTTTGAAATAATTTTCTACCATTTTTAACCGTCAATCCGAAATTTTTTCGCTTCCAACCGAGATATAAGCAAATTTTAGTGGAGAGTGAAGGGGACGGAAAGTATGCTACTCTCTTCCCCAAATTGGGATTTCCGATCGAAATAAGTAACACAATTCTTTACCACTTCCCACCATTTTTTACCGTCATTTCCAAATTTTTTACTTCAATCCCTATCGAGATATTAGCAAATTTTAGTAAGGACAAGAGGACTGAAAGCCTGCTACTCTCTTCCCAAGTTGGAATTTTAGTCCAAATTTGGTTCTGCCATTTTATACTAATTTTGTGCCATTTTTACCGTCAATCCGAAATTTTGTACTCCCCCCCCCCACTGAGATATTAGCAAATTTTAGTGGGAAGGGAAGGGGACTGAAGACATACTGCCCTCTTCCCCAAGTTGGAATTTCCGATCAGATCATTTTGCACTCATTTTCTACCATTTTGTAAAGTCATTCTCAGATTTTGTCCTTCAACCCTTACCGAGATATTAGCAGTGAGGGGACTGGAAATATGCTACCCGCAAATTAAAATTTAAGGTCAAATTCGGTACTTTTTTGGGGTTTTCGTATTTATTGTATTTCAGTTTGTATCATCGTTCACAAATTTTGCACTCAAAACTCTCTCATGAGATATCAGCAAAGTCTACGGGGGTGGGAGGGGAGATGTAGACACGCTGCTCCCAGTTGAAATTTCGGATCGAATCCCGCGCCATAATATTGTACTAATTTTGTGCTATTTTGTTCCGCCAATCGAAAGTTTGTACTCAGCCCTCTATGGAGATGATCACTGAAGAGGCTGGAAGAATTTCACCTTGAAATCGGTGTACTAATTTTCTATTACTTTTGTTACATTTTTCACAATTTTTTTCCCCAAGTACTCAACCCCCTCTGAAGGAGACTACTAATTTCAGTTAGGGGACTGGATAAAGAATACCTACACCCAGACAGAAATTCCGCTCGAAATCACTGTCGTCATTTCTAATTTGAATTGCATTCTCCAAATTTCGTACTCAACCCCTTCTCGAGAAATTGAAAAATTTATGTGTGAGGTTGTAGAAATTTGTAACCTGAAATGCGGGTTTCATATCGAAATTAATTTCATAATTGCGTACTTATTTCGTCCCTTTTGATACCGTCATTCCCAAATCTCGAACTCCACCCCTTTTTGAGGTATTCATAAATTTAAAGACCAGGGCTAGAGAAATGATACACCCAGAAAATGCAAAATTCATTTCAAAACGGAGGTCATCATCTTGTACTCCCATTATTCTGTTTTGTATCGTTCTGCTAGAAACTTATACTTCTTCAGATATTGAATGATTCCATTTTTTGGGGAGGGGAGAGGGAGGAGAGCTGGTGACATGCGATCCACTAAGTTTGAATTTCATGTCCATGTCGTCATTATAATTATGTCCTTTGTTTCCATTTTATTCCATTTAGTACCTTTATCCCTGTATCTTGTGTACCCCCTTTGTACTGTTTTGCTAGAATCTTGCATATCCTGAGATATTGACTGATTCAATTTTTTGCTTGGGGAGGGGCTGGCGACGTGAGACCCACCAAGTTTGAATTTCATGTCCATATTATCATCATACTTATGTTTTTATTTTATACTATTTAAGACCGTCATTCCTCTATCCTGTATTAAATTCCTTCTAGAGGTATCTACTAATCTCAGTAGGGGTGGAGGAGCTGGGCAGATGGTGCACCGAAGAGCAAATTTCAGCTCGAAACTAGTGCCATAATCTTGTACTCACATTTAATATCTACTTCAATCCCATCCTAAGAAGTTCAAAATTATGAGTTGTGACTAGAAACATCCTGCCTCTGGTTCCAATTTTAAATTAAATTCAGTGTCTTGATTTCGTATTAATTTTTTTCCTCCCTTCCAAACCCGAATGTTACACTCCAGACCTTTGAGAACTTCTTAAAAAATTGAATTGAGGCTCTGGAGAAATTTTTTACTTCAAATGCAAATTCCAGCCTAAAATTGAGCTTATTTATTATATTGTGCTCATTTTTTCGGTTTTGTTCGATTATTCCCTAATTTCTTATTTAAGCCCATTCCGAGGCAACAGTTAATTCTATTTAGGATGGGGCTGAAGTCATACAACTCCTTCAAATTTGACTTTCAAATAAATTTGTACTCATTTCACGTCATATTGCACGGAGATTCCCGAATTTTGTATTCAACCCCGTGTAGATGTATTCATTAATTTCATTTGAGGAGGGGTAAGAAAAGTGGTACATCCAAGATGAATTTGATTTCGAAATTTATGTCATAATTTTGCTCTCACTTTGCGAAACACAATTCTCAAATTTTATCATTTCCCTTATAGAGAAATTAAAAAACTGAAACTTTGGAATTGGAGGAACGGTAACTTTAAGTGGGAATATCGACATGAAATTGATGCCATTATTTTGTATTTATTTTGTCCTAGGTGCACAGTCGTTCCCGAATGTTTCATCAACCCTTTGCGAGATATTGACTAAATCCATTCAAAACCGTTCAGGATATTGACTAATTCCATTTGTTGCCAGAAACACGCCACCACACAGATGAAATCTCGTGCAAATTTGGCATAGTAATTTTATACTCATTTTGCACCAGAATTCCCCAATTTTGTACTTCGTCCCCCCTCGAGGTATTCACTAATTTCAGTTAGAAAATTGAAGAAATACTATTCTCAATAGCGAATTTCATCTTGAAACTAGTCTCACGATCAAGTTGAGCTGATACTCGTACTAGGGATTCCCATTTCTCCAGCCTCTGACTGAAAATGTAATACAAAATGGCACAACGTCAATACAAAGTTATGATATCGAACTAGACCCAAAATTCAAACTTTTAAGGGAGTTGCATGTCTCCAGTTGCTCCCTCTTCAACTGAATTAATCAACCTCATTAGGAGGTCGAGTCTAAAATTCAAGAATGTCGGTACAAAATGAAATAAAATGAATAAAATAATGATACCATTTTCGAGCTGAAATTAGGCCTTAGGGTGACAAATGAAGGGTAAAGAATCAAAATTCACATTTGCCATTTTCCTTCAAGGGCGCAAATAGGCAAGATACTGTACACATGGGTGCAGGAATATCTTTGCTGCACCTGTGAACGTGGAGTATGTTATACATATCGCCCTTTCACAGGCCCTGCAAAGATATTCCTGCACCCGTGTACGGTATTTTGCCTATTTGTGCCCTCGAAGTAAAATGGCAGATGTGAGTTTTGATTCTTTACCCTTCGAATATCTTCAGCCCCAACTTTAATTTTTTTAATTTTTTTAGGAGAGGTTGCGTACAAAATTCAGAAAAGGCGGTATAAAATGGAGTAGGAGGAGTACAAAATGATGACACCGAAGTCGAGCTCGAATTCGCTCCTGGGTCTGCCATTTCTATAATACTCGTACTCCAACTGATATTAGAGGATATCTGGAGAGAGGGCCGAGTACGAAATTCGGGAATGACGGTAGAAAATGACATGCAGGTAGTACAATGTTGAGGGTTGAGTGGGCATCAAATTCGAGAATGGCGGTACAAAACGGTATAAAATAAGTACATTATAATGGTTGATGTAGAATTTGGCTCAGAACTACAACTTGGAGAGTTTTAACCTTTTAGTGGAATTTTCCGTATCTCAGAAGGAGGCTGAGTATCAGCTTTGTGAATGACGGTACAAAATGGAATAAAATAAGTTCAGAGCAGGAGCTAAAGTGCTTCAGCTTTTCCGCGTTTTCCGACATGGTTATGAAAACGCCGAAAATTACAACTTGGAAATTTATTGGAGAGATATGTGTCTTTCCCTCGCTAGCCTTACTGAAAATAATTTAAAATTTACATATAGAGGAGTCTCAGAACGTCTTCATCAAGCCTAGAACAGTCTTCAACGAGTTTGGACGTTGAAGGGACTAAATTTTTCTGTAAGAGTCTCGAAGAGTCTTAAACATGTCTGGAAGAAACTGAAGAGCCTAAATTTAAAACCCGATTTCTGAAACTGAAGAGGTTGTGAAAAGCTTAAATTTTAGAAGTTTGCTAAGGTGTGATAAGATAGTCTGAAAGAGAATTAATGATTTTCAATGAAGATCATTGCAAATATTGAGCTTCTATGGTGTAATGCAAATATTAATTTTTTTCAGTTGAATTTCGTGGATGTTGTGTTTGTACAGAAATGCAATTCTCAAGGCTCCTAATTGAAATTCTAAATTTTTTATTTTTTTATTTTTGATCCAGCTGACTTTCTACCCAAGATCAACTGGCTGTTGATTTTTTTTTCTTAACCGAAACTCTAAATTTAAAGTAGCTCGTTTCGTTCGTCTTTGTCTCTCCTTTTATTTCTTCTTAATGTTGCAAACTTCAATTTAATGGGCTCAGATTTTCTATGTACTTATTCTGTCTGGGCATTTAGATTCAAAATATATTGGCCCGGTGGCCAGTTGTAGGAGGTATACATAGTTACGGAAGACGAAGAAGGAATATAGTTAATCGTAACATTGATCCAATATAGATAAGTATGTAAAAAATCCGGTTTGGTTATTACGAAAAGACTTCTGTATAAATATACGAGCCACCGGAATCTTCTATAAACCTAATTGTTATCAGCATAATACATGCTTTCCGTATTAACTCTGGTTCTAATTATCTTCAGTTTCCTCGCTGTTTAAGAAGTCAAATGTGCAGGAATTATTAACCAAGCATACGTAATACACTCAAAATAAACAACATTCTGTGGATTTTGCTATACAGCAGCAGTCTCGTTGACAACATACTCGTGTTTTCGAAACGATTAACGAGCGCGTATTAATCGATTTAATTTTTACGTACTTGTTATATGTGAGTGCTTAATTCCCTCTAATGGCCGCTAAAACACCGAAATTAAACGCAGTATTTGTAAAACCGTTTTCACGTTGATTTTCTTTTTAATTCGAAACGACAGTCGCCAAGTGAAAAGTATTTATAAGTAAATGACCTGAAAATTGTTTTATCCAAACATTCCTGATACGAGTTATTATATAACATCCTCTTTTTGAATCGTAATAGGTTCTGATAAGTCTATTAATTGTACATCTTGGTGATGATGATGATGATCGCATAAGATCGTCAGTTTAAACTGGCCATTGATATCACTCGTTGTTTAGAAAAATTCTAAGGCGGTAGTATAGTTGAAATGATTTCGTGTATCTGGAGTCTTTACAAAGAGACTTCATCGAGAAGGGTAAGGAATTTGAGTTTTGATGCGTTTTATAAACGAATCTGAAATTGTTTTGAAGAGTCCTTAAAAGTCTGAATGAGTCTTGAAGAGCCTTTTAACCGAATTTTGAAGTATTTTAGTGAGTCTCAAACAAATATTTTACGGTCTTAAGAGTCTTACACGTGTTTTGGAGAATCCTAAAAAAGTTTTGTAGAATATTTTCAAGTCTTACACTAGTCTGAAAGAGTCTTAAAAAGCTTAAGCAAATCTGGAACGAATAAAAAAGGGGAAGTAAAAACACGATCCAAACAAAGCAGCCGAAGCATTCCATCGCATCTTCCAATCGATCCTGGATAACGTAGTTCATAATAAAACTAAACTAGTCGACTTACCTAACCTGGTGTCGAAAAATATTAGTATCCCGCTATAATTAATAGTCGAAATATTGAATTCATGTGGTCAATTAATTTCTCAAAAATGACAGCCCCGGATGCTTTCACAAAGCAAAGCACTTGAGCCTGTAACCCTAAAATTCGACTTCGACTGGCAGCAATAGTGTTTCGCTATTGTTAATAGCCGATGAAACGATAAAATAGATAAGGTAAAAAAGGTCCAGTCCCTATTGTAATTCCTTGTACTGGACAGCCTCAGATACTTTAACAAAGCCAATCGGTGGGCCTGTTAACCCAAAACTAACGATAAACCAATGAGTCATGATCTTGTTTATACCAGCGACTGCCGTACCTGGTAGCCAGTAGGAGACCTTAGTCTCATTTCTGTTCAGATCTTCATATGGTTCAGATATGAGTTTTTGTTGCGTTCTCGTACGTCGTGTAATTTACTGTGAAAGTGAATTTGTGCTCGTGTTTGTGTTGACGCCGCTTCAAGCAGAATTGTGAAGATTCTCAGGTCAGATAACCGTTAGATTAACTACCAATTTTTTCTAAGGTTGATCTCGCCCTCTCTCTTTCTCTCTCTCGGTTGCCAGCTCACTGGCCCTATGTGACAATGCGTTGATTGGCTCAGTAATAAGTTGTGAGAAAGCAAACTATAAATGCTGACTATAACGAACCCTGCAATATATGTATATTCACCGACTCCTCGTGTCGGCCAACAATAACATGCAATTAGTGAATATTACTAGTAGTGCACTTGATGTTCGAGCAATCCTTGACGTTGAGTCCACCTCTGTTAGTTCCCATCTCCCATTACTAGTAGTGCACTTGATATTGAAGCAATCCTTAACGTTGAGTCCACTTCTGTAAGTTCCCATCTCCCATTACTAGTGATGCATTTAGTGTTAAGCAGTCCTTGACACTGAGTCCACTGGAGTCCACCTGTAAGTAGTGGTGATTGTGGTGCATTTAGTGTTAAGCAGTCCTCGATACTGAGTCCACCTGTAACTAGTGGTGTTTGTGGTGCATTTGATGTTCAAGCAGGACTTGACACAGAGTTCATTGGTAAGCTCTCAAGTTGTCTTCCACAATTTTGACTAATACTTAGAAACACTTTAGGCCGCCGCGCAAGCCGTCATCCAGACGCCTTGCACACCACTCTTTGTACTAACAATTTGTGACTTAGCCTAATACAAAACCACGCTCTGCTACCATGTGAAATAATCTTGTTTAAGAAGAGTAATATTGCAACCCAAAACTCATACATTATCATATTTTTATGATTTTATACAAATTTATGAAAGGGTTGTTCAGTCAATTAATTATGAAAGCTCAACTTGGTGCACTGGAAGGCTTCTTGTGATGAGCTTGTATTGCCAGCATGGTGGGCTAGCAATGTTGTTTACATACTGAAAGTCACTTATATAGGACTGAAAAGGCATAGTATACAATAAAAGGTATACTACAAATACTTGTAAATAATGAGCTCCTAAAGGAAAATAGGTGCACCATTCAGGATTGCTGACTTAGCACAAGAAGAGGACTTGGGAAAGAAATGCATCATTCACCATGTCATCAGCTTCTAACACTACAACTTATCTCCCAGCTCACTTTTGTAGGTCCTATATTTCAATTAAGAGTAATAATGTAATTGAAATTGCACGGGTATTACAGAAGATGCCTCCAAAAATATCGTCGGCCCTTATGGTTCCCCCCTCCATATATGTATATATAAAGCATGCGGAGAGTTAGTAAAGACACCACTAGCATATTTTTTTAACCTTGTTTTTTAAGTAAAGTCATATTCCCTGATATTTGGAAAATCTCAAAAGTTGTGTCAGTGCCAAAAACTAAAGACTTGAATGATATTGCTCCACATAGGCTTATCTCTACCATATTTTCTCCCAGCAAAATTTTTGAAACGATACTATATGCTAAATTAACCAGCCAGATTTAATACATGATTTGTGACTAACAGCATGGTTTTATTCCTGGTAGGAGTGTGGTCACCAATTTAAGAACTTTCCTTGACTCAATAACAAAAAACTCTGATGGTGGGTACCAGACAGATGTGATATACATATACTGACTTTCAAAAGGCATTTGACGAGGTAGACCATAACCAGGGCTCGGATTTATATGCGCTAAAAAATGAGAATATGCGCATATAATATGCGCTAAAAATAAGAAATATGCGCATATAATATGCGCTAAAAATACGTTATATGCATTTTTTTTAAATATGTGCAAAATATGCGAAAACAATATGGGTCTCATTTGAAAGAGCTCGATGTGGTGTGTCTATTAAAGAACAACATACGAGAGAAAGAGACAGAAAGGGGGGGGGAGAGTTATATTTCAAATTAAGGTGAACGAGTTCAACGTATTGATAAATTTATTTTGTAACTAGAAAACAATCGTCATAATGGCTGACATTTTCGACCCAGAAGAAACATGTTCCATAATGGACAATGTTTTATGCTAATTTTAAAGAAAAATGCTATCGAATACTTAATGAGTGATAATCCTGATATCAAAAAGGAAACTGAAGAATTGAATGTAGGTAACTATTTAGATAAGCAAATCGATACGAATCAACACGTGCCTGAAAAAACATTAGTTGTAAAAATTACGTGCGGAGCGCTAGTGTAGTATAGGGACACGGAATCCGCAATCCCATTTTTTTCCTTACTTTTTTTTTAAACGTGTGCTGAATAAAAAACGTGAAAGCGGCGGAGTATGTGCTTAGAAATATAAATATTAGGTAAATATGTTGAAATAGTCTAAATATGGGCGAAAAATGGCTAACATATGCTCGTACAGACCAAAAATGTAAAATAAAGTTGGGCTCATTTTACTCAAAAAGACCTGAAACGGAAAAGGGTATTGGATATATCTCTTCTAGGCCAATAGAACAAAATGTGTGATTTCATATAAATCCTTGCCCTGACCATAACATACGTACTTTTAAGTAAACTACAGACATTCGGTATCTTTTTTTGAGATAATATCGCTTTTGCGGACATAATCTTATCTTCTGAATAGAGTATACTTCAGAGGTGCAATCTCCAAATCATAATAGGTATTCTAGGTGTATCCCAGGGGTCACATCTCGGTCCACTCCTTTTTGATTTATTTATTAATGATCTCCGCTCCAAGTTGATAGTTCTTGATCTGAAATTTTGAAGAACCAAAGATCGAAAGTAAATGGTATTTCTACTCCGCGCCCTTTTTAGATCATACACGTGGGTAGAAAGGGACGTCGGCCCCTTAATAAGTACGAATCTTAAGGCTAGCACTTGCGACAACGCACTATACCACGGGTCGATAATAAAAACCAAAAATAAGGTACAATACCTGGGATTACTGCTACAAATATCAAAAGGGACTCAAATTGGAGTTACGTATACCAATACTGGACAAACTGGAACGTTACAAATGCGTAAGGTCTGCATCTCGATGAGGCGTGAATCCGGATATTGTCGTAGTGGCCACTGGGAGAAATCCTCAAGACAACTCGACGACAGCTGATTAAGTGCAGGATCGAACTGAAAAATTACATAGCACAATAACTTGTCCCAAAACTCCAATTTGAATTTGATGTGAATCGCCTCCAGCACGTTTCCATCACGTGGAAGACTCATTACCCAAGTTACTAAGCTGAACATAGTTCCCAGCTCAGCCAATCTTTCAAAAGAAATTTCAAGTAAGACCGTGCTCGCCCCGGAGGTTGTTGCCTCCTTATCAAAGCGAGCGTCGTACTTATCCCCTGGGAGATTTTAAGCTGCCTACCTATGTAGTGAAAAGAATAGGCACTCGCAGGTCCAAGTTGAATTTTGATTAAGATTTTGGTATAGCTCTGTACGGGCGTCTCGTTTTCTTTTAAATCTATTTATTTATTTAAATTATGAACAGGTGGTTTTTGTGTGCGTAATGAATTCAAAAATTTAATTTGCTCAGTTAATTACTACAAAGTACAGTATCACAGTCTTGTCTTCAGTTTGTTCACGTGCACAAACAGCATACACAGGTAGTGGCCAGCAAAAACGTAACGACGGTTAACAACGAATGGTAATAGCTGTACTGCGTTGTGAATATTTAAATGCGTTCTTAAGTCGCTATTTCATAATTCGTTCCATGGCCGAGTGGTTAGAGACGATCGCTGCATTTCAGTCAAATGTTTCAATGGACGCGGGTTTGACTTCCCGATACGAAATTACTGGTCAGCAATTTTTTCATGTAAATTAAACGCTTTACATTGAGAGACATTTACTTTACATGCAGGTTTCGTTAGCACTCGATGCATGAATGATAGGCGCTTCTTGTCGTCTGTAAAACACCAACGTAAACATTGCCTTTCTGATCAAGTAGTATAAAAACAAATTGAAAATGCAAATCGCTTTGGTAATGGGTAAAAGAATGGTAGTGGATGTAATGCTGCGGAGGAAAATTTTCTCGTGAATGTATTTCCACATCTACGGATTAAATTTGCTCAGTTGCCCTTCATTTCCTTGTTTATAGAGGAGGAGGGAAAAACGGGGGAAAATAACAGACCATGCCGGGAAATGGTTGCTTTAGGGTGCATTGCCTTATGTTGCCCCCACAACGTTACTGGCCTGTAAACCACACTCCGCCGGTTAAATTAGAACTAATAGCTCATTTTCAAAAATTAGCTGAAAGTTACTTCTGCTGCACGATAAATATGATATTTGACGCTACCGAAATTCTGTTCTGTACTTATAGAATTGAAATAGGACGGCGATGCACGGCGAAAAAATATTGATTAAATTTTCTGCTGTGGCATTTTTATTGTTACAGTTTTGAAAAGCAAGACCGTATTGTGTGTTTTTGTTGTAATTCCTCCGGGGTATTGGTTGTGAATGATGTTTTACGGTTTCGTCAGAGAATTTCCATTACGTGGTCGTTGTCGTTGGCGTCAACTGGAGTGCACAAAAACGAAAAGACGTTTATTCGTTCGCCGTTATAGCCGTTGCCGATACCTATACCCTAAAAAAGCAATTACCAACCAACCAATCGGTCTCTAATAACGATACAGATTACATTGTTAATAACTGGACGAAGCTCGATAAATTGCACGTCTGCTCGACATGGAATCGCTATATACCTTATCGAAAGCCACCGTATCCAGATCGGAGCTGTAGAATTCGCCTATTTGGAATAATAACACGTTGATTGCCAATAATAATTGCTGGTTTAAGTTTCCTTTTCTTTTTCCTCACTTCTTGTGTACAATCGACTGCCGACCTCCCGAACCCATAATTTCGGATTAGCTGTGGCGAGAAAATGATTATTTCGAGGAGCTGTATGCTGCAGCGCTCTTTCTGTAACGCACGTAAATACTCCATAAATTTACATTTCAGGTGCCCGATTTGCACACACCGAGAGGTACCGTAGTTTCTGGTCTGATTCAGTGAAAACCGTTTCGTATGTGCGTCGTTAAATAAGTACGCGGTATACGAATAATTTACAATAAAAATAAATTCGTACCAGGTTTCAGTTTCGTGTGACGCCTTTTGCGTGGGTTTTTTCTATATTTTATCAAGATGTTGAAGTGGATACGTGCACTACGTGTGTATCACTTATGAGAAAATGAAGTAACGATAACGATACTCTGATCTTGAACACGTCGTTGTAATTCGTATATTTACTTTTTCATAAAACAGTTTCTAACTGGAAACCGGCTTTTGTACTGCCAGCTCCTTACATGCTCGTAACGAAGATGATGGAATCGTCACCCAATTTCTGAGAGGTTTCGTTGAGGTTGCTCTAAAATCTGGTCAAAATTAGGACTGCAAGCGCGAAAGAGTCGCCCTCTACAATTATAGGCGCGTGAAAAAAGGAACTACTGAAACCCTTCACATTTTAGAAAAATTTATCAGATTGAAATGAAAATGGTCTCAATGGAAAGGAAATTTTATGTACTACAAATTTTGTCCTATTCATTTTTTCGATAAACGCTTTCGTTTTCATAATATTTTGAGATTTCTATACGCGCGTAAATGAAATATTCCCCTTGATCAGGGTTTCACAGTAAAAACGACAACAGCGCACTACCACTGTAAGCAGCCCGAATTGTGTTGTGTATACACAGTAAGGGTATCAAGTATCGAACAAAAAAAGTTTCAATAAGTATCGACACTATTGATAGCTTCACCTTGCCAGGCTGAGTGCTGAAACAGAATTGGTAATTCAAAGTCAACAAATAAAAAAATTTAAAAAATTGAAGATTCAAAATCAATCAAATGGGGTAGATGGTACCAAATCAAGTTTTCACCCCTGTTCAAGTTTTTTTTTTTTTTTTGATTATTATTATTATTATTATTATTATTAATTTTTTTGTTGACATTTTCATGTCTTTGCTTTAGCACATAAACGAAAAAAACGTTACTTCTTGAGCGGTACTTTTGAGCGCTACTTTGGAGCATCACGAAAAAAACTGATCGAGAGCTTTGGCACATAAACGAAAAAAGTTTCTTTTCGAGCGTTACTTCTGAGGCGAGAATCGAAATCAAGTCTCTTCATGGTGACAATTCAGTTCAATGGTAGACATTTCCATGGAAATTAATTTTTCTTCCAGCAGTGAGTGCACCTTAGCGACAACCGTTACGCTCTCCCCGATACGAAATGAGTTCGTATGATTTGCTCTCCATTGTGACAGTTCAGTTCAGTGGTTGACATTTCCATGGAAATTTCTGTTAACAACATGGCTGCAGGCTGCAGCCACTCAGGAACAACACGGCTGCAGACTGTAGTCGCGTCGATATTAAAATCGAGACATGAAAATGCTCTCCCGTAGTTGCAGATCCGTCTGCGATAAGTTTTCAAGGTGCTAGTGATTTTGATTACATTTGGTTCGACTTAGTGGTTCTCCGTGGCGTAGCCAGGATTTTCCCGATGGGGGGGGGGGGAGATTTTCAAAGGAGAAAAACTCGAAAATTGAGATATTTTTTTAAATCGCCGATATTAGAGGACTATTTTATAAAATTTAAGGTAAAATTACTGCTCGAGCAAAAATTTTTTCGAAAAAACGTGTTTTAAAGGCGAAAAATTGCTCACTTTTGCATATTTTACATTTAACATTTAATTTCAGGTGTCTTGGGGGGCATTCGCGCCCCCCCCCCAAGCTACGCCAATGGTGGTTTTTGGTCGTTTTGGTCAATTTTGGGCAGATATAGACAGTTTTCCTTTACGTATAAGTTTTTAGTTGTTTTCCATTTTTTTTTTAGTTAATAACTTCCTTCCAATTTTCATTTGTATTACTTCAGTGTCCTCCCGCCAAATTACATGGTTATGTATGGCTGGTTGTCGCTCTCATTTGATCTGGTCTCTGTTTACGGATTCGATTTCGAACTATTTCAAAATTATTACTATTTTTATCAGGGATGAACGAAAATTTTTAGTGTAGTTGGAAGTAGTTGCCTACCGTTTTCGTTCTTCTCATAATGGACCCTACCGTAATTTTTATTTCAGATTTTTATGTTTCGTTACGTGCTCGAAAGGCAATAAAAATATTAAAAACATGAAAACGAAGCTCAGTATAGGAACCCAGTGGACCTCATACTTCGTAAACCAAGAAGGGGGAAGAGTTTTCGACAGGAGAAGAATTAACGAGACAATCACAAACTTTTACAAGAAACTATGCGAAGAAAAGGGGAGAAGTGATTATGAGGGGGAAAAACAGCGAGGATATACAAAATATGGAGAAGGAACCCAAATTCCTAATTGAAGAAGTAATAGCAATAATCAACAAATTAAAACCAAACAAAGCCCAGCAGGACACGATAAAATAAAGAATGAACATATAAAATTGAAGGGAGGAGGAAAAAATGGCCAGAACACTCACGAAATTTTTAAACATAATTTTAGAAAATGGAAAAATACCCAAAGATGGGAAATACTCAAATATAATAACATTATTTAAAAAAGGAGACAGACACAAATCGAAAATTACCGCCCCATAACCTTAAGTCCTACGATAGCAAAAATGTTTTCAAATTTGTTGGAAACAAGAATCCGAGTAATTTTGTCACACTAGCAGTCTATAAACCAAGCAGGATTTAGGAAATCGTTCTCAACCCTGGACCACCTACACGCCATGAATCAAACTATAGAAGAAAGTTTAGAATACAAAATTGAACTATATATTGCACTAATTGATTAAACAAAGCCTGTCGATTCCCTAAAGCACCATTTCATATTCTCAGCATTGGAAAACCAAGGTATTCCTCAAAATTTCATACAATTAATAAAAGAAATGTACAAAGGGCTAAAAGCAAAGATAATAACAGACGTTGAGGGAAAATACTTTGATATACACAAAGGAGTCAAACAAGGGGACCCAGTATCTCCAATCTTATTCAATACTGCTCTTGAAGAAATGTTCAGGAAAATAAATTTATTGGGAAGGAAAGGGGATAAATGTTAATGGGAAATACATGTCAAACCTGAGGTTTGCAGATGATGTAGCCCTTTTTGCCAACACAGAAGAAGAATTGATAAAAATGATGAACGAAGTAAAAGAATTCGAAAATGAAACAGAATTGACAATGAATATAGAAAAAACGAAAATTCTGACCAACTCAGAAGACTTGAAACAAATTGTAACGAAGGACAATCTAAAAATAGAAGTAGTGAAAGAAGCAACATACCTTGGGCAATCAATATCTTTCGAAAATCGTACGGAGAAAGAAGTAAACGCAAGAATTACAAAGGCATGGTTAAAGTACTGGTCTCTTTAAAATATTTTTGAAGGCTGCGTCACCTCCTCGCAAAATAGTGAAATTTTCAATGTGTGTGTACCCCAACTCTAATATATGGATGCCAAACATGGTCACTAAATAAAAAACTTTTGAATAAAATAAAAACTAACAGAACGCAATGGAACGATCAATTTTGGGTATAATAAGAAAAGATCATACAGAACTAGAATTTATCAAAAAGAAACTGAGAAATAATCAAGATGGAGTGAGAACAATAAGGAGGCTAAAATAAAAATTTGCTCACTGCATTTCCTTTTTTTAAATTAATTTTTTTCAAATTCGAGTTTTTCAATACCCCAATTTTAAACACTCACTAGAAATTCAATTTTGAACTTAGGAATGATTTATTATTATTATTATTTTTTTTGATTACTCAGGGTAACTAAATCTCGAAAAGCGGATTTCTAGGGGGTGAGCAGGACATATTTCAAGATTAAAAGACGAGAGATGGACGCATTCCACAACCTTTTGACAACCTTTCGAACACAAAAGAAATCGGGGACACCAAAAAACAAGATGGGTGGATATAAATAGATTCCTCAATAGTCAAAACTTTCAACGAATAGCCATCCATAGACAAGAATGGGAGCGCCTACAGGAATCTTTTGCTCTCTATGGGCCGGGAGGGGCGTGAGCCCTATAACCATAAATAACATGTTTAGGTTACAAAAACGATTCCCAATAAAGGATATTGAATTGAATTGAACGTGCGCAGAATCCTGTTCTTTTGAGAGGATAACAAAGTTCAAAATATTCGACTCACGGAGACTGTTTTTCAAAATAATTTACGTATCAAAAATGAAAACTTGGGGAAATTTTTATGACATTTTCAGCCAAGTATCGTAATTTTTCCTAGTATAACAAAATAATTTCCCTTCCACATTTTGAAAAGGAGTAGATAGATTTTTCGTCCTTCTCCTTTCCTCCTTCCTCCGCCTTCTATGGTGTTTATGCTATCGTTTGTGGTTGATGGTATAAATCGGTTCAGACCTATTTTTTGCGCGATGGGGGAAAGGGATTCACCTAGGTCTTTCAGTTTGGAACCACTTTCGTTTTACTTCGGACTATAGGTCATTCTCCAGAAACTGAGAATATTAAAGTGGCATTTTTTGTTAACTTTTTTTCTTTTTTTTTTCTTCTTCAAAACTTAAGGAGGGGGACGATTTTTCTAAATTCTAGCCCCCACCAAAGAAAAGTTCTGGTTGCGCCCCTGCAAGAAATTATTTTTTAAAAGGATGAAAATTTAAATTTTTGGTTTAAAATTACCAGGGAAGACTAAAAATATCAAAAACGTCACACTCCTCTTTCCCCCTTTGCTCAGGGTATTAGCCAAAGACCTCGTCGATACTGTGTAAATTTCAGCGCTGAAAAGGATAAAAATGGATAGAAGACTGAAAATTAGTGCAGATTGTCAAGTTACTGTACTGATTGGCATCACTTGAAAATTTCCAGCAATTTGAGTGATACTTCGTACCTTGCTGTTCTAGGGGCAAAATAATTTGGGGTTCCCGCTGTTTTTTGTTATAATATGCATTATATCAGTGCTTCTCAACCGGATCAACTCCAGGGACCGGCAGGTTAGTTTTAGTTCACACAAAAAATAAATCATGGTGACAAAAACTAATTTTCATGACTTTATTTTTCTTCAAGCGGACCGGCAAATATGTCCGTGGACCGGCGGTTGAGAAACACTGCATTATATCATACAGCGTATCCTCTAAAAATTATGGGAAAGTCTGTTTAAATTTTCTTAATTTTTCAATTTTTTGGGAGGAACTAAAGCAACAATATTTTTCTGGGAAAATACGTTCACGTTATATACAGGGTGTAAAAAAATAACACCCTATTTTTTCTGAATGTGAAATCAAATCGACGCAGGGCGAATGCGGATCTTCAATGGAAGAAAGTGAACTTTCTTTTCGAAAGAAAACATTTTCTGCCAAATTGAACCGACTAAGAAAGTCAATATTAAAGTGTTTGAATCGTGTTTTTTTGTGTGTTCTCCAGTTTGAAACTTCGATCATAATTTTTTTTCGCTGATTTCAAAAATTTAATTAGATTTGTAGTTTTATTCCGATTTTTAAAAGAAAGATTAATTATTCTCCTTTGAAGAAATCAAATTTAAATTTTTGACCTCCAATCGGGGTCTGAACGAATAATCTGATTTGATTTTGAAAATGGACGACAGAAAAACCCTTCGTTGCAGAAGTCAAATTTGGGGTCCAAATCGGAGGTCGGATTAAAAATCTGATTGCATTTTCGAACTCAGCAGCCCACGAACTGGAATTCCGATACGTGGACCAGTTTTGCCCATTTAAAGGTGTCAAATTTTAATTTCGGAGTTCAAATCGGAATCGTTTCAAAAATCTGCATGAATTTTCGAAATCAGCGATTCGTACTCTATTCCGATTATTCGTTGAATTTCTTTTTGTCATAGTGGCTCCTTTGAAGGAGGAAGGAGGGAAGTTTAATTTTGGGTACCACTGGAGGTCAGATCAGAAATTTTTTAACTCTGGTAGACAAAAATCTTATTCTGATTCTCTTTCGATGAAACCAGATAATTTCATTACTAGGGGTAAAATGTCAAATTTGGGACCGAAAATAGGATTGGATTGAAATCTGATGAAATATTCGAAACCAGTGGTCCAGAAACCCCTTTTCCGATACGTTATTCGATTTTTTCATCCAAGTCGATTTTGACCGTTTGGGATCCAAAACTTAGATTTTTGGATCCCGATGTAGACCGGATCAAATCTTATGCGACATTTGAAATCAGTAACCCAAGAAATCTCTATTCGGGTACTTCGTTTGATATATTTCCATTAGGGATACCAAAATTTGTGGTGCGTTTGAATCCCCTTTTAAAGAGAGAACATTTTTGTCACTCAGAAAGAAACTGAACTTTCCTACTTGAAGATCCTCGTTTGTCTCGCTTCGATCTGACTTTAAGTCCAGAAAAGAAGAAAGGGTTACCTTTCCACACCCTTTATTTGTGCCAAACTACAACGTTCTATTAAATTATTTTTTTGCTTTGTTGTATCTGGATCATTTTCATCTGTTCTCGTAATTTTCATTTTCGTGTGATGTTCATATTATTTTGAATTTTTCTTCTTCTAAGTTCTTCGGAACAACGCTCTACTACCATTGAAGTGTAAGTATGACGATATACCGAGTCCTGCGATCTTTATATTTTGAGGTCACTGTCTGCGATTAAGATACTGTCTTCAGCCCTCAAGACACTCATTATAGGAGACTAGATTAGCTCTGCAGCGGGGCACCCGAGCATTAATTTCATTTATCCACGAGCTTATGTCATATTTCTGCTGTTATAAGAATTCGAATAAAGATATAAATTGGCTTCTTTGAAGTGCTCTTCAACTCAACCGACGTACAATTTTTTTCTTTATCATCATACTTCTTAGAAATACGCAAGGGCTGTACCTTTGTACTATCTAGTTGTACACATATTTCACAAAAATTATAAACCCCTAAACCGGCGGACAGCATTGAGAGCGTGAATCGCGAATACAGGAAGGAAAAGGCGGTGTTTCGTCGTGAATTGTTCCGGCTGTGATACTGAGCCTTTGAAAGGGACGTCAGAAAGCTTTTGTTTACTTTTCGCCTTTGTGAGTTATTATATTATTATTTCTATAATATCGGTGCGACCTTTTTACTTTTTCAGTATACAAGTCGTGTCTGCCGTACAAGTAATTTTCTGCCTCGAACGCGTTCATTACACCCGCCAAAGATTTCCAATTTGTCTTGTTTTCCTCTTTCAATCAACCATAAAAGGGTTTGATTTGTGCTTTTGAAAAATTTAATTTCGTCTCAAATTCAAATCGCTTCGATGAAAAACGCGTTAATCCTTTAGGCGACCTCCGTTTATTCGAATTTGAAACGGTTAGCGACACGCGGTGCACGGTTTATCGTAAACACATTATCAAAAAGGCGGGAAAAAAATCCTGGAATTAACATTTTATAAATTTCAAACTTCAAACAAGCTGTTGCAGTTAGACGTGAATCTGTCTTCGAAACATATTGACACGATGGGTGCCCATATTTAATAACTGATAACGTTAATCCCTCGGACGATTTAGAAAATTTAGTTAGTTTATTTAGTTTGCGTTGAACATATTTTTGCTCGACAGTTTAACGTTCACGGAGTCTATTTTTTTCTCTCTCGTTCGTAAATTATTTATCTTTGCGTCGTGAATTGGTGGGTGTTGGAGAAAAAGGCCCACACGTGGTTGTACGTTTGTGACGTATAGGGATTACTTATACAGCACGAGTTGACAGCTGCTGGTGTTACCGAGGCTTAAGGAGGTCCAAGTAAGATCAACAGTCATCGATAGTACTCGCTGTGCTATGTATACAAAGCGTGAAACGCTCAGTGTAAGGATGCACTTTTTTCATTTAGTATTCTTGAGTCGTGGTGTAGCACCCTGGTGATTGCTAATGGCGTTTTAAATGGAGTGAAAGAAACTCAGACTAAGGAACAGAGGTCGAGTGACAGTGAAAAAGAGACTGCGGAGAGCAAAAGTGTAACACACACAGTCGTGGCGACATCCGTGTGAAATGCACTTGAATATTGTGTACAGCCATTTATTTAAGTTGAATATTCAGTGACGAATAGTGTATAGTATATTATGCTTATTTTAGAGCGTCCGTTGCTGGGCATAGGCCTCCCCCACTTTTTTCCACCGTTCCCTTATTCTGGCATCTTACTCCCACGCGGTGCCTGCATGTTGCTTCAATTCGTCCATCCACCTTCTTTTTGGTCTCCTTACCTTCCATTTTTGCTATCTTGGTATCCAAACTAAAACTTTCCTTTCCCATCTGTTTCCTTCCCTTCTTAAAATATGCCCGGCGTGGTCAAATTTCAGTTTTTTTCATAATATATCTACAATTCTTGATCCCTGAATTCGTCCTAACCCATTTGTTGTCTTCTTTTTCCGATCATTACCCTTTACATGGCTATCTAGGTGCTGGAAAGTTTCATGTTCTGTTTCTCTGTGGTGGCCCAAGTTTGTGAGCCATATAGCAGTACCGGCAAAGTGCAGGATTCCCAGATCTCTTTCTATATTTTCATATGCACTTTACTTTTAAAGATATTTCTAAGAGACTAAAAGCTTTTCCAGGCTTGGTTTCTTCTTTTTTCGATTTCTTTGTCCGTGTTGTCCTTAAACGAGACTATTTGACCTACGAGTAAATACGTGGTATTGTCTATTGCTGTTATTTTGCTTCCATCTATTTCGATTTCCCGGAAGTTTTTCGTATTAGGAAGTAATACTGTTTTGCTTACGTTTATTGTAGCCCTACTTTTTTGCCTTCCTGTGCTATTTCCTTTGTCATCTCCTGTAATTCTCCACCGTGCTGGGACACTAGAACCACGTCATCTGCAAATCTCAAATTATTTAGCCATTCCCCGTTAATTTTTATCCCCTTTCCTTCCCAGTCCATTTTCTGAAACACATCTTCTAGCGGGCTTTTGAATAGACTGAGAGAGAGGGGATCCACCAGTTTCACTCCTCTTTCAATTTTATATTTTCTACCCGTTTTGTCCGAATGGACCCGCACCGTGTTATTATTATTACCTTATCGCAGCCTCATTGAAGCAGTTTAGGGTATCCTGGAGAGCCTCAGAAGATGTAGCCACTAAGGCACAGTCGTCAGCATATTGACGCTCAAGGATATAAGTCCTGCTGCACTTAGTTTTAGCTCAGACGCAGCGCAGATCGAACAGATTGCCATCCACGCGATGTGATGCAGCTTAAGAGTAAAGAATCAAAACTCACATTTGCCATTTTACTTCAAGGGCGCAAATAGGCAAAATACTGTACACGGGCGCAGGAATATCTTTGCTGCGCCTGTGAACGTAGAGTATGTTATACATATCGCACATTCACAGGCGCAGCAAAGATATTCCTGCACCCGTGTACAGTATTTTGCCTATTTGCGCCCTTGAAGTAGAATGGCAAATGTGAGTTTTGATGCTTTACCCTTCAATTACACATACGTCTTTCATGCGAATTTAACTTCTTCATAAAAAATCAATAGTTTCTTGTCAATTTTAATGAACTTTACAACCTAACCTAACATGAAATATATGTTCAATCCCCCCTCCCCCTTGTATAATGCCTGCGCACGGCTCTGGAGCTTAACCTTATCGCAAAAAAGACAATCTTTCTCTCAAACCAAAAATCAAATCCTCTTATAAAAATTGAAAGAGAAATAATCGAAGGAGAGGAGGTGACATATCTAGACCAGAATTTGAATGTTATAATGTTAATATTAATGCAACCTTAAATTCCGAGTTCGAGCCCACGTAGCAACTCGCCAGAATTTTCGACCTAGGCCGGTTTTTCGGCCAGAACGGAAGAGGGCTAAGACAGCCCTCACAGCCTCCCCGATGTCTCTGAAGTAATGCTCGAAAGGGTGGATTCCAGGACTCGGATAGAGAGCAAATTAGAAAGGATTGAATGCAACCTTAAATTAAAGTAGTCAGTCTATTCTCAGTCAGTCTAGTTCGTTAAGGTGCCGTTTGTCGCTTTCGATTCCTCAACAGTTCCTTTGCAGCTACCATCCTCTTTCCCCATCTTCTCACTTTGGCCTATACATCCAAGGCAGGAGATTCACTCCAAGCAGTGGGGTCGACTCCATTAGTAAGATGGTTCCAGAAGACTTCTATCTCCAGTTCCTTGTCGCTTCTTTAAATTGGTGGTTGGGGCACGTGAATCCGATATCAGGTCCCAGGTTCTAGCGATCCTCCCCCGGACGGGAGGGTCGCTTGCAGTACCCGAGATGCCACTGGGCTTCCTCTATCTCCTGCAATTTTACTCACCCGCTCGTCACTATTCACTGTCAGCTCTTGCAGCTTCAGTGCATCTTGATGGTGAGCACGCCCTCTTCCGGCAGGGTGCCCAGTTCTGGAAAAGTCAGGGAATTCTAAAATTTTGGAAAAGTCAGGAAAACATCAGAAATTTTAGACAATATTTCTGGAAAAAACATAGTGGGGTCCTTT
This sequence comes from Acanthococcus lagerstroemiae, assembly GCA_031841125.1. Taxonomy (NCBI): domain Eukaryota; kingdom Metazoa; phylum Arthropoda; class Insecta; order Hemiptera; family Eriococcidae; genus Acanthococcus; species Acanthococcus lagerstroemiae. Next base: position 24,869,525 of record CM063110.1, read on the forward strand.
GAAATGGTTGAAGGCGAAATGAAGCAAATTAATTAATTTTTTTGATTCTTGTACCTCAGTTCTTTTTTTATGTTTCTATTATTCGTAATAAAGTTGCAGAAATGTGAATATTGCGCATATCTTTTCGCATGCCCTGTAACTTCGTTTAGCCATCGTTTTGGACCGTTCTGAAACGTGTCAAGGAATGTTAGAGAAAAGTAAGGGAATTTCATTTTAGAAAAAAACTGGGCACCCTGTCTGGGCTACGGGAATTCCCTGATTTCTGTCTGCCAAAGCTGGTGTGCTGCTGCCTCCAATAACACCGAATACAGGTCCTTCCTGATTCCCGGTGGCGGGGACTGTGCAGACATTTGGTCAGCGGGGGTCTGCCCTCATGCCCATTGTCCATTGGTTGGTATTGACAGTGACGCCGTGTTGATTGCCACTACTTCGGATAGTCTTCGCTACAAATTCAGCCCGCACGTTCCATTTCTCCGGCGAAGCCGTCGGTGGCGGAATGGGTACATGCGGACCAGTCAGCGACTGCGGGAACATGTCCTCATACTCACGCAGTGACCTTAGCTTAACCTAGCGTAACTCAGCACCCCAATTTCCATCAAGAAGCTAAAATAACGAGGCTAACTTTGTGGATCTGAACTAGGTTTCGATGCCCTGTGCTTTTGATTGAATTTGAGATTTTTGTTTGAATTTTTCAGGCAGCTAAATTCTGTTGAGGATCCTTAGAAAACGTTCTCCTCCAGATCGTTTCAACGACCAGACTCGTGTCTGAAATTTACAATAGATCAAGAACTTGATTACTTGAGGCGATTTTAGCCGCTAATCGACGACTCCAAATACCACGCAATTAGCACACTGCCACTAAATGCAGGCGTAACTCGATACGGATTCACGAATAATATGTAATTGAGGTATCTACGATAGTCTACCTTCTCTATACTGTCTGTACAACACTTTTTGTTTTCGGTGTGTACCTTTTCAATGATGAAATCACTTAGCACTCTCACGTTCGGTAATTACTTTTCACACCTACTCGACATGTAGAGAAACCGAAAAAAAATTCTATTCCCACCACATTGTGTTCTCCGCATTAAATTCTGACAGCGTAAATTTATCTTTTTTTACATCGCCCCGAAGTTAAGATTAACGACGCTCACATCACGAACGAACTGAGACAGAGAGAAAAGGCGGAACGGAAAAAAGATTGGGTATTTCTTAATAAAAATGCCATTCTTTGCTTCTACTGATACTGGTGCAATAAAATAGAATAAATAAGAAAGAAGTTGAGAAAAAAAAAAAGAAAGAACTAAAAAGTAAAACACATTTTCTGGCCACTGTTAATTGATCAACGTGTTAGATCACGGATAAGCTTTACAGCTGTGTATACCGTTTCAACTACTTAATTAATAGAAAAAACAAATACAAATCGTCTTTTATCAGTTAGCGTGCTTCTTATCTTCTTTTTTAATTGTTCGGCTTCTTGGTCATGAATTTATGGCCGAATTTCTGTTATCCACGAGCTCGCGTATACGATGTGAACTTGGCTTGATAATGTCTAAATCAAAAAAGGGTATAAAATACAGTGTGTCTCGTAATGCGGGTGAAAAAAGTATCCTTTATGAGATGTAAATGATGAACATTTGTGAGAAAAGGGTTCATGTTCGCCGGCTCGTAATTAGCCCCCCCCCCCCTCGACCAATCTGAGCAGCTACTTCTGACGAGATTTTTTCAATTGTCTTTCTTGCATGTTAAAAGAAAATGCTAAAAAATCTGGGAAAAAATTGGGGTAAAATAAAAAATTAGAAACAATAGTAGATATTTCATCTTGTATGGTAATATTGTTTGTTTCTTGGTCTTGAATCTAAGTTCCAACAGACAAAGTAAAATATAATTAGAGGATAATTTTTACAGACATACACGTGAGTGTACGAGACCCGTAAGCCACTGTAAAAAATAAATGCTAAAAGGCACACTGGGGTCCATTGTACCCAACCAGTTTTTCACCTCCATAGCTGGTACTAGTGGTAGGAAACGAGTATGTGAGCTGGCAGGAAGAAAGGGACTTCAGCGCAAAATGTAAATTGTACAGGAGAGCGGATAAACAAAATTGATAACGTTTTCACGTTACGGAGACACTCAACTTTGGAGACTTACAGCCGTTTGGGACTTTTTTTTAGAATTTTTTCGACAACACCAGGTGAAAGAGCGGCCAAAAATTAGTCAAAAACAGTTGTTATCATAGAAATGGTTTTTTTGCCCTGAGGTTCCTTTCTTTCTGTCAGCCGACGTATTCTCATTGGACGTATCTAGTACTACATGTTCAAACATTCGGACTGCAAGCGCGAAAGAGTCGCCCTCTACAATTTTAGGCACGTGAAAAAAAGAAACTACTGAAACCCTATACATTTTAGGAAGATTTATCAGACTGAAATAAAAATGGTCTCAATGTAAGGGAAATTTTATGTATTATAAATCTTGTTCTATTCATTTTTTCGATAAACGCTTTCGTTTTCATAATATTTTGAGATTTCTTTATGTGCCTGTAAATTAAATATTCCCCTGGATCAGGGTTGCAAGGTAAACGACAACAGCGCGCCACCACTTTGAGCAGCTCGAATTAAAAACTTAGATCGCGTGGTATGTATTTTAGCCGTCCATCCGCTTGGAGTGCTAGCGTCGCACTCTTGGTTGAGTAAAGTCGCATGATACGCGCTGTTACGATCGTACACCTCTATAGCCACTGATAAACCTGCGCCTAGAGCTCAGTTGGAGGACTTTGTAGACCCTTGTGGTATTTTTGGTGAGGGGGGAGTTGAAATTTGACTTTAGAAATTGACTTCCCAACTTAGAAAAACCATTTGCAAAAGATGTGTATTTGGGTAAATTTTATCACACTGTGACTTATTAGGTTTTCAAATAAACTTCACCGTGTGTCTCCCTAAATCACTCCACCCATTTGGTCACCTGTTTATCACATGTTGTGTGTTACATACTTACATGATGTAGGGGTAAACGCCCTTAACCACGAACTCAGAGTTCTTCTATTTCGGAAGTATCGATACTAAGATGTGACTGGGGTAATGTGCCTTATATACGGATTAAATCAGCGGCACACTATTAGAAAAGGATATATTTCAGAGTAGAGAGCTTCAATAAAAATTTTAGACACCTAAAAGCTCTGGAAAAAAGTACCTGTCAAACGAATTTCACTACCCCGCTCCCTCCTTGTCAGAAAAAATTCATAAGTTGGGTATCTTGGGTGAGCCCCCAGTGAACACTTTTCTTTAAAGAATCCAGCCACTGGGCATGCATGTTCGTAACTTACTCGAGGAGAAGAATAGAAATAATCACTGATGAGGTCATCTCAGAAAGTTGTGTAAGCAAACAAGCCTTTTGATTCCGAACAATGAAATGGATTAGTTATTGATAACAGTGGTCTTCTGTCGGGCTCCATAGCTGTAAAGTTGAAGCGAATAATTAAGATTAATAATGCATAGTTTTTAATTACGATTCTTTTAAGATATTCAAATTTCATTAAAATTCGTTCAGATTCGTCCAGATCCCTTTAGAGAACTAATCAGCGGTCTCATGGACACTTGTGCTAACTAGTATTTTTGTCAAAATTGAGTTGTGTATGTAGATCTGTAGCTGAAGGTGTAAGATATTCGGTGACCCTAGAGAGCACTTTCCGATTGAGATACCTGATAAGTTCATGAAATTTTCAAAACGCTCTCCTGAAAAATTTCATTTTTGTTAGTTAGCATAAATGTCCATGAGACCATGGACTTGGTGAACCATCCACACTTATCAAGAATGTATTATGATTAATTCCACTCACACAAAACTCCCTTTTACGTAGATCTCTTTTTAGACTTGCCTGACACAATTAGGTTTCTTTTAAGGTATATTCGGACTTTGTCATAACTTTCTCAGACTTTATAGTTTCATACGGACTAATCCAGATTCCCTTAAAAAATGTGGTAAACCGATCCTGGTTTATTAAGAATGCGGTAAGACTAATTACGCACACTTGGATTTCCAGATTCACAGGTCTCAAGATTTTTGCGAAAAAACTGAGATTTTAAAACTCTCTTTTTTTGTGGGGGGGGGGGATTAGCCGAAGGGGATAAATATATTTTATCATTCAATTTTTCATTTGAAAAAACTTTATTTTTTTAGAATCTACATACAGTATTTTGGACCAGAATTCTCCTTAACCCCCTCCTCAAAATCTCGACGCGTTTACATATTTTCTGAGAAGGTAAAATCTTCCCCCTTCCCCCTGAAATAACGTCTGACTTTTTTTAAAACACAAAACAACGCAAATAGGACTACTGACTTTCCAGGAACGCGAATTTATTTTGTAACATTATATTTTTGTCCTTACCCATTTTCTTCTCTGCTGTCACAGAGGTTTCAGTGAAGATGGAATATAAACGTCACAGTTTAATTTTTCAAGTACAACGATATTTTCGGGGATCTCGAACCGCTCAGCGTGGACAAAAAAGAAACAAAATTTGCCTCCCTTGCCTGAAAGCGCCACATGCCATATGGTTTCTGCGCGTTCTAATGAACGTAACAATTTTGATTGCTGGAAACTCCCATTGTCCTCGTTATCCGTAAACATGTGTACTGAAACAAAGCTCAAGAGATGAGAGCCCCATTTCAGTGATTTACCGACTCCTACAAATATTTAGAGCCCTCGAGGGCCTCTGACTAGGTGCCTTTTTGTTCAAGTCGATCTCATTGCAAAATAGATTTCTTTGTACCAATGACATTTTCGTGGAATTGGGTTAAATTTATGAAATTTTCGTGTCTTAAGGATTCTACGAATATGGAATTTCTATTTCAGTTTATTTCAATTTTAATTTTATGGCTAGAATAACTGAAAGACGAGCATCATTATCAAAAGCACTTTTCTCATGAACTTGTGTAAAAATCAACGAAACAAACAAAACAAGTCTACTGACGTAAGAGTGATTGCTTCTACTGGACAGCCACACTACTTTCGAGAATTTAAGCTGGAATTTGACTAAACAAGCTACCTATTCTGCCAATTATGGTACCTTACCAGTCCTACACTCTCAGCTGTTTCTCCTTCAGGTCACCTACCCTATAGTATTAATTTTACGATTGAATATTAATATCGACGGAACGCCGCGACGACCAAATCGTTAGTGTAACTCCTAATTTATCTAATTTAAAAAGTTAATCGAGCATCGGTCTCTCAGCTTGCAGTGAAAGAAAAAACTTTTTTCAGACAGACGTAAATTTTGATTGATAACGTTTTCGGTGACAAAGTTTGTTAATCTCATGATGAATGGTCGTATTCTGCTGGTACAGTTGTAAGTTCGTGCGGTTGTAAAGTCATATATTTTTAATTCCTTTGATTGGCGTGTTGCTTAATTAAAATGTTTCTCGTGAAGACCCTCAGCATTGAGGTTAGTAGACTGGGCGATCAAAGCGTTGTGAAAATTTATGGGTTTAGGAATATCAGCTGGATTTGAGGGGCCTTTAAGTAAGCTGCGAATGAAGAAGAGGGGATCCGAAAATAAAAACAACATTCTGACAACGTACGGAGTGACAATGAAATTTGAAGCTCTAATTACCTTTTACCCGTGAAATTTTGTATTTTCTCCGAAATGCGTTACCTCGATGAAAGCTAGAGGGCATTGGCTAAGTCGGTGAAGTTAACAACATTTTTCCAGCTGGTCGTTTTCAAATTACTTTCGAGTGGCAGATTGAGGAGATAGGAGGTAGAGAGAGAGAGAAGGGTTCGTCCTTCTGAGGTTTTAATTTCATTTCTGAATGTGAAAGAGTTTTGTCTTGACGAGTCTTAACGAAGTCTAACAGGTTTCTACAAAATCTGACATAGTCTTAACGGGTCTTGATCAGTCTAAATGAATCAAAATCCTTGTGAGTCTGGAACTGGAAAATGCGAGTGAATATGAACGTAGTCTCTTCCAGACATTGTGAAGTCTGAATAAGTGTGCACGAGTCTTGAAACGGAGTTCAAATTAATCTTCTAAGAATCTTAACATGTAGTCTGAATATGTTTTTACAAGTGTGTTTAGTCAACAGCCCAAAAAGGGTACACTGATGTCTTAAAGCAATTTTAAAACATAACTGAACCTACATATAATATTATCTGAATGGAATGAACCTTACTTTTTCTGAATGAGTCTGAATGAGTCCTGGCCGAAAGAAAAGAGTTTCAACTTGGGCCATAACTAGAATTTTTGTTTTTGTTGGGGGGGGGGGGGGGGGGTTGACAGCAAAGTAAAAATTCCGACAGAAACTAAAGATTTAGAAAAAAGAATAATAATTGCTGTACTTTAACTGATACGATAGAAAAATTATGGCTTCTTCATGAAGCTGAAAATACTGAATGGACTCTTGAAGAGTTAGAATGCGAAAAACACTATTTGAAAAATACTATTCGGAATAATAAAGGTGAATTTGCAGTGAAAAATCCCTTCAAAATTTCACCTTACAAATTGGGTGACACAAAATCACTTGCATTAAAAAGGTTTTATGCTTTGCAGAGGAAAATGGCCAAAGATGCTAAATTTAAAGAACTATACGTAATATATATGACAGACTTAATTATCCAAGAACATATGAGAGAGGTAATAAGTCAGCCTGGTGAATCTGAGGTTTCATTCCTCACCATGGCATTATAAAAGAAAGTTCCACTTCAACACCAGTAAGACCAGTTTTTGATGCTAGCATGACTACTAGTACTGGACTTTCACTAAACGATTGTGCAATCAGACATAGTGAGCATTATGTTCAGAAGTAGAGTTCACTCTATTATGTTATCAGCAGATATAAAACAGATGTACAGAAAGGTGAAAATCAATGAAAGTGACTATCCTTTTCAACGTATATTCTGGAGAGAGAACCCTAATGATGACCTCAAAACTTATGAAATTATCACCGTTATTTTTGGATTAAAATCTGCGCCATTTTTGGCAACAAGGGGCTTGAAAAAGCTCGCTGAAGATCAAGGAAAAGAATTTCCATCAGCAAAGGAAACATTGCTCCACGATTTTTACGTGGATGATGTTTTCACAGGGGCTGATTCTTTGGATGAAGCTATAAACATCAAAAACCAGTTGATGGAAATTCTAAAAGAGGCTGGATTTGAGCTAACAAAATGGTGTTCTAATTCATTACAATTACTTGAAGAAATTCCGGCTGAAAGGTTGGAAAAAAGGTTCCCTCTGTATAATGATAAGGAATTCGCTACTAAAACTTTGGGTATTATCTGGCTGCATTGGGTGAATTTAAAGAAAATGGAATCGTATACAAAAAGAGAGATTTTATCAAAAATGGATTCAGTCGTCCAAAAAATGTCAATCAGTTGAAGTGAAATTGAAGTTCAGTAACATATTCCGTTGAAATAAAAAAAGAAAAAAAAATTATTTTGGTTGAGATATATACATATCTCAAGAGGGGAGGATGTTTCAAATCAATCGAATCAAAAAATAAATAAATAAATAAATAGAATCGGGTTTCTTTCTAATGGTTATGGATGATCACCCTCACCTCAGTTACCCAGTGAATATTGTTATTGTGTACGTTATCTATACCAAAGGCCAAATCAAACATGTATTCTTGCTGCTTCAATGAGTCATGCGAGAAAAGGAAAGGCCAGAAGAGACTTGTGTCGGTCCTCAGTATTCCAAATGACAGTGCCGTTTTTACCATATGTGTGGACTGTGCGGCCGCACAGAGCGGCAAATTTTTTTTTGAGAAAAAAAAAGAAGAAAAAACGAAGAAAAACAGAGAAAAAAAATGGAAAAAAAATCGGGGAAAAAAAGTAAAATCGTCGAATTATGAAAAATGTACATACGTTTTTTTGGGGAGGGGGGGGCATGGGGCGGCAAAAAATTTTTCGCACAGGGCGGCGGTGAACCTAAAACCGGCACTGCCGAATGAGGATGTAAAGGAATGTAATAAAGATTTCCTACTAAGTATGTTCGTTTTTTCTCGTGCAAATTCGTTTTCGTTTTTTCTCTTTTTTACTTGTATTAGTATAGATTAAAACCTAAAGGGGCTGTACGTTTCCAATTTAGTCAACTGCACATAACTACTGAAACATGACAATAAAACAAGGTGCGATCTGGACCATTTTCTCATAACCGACTTGAGAATGGCGAAGAAATTCGAAGTTATAAACAGATTTGAGTTCTTATCAGCCCATTGGTTGATAATAAACGTAGACCTCCCCCCTGACGCCACGAATACTAGGAAAAAGGAAACGACGATGCTGAGTGCTGACTTTTCAAACGCTACGAGGACACCTCCTCCTTTCTTTTCGCTACGGCCTGACTAAATCAAACTAGTTCTGAATAAGACACTTGGTGTACTGTGGATGAGTCTTAATAGAGTCGAAATGAGTCTTAAGAGAAGTTCATCAGTCTTTTTACGTCTTTGCATTCATCTTAAGTGTATTTCAATGAGTCTTACGAGAGTCTATGTAGGTGATTCTTAAACCATGAAAATTTTAATGAGCTGAAATAGACTCACTAAGTCGTGTGGTAAGATTCGTTCCGACTTTTCCTGACTTCGTCGGCATTTATTCAGAATAAGTTTTAAAACTCACACAGGCTCTATTATGGCTTACTGCGACTTATTTACACTCTTGTCAGACTTGATCAGACTTCTATAGAAGCCATTCTGACACTATAAAAAGTTTTTTAGTCTCTTTGAAAATTAAACTTATCAGACCTACTAAAATTCACTCATTCCAGCCGTAACCACCTTTTTTTGGCGGGGGGTGGGGGGGGGGTAGAAAATTTCTAAAGTTTGCTGAGTCCCGACTTTCCACATAACATTATGGGGAGGGGAGGGGCATCGTTGTTACGTTTCTGCATTCGATACTTTTCAAAATTCATTCAGACCCTGTTATGATTCATTCACACTCTGTCAAGACTCATGGAGTTATTAAAAGAGTTTTGACAAAAGGCAGAGTGGATTTTATGGAAGTCTGACCAAGTCTGACGCTAGTCTAAATATTTCTTATTGAGTCATGACAGAGTGAAGAGTGTGAGTCCTAGAACTTAATCTAAATGAATCTGAATAAAGTTACGAAGAATTAGAATGAGCCTTATTAAAATCTTAATGAGTCAAGATGAGTCTCACAACCTCGTGATTCTTGATAGAGCATGAATGATTAATAACGAATTAGAATGCATCCTAATTCTGTCGGAATGAATTTTGAAAAGTATTGAATTCGAGGCCATAACAACGATGCCCCCTCTCCTTCTACATATTGTTTAAAAAACTGGAAATTAGCAAATTCTTAATAACTTGTCAGTCAGTTTGGAAAATGAGGACTTTTGTTTTCTTTCTTATAATTTTTTATGAATTAGTCAGAATTTTCTCTGTTTAGATCCCCCAAAGAAAATAAGTTTCTAGGTAAGCTTCTGATCGAATGAGTTTTAATGGAATCTGATTATTTTTCACAAATCCGAAGCAGTCTGAATGTCCGAATGAGTCCCAGCGGAACCTAAATACGTCATTGCGGAACTGAATGAGACTTTAGAAGTCAAGACAGAATAAAGTCAGTTTAATGGAATCTGAATGAATCTTGATAAAGGCTGAATGAGCTTGGAGAACCTGACGAGTGTTCCAAAATGTCTTACAGTCTCAGTGAGTCCAAGCTAAATCTAAAGCCGTCAGTGAGGAGTCTGAATGTGCCTTAATGAGTCAGGATTTAATCTGAATGGTTCTTAATAAAATTTGAGTGAGTCTTGATAAAGCTAGACTGAGTTTGAAAAGTCCGGGTGAGTCTTGAACTACCCGAAAGGCACCTTGAATGAGTCTTTGTCGAACTTAAACCTGTCACTACGGTATCTGAATGAACTGTCAAGAAGTCATGAAAGAAGGTTAGAAATGAAGCTTGATGGATACTGAATATGTTATGGTAAAGTCTGAATGCGTTTGAAAAATCTGATGAGTCTTAACTGTGTCTAAATAAAAATGAATGTCTGAACACGTTTTAGAAGATTCTGAACGAGTTGTAACGAGAGTTGACAAACACTAAATTAGTTCTTCAAGTATCTGAATGAATCCTAACAGAGTTGGAAAGAGTCTCTCAATTAGTTCAAATGAGTTGGATGTATACTAACGTGATCTGAATGTACATATGTCAATGAGTTTTAATTCAGTAAGAACCAGGAACGTACCAAAAAGTTTTTTATGTGATGGTGGTGGGGGGGGGGGGGTTAAATTGTGAAAGTTCCAACTAATTCAACTCAAAATTCCCAAGTATCAAAACAAATTTTTGTATCGGTTAAAAAAAACAAAAAACTTTTGACTTGTTGGATTTTTTCAACTTTTAATTCATCTACTACAATTTTCCAACTCCGGTGGAGGCTTTCGTGCTCCCCTTTATTTCCCTTGCTGACTGGAATGGTCAATTTTCCCAACTGCTGAGTAAAGAATTTCTACAGGGGAGGGGCGTAAAGTCCCCCCCCCCCGATTGGTACATCCCTGGTCAGAACGAGTCTGGAAAGTCTGAACGACCTGTAATGCTATAATGGTTTACCGGAAACGTTCAAATTTATCTGCAGTCGCCCCCTTCCCCTGTTTAAGAAATTGTTGGTCAGATTTCTCCCTGTATTCATAAGTACTGACCATGACATAATTACTACGTATTAGAAGGGTAAAAGTCTTATAAAAGGGCGTAGATAGCTCCGTTATGAGAGGGGGAGGGTCTATAGGTATGTCTTCTGCTTATATGAAAGACATACTACGCTTATTTCTCTTCCTAAATTTGTATTCTTATAGGTCCCAAAGGTTTTATTTCGTTTTTTCCCCTAAGGGAGGGAGACTCCCAGGATCTCCTCATCTGTGCCCTTGATCTTATACATTTTACAAAATTTCTGCTGGCCTTAAGATTTTATTTGTCAGCCATGAAGTGAATCTAACAGACCTGAGAGAGGAAAAGAGAGTTGAATAGTTGAAAAGAAAATTAATGACATTTTCGTTTTGTTACTTCGTTACATTGAAACTGAAAAGGGTTTCTTACCGGTTGCCACCTTATTGGCACAATTTGGGACCCACCTATCTTAATTATAGTTCACCAATTTTCTTATGCCTATCGAATCGCACCCTGTCAGTTTACTAACGTGAACAAAACATCCCCAGTCACCCTTTGTTGAATTCTAAACTGCCTTGCTGATGTGATTAGGATTATCTTAACGAAGTAAAAACTTGTATTTTTGCTTGTCGAATTCAGCATTTGTTTCAGTCAGCAAGATTTAAATCCCTTTCGTCTTCATTAGAAAAGTTGCTTCGGTGCGTCTGTGACTGCGATTCTATTTCGCAAACTGAAGACAAATTTCTGCCGGAGTCATCCCCTCTTTCGTCATGTATGAACCTGCCCTCGTTTACTGTATTTACGCGCCAATTTCGTATCTCCGTATTGTTTGTTCATTAAAGATGTACGAGTGTAAATTGAAAGTATTCGTTATTCAGGCTCCGATGGTGACATCGTTAGTGCGTTCAGTTTTAGACGTATTATGAATACGTAACCTTCGCTCGAATTGATTTCGTTTTCAAAATAATTCATAAATACTTGTACGTTCAGCATTCGACAGAACATGGAGCCAATCAATCTTAGTTATGCTTCTTTTGAAAAGCCACAGAGTAATCAGTTTTCTTTTTGATAACTTTTCGATGTCGGAGGGAATGGTCTCCAATTGTCTCTCGTACAATGTACCTTGTTGTTTTTCTTCTCTTTTCGATTTTCAGAAGTCACTTGTCGATAACTCGGCATTTGGATGGCACATGGCTTATTAGTAGACTCGTAGAGAAATACGACTTACAGATGCTGTGATATAGGACGGGCGATGCCATGCAAATCCTCTGTCAAGGTTGGTAGTTAATGGCGGCCGTTGGCCCCGACATCAAATTGTAAAAATTATGCAGAACATTGTAGAAAAAACACACACACATCTCAGAATAAATGTAGCTGCCGTTTACTACTTGAAACTTAGGACCCGTCCCGAATTCTACCGACATACACCATTCCCGTTTCTGGAGCAAATGGTCAAAAAAAAAAAAAGAGAAAGAAACACGTTCCCTGGGTTGTTATAATAGTATGAGGCAAGACCCTTCCAGATATCGGTAATACCTCTGAACTTGTTACCAATCAGGTATTTGCTAATACCGTAAAATCTCAGTTATAAGACGCACCGTCTATAAGACGCACCGTCTATAAGACGCACCCCGGATTTGTCGACGAAAATGAGGGAAAATCAAGTATCCGCCTATAAAACGCACCTCATATTTTCATGCGAAAAATTGAAGAAATTGTACAAAATTCACAATGCTACCTAAAAAGTTAAAAAGAAAAAATGTATTCGTCTTCATCAACTTCGTCGTCACTTGAGAGTAAATCTTCAACGTCGACCTCTGTCTGACCATCGTAATATTCATCGCCATAGTCATCGTCATCTTTGTATAATGAATCTGCTTCTTCTTGATATAGGATATTGTCCTCTGTTCCATCTAGGCTATTTGAAGTAATTGAACGTATAAACGTTCGTATTACATGTTTAAAAAAAAAATTCCTTGATTATCTCTGGATAAGACGCACCTCAATTTTTTGGCCGAAAATCCGGGAAAAAAGTACTTCTTATAACTGAGATTTCACGGTAAGCATGAAATAAGAATTACACGGGAACCTATTATGAAACAACACACTCGTGATCGTTTCGGAGAATATAGCAGGTTCAGGATCGGATGTTACATACTTGATCAGTAACATGAACTAACGTAGAAGATGAGGAGACATGGACACCACGCAATCGGTCGGAGTGCCCATGAGCAGGGTAATCGTAAAGGATTGTACAATTAAGATTGACTTGGAAAGAGGCTTCCTCTTTTCTAATTTACTCTCAACCCGAGCCCTGGAATCCGCCCTTTCGAGCATTACTTCAGAGACGTCGGGGAGGCTGTTAATGCTGTCTTAGCCCTCTTCTCACCTTGCCGAAAAATCGGCCTAGGTCGAGGAACTTTTTTATTTTTGCAACTTTGGTCTACTTCATCGCAACAGTAATACAATTCAGATGGCACCCTGAGAGAGCATCCTTGGAGCTTCTGGCTTCAGCTAGTCGAATTCGCACAGGATTACGTATTTTTCATGGGTACATTATCTCAAACTCTAAGAGTCATACAATAGTTTACTGAATTGAATTCTGATTAGGAAAAAATCTTCTAATGGCAACTTCTATACAGCGTGTGTAGCGACACATGGGATATTTCATGTGCAGCGACTCTACAGATGGCAACACCGGGGGAATTTATTGGTACAGAGGTGCATACGATAGTAAAATATTATTGTGTAAAATTAGTGTTTTTCCCCCGCTACGCAGGGTATCACGAAAAGTGGCCGGCCCTGCGTTTAGGAGATGATCACCATCACAAGTCTGGTTCCACAGTTGGTATCATCATAGCTTCTCGCCCAATTATCCAAAACAATCATTTTCGAGATTTTTGGAGAAGCGGCAGTTTGTTCCTCCATGGGCCATGCATATTATCTACCCAATCGTACCGCTGCAGACCCACCTTACCTTGCCATAACGGGGTGAGACATCGATTCGAAGAAAATACGAATATCAGTCTGATTTTTGTCTCTTATCTTCGGGGATAGTGATTCTTTCACCTGCCCCCTGCGTCACTGTGGTGATTTCAGAAGCAAAGCGATGAATTGCCTGCATAGATGAAATAGTGCTTGTGCAGTTTGATTGTATGAGTGCAAAGCGACTAATCTGCCTGATTCTCAATTAATCTCGCATCTGTGATTGAAAATAAAAGAAATGAAAAAGAAATATGTTCGATATCAAATAACAATATTGCTGTACTGATGAGCAAAGAAGAATTGCAGTGAAAGGTCGTAGACGAGTGACGTCTGTAATAATTGAGATTCAGCAGTTCATTTTCATCTATGAGTAGCTGCAGAAAATTTATAAATAAATGGTGTGGATTTCCTCGCTGTTTTTACGTTCAAAGATTGCAACACCAGGTGCGGAAGGAAATTTTTTTAAAGAAATCGTGTAGGTAGTAAGCTCCATACGTCACAGACTTTTGAGTAAAATTGGTTGGTTCAGGTGTGGAAATTTTCGTAGCCGATGCATGAGTAGGACTGATAATCGGCAGTGGTGGATTTATTCAAGCAGCTAAAGAATATTTTCTGACGGACTTTTGTTTAACATGGTCTTTCTAAGCCCTCTTAGTAATAAATTGGGCACATATAGATGCTGACAAATGTTTTAATACTTCTACAAAAAACTCGGAAAAAATAAGGTTATGTGATCCCAAACTATTTTTTAAAGGTTCTCTTTGCTGAAGGATTAAGAAGACTGATGTCAGCAGCGTTTTTTCTTTTTCTTTATTTCTCTCTCTCTCTCTCTCTCTCTCTCTCTCTCTCTCTCTCTCTTTTCAAAGTTTTGATATTATTATCCGAACATGAAAGAGCTGAAAGTTCGAATTAGTCATAAGAAAATCCACTTTACATAATCTGAATGGTTTTTTCACATGATACCTAACAGAATTTCGATGAATTTTAGCAATTCAACACAAGGACGCAACCAAGGAGCTGGCCAGAGAGCTATAGCTCCCTCCCCCAAAAAATCGAAATTTTTTCAAGATCAATTTTGAAACGATGGCCTGATGTGGTTTCGTTGCATCGTAGGTTCGTACAAATTTACAGCTCATGAAAATAAGTACTCGTAGGTACCAAATCAGGTAGGTACCGAAACGAACTTTCACCCCTGTCAAAGTTTTTTCTTTTTCTAAACTCTAGCCCCCACCAAAGAAAAGTTCTAGTTACGCTCCTGATTCAGCATATTCTAAATAAGTCTTTTCAACACAATTATGTAAGCAACTTCAAGTTAATTGGAACTTACTTGATAGATAAATCATTACTAACGTTGCTTTGGCATGACCAAAGTAGAACAGATTCAAGCCGTTCAAGCCTGAATGAGCCGTAGTGAGTCCTAAAAAGTGCTAGAGGGATTTCAATACGTCAACCGAGTCAGAATGGATCGCTTAAGTCTGAAAGTAGAAGGTCTTAGTACAGCTTGGATATGAATCCTAATTTGTCTGCGTGAGTCTTTTAAATGAGGCAGAATGCACTCGAACGAATTTTGTCTTTATCTAAATAAATTTTACAAGTCTTATCGTGCTCTTCTGTGGCGCAGGTAAGGGGAAGGGGATATAGGGATACATTCTCATTACCTAAAACAACAAGAAAAATAAAACTTCGGAGTTTCTTCGTCAACCAATAATTCAAGCCGGTGATTTTTTTCCCTTTTTGTTTTTCACGCAAGTCAAAATTGGAACGATATTTGGTAAATCCCCGCCTTTATTTTATCTAAAAACTAATTAAACTCCCTCTGTCCTCCGCATCCTGAAGAACTTTCTATTTACATTGCGCTGGATGAGTCGTAAAATAGTCAGAATGAATTTTCAAAATGTCAAATAAGTTTTCATGAATACTGAAGGGTTCCTTAAAACAAATTCTACTGAAGTTTGAATGAGTCTGAACAATCTGATAACTTTCAACGTGTTCTAATGACTTTTAATGAGTTTTATCCAGTCGCACCTGTTTTTACGGATCGTAAATGAGTAGTAACCAAATCTAAATGAGTTTTGATAGAGCCTCAAAAGTCTCTCAACGAATCCTGAAGGAGTGTATATAAAATTTAGCCCAGCCTGAATGAATTTTGGCCGAATCTGAATGAGTTCTATGAGTCTTGCTAAAAGTTCTGAATTATCTTTAGAGAATCTTAATCAGTTTTAACGCAGTTCACACAAGTCTGAATTGCCCTTAGAAACGTTTCGAAAAGTCTTACCGAGTTATATCTACGCAACTTGATACGAATAAATTTGAGTTTTAATGACCATCTGATTCAATTCTAGCGGAGAGTCTAAATGAATCTTAACGGGACCTGATACGATCCTGAATAAGACATATTTATTTATTTATTAGCGGGCCAGTACATAATGTTCTTAATTTAATTCTGCGGTGAAAGAAGGGGCTCCCTTTCCCGTACTGGCTAAGCCCACGATAAACTAAGTACGAGTGTGTGTGCTTATCACGAAATTATCCTATGTACAAATATGTAGGCACAGATGGCGCCACAGACACTTTAACAACTACTATGGGTCATTGTCAATAACTGGGCACTTTACCCTATGTGATCGTTAACGCGTTGGTCATTGCGTATAATTTTGTGTTTTTGACTTTGTCTCTAGATCTGATGTTGAGGAAGCTTCTCATCATTTTGTTTTGAGTCACTTGTAGTCTGCTTAGTTGGGATGTAAGCAGGGCCCAAGTCTGGGCTCTGTGCGTTAAGCAGGGAGTCACACAGCTATCGAAGGTCTTAATCCTTGTATGTAGTCTCAGTTTATAGTTAAAAATGTATTTGAGAGCCCAAAAGCTTTCATCTCAGCATCAAATTTATCGTTTACCGTCAACGTTTGACCCAAATAGTTGAATTGGTCCACTTTTTCGATTTCGATGTCGTTTAAACATAGTTTTGCATTTTCATTCGTTGATAGAAAATTTGTCTTGCTGAGGTTCATTGTCAGTCCTACTTTTCCGGATTCCTACTTTAGCTCTGATGCCATCTCCCCCGACTCCCCCGCGCTTTTGTTTATTAGAATTATATCTTCCGCAAACCTAAGATTGTTTAGATATTTTCCATCAATTTTAATTCCTTTGTTGTCCGAATCTAGGCCGCGAAAGGCATGTTCTAATACCGCGTTAAAAAGATTTGGTGAGAGGGGGTTCCCTTGTGTGATGCCCCTTTGTACTGCGAATTTCCTCTCTTCTCTGTCCAGTTTGACGTATGCGGTTGCGTTCTCTTATATATTTAGCAGGACTTTCACGATTGCACCGGGGATGCCTTGGCATGTGAGAGATTCCCAAATTTTTCCATGGAAAATTGTGTCGAAGCCTTAATCGATATAAAATTTCACGTCCAAAAAAGTCTGGATATTTTGACTTTTTTGTGGGTGCAGTGTCTTCATTAGCCTTCTCTCGAGAGCTACAGGCCTAGAAAATTCTGTGCATAAATGTAGCAGCTTATCGAAAAATTGACTGTAGTTCTACGCTTTATGTTCAACTTTTTTCAGCATCACCTCACAGTAGGAAAGGGCAAGAAAAGGAAGGGAAGCGAGGGAAGAACGTCCGAAAATAAATTTCAGAATTAAATTTTACGTCCTTAAAAACCTACAAAATTGGATACCATCTTGAAGTACTCCTAACAAGTATTTCCTGGACTGAACCCCGTCTGTAGTACCCCAAGAAGTCAGATCCAAATTCGCTCTCAAATCGAAATCAATGAATTTGAAAACTATAAACGTCTTCACACTCTCTCCCCCATTTTGTTGCATCACTATGAGGTGTGAGGGGGAGGGGGTTATGTACTGTCAATGAATGGAAGTCCTCGGAATAATTTTAAGTAAAATTGGTATTATGTATTAGCTACCTTTCTCTTTCGAGCATTCAGTTTGTACTGATATGACCAAAACCTTGTGTAAATTGCATAAAACTGCCCGCTCTGGTGAATCTGATTCGAATTGTTCGATGAGCTTAAATCTTGGCGCATATTTTCTTTGACGGTATAGTACCATCCTGGGAAATGCAGCAAAAAATTGTGTTTTAAAAGGGCCACCCTAATGGTCATGATGAGAACTATTCAGATTCGTTGACGAGCATGATCCGACATGGCAAAAATTTTATTTTGTGAAGGGACGGAGCGAATTTTCTATAGAAGCGTTCAGGAAATGTTGTTTTCTTAGAGGCGTAGAGAATACGTTGATTCTTTCAGAAGTATCGAGGAAATGTCCAAGGGAGAGAAGCCATCAGCTCTCTTCCTGCCCCCAAATGGCTCCTATAGAATGCACCTCGGGCTTAATATCGTCATTAAAATCCGATGGTTACCGCAACGAACTTAATTTCCCATGTAGCTTGTCACAGATCAGTGGCACGTACGCGTTGCCTGAAGAAATTAAAAAGGCGCTGCGCTCCATGCGAAACACCCAATAACGCAATGCCGACCGAGCCCAGCTTCATCGGGATGAAAAACACGATCTTGTATTTTTCATTTCGGAATTAAGCCTTTCCGTGGAACGCGTTTGTAATATGTGCTGTTTAACCTGGCTAACTTTTCTATTCTTGGAGAAAAAAAAAAAATTTAATTAACTCATCGTTCGACTGGTAGCGCAATTCATGAAAAAAATTCCTGTTTCGTCAAATACGTAATATTTCACTTAAATGATAAAAATATCGCGATATGCCTTCTGAATTTATAAAAAGATAGAACACTGTTACGAGGGTTAAAGTTATTGCCTAGTGAAACTGGAGAAGGGTGAAAGTTTAACTGTACCGTAAAAGCAAAATCTGTACGTGACGGGATCACCGACAGTTGTGCTCAAAGTTTGCAAATAACTGAGCCCTCTGTTCCTCTCGATCTTTGCATCGCCCATGTTATTGAGATTGGCGAACGCCCATCATCATTTTGAGTTCGGTGCATAACTTCAAATGCTGTAATGAAAATGAATCTTTCCAACGTTTTTATCGTCATAAAGTGTACGTTTGGAGCACATTGCATAGTCTACAGCATTACTATTCAGAGCATATATAGGCTTTTGATGAAGGCTTTGTATTCTAAATTTAAAGAACTAAACGAGATGGAATAAATCATCCAATAGATAAATATTGAACGTTCGTCGCAAATGAGGGAAAACTGAAAATTGTTCACAGAATTGAGATTCTGCCGTTAAAAAGCCCTTGAAGTCGGCCCTGTGTCTTGTCATCTGTCTACTGGTGCAATCAGTTAGACAACGAATAAAAATCTGAGAATAGTACGTATTCTAGAAGAAAAAAGTGAAGTCAGAAATCTAAATTGACGAAATCTGTTGTTTCCCATTTCCTGAAAAATCTGGTTTTGGGCTTCAAATCTTTCTAATGGCAGATTCTAACAGTTGTTTGTAGTTTTAAGAATCTTCATCTGTATCAAGTAAAGTCGGAAGAGGTGATTTTGGGATGGTAAAAAGTCATAGTTGAATAATCATTACCAGTAAGAATAAAGTTCGTATCGACACAGTAGGACGAAAGGAAGAGAAGGTTTTTTTGATTTATAATTTAAAAAAACTTTTTTATTTGAAGTAGATGTATTTAGCAAAACGTTTTCAAGGTTATCTCATGTTCAGTACATTACATTTTTCTTACTACTAAGGATTTTAGAACTAGTTTGAACTTCATGTGGTAAGGGCAGTAGTCTACTAGAAAATAAGAAAAATTGACGAAATTTTTGATAAACTAGAGTTGGGCGGAAATTGTTGGCATAGATGCCGTGAGTCTAATAATAAAGTCACACAAAACCGTAGGTTGTATTTTTTGTGGTAGGGGGTTAAACCTTTAGTACTAGTTTTTTCCAACAAAAAAAAAATTTATCAACTATCATATTTTAGAGAAAAAAAAATTTGCGAACGAAAATTATTCAGAATAAAATTTTACATCAGAAATGTTAAATTCAGTTTTTTTTTGTAGCTACCTCTAAACTCTCAAAGAGGGGTTGAGAATTACCCCTCTTGATACAGGCCTTATGGGAAAATACGTAGAATTTTAGTCAACATTTATGACCAGATAGGGTGCAATTTGATGTCGGACATGCTTCTCAACCCCTATATCTACCCATCTTCGGAATCTTTTCCGAATAGCGCCCCATTTTCAACATTGTGTTTTTCATGTTTCATCATATTCTTGAAAACTTCCATTAAAAATTTTCCGAAATTGTATAAATGTAAAAAAAACATTATTGAGACATCGATAAGTAGGTTTTCAAGGTCGTTAAATTTGGTTTCCGTATCCGTTTTCCTCTAACTTGAAATTTGGAGCCTCCAGCGGGGGGGGGGGGGGGTGAAGGACAATAATTGCATCAAATGCAATTGAGGTATAGTTTCTTCGTTTTTCAGGACTGTAAAATCCATTTTTGACGGTAATTTTAAGCTCCTATGAAAATTGGGACCTGTGCTAAGAAGGAGGGGGTATTTTTCCTGAATTTAAGTGAAACCCATGAATTTTCCGTATTTAGTTGGGTTGGAACGAAGATATATTTGTTTGAATTTTGATGTCCCTCCTACTCATTGTAGAAAGTTGTGTTTTAGTATAAGAACAGCGTATAAAATTTAATTGAAAAATGTCGAAGGTTGCAGTTTTTTCCCTCTAGGAACTCAGTGTGTAAGGGAAATTTGAGACAGAGTTTCAGTCTCTTGCAAGCTCTATTAAAAATGTTTAACACTTCTCCAGGCTTGGTTAAAATCGTTTAAAACCTCAACAAATGCATTCAATTCTTTTCAAAATTTTTCCAAACATGTTCAAGACTTTTTGCATGAGGCTTTTTTGGATTTTTCTGGAACACTTTAATAACTAAAAATACAACAACAATGATTTCATTGAAAATATAACATCTTGGGAACAGAAAGCAACACAGCTAAAAGAAAATTACGAAGACTAATAGAAATTACAAACACAGAAACCGAACCAAACAAATTAATATAATAGTCAACAAACTGTGATAGAGAAACACTCTTTTCATTACCAGCTGAGAAGATATTGGATAAACACTCAATGCAAACTAACCAATAAAAAACGAGACGACATGTTACCATACGGTACTACCCTATTTTATAAGCTACTCTATAAGAACGCTCATTATTAAGAAATAAGATACAACTGAGGACGAGCTAACATATGAAAACACATTTTCGTGCAAATAAACTACTAAAAGTGATTTGTAGAACTGCAAGATTGATGTTTGAAAGACTTGTTTGTGACCCAGTCAGGCAAGATGAGAATTTTTTGAGACTCTCCAATGATAACACTGTTCTTCGAGAATGTTCCAGCCTTGATTGAAACTTCTTTGGACTAATTCAGGCTTTATTTTATGTATTACTATATGTATTATCTTTCTATGAGACTCTGTCATACTTGTTCAAGCTTTTACACTAAATGCTCTTCCAAACATATTTTATCTCTTCAGGTTCTGTTGGCGCTTTTGCTTTATACCCCCGTTATTACTATCGGTACTGTGGAGAGCTGGAGACTCAGTGAGTAAAAGTGTTCCCAAACCTAGGACAAATGTAGAAGATCGAGGAGTTCATGATGTTTACCACCTGATATAGTTATTCATGCACACCTTTTTGGTAAGATAACTGTTTCCGATTTTGTGTGGTCTTGGTGACTTTCAATGAATTTAAATGTTTTTAACCTTGAGATATATGGAAATAAATTCTCCAACTTCAAGTTTTCTTAAAGATTTTTCCATGAGATATACTGCAGACAGTATTTAAGTCCTTTTCCGGCTCTTTCTAGGCCATTCCAGGCTTAACTGAGACTTCTAGAGACTTTTTCAGACTATCCGGGACGTTTGAAACGTTAACGGCTTTTCAAAGCTGTTCAAGCTTTTTGTACGAAGACATGATTTAGAATATCATTGAGGATCTTATAGATTCTTTTAAGATTATGCAAGCTAAAAGTAGATTTTTTAAATTATTTTAGGCTTGATTAAGATTTATTAAACTTTCAGACCTTAAAAAGACTTTAATGGACTTCATGCAGAAGAGTTCAAGACATTTTGACATTATTTAAGGCTTTCCCAAACTAGTTTAAGACATTAGAAGTTATTTAAAACTCTGTTGAACTTGTTTCATTTAATATCTATACGAGTATCAATAAATTTAAAATAGATTAAAAAAATGAATTCTGAGAACTTTAACCAATGTTATACATAGAATCTTTTAACCGATCTAAAGTCTGGATGAATTTTTAGGTGTCTTGAATAGCTCCGACAGAAACTTAAAGAGTCTCAAACACATCTAGATGATTCTGAATAACGCCTTGAATAATCGATAACAAATTTGGGAAAGCTTTCATGTCTTAAAAGGGTTTTAATGCACCGGGATCAGTCTTAGGTAGAATTTCCAAGTATCTCAAACGAATCTGGAAAGATCCTAAAAAGTCTCAGTCAAACCTAGAACAACCTGAAAAAATGAATCCGAAAGAATTTTAGAGTATCAAAGAGCCTTAATAACATAATTAAAAGATTCATAATGAGCCTAAAAACATTACTACCAAACTGATAGAGCATTAAAAGAAATACAGAAGAATTCTGAAGATTATTCATTATGTTTCCAACCCTCTGAATTCTTGAACGGAAGCAAAATTATATCTTTTAATGAAATTTGACGGACGTTGTTTTCGTATCAAACTTCAAAACTCTAGTGAAGAACATAATCAGAATTCGAAGTTTTCTCCTATACATCTCACTATAATTTGTGAATTTCAGTAGCCGAGCTGCGCGTAATTCAAGCACAAAATCAACGTAGTCATTTTCTGGGTAATATTTAATGAAAACGAAACATTCTCGCCGCCTAAGTTTCGAATAAATATTATTAAAGCATGTATTCGACACGCCTGCTGGTGGTAAAACTAGACATTCGACATGAAAGCCCTTTCTAAATAATTTCGCGGATGATGTCGATTAGCATAATTTCTGCCAAAAAGTAATGGTGAGCCGTTGTTTGTTTATGCGGAAGGGGAACGTTGTACACTTTCCTCAAGATTCCGTTGAAAATGAACGAGCAAGAGGAGTTGAACAAAGTATATTCGAAGTTGGCTTGCACTTAATCGACGCAGACGGGTATCTGGTATTATATACGGAAATTTAAACTCCCAGTGGAGCCATATTCTATAAAATAAATACGGCTATCAAGCTGTACATAGTCTTGTTTCCTAAACTTTGATAGCAGAACTATCAGGAACTTAGAGGCCTCTCCGTATAATAATATCGTGTCGAATTTGAAACTGTGTACACATAAATTGTGCTGGTTTAGAAATTGACTGGTCGAGATGTAGTTTCGACTCTCTTTTGCTTGACCTAACACTGTCGAGCTCTGAAAAGATAGTTAGTTATATCTGTATGTATTAAAAATCTGGCTTCCCTTCTTTCACCAGAGAAAATTGAAGCCAAAGAGCTTGGATTCATGAGCCGAGAATGACAATATTTCCTCAGGTTGTTTGTATTTTGTTAAAGACAAATACACAGGCTTTAAAATGACGTGAAGCAGTCTCTCTCTTTACAAACCTAATCTCATCAGTATCATTATATCTCTGTAGCATGAAAAAATATTCTGAAACAGCATGAGAGAATCTTAAATCATCCAATACAATAGCTCTCGCATCTTTCCGAAGAAAGAACCTGAGCTGAGTGCAATATATCTCCTATCAGAGTTGTAGCGACGGCGGAAAGCTCGAACCACTATGTTATTTGAAAAGTCAACACTCGGTAAATTCAGTAGCCAGTCAGCGAAATTGGGAAAGTGAGGACTTTTTATAGGTTTTAACTGAACTTTTTCATATTTATGTCGGCATTTTATTTGCTGTCCAGCCCCTCCCCCAAGAAGAAAAAACAAACGGAAAACAGGTTAGTTTTAGTCCTGTCCCCAGGTCTGAAAGTTCTATCCGAGTCAAAAATAAGAAAATGAACAAACGGAGGCATTCTCAAATGATTCAGAAGTATTAACACAGTCTTAGTGAGTCTTCAGATATCTTTACAGAATATAGAAAGATTTGAAAAGTTTATTCTATAAACACGAAAATCAACAGTGATTGGTCTTCCTGTATTTTGTTGCTGGTTGTCCTCAGTTCACGAGAGAAGATTAGCAACAAAAATTGAATCTGCATTAGGGTTATTATCTGAATACCTGAACTGGTAAAGTTTGGGAAATGTTGACGAATACATGGACCTCGAATCTCATTCACGTTAAGACGCTGAGGGTTGTTCATTTTAGCTGATCGAAGAAATGTAACTGTAATCTACGTTTTGGCGGGCTTTGACACTGAATAAGATGAATTGTTGTTTGGCATTCGATATTCGATATTTGTAATTTGATGCTAGAAATTAAAGTTCCGAAATGTTGAATCTTCCATCCCAATGTTTGCTCCTAAGAAAAACACCTAAGTGCAGTAATGGTGCTGGGGTAAAAATAACGAAATAGGTTCTTATTCGTGTCGTTAATTAATGTTTCAACTTTCAACCAAAATGTTAATTTGAAGGGTGATTGGGCTGTAGAAAAAAGACGAATGATAATAAACAAATAAATGAGTAATACAAAATAAATAAATAGATCACTGCGTTTTGGAAAAGCAATTTTCATTCGCCTTACCCAATTAAATATATGTCCTCTTTATTTGTCAAATTTTGCTTCATGGAATGAGATTTTGAATATTCGGATAGAAGGACGATTTTGAAATTCGGGGAATTCATTAAGATTTATATGCTATTTCGGTAGTGGCGCTTACTTTTCAAATTTTGTGAGAGAGCTTATGGGATCTATTGGAAATTTCCCCCTCCCTCCCGGAGGGATTTTCTTTGCTATTGAAAGAATGTATAATTTTTGGTTAAATTGCTCTTGTTATACACCCCAGTCTCTCGAATAATAGGTTGCGTTTCTCCACTTTTTTCTCTACTGTGTTGACCTTTTCATTTCTGAGAAGCATTTACACTTTGCATCCTTCATTATCAGCTATGGTGTTTAATTCCTCCCCCTCTCACTGGTACCCAGATATGGGCAAAACAAAAAGCAAAAGACTGAAAATTACGATGTTCAAATCTTTCTAAAATCCTTCAAGAATTACGATTTTCCAATCAAAAACATCATATTTCCGAAAATGATTGAAAATTACGATGAAGAAATCATTTCTTGCGTGATTTTGCTGATTTTAAGATCGAAAAAATCCTGGAGGAGTTATTTAAATCACAAAATCGAAGTCATTAAAATCAAAATCCAATTGATTTTCAAAATCATGATTTTAAAATCAAAAATAAAATAATTCAAAATCAACTGACAATTTTATTTATTTTTTTTATTTTATTTATTTATTCGGTTTTTCGATTTTTGATTTTGCCTATTTCAAGTTGTAGGTACCTATGTGAGTGCCCGGTAATTCTCATGTTGCGTGGGATCTTAATATAAGTACGAAAGGGATCTAAATCTTGAAGCATTACTCTGATTTTGAACGTCTCTTTTTCCGAATACCAAAATCCCGTCCTAGAAAAGATCACGTACGGGACATGCAGAAGACAAAAGACGTTTGTTAGACGTTTGTATTGTGCAACATAGGAAATAGCCAGCCAGGGCGATTTATACAAAAGTGTACATTTGCAAGGAGAGGGTTGCCGCAAATATATGATGAATATTCTACTCCCCTTTCCCCTCCACCTCTTGGTGAGGGGTTATGGCCCCATCCCGGTGACCAGTCCGGAACTTTCTCCGGTTGCTCCATGTATTGGACTATGTACATAGAAATAAAATTTATCAAGTCACCCCCTCCACTGTCTTACATACCTTCGAGTAGGTTTAGCGCGGGGCAGGGGAGGAGAACTCACATTTTTAAAACTACATAATGCATGCAAAATATGTACTTGTATACAGTGATATAAAATTTAATCTTAGAGGCTAGATTACTACTATTTTGTCTGTCTGTTAGTCAGTCAATTAATATCAAGTCGCCTCAGATTGTCTTTTGTGTCCTTTGATTTCACGACACTTCCCTATTGGCTTCCATCTTCCTTCCTCGCCCGCCACTTCGGCAACACACCCAAAACGGGAGGGTCGCTCCAAGTAGAGGAGGCCGCTTCCATGGTCAAACGGTTACCACAAGACTTCGGCCTCAAGTTCTTTGTCGCTTCCACAAAGTGGGTCGAGCAGGTGAGTCAGGTATCGGGTTCCAGGGTCCCCTACCAGTGACACTCCTCGGGATAGGAGGGAACGCTCACAGGTGCCGCGGTGCCACTGGGCTTCTCCTTTCTCCCTCAACCTTTCACACCCGCGTTACTGTCATTGTCTCTTCCGCTGGTATTACAGATTCGGTGGAGTGCCGCTTATTGGTGTCGGTTGACGTTGGGCCCGCCGTCTTCCAGGCTCTTCATCAGTCTGGGGTCGCCCGCTTCCGGGCTCTTCGACTGGTGGCTACGGGTCCTCCCTGACTCCCGCCAGTCGGCATTGGTGTGCCGCCGACAGGGGCCCCGGGTACCGGTCCGCTCTGATTCCCGGTGCTGGATTCTATTCCCCTTGGTTTAACTTTGCCATTTACTTCTTCTTTTTTATTTATTTATATTTTAACAAAATTAATTACAAATCCCCTGATTTATCAGATCTAATGCAATATTTTCGTACAAAATACAACTATCAGATAGAATGTATTTGTCTCATCACAGATATTCAAAAATTTGAATCACTGCCTGTATAATTTGTTTGATAATCCAATAAATTTACTGTAGTCTAATAATTGGAGTAGTATAATGAGTAAACAGCGATGATGTGGTAATAGGATTGAGCACCGAGAATTTTCGTAAGAACAGTATGTTAATATATGAAAATAGATGGAGAAGAGGAATATGTAAGATTGCTAAATAATATGAAAACACGCTATCTCTCTATCTTTCTATCTTTCTATATACTAAAAAAGTAAAATCCGCCGCCGCCACCTCCGGGAGAAAAAAACGCACTGCGGGTTGCCTATCTGAAAATCCGAAAAACTGCAGGGCAGATCAGCTACTTTCAAGGACATAATCTATTCTAACATAAAAGATCTCCAAGTTTTAGGACATAACCGACATAAAAAGATATAAAATGACATAATTACCCATAATCTTCAAGATCACAAGTCGCTATAGGTTGCCTACCCGGCCCCTTAATTACTCAATTTTCCAGGGGTAGCGGTTGTGGAGGAAGCTCCTGAAGAGGGAGGAGAGCCCTTGGAAAATTGCAGGGGCAGATCAACTACTTTCAAGGATATAATCTGTTCTAATATAGAAGACCTCCAAGTTTTAAGACATAACTGACATAATAAGACATAAAAAGACTTAATTACCCCATGATCTCCAAGATCTCCAGTCAAAAGATATAAAATGACATAGCTCTCTATATATTAAAAACCAAAACTCCTCCCCCCCTCCGCCACCCCACCTAAAAAACCGCACTGCGGGTTGCCTACCTAAAAACTAGAAAAATTGCAGGGGCAGATCAGCTACTTTCAAGGACATAATCTGTTCTAGCATAAAAGATCTCCAAGTTTTAAGACATAACTGACATAAAAAGACATAAAATGACATAATTACCCATAATCTTCAAGATCACAAGTCGCTGAAGGTTGCCTACCTAACCCCTTAATTGCTCAATTTTCCAGGGGTAGCCAACCCTCAGGAGGGGGTTCATGGTTGAGAAGGCAGCTCCTGAAGAGGGAAGAGGGCCCCCTGTAAGGGCGTGGGCTGTGGACAGAGATGAAGTCCCTGGGTGGGGCGGGAGTAAGAGGACCTGGTGGAGAAGAAAGTGCTTGGTGAGAGAGGGGACCTCGAAAAGAAATGGCCGTTGTGTGGGAGGGGCTGGTAGCGGGGTAGGGTCTTGAGGGAGAAGGGCTCTCCGGGGAGGAGTGGTCATGGTTGTGAGAGCTCCTGGGTGGATGGTCAGGGATCTTCGAGGGGGTTGGAGGGCCATAGTGAGGACAGGGCTCTGAAAGGAGATGAAGCCCGGGGGTAGTGGTGGATGAGAGGTCCTTGTGGCGGAGGAAATCCTTGGTAAGAGAGGTTGGCCATTGAGGAAGGAGGAGATAGTGGTGGGTGAGGATCCTAGAGGGACAGTAAAATTTTGCTAGATAAAGGCCTGGGGGTGTAAGAGGTACTCATGGTAGAGGAGGAGCTCCTAAAGGGGAGGAAAAACACGATGGAGGCGGGGACTGTAGAGGGACATTAAGGCCCCGAGTGGGGAGGGGGTAATAGTGAGGAAGGGGTCCTGGTGGAGGAGAAAGTTCTTGGTGAGAGAGGCGGCCGGGAAGGCGAATTAAGGCCATGGTGCCGAAGGTTCTGGTCCCGGAGAAGGGGTCTTGAGGGGAAGGGTTCTTGAGCGGGAGGGGTGATCATGGTGGTGGAAGCTCCTGGTTGGAGGACTAGGGGATCTTCGAGATGGTTGAGCGAGGAGGCCGGGGAACGCTGTGGAGAGGGACTAAGACCGCCATTGGGAGGGAGTAGAGACCGCGGACCGCCTACCCTGCCCCACTAATTACTTATTTCTCTATGGGTTGCCTACCCCTAGGAGGTGGTTCATGGCGGAGGGAGATCCAGAATGGGAAGGAGATCCATGGGTGGCGTGGCCTCAGGAGGAGGATAAAGACCTGGCTGGTTGGAGGACCAGGGGATCTTCGTGGTGGTTGAGCGAGGAGGCCGTAGGGCGATGGAGCCGCAGAAGGGGAAGGCTGTAGAGAGGGACTAAGGCCACCATTGGGGAGGTCGTAGTGATGGGTGAAGAGGTCTTGGTGGGTGTGGTACGTTAACGAAAATGAAGACCACAGTGGTGTGGGGTGGTCGAAGGACGTGGCCCTAATGGAGGGCACTCGTGGTGGAACAGGGTGATCAGGGGACACTAGGTGGAGGACTATGGCCATTGTGGGGGAGGAGTTTGGAGGCGGAGAGCAACCATGGTCAACGAGGGGGTCGTGGTGGAGGAGGAGGAGGCTCGTGATGAAGAAAGGATGGAAGGGGGTTCATGGTGGAAGATTGAGGACCACTGATAGTGGGAGAGCAAAAGAAGCACAAAGCAAATCTCAACTCAGGAACAAAAGTTTCAGACCAAACACTGAGGACTGTGACGGCACGGGGGTTGGGCCGCGAAGCGGCCTAGGGGCGAAGCCCCCTAGTTCTTCTTACTCACCGTCCATTTTTTCCTTCCTCTATCGATTCTGTAGTGCAGTTATAATTGAGTCACAATTTGTACAATTTAGCACTCGCATTAAGATCTGTTTATTCTATCGATTAGTCGAGATCTGCGCCTTTTCTACACACTTGTTTTTGATTTCGAATGCCCTGGCTGTGGTCGGGACTAAACACTTCTCTTTTCTCTTGTACAAACCCCGAAAACCCCCACGTATTTAAAGTCTTGGCAGGTTTGGTTGAGCTCATTTCAGGGAGAGGAAAATTGACTTCGAAGAATTAATGCGCATATTTTGGATGTTATGCAGGTGCACCGATCCTCGCACATCCACGGAAGTCATTGCATATGCATCGTGGTGACGATGATATATTCCTTAGTCTCTCGACTAATAGATCGGGTTTCTCCACTTTTCTCTCTCCTGTACTAATCTTTTCATTTCTGAGGAGGATTTACCCTTTGTATCCTTCATTATCTGCTCTTCATAGCTCATTCTTTACCTTTCGTCTCCAGGTGTTTCCCTCAACCGTTCCATGTAGCAATAATAACAATATCCCTATATGTCTCATATGACCTCTTACTTTGACTCTTCTCTTTACAGTTATGTTCCAAATTTCTCTTTCCTTATTCGCCTTAATACTTCCTCATTCCTGATCCTTTCTATCCACTGATTTTCAATATTCAACGATGACACCATATTTCAAAAGCTTCTATCATTTTTCTTTCTTGTGTTCCTGTTGTCCAGGTCTCACATCCACGGTAAATTCCCGAAATGGATTTACTCTCGGAAACATAACTACATGAAAATGTTGGTATATCATTCTAGCAATTTTCATGTTACACAATATCATCTTGATGATTCAAAAAATTGAAAGTAAAATCACACCTTGGGTCTCTAGCATTATTTTTCGAATAAGTAAGTTCCTACTCTGAGCCTTCGCCGGTTACTGCTAAATACACGCGCAGCAATAGGCAGGACAGGGGCAAATTTCCTTGGAAATTAGTTTCAAACTGTAAAAAATGCATGGCGGGGGAAATTATTGATCAAATCAAGAGGTGATTGCCCCCGCCCCCTTCAAAAATACGTTCACTGCTATGCTTATACTGCTAAGCATGCATGTATGCTTAAATCCTGATGGCCATACTAGAATGACATCCAGTACCACCGAAAACGTTCAGTTAAATTTGGTGAATAAACACGTTTATTTTAGTTACATACTTAGTACAGCCCGACTACCAGATTAGCATTTTGGAAACCGAAAAAGAAGCAACTTCCGCAGTTCAAACGGAACGGCCAAATGCTCTGACGGTGTTCTTTAAACAAACATCTCTCCGGCGAAACGTATTCGTGTTCGTTCTAAAAATACGACGATAACCGCCGGGAAAAGAAAATTTTCGTTGTCACGTTTCACACTCTGTTAGGCATTTTACGATAAAAAAAATGCGCGCTTGTCTGGAAAATATTTCACGTAGTTTAAATAAAATTTTCGCGAGACGAAACACTATACCAGTATAGTTTTGAAACCACGACTCCATTAAGGAACTTGTGCGTATGTACGATAATATCATTTACATGGACCAGTATCGCCGTTACCAACAGCCCTTCGGTGAAAGTCGAGGGGTTGCTGCTATGTACTGTGTGTGTGTCTGTGTGTATGTGTGTGCGTGCTCACAGAGAAAAGGATAGAACAGGATAAGAGGAAACGCCCGGCGTCGATATGCTGGAGGACCGAGTGGCGTACCCTCGAAAATTAATCGGATTAAACGAGCACCATGGCCACCGTAACCCCGGTCAGATAAGAAATATAAATTTCTGACTCTCGATGATGACCTGCCTGTTTCCTCTATATATAGCGGTAATTACATCTGCGAGGGCTACGTAAGCCAAAAACAACGCGAAAGCAAATAACTACTTTTTGGGCACGTGGGGAGAATGAATAAAGTTCTCGCAGAGAGCAATTTTTATCGCACCAATTTACGACCCACGCCTGAGGGACGCTGGACGTGGCTAACAAATCAGAGCGTAGAAAAATCTGTCATCGTTATCCGCATCTAAACTGAAACTATATTGAAGCGAAGGTGAAAAGGGAGTTGGAAAGATTGCAAAGTTGCAAATTTGATACCCTTGTTCAGACGATAATTTTTTTACGTTTTATTTGGTATACACTGTGTAGCCCTTTTATGAACGACCGGCTAAAGAAGAAAAAGAATAAGCGGCCGATGGCCTATATAGATGCGTACCTGTGTACTGCTGGTAACTTCCACTTACCAGATAGATACGTGCTTACATCCCAACTTGGCGCGAACGAGAAAAAAAATGCAGGCATCTAAAAGGGAGCACTGGAAAAAGCCACGACCAGCTCGAGACTTACTCAGGAGGAAGGAGGTGCTAGGGACTTGGAAGGTATATGATGAATATCCTTGAGTTGTGAGGCGGAAACAAATAACTCAAAGAGAAACTAAATCATATTTCTCTGACCCTGCCCTCCTTCTCCCTCTTACAATGTACTTACGCCGTTATATACATCATGCGTATGTATCAATTATCAGTCTGTACCGATCAGGCTCGATACCGGCAGTATAGAGTTGAAGGTGAAGGAAGAAAAACTGGATAAGACGTGAAAAGTAATAAGTGAACGGTTTAGGTATAGATAAACTTGAAACTGTTGAAATGACAGAGAAGGAAGATCGGATGACGGTAAGATGGAAAGAAGACAAAAAGTGCATGTTGAATTCTGTGGTACAAATTCTTGAACCCGTTCGCGAGTTTCCCGCCACAACTGTATCTTCTTCTCGGCTTGGTCAGTCGTCCAATGCAGACATCGTCATGACTTTAGCTGTAAGGTGTGTGCAGCTATTGATGTTTTTCTAGCTTTTTCGGTCCTCTGTGGCTCTGGGGCACCCTGGCACCATTCTTCTCACAGTGGCTCTTATCAGATCAGTATATCTTCGCGTCCTCTGGCTCCTTTAACAGTCTCCTAGTTGAGCTTCTCCAGGTTGTTTTGTCGTATTACATGTCCCCAAGAATTGCAGAATGCGTTTTTGGATGGTTACGCTCAGCCGCTCCTATACCCTCTTAGCTTCTTCAGTATAAACTTGCTACTGAGTTTTCAACATTCTCCACTTCGAAAGCATTGCGGTTTTGATATTCTTTTTCTTTCAGGGTCCAGCTCTCTGCGGCCTCGAGGAATACTGGGGATCTTAGCATTCTAACTATCGTTATCTTCGTGAGTTTCGAGATACGATATGCTTTAAAGTAGTGTGAAGCGAAAAAAAAGTTTGGTTTTTTTCACAACGGGTAGGACGATTCTGTTGCTTTGTAATATAAAAACAATGCGTAGAAAATCTGAGCAAAAAATATTGAAAATTTCCCCAAGCAACCTTATATTTGAAACTTGAGGCCCAAGATTTGACCGTTAAAAAATAGAATGTCCCCGATTTTCTCTATGTGGATCAATTTTATCCGAACCTTCTGATTAGTTTAGAAAGATAGAATAAAATCACTACCAAATTTCAGACCGACAGGATGAATGGCACATGAGCCAGAACCCCCTCAAAATTTATCATTTTAATATTAAATTTTTTTTTTCTTGGCTCCCATAAGCTTTCGAAATTCAAACTCTTCAGTTTCGAAAGATCCTGTGTGTATTGATGAGCGGGTCATTATGATACAGCGGTATAGATCATTGTCTCCTCTTGGTGGCTTTATATTGAGGGAGGGAATTTGAAAAAGAACTTGGAGTTAGAATTCGATTTATGCGTTTTGGGATCGCTGAATTCAATTCTGTAAGTATTTATCGGATCCGATTCCGGTGGGTGCTATTAAAAGGAGCTGGGAACAACTTACAGTCATTCATGCAAGATGGTACCATGTCAGTTTTTAATCATCAAATTTTTGACCTCTGATTTCAAATTAAGGTTGCTTAGGAAGGATTTCAAATTTTGCATATATTGTTTTTAAATCAGAAGACAACGAAATGGCACTATCAGTCGACAAATTAACTAAAAAAAAATTTTGTCTGTTTTTTCTATCCTACTAATTGGTAGCGAATTCTGAAGCATTTATTGTTGGCGATTAAATGCTCTGAAAGAGTGAATTTTTGAAAATTCCCTATGACTCAAACTTGGAACTCACAATGGGTCGTACGTCACAAATGTTACTTGACACTTAACGTATCACTCTGCGTTATAGTACAAAGTCTACTGAATATGGATCAAAATTATTGAATAAATTTACTATCATTTATTTCTTGATCTATAAATTTTAGTCATAAGATAATTAGATTTAAAATAAAAAGAATTAAGAACTAAGAGATCAGTAGCAATTAACTGTTGTTCCTTAATACTGAGTGCCAGTACCGGACTTAAAATTCAACCATGTATGTTAGCCACTCATCCCGACAACGAATATTTTTGAAGAGCATGAAGGAGGGAATAGGTCCAGGAACATTCAGAAAATCCGAAAATTTTTGTGCATAGCTTTTAGGTAAAATTGATTTTGTTAACACCTTTCTTTGCATAATAAGTGTTAAGTGGTCTAACAAATTGTCCTTCTTAACATTCACCGAAGCTCGCCTGTGATTGGTTACCTTCACTAACAAATGTCTAAACATAAATTTTTCTTCCGACTTTCACGAAACATTTTGGTGATTGTCTACATTCACCGTTGATTGTCAACATTCTTAGGTTTCGGTTTTTCGCCATTGGAGAGGATAGGGCTACCGCACTACTACATACAATGATGTCATTAGTGTCTTCAGGAAGAGGATTTACTACTATAGTCTTAGTGAAATCGAGAAAAATCGTAAGAAGTTTTTAACTAGATTTAAATAACCCGCATATGAGTTTCAAACAGAAGCCGTGAAAAGTCCTTAGTAAACATCCAGGAGTCTTCGTTTTAAACAATCTGTTAATCTTATGTGAGTCATACAATGTTTTAAGAATGCTGAAAAGTATCGATCATGTACTGAGGAGCCGTAATTAAGCCTGGAAGAAGCATGAAAAGCGGTAAAAACTGTTCTTGAACAGTTTTAGCGAGTCTTAAGCGAAAAGCCTCAACAAGTTTCAAACAATGCAGAGTATCCAAAAGACAGTTAAGGGAGCACTAAATATTGTAACGAAATTCGCGCTGAAAAACGTACGAGCTATGGAATAACGACGTTTATTCCACTACTACGAACACACGAAAACACCGCAACAAACACAGTAGCTAAATCGCTTTGAAAACGCACGATTTATCGCATACAAAACTAGACTATACGGCGACGACCAGCGGCCTTTTTATACCCTGGCGTTTTCGGCGAAACTCCTTATTGCTCTCGTTATCTATCTTCTATTCTGTTGCTCGAAACATGTCGATATCGTTCTTCACTTATCTCGAATGTTCGGGAGCATTCGCCACAATATTGAAGAATTTTAGCTAATTTCAAAGATTATCCCCCTCCCCTCCTTCCTCGAAGTAAAATTTATAAATCGAGGATGTGGGTCATGTTTGTTTTATGTGTGTGAGGTGGCGCTGTATGCACAGAATGCTCAGACCTTGTGGTCCTCTACACTTTTCCTCAGGTTGCTGTTAAGGAACAGCTCAGTAGCCTTACTTTTACAGCCAAAACTGAGTTCTATTCCTTTGACTTCATTGCGTGCTAGATACTCCAGCCCAAATGCTTCGCGCCTTGCCTCGGCTATTCCGGGGCATTTTGGCATATGATGTGAATTGAGGTTTCCTCGGATCTTCTCCACTGTGCCTACAGGAGCTACTTTTCACCATTTCTATTTTATACCGCGCATGTTTTGTGGCTTCATGTCCAGTTAGTCCGATCACCAGCCTAGCATGTTTTCTATCGAGCTCTAGTAGGAACTCGGCGTAGTTACCGGGATTTTGTTCCTTATCGATGTTTTGCTGACTTTCATACCACTGGCCATCCGCCAGTGCATTTCTATCTGCTTTCTTACCCAAGTCTTCACATTGGATTTTATGACTTTGTATGCTACGGGAAGACACGACTTGGGCATTACCACTTCAATTTCAAGGCCTTCTTTCGCTAGCTTATGTACTGCCATGTTCCCCTCTAGGCCGCAGCCCCGGTCCTTGTTAATACACGGATCTATATCTGTACAGACAATCAGTTAGCTATTAAGGCACTACTATCAGCACACAAACTACATCCTCAGTGGTGATGGGTCGCATTAACAAATTATATACATTTGCTCAGGAGAACCGTATCACCGGTAGAAACTATATCTGTGATGCCTGATAGATGAAGGAAGATGAAACATTATAAACTTCATACCTCTGCATTAGCTTTTTTTAAAGTTTAAAGTTGAATTTTTCAAAAAGTCAGAGCACATTTTCTCGAGACAGATGGTGGAAGCAACGATGAGAATTCAAGTCTGTAATTCAGAATTTAGTTCTCGAAAATCGGTTTGGATAAGTATTGCCAAAGTCATTATCACTAGTTAACACATTTGAGTTGAAATTACCGATATGAAAATATGTATTGATGGGAATATTTTGAATTCAGAGTAGAATTCCGTTCGGTCTATAGCGTGTTTCCCGAATCTCGAACATTCGCCCAATGAGACCAATTTCACTTTTGTCGTCGTATAAATTCGTGCATACACCGCAAAACAAACTCTTTTCCTCCTCTTCATCAGGTTCTCAGATTGACGACAAATATTTGTTTACTGTTAGATCCCAGTCAAGCGAGGGAGAAAACGGAAACGATGTAATTTGGATGTATAACCCGACAATGTTTTGTAAAATATTTCAATAGAGAAGTTATAAATGTGGAGGTGCATTTCCTCGGCCCCCCACTTACCCAGATAGACTTGAAACATACGCCATTCGTTTGTGCTACGTTTGTGCTGGTTTGTGCTGAAAACCCCATCGTTTGTGCTGCTCCACTTCCTGAGATATTCGAGAAAACTTTTGGGGGGCTGTAGAAACGGGTGCCCCCCACTTTCTCCTAGGGGATCAAAAATGGTGTCAATCGTTTGTGCTACATTTGTGCTGGTTTGTGCTGAAAATTCCGTCGTTTGTGCTGCCCCCCTTCCTAAGCTGTTGAGGTTTATTTTTGGGGGGGCTGAAGAAATGGTCTTTGAAAAAGGAGTTAGATAAAGAGTTGAAAGGGGAAAAATGGATGCAATAGTTTGTGCTCCGTTTGTGCTGGTTTGTGCTGCCATCCATAATCTCCTATACCCCATAGACCCGTCGAGAGGGGGCTCTTTGTCGTACAGTAGGATACAAATCAGGTTTGCCTGAAAATTAAGGAGTAGGCAAACATATGTAAGCAATAAGGGAATGCGATAGAAAAGTTGTTTCTGTATTTATTAGCTCAATTATTTTGCCGATGTTTGTTTCATACGTACCTAGACCCACTTACTTACATAATTCATTTTTGGACATGAATTTATTAATTATTATTGTCGTTACAGCGCACTGATATTTTCACCAAAAAATTATTATTCAAACGAACGCTGAAATCTAATATGTCTTGATTTTCACCAAAATCAAATCACTTGCTCAGTTACTTAATTACTTCAAAATTTAGCTCTTTTTTTTGGTTGTTAAGGATGAATTTTGAAAATTCATAACAGTGCAACTAGCTGCATTGCGCCTCATACAATTTTTATGGAACTAAAATTGCTCGTCCATTGGCCTGAACAGTAAATTAAACAGATATTTTGATTCTCAAAGATATATTATATTCATTGATTTCTTGAGAATTTTCTATAGCAGGGCTACCATCTCTTTCAATTTTATTGCAAATTGTAATATTACTACCTTGAACTGTTTTACAACATTAAGTAGTGGCAATTTACAACCTTTTCTATTATTTTAATGCAGTTGGCAGCAATGTTACCGACAAATTTGAAAAAAATAAGAAAAAAATTGAGTTTTGAGGTTCAAAAAGTTTTATGATTTATTTTCCAGGATACTGAATAAGCTACTTCAGTGTCATAATAATTCTTGAGGAACTCTAAGCTCATTTCCCGTTTGGACTAGGAGGCTCACATTTTTTCTGTTCTAACTACTTACTACACCAACAGCGCGGGTGAAAGAATTGCCTGTTTAGTGTGTAGGTGGTAGGGAAGGGGGAAAACAGTCATCTCGAGAAAGTACATAGAAAATTCCCTAATCGGACACCATAGCGGTTTTTCCGATAATGTTCGAATTATGCCGATTATGATTTGCGAGCTGCGGCCCGCCCAGTCGTTCGCTCCGCATACTTGAGGCTTTCTCTTAAAAATTGGAGATTTTTAAGGTGCCTTACAGAACCTGAGGATTTACTTGAGGATATGAGTCAACCGAAGTAGAGGAAGACTGAGAACACTCACGAATAAAAAGATTCCCCAATGCTGTGAAAGTACACATGTCAGTGTATCAAAGAGTGGTAGCCCTTTACACGAAGTTTTAAAAACCATTTAACAGAATAAAAACTTTTTAGATGGCCTAAAGCAAAAAAAAAAGAAAGACTTAAATGACCTCTTTTCAAAAAATATGACTTATATGATCGGTAGACCTCCTGATATACGACTGGAAGTTATTTTCGTTCACACATTGACGTTTTCAGGATCACGAAATCCACTCCTTGTATTTTTCTTTTCTTCCATGTTGGGCTCCGCAGAGGGCTGATTTTCAATAATTATTCTAATATACGCTTCCTCTATGTCTGAATAAGGATTTCAAGTAATTGAGCAAGTGATTTGATTTTGGTGAAAATCAAGACATATTAGATTTCAGCGTTCGTTTGAATAATAATTTTTTGGTGAAAATATCAGTGCGCTGTAACGACAATAATGATTAATAAATTCATGTCCAAAAATGAATTATGTAAGTAAGTGGGTCTAGGTACGTATAAAACAAACTTCGGCAAAATAATTGAGCTAATAAATACAGAAACAACTTTTCTGTCGCATTCCCTTATTGCTTACATAGGTTTGCCTACTCCTTAATTTTCAGGCAAACCTGATTTGTATCCTACTGTACGACAAAGAGCCCCCTCACGACGGGTCTATGGGGTATAGGAGATTATGGATGGCAGCACAAACCAGCACAAACGGAGCACAAACTATTGCATCCACTTTTTCCCTTTCAACTCTTTACCTTTTTCAAAGACCATTTCTTCAGCCCCCCCCCTCAAAAAAATAAACCTCAACAGCTTAGGAAGGGGGCAGCACAAACGACGGAATTTTCAGCACAAACCAGCACAAACGTAGCACAAACGATTGACACCATTTTTGATCCCCTAGGAGAAAGTGGGGGCTCCCGTTTCTACAGCCCCCCCCCAAAAAAAAAGTTTTCTCGAATATCTCAGGAAGAGGAGCAGCACAAACGATGGGGTTTTCAGCACAAACCAGCACAAACGTAGTACAAACGAATGGCGTATGTTTCAAGTCTATCTGGGTAAGTGGGGGGGGCCGAGGAAATGCACCTTAAATGTGGCACCGGTGGGTAATTTGGGCCCCCTTAAAAAGTACAATATAGCGGCACAATCTACCGCACGAAATGTTGTACTAGTTCTGAAACGCATACCTAGTCTAGTTTCAACCGTGAATGTGTACTCTGTGAGGATATCGCGGACACCGTGATCGCCATTACCTCTGCTTATAGTGGCGCTCTTACCTAGTGCCACTGAATGGTTCGCAACGCTTTTTTCGTAATCTTGATTCTTGCTCATAACCTGCAAACCACACATGCTCCTATTTTTTTAGGATGCTTGGCCACCTCTTTTCCCATGCCTCCCGTGCGGGTACGATCTTGTCAAAGAAAGATTCCACTGCGATTCTGTCCCTCGGCATCCTAAGACATTTGTCCATCGTCTTTGCCATCTCCTATATCCTTTCATGGTCTGTCTTTTGGGCCTGTGGTTTGGTTGGCCCATACGATAAGTCCCTATTATCGTAGCTGCTTGTACGCATGGCAGTGTGCAGTGGCCGCAGGTTTGGAGGTCTTTCAAATGCCTTCGTCGGTGTCGTTCTCGCTGCCCCCATTTTCATCACGCGCGCGAAACTTTTCAGGTGGTCCAGTTTCCCTCTAACTTCAGTCAGGTTAACCCGGCCTCACCACATAACTGCCGCATACGTGATCCTAGGACGTATTACGCTGGTATATCTAGTGCATCATTTTGGGAGAGAGTGCCCAGGTCCTGCCGACAAAGGTGCGGCCAGCCCAGAGAACCTCAATCTCTTTTCTGCAGCACGCTTACACGAGTTGTAAATTTGTATTCGACGAAAGCCATAAATGGAAAAGGGAAGCCGAAAGAAGTTGAAACAAACGTCCCACTTTTTCAGGATCTATTATAGTTCATATGAAGCGTGAAATTGTGCGACAGGCTCGAATGTAAAACACACTAACGCCGTAAAATTCGAATAAGCGTTTTATGAATACTCTAACAGGCCTAAAGAATTTGAAATTAAATTTTTAATTGACTGCAAATTTCCTTTACGAGTAATTAACATCAACATCATTCCATTCATACGAGCAGTTAAAATGTTGTTAAGTTTAATTTAAAATTTAATAAACGTGCAGTAGTCGTACCGAAGGCGAACACGACAGTGCGAGCGAGTGGAATATTAAGTACCGAACGTAATTTTCGTTTCAATTTCGTCGCTTCGCGAGATTAAAAAGCGATGATAGATTTTTGGCCGGCGACAATTTTTTTCTTTTTCTGTGGTCCCACTCGTATTAATCGCGTGTCTCGTTTACTATACATGCACACCTAATGTGCGAAATGTCAACAACACGGATACACTGGTAACGTTTAATCATAATCTGTGCGTGCAATTTTATCGCCATGTCGATGGCGTTTACCGATCTTATAATTTTCACACATTGGCCGGCTGGATAAAACGGTTAAAATTCGACCCCCGCTGGTAAACTTTCGGCGCTAACTTTTGGAACGGTCCCAATTTATAATCAAATACTGGCATTCGTCATTAATCAAGATAATAGCAGGTGTTGAAGACACTTTAAAAACAGAAAGCCGAGACACCCTTTCTTTTTATCATCCTTGATTTATCACTTCCGTCGACTAAATAATCATCCCCTCTCGAAACCGCTGATAAATGAACTTGTTCATTGGTTTCAACTTTCTTCTGGTCGAATTATTATTTAATACCACGTTACGTATGTCAGTATGTCTTTGTTTCGCTCTTCCCCCCCCCCTCCATCTCCTCTCTCACTTGTTTTCTTTCTCTCTCTCCCATTTTTGAATATTATAATCGCTGAATGATTCATGAGATCGAGTAGGCCGGCTGCGATTGCACGTTCTCAATTCAAAGGCGCCGCTTTCACCGACGAAGGATTAATAGGTTAAGTTCGTACGTCGAAATAGCAGATCGATTGTACGTGAGTTAAATTAAGATTTCCAACTTGTAATTGCGTTTTTTTTTTCTTTCTTCCGAACGGATTAAATACAAATTAGCCGTTTGAAAAATTGTAGCTGGAGACCGATTTCTATCTCCCCCTTCCATCACAAGTACTGCAAACTGAACGTGGGGGTACGAGAAAATACGCGGAGTTTTAGTATTTTATATGCTTTTACTACTGGGTATACTTGAGCGAAAACCGTAACGCTCCCCCAGTAATATCCCCCCCAACAGCCCCGTAACCGCCTCCCTTAACGCTCCTGTTACTATGATGTCATACTACTGAGTATACTTGAGCGACAGTCGTGTTCATATATTTCCATGGAAATTTATTTCTTCCAGCCACGGGTATACTTGAGCGAAAACTGTAACGCTCCATCGACACGCTCCCCCGACACGAAGCCAGCGCCTTTTCGAGCATTACCTCAGAGACTTCGGGGTTCCCTTCTCACTTACAGCTCAGTTCAGCTCACAGTTCTATAGCTCTTCATGGCGACAATTCAGTTCAGTGGTTGACATTCCCATTCTCTCCCAGCCATGGGTATACTTGAGCGAAACCCGTAATTACGCTCCCCGCGAAACGAATTCAGTGGTTGACACTTGCTGCGCTTTGCGCGACGACAGTCTGCAGCCGTATTATTAATAAAAATTTCCATGGAAATTCTTTTTATTAGGATACGAAAAAGCATATTGTCCGGTGGCGCGTTTCCTCGTATGTGACATTTTTAGCCAAAACCACTAACTGGTATTGTTGAATTCGTCCACAGACGTACATAATAAAAGCTAGATGACGAACTCTCCGCGTGTTAAAAATGGGCGCAGAATCATAGTATCACTTGCGCCTAACGCGTAGGTCATGCATTCAGGTAGGCTTTACTACGCATACTGCGTTGACAATGAAAATACAGGTATCTTCCTGTTGTTTCATTTTTCTTGGTGAAACTGAAGGTTCAGAACAAAATTTTACAAAGAATAGAAGTTACTAGAAATGGACGCTGTTCAGTAAAAGGGAACCAACTAGCACCATCCGCTTTTTGAGAACACGTGATTCGATGTTCAAGAGCCATGTATACATTGAATGGCGTTGCGTTTACTGATAAGCTTTTTTCAACGTGAGAACACATTTTTGAATCGGGCGCCCAATTTTGAAAAATTCTACATTTTACGCTGTTTCCAATGATACTAATAACTCATTTTGTTTACAAATGTTAGTTGGTTCCCTTTCGTTGAACAGCGTCCAAATGGACGCTATAGACAAAAACAAATAATAAAATAAAACAATTTTTTTTATGTTTAAAAAAATGAAGGAAAAAAGGAATGAGAAAAGTAGAAAACTGGAGAAGGAATAAAATAGAAGTAGGTAACTACGCCATTTGAAAGATTTCTGTCTTATACAAGGTGACCGAAAAGTTCGTTCCTATTGAAAAATGCTTCAAGTTAAAAAATGCGGATGTATTCAACATTTCTAATTCCATGTTTTACGTTCACCTACACGAAGTCGAAGGCGTACGGATTAAAATGTAAGATTGCGAGTTTTGATTTTGTAGTGAGTATCAGGCCAGTATTTAGACATGGGCTAAAGGGGCTTCAGCCCAAGACGGCAGATTTCTAGAGGCCGCCCAGGGCGGCAAACGAAAGACGATTTTTTTTTAAAGAGTATAGTTCACTTGAAAAGAGTAAAACGATAAATGAAGCAGAGACTTGGCAGTTTTACGTTTGACCAAAAAAAAAACAAAAACGAATACGAGTAGAAAAGGCGCACAGAATTTCACAGCCCAAGGTGGAAAAAAGCTAAGTGCGGCCCTGCTGAGCATAATATTTATGAAAAAATACATATTGAATAAGATGAAACGTGAAACCTCTTTAAAAGTGAAAACTTTAATGTCATCGATGTGCTCACAGTCTTAAAGAGCTGTGTTCAAATTCTCAATCTTATTCGAGAAAATAAAAACGAGTTAGAAACTTTTATACATGCAGCTGCAATTGTTGCAAAAAAAAAAAAAAAAAAAGTTGATATTGATTCGGAAGCAGAGTTTGAAAAGCATCATTACCATTTGCCGTATTCCCAAACGATTCGACTCAAGTAATGAAAATCAAACGGAAATTATTCTTTACCAGTTCTATATAGATCCAAATTTTACAAAGTTTTAGACCGTCTGACCATACAAATGAAAGAAAAAAATCGAAATTTTGTGTGAAATGTTGAATCCTTTTCATAAACTTCTGGAGATTCCCTTGAAATGAGAAAATTTTTATTGTATTTGCAGTTAATTTGACGAACAATAATTTGCGAAACAATCACTCAGAATATTATTAAATTCAAGTATCACCAGTAAAAAGTATAATTATTCCTGAAATGGTGAGCAACCATTGGCATACTATCAATAAGTAGGGCTGATACGACGACCTACCTGTAAGGGGCACATAGGCAACGGACAGCGACAAATTTTTCCGTGAGTTCGTCATCTAGCTTTTATTATGTATGTCTGTGGATTCGTCTCTGACGGGCGCGTTAAATAGAATTCCTTCTATGTGCTTAGTTATAATGTTGTCCGCTAGAGGACGTTATATAACACCTTCCTATGTGCATGGGTTTCTAAATCTGGCTCCAAATACCTCATATGTGTAAGTGATGAGTAAAAGTTGTATTTTGCACATACGAAGTGTCAAACGCGCCACCAACTATCTAAAATGTAACTCTACGTGTCTCTGAAGGAGAAACGTTCTTTAAGTTCCCTTCTTCCCTCCTCTCCCTCTTCAGACTTCACAGGTTTTGGAGAGGTGTCAAAGTATACCCCTTAATGAGGCTTCACAGGGTTTCGGTAGACAGAGTCGTAGATGATTACATATGGAGAAGAAGGGGGGAGGGGTGTCTTCCAGCCACGGTTATACTTGAGTGAAAACCGTAACTCCAGCCATGTGCTCATTGATCTTGATCTTTGCTGCGCCCTGCGCGACTTTTAAGGAAGAAACAAATACGGATATCGAGATAATTTTGAAAGAAATTACAGGACTCCAGCAAAAGGATTCTGAATTTCAAGCCATGATAGCGACCGGCAATCCAAGACTCAGACACATAGAGGGGGCTGGAATACTACAGCAGGGTCACCATAATAATTTTTGAACGATTTGTATCGTGACTGGGTCCTCATTTACGTTGAAAATGAAAATGCTTTCCAACGTATGCTGTCAAATTCAATGGATTAGCGTCAAAGTGAAGATTTTCCGACAGCTTTTCACATTCATCGCTATTCTATTCAAATTTTTCTTTCGCGGACGAAAAGGGAGGCGGAAGTGGCGGCTCGTATGATCAGTGTCATTTATATTGGTGTGGTAGGACGTATGGCGATGCACGCATGCCAAAGTGCCCCTTAAGACACCGCCCCCTGGCCTCGGAAACTACCCTTTCGAGTATCGCATCAGTGGCCGGAGGGAAGCTTTAAGGCCGGCCCGAGCCTCCATCTCGCCGTTTCGCTTCCGGTGCGCGTTGTTCTGCGAGGGCCACCATGAGGTTCCCTATTGGCCAAAGCTAGAATTTGGGTTCCCCACAGCCAGACGCGCTTCCTCTTCACTCACTTCTCACCTCCTTGTCTTGATACGTGTGGCGATGCAGGAAGGTGGTGACAGCGGGGGAGCCCTCCCTGGGGTCCTCAGCAGCTGCAGCAAGTGTCATTTGTATTAGGGAAAAGGCTAATTAAGCAAATAACCAAAGCAATCACGCGCATGATTTTATACGTAATGACTTGAGTTTTGGATATGTTGTACAAAAACGTTTGGGCTTGAGGATGCCGGTTTATTTTTGTCGCTAGTATTATTAGTACTCGAGTTATCTCTGGGGGTCTGGTTGACCGAGTGGATAGCGCGCTGGTCTCGGAATCCGGAGATCCTGAGTACGAGCTCACGTAGCAACTCGCTACAATTCGACCTAGGCCGATTTTTCGGTGAGATGAGAAGAGAGCTAAGACAGCTCTAACAGCCTCCTCGACGTCTCTGAAGTAATGCTCGAAAGGGCGGATTCCAGGGCTCGGGTTGAGAGTAAATAAGAAAAGAGATCGTATTAGTCTCAGTAGTTTTTGGACAATTATTGTAAAAAGTTGCTGATGTAAATAGGTATGGTATTGTTTTCAGCTATTCACGCTTTTCATACTCTCTATTTTTGACTCTCTGTAACAAGAATACATGTGGCAGTGCACTTTGTTGATCCTAGTTTTTGAGATACGGCGATTTTTGTGAATCAGTGTCAAAACTGTTGACATCGGGATTCGTGACAATTTCAGTAGGATAAATCCTCATTTTTCGAATGGCATTTATCTGTTTTCTCTGGCCGCCTTCGTTCGTCCATTACAAACGAAAATGTGAACCCACCTCCTCTATGTTTTGTCCCAATCCAACTC
The DNA here is from genome assembly GCA_031841125.1 of Acanthococcus lagerstroemiae. Classification (NCBI taxonomy): domain Eukaryota; kingdom Metazoa; phylum Arthropoda; class Insecta; order Hemiptera; family Eriococcidae; genus Acanthococcus; species Acanthococcus lagerstroemiae. Next base: position 24,914,080 of record CM063110.1, read on the forward strand.
AGTTTTGTTATCACTAATAAACTCTTTTATTTCGTATTCATTTTCTGAATGGTCCCATTTTGTCGAAGAAGTTCTTTATAAAATCTCGGGCAAACCGAAACCTCGCAGAGCTCTTCAGCTTTATTTGTGTCTCAGAGATATGTGACTTTAAATTTGTTGTTCTTTTTCTAATTGAATTCCTCTCAAAATCAAGTTTTTTGAAATCTCACCTTTAAATAGCCATATCTTGACGAATATTGGAGCTGGAGAGCTCTGCAAGATCTCATTTTGTCAGAAATTTTATCTACTATATGCAGATGCGCATAATTCCATATAGATAAAGTGGGATCATACTCCTTGCAGTATCACATATTTCAAGATTTTCTGGGAATTAAGAGAAGGCTGCAGAGCTGCAGTCCTTAAAGATTTCTCAAATTTTTGACTGAAATTCCGTTCATGGTTTTTCATTTTGCTGTAGATTAGGTCATGTAAATCCAGTTTGTTGACGATAATAATGGCTAAGAATATTGACTAGAAACTTCGATGACCCTTTCCTCTTCAATGTACATGTTCGTATAGTCGTCCTGCCTGGTTACTTTCTGCATAGCATGATGCGAGCATCTAACAAACGTCTTTTGTCTTTTGCATTCCTCTACTTGCGGTACTTGACCTGCGCAAAACCGCGTTCTTCTTCTAGTTTCCATGACTCTTCTTCTTCAAGCACCCGCGCGACACTCTTTGGCGGGTTAGTCGGGGTAGCTTACCGTTGCTTTCCCCGTGGTTTTGTTGCGTCAGAGTTTCCTTCTCTGAGCCAAAGAGTTGTACAGCTGCATTTCGCTTATTAGCCAAGTGTTCAGAGTGTCTACTGGGCAAGAAAAGCCAGAAAAGCAAGAAAATAGCAAGAATTTGGAAAACTGAGCAAGAAAGCAAGAAAATGGCAAGATTTTATCTTGGACGGTCAGAAAAATCGAAAATTTTCACATTTTTCCTTACCTTTTCCTTTTTTGTCATTTTAAAAATTACAATAGGAATTAACGAAAGGAAAATTATCTTTAATAAAAAACGCGCGCCAGTTGTCCAGTCCTTTGTTCTTTGTTCTTGCTTTTCGACATAGGAAGTAACACTCCTAAAACAGTCGGACCGGAAAGAGGCAAGAAAATGGCAAGAAATAGGAATATTCTATTTCATTAGACACCGTGGTGTTTCACGACGTTAAGTATAAGTTCTCCACGATGTACACACGCACAGTACCAATATTTCTGACCTGGTGGTAACACGCCCTGCGATTGTAATGCCTCGTTCACGTCAACTGGCACAGAGCGCGCAATGTTTCCACCTCGATGGATATTGTAGTCGCTGTGTTCACTAGGGTGTTAGTGGGGATGTTCAAATATCATTAGCCTATCTGGCGTTGGTAGGACTCGAACCCAAGACGCAAGGACTGTGAAGCGGGTACGATACCACTTGGCTAAGACAGTGACTCTCCTTCTTTCTCTCTCGATCGGTCAGGTAGGACATCACAGTTTATATCTTAGCACTCGCACGAAGATCTGTTTTTTAGTATCGATCAATACCCGCGCTTTTTCTGGAAATGCTCATTCTATGATTTCGAATACCCTCACTGCATTCTGAACTAAGCACGTCTCTCATAGAGAATTCGAAAAACTCGCAAAACTATACCTACGGTGCCTGATCAGTAAAGAAAAGAAAAATTTTGAACATCACATCTATATTAATTTTTCATGTAAGTTCAAAGTTGAATTTTTCGAAAAATCTGTGCAATGTTTCTCGATAAGTACATATGAGCAACCTAAACGAACTGGAAGTGACGATGGAAATTCGGATCTGTGTATAAGTTTAATGCCAACAGAAATTGATTACCATTAAGGTTTGACCACTGTAGTGACATCTGATGGGTCAAATTCCAAAATCACTTGCAAAATCGAGTTCATTGACCTTAAAAATCTGTAAATGTGATATGTATCATTTCGTAAAAATGACAAATAATTGGTCTCGACTCCGTTAGTGGCTTTACAAGGAATTATATGTGTGAAAACTAGCCTGAGAATCGAATTCAGTGAGTTTAAAAACCTATACATTGAGTACATGCCTGAAAAATTACTATTATTTGGCCTCAATCTACTTTGGCGGCATCTTAGGGAGTCTAATCAGAAAACTAACATCAAAATTTGAATCAGCGACCTTGAAAACCTAGAAATCAACACCAGATTCTAATTCCATTTTTAGCTCCCCCTCCCCTTTAGTTTGGAGCTTTCCCTAGGAGTCATCAACCCAGATAGCGAACTCAAAAATTTTATATTTAAAGTATATTCAAACCGTTGTCCAAAACGCGTGTCAGAATATTTTCATCTTCATGACAGGCTGGGAAGAAAATAATAATTTGTTAAAAATCTCAAACTTCAAGTTATTTTTATGAGTGGGTTGAGGTTCGTGGGACGTATAGACACCTTTTAACGATATATTTATTGTAATTATTGACATTCAAGGCAACTTTCTGCAGAGGTTTGAGTTTGCCAAGTAGGGACAAATCGCTACCACCAAAGAGTTCATCGACCCTTCAAACCTGTGAAACAACATTCGTATTGTAAATATGAAATTTTAACCCCCCCCCCTACAAGATACCATAACTTGCAAATTAAGGATAAATTGTTATCAAAGTAGAATTCAGCGACTGTTCGAATCTATGAAAAGGTACGCATACTGAATTTTTCTGAATCTTTATATTGAAGCCCCTCCCTAGATACCACAATTTGTAATTTGGGAGCAAATTATCGTCAAAAATAAGTTAAGCGATCTTGTAAGCTCTCGAAACGACACTTGCGTAACACGTTAAGAGATGAGCAAAAAGGACGAATATAAGAGAGCATTTTGGGGGCAGGCACTATAAAATTGAAGGATTCGTTTAAAAAATAATCATAGTCAGTTTTGAAATTTCAACTTTGCCGACAGATAGCACTATAAGTTCTCTTCAAAGTGAGCTTGTTCAAATGCACTATTATGTTAGAACATAATGCTGTGGATGCAGCGCTATCTATTTTCAAAATTGGAATTTGAAAACTGTTAGTGGTTGTTTTTTAATTGAATCCTTCAGTTGTAACATATCTTTTATGCGCGGAATTTAATGAGGAACAATTTTAGTTTTAAGAGTTTCCGCCGCAGTCAATTTTTCCGGAAATTCTAGACAAAAACAGAACTGCGAGAGATGTTTAGTTTCCTGAGGAAGAAGACCCCATCGTTATGGTGGAGGATTTTCGATATATTCATTAATGAGTTATTCGAAGGATAGTCGTGAAAAAAAAAATCTTAGCTGGACTTTACGCCTAACTTCGACCATTTTTTTTTTCGATCTAATTTTCCTGAGCTGTAGGTATCTACTCTTTAAAAAAGGCTCAACCTACCCACTCCGATTTAATAACCTACGTTGTAATTCGTTCGACCGTGTATGATACAGAGATAGTATAATAAATATAATAAGTACAACCCGTAATTCACTGAATTTGTTACACTTGTAAGTTTACATACTGACATAATTCACGTATTACATTCGTGTCCCGTAAGCATCCCGAAACTAGTAGTTATTTAAAAAATATATTACGTCGCTATCGTTAGCTGAAAAGTAATATATTGAAGCCTGAAATGAACCTTATCTGTTCGTATTAAATGAGTTGCATCCAGCCTCGGGCTAAGAATTGAAAATGGAAAAAGCTTATGTCGACGCATCGAATACACACACTGTAACATAAAGAATACACTAAGTACCTGATTACCTCTCCCAGATTGAGTGAAAACATTTACTCATGGTGTAAATAATACATTTTGAAAATCTGTCTTCCTTAGGAGTCCCTGTTCCGTGGTATATGGTCTGCTTTTGTGTATGCTCCTCAACTCGCTCAGTAGAAAACAAGTTAAGGGGACGTAACGCAGGTCTTATTGATGGTTACCCATTATCGCAGAAGCGCCTGCGGTAGCCTATGCTGGCGATGTTACCAGTGACCATCAGTGGTTCGAAGGTGACCGCAGAATAACTGTCTATACTAAATTTTCCCGTAGTCCATTTCTTAAGAGGTCAAACAAATTCTCCCCCTCCCCGGTCAGCAGAGAGCCAAGAAAAAATCGGTTGATAAGAAAATTCTAAATAAGATGAGCTCTTATCAAATTTGTTCAGTCGAATTATGGTTAAGCCCAAGGCATAATTCCCAAATTCTCAAATAATTTTTTTTTGTTGCTCGAAGTGTCCATCTGAATGCAGAAAAAAGTCTTCACCTGTCCGACATTTGCGTGTCCCCTAGTTGCACTGTAAAGCACTCAGTTGGTCAGCTCCTTTGAAGCGCCGTATTTGCCATCAGAATGGGAGTAAAAAATTGGCCATTATGGCATCATAAAATTAAAGGATTGATTAACAAATTGTAAGAATTAATTCAAATATAATTAAGTTTTAAGATAATTAAATTAATTGAAAATAAATAGATTATTGGAATAAAATTAAAATTATAAGGATCAAAATTATTAAATAGATTTATTATCATTTATATTTGTTTTTTATAATTTTTAAATAAATTAAATTTATTTTAATAAAAAATAAAATTAAAAATATTAAAATAATAATTAAATAATTAAATAATAAAATTAAATTTCATAAATTTGGTATTATTTGAAGTAATGATTACGAAGCACCCAGCATAGCTGGTATCACAGTAATCATCTGTTGAAAAGTATCAATTTGACCATAATTCGGCATGGTTGAGAATTATTGGTCACCCCTCCAAAGTAATTTCGCTTATTATACGATAGCATGGAAGATCAAGTAAAACGAACCCTGAATCTGAAAACCGGAAGGGGTGAGATGAATAGATGAGTTTTTATTGTTGTTTCAAAGTCGACATCGATTTGCCAATTCTTGGTCGACCGAAAATTGGATTGAAAATTTAATTCAACTTGAAATTTTCGTAGTTTGTTGATTTTGAAACAGTTGCCGATTCTTGGTCATGCCAAATTTGGGTAAACTTTCAAATCGTGTTTTTGCGTAATTTCTCGATCAGAAATAAATTTAGGACACAAAATACACATATACCACTGAAACCGATAAAAACCCAGAAAAGTTGAATTTTCACAAAGTTATGGCACTTTCAAAAAAACTCTTATCGGAAAATTTTCAATTTTTCCGCGTCAGTACAAGATGGCAACTATTTTCATCAATTTTTCTAAAAAAGGTGTCTTTGAACCTCATAAAATAATAAAAACACGATTAGAATCAACTAAATCAATAAATACTTGGTACATATAATACATTTTCCCGCACATTCCTTTTTTATGGCACATCAAAAAACGTGAAAAATAACAAGTAAATTTTCTTGTACAAAATCACTGATAATTTCTTAACAAATCACTATTTCACAGCGCAAAAGGTATCGTTTGGAAGGTAGGCACCTGGAGAACAACCAACCACAGATAGCAGCACTTACCAATTAAAATAGTTCGTTCTGTGATACTTTGAAAATTGACCATAATTCGGCATGGTGACCAAGAATTGGCATTTTGCCTTATATCGTGAAAAAAAATTTGTACAGAAATTCTTTCAAAAAACCCAGGACCATAAAAGTAAATAAAATTATAATTAAATGATAATTTACACATATACCGTGGACAATGTTTTTTGAAATATCACCAATTTTTTACGTTTGATTCAAATTTGAAAAATAAAATTTGGTGGCCAAAAAAGGCCATTACGTGGCCTTTTGGCCACACAAGACTTACTTTAAAATCGGGGTGGTTATCGGTCTATATTATCAGAAATAATGATGTTATTATTTGAGGCATTTCGAAGGCATTTATGGAGAAACTCTAAAGGATCTTTTCAGTGGAGAATGAGAGAGGAACATTTTTTGTTTGAAATAATTTTTCCTAAATTTAATAGTCCTCCATATTTCTGCCTAAAAAATAGGGGTGCTTCAACGCTTACAAATTTAGCAAGCCATTGGGAACGGTGGCTATTTTGATTATCAAGGAGACCACTGTTAACAATATTCCGCAAAAAAAGCTTTATTTTTAATTTTTATTTAACAGGACTCTTACTGCCCAAGGGGCTATGTTCCCGACAGTGGATATGCTAATTATCAGATTTTGTACAGTTCTGTTCTTTTAATGAAGTATAAAAATTGATCTGAAATGTTGTCTATTTGAATATGTGGTTGATACTTAGCGCAAACGTGTGAGAACTGTGAGTGTTACATTGCCTGTTGAGCACTGAGGAGGAAGCTGCCGCGATAGTACATACTCATGGATGGTGCGAGGAGTTCCATGTAGGATTCGGTTGACTACTGTTTCCAGTTACGTGAATTACATGCTTTACTAATTAACTTCGTCTAGTCGTGTATACTCTGTTTAATAGTGCGGAGTTTGCCAGTGGTGCCACTCCATTCCTCTTGCTAGTCTGTGAGTAGAAGGAGATGCAGATGAGCTTTGAGGTCTGGTGCGACGCTCTGTCGGTAATATCGTGGCTTGTACTACCCCGATCGTTAGAGATCCACATAAATGTGATCTCACTGGATCGCCTAAGGTCATGAATGGTGGCCAGGACTTGTGATGTTATGGTGTCTTGTTCGGTGTTTTGTTTCGCTTGCATTTTACGTAGGGCAGCTTGGGAGTCGGAGAAGAGGATAAATTTAGAGCAGGTTTCTTTAGGCAAGTGGAGGAGACATCTGCTGTGTTGGTAGTTTTGTAATGGTGGGAAGCTGAAATACTGAGAGCACAGTGTCAATTAAATAGACTCCCGTGGTTCGGTCGGGTGATATGAATCCGTCGGTGAAGCAGCAGATGTAATCTGCAAACTGGTTCAGGATCGTGTCGAATTCTCGTTGTACGATTTCGTTTGACTTTGTTTTAAAGCTAGGGAGCGTAAAATTCCAGGGGATGTGGATGGGATATGTTGAAATATGTCATGAAAACGTGCGGGAGGAAGGACGTGAAGGATTCCAAGGTTAGCGACAGGATTTCCTGGCTGCATTTTGTGTGAGGGTAGTTCGGAAGCTTGGAGAGGGAATAGATTGCATGATCAGCGGTGAGGATCTTTCTGTGGTAGGTGAGTGGTGGAGTGCCGGTAAGTGACTGAAGACTGGGGATCGGAGAGGTAGGAAAGGCCTGATAGCGAGTTGTAAGCCAGCGTTTTGGATGGTTCCAGGGCTCGGAGTTGGTGGTCTGCAGCAGAGTTGTCGATAGAGGAACCGTAGTCCAGTTTTGAACGAATGAGAGTTCTGTGCCGATGTTAGTCCAAAGCGTTTATTGCATAGTAGTTTAAGGATGTTGAGCGAGACTAGGCGATTCTTTTTCAGTGTAAAAATGTGGGTTTTCCAGGTAAGTCAACAGTCGAAGGTTAGGCCGAGAAATTCAGCCTCAGTAGTAATTTGTAGTGATATGCCATTCATTTGTAGGTTGAATTTCAGGTGGGTGCGTTTCCAAGTAAAGATGATATATTTTCGGTTTTGTGAGTCGAAAAGCGGAGACCAGTTGAGTTACTCCAGTCCAGTAGTCCAACTAGGCTAAGCTGGAGAATTCTTTCAGCGAAGCGGAGGTTCCCAGTTTGGAGAGTGATGTTTACATCGTCGGCAAATGGGCAGGGTTGAACAAGCGCTGGAATTTTCTGCACGACATCGTTGATCAATAACAAAAAGCAGTAGACACTTAGTACGCTGCCTTGAAGGACTCCGTTCTTAAGGATTTGTTTTGGAGAGAGAGTTCCTCCTATTCGTACTTGTATTGAGCGGTTCTGGAGAAAGTTGTTGATAAATTGCACTAATCGTCCTAATGATACCTCTTCTCCAGGCCGAGTCGTAGTCTTTCTCAATGTTGAAAAAATTGACTTGAAGTACCTATTGTTTTTGTTGGAATGCTGTTTGGATATTTTTATGCAAGTCGGACAAGCGGGTCAGCGTGCTGTGGTGTTGCATGAATCCACACTGGTGGGTGGATAAGGCTTCACGTTTCCTCAGTGTCCATAGTAGTCGTTTGGCAATAATTTTTCCAAGATTTTGCGGGGAACGCAGCTGAGCCCGATTGGTCGGTAGGATGTAGTGAGATGACGGTGTTTTCCGGGCTTTAAAATTGGGACAACGGCTGCTGTTAGCCACTCAGATGGAAAACACTTCTCTTGTCATATTCTGTTATAAATGTAAAGAAGTTTGGTAAGAATTTCTAGAGGTAGGTGTCGGAGAAGGGCTGCAGGTATGCCATCAGGCCCTGGAGCCGTGTTTTTGACATAGTTAGTGACAGCGAGATGTAGTTCTTCTCTTGTTATAGGTTGATTATAATCTTGTAGGTTGTCGCTATCGAAGTGGAGAGGAATGGTTTCTTCAGTGTTTTTGAATTTGAGGAATGCTTTAGAAAGGTACTGGTCTGAAGAGACGGTAGCAAAAGATTCGGCCATTACTGCGGATGTGATTTTAGGTTGGTGGTGGTGGTTTTGTTTCATTCAAGGTTTGTATTTTTCGCCATATCTTAGAGGGATTGGTATCTTTGTTGATTTATTCGAGAAACTGGTTCCAGCTGTTTCTCTTACTGGATCGCAATAGACGACCGGATTGAGCGCGTCGGAGGCGAAATGATCCGTGGTCTTCCGGTAAGATACGAATTTTTCTTTCCCAAATCCCATTTCTGATCTAATTTCATTGGGCTAAATTCAACTGGACTAAACGTCCGCTTACATTTTCTGTATCGTCGGACGTATCCAACGGCATTACTGTAAACTCCTATGGACTCGGGCGATCATGAGGCGTGATATAGCCGTTACATGGCTTTCCTCCAAATACGATTTTCCCCCGTTACGCGTATACGTTTTTCCTGTATGCTGTATACATATAGGACGCGCTTTTCCAGCATACTTTTCTCGCCGAAGCAAATCGAACGCTTGTATTCAGTTTACACACGCAGTTCGTTCGGAAGAAATAAAATGAGTCCCCTGCGTGTATAATGCCCGCTGCTATATCGCCGTAATAAAAGTATGGAATGAAACGTTAATGAGCGTACATGGAACAAGGGTAGTTTCCCTCTGGTGCTCCACTCTACCAGAACTACGACTAATGGAGAAATCGTGCTTTCCAGACTTATTAAACGGTATTTTACAATTTCTGATAGCCTTTTAGTATATACGAGGGCTCTCGCTTCTTTTTTCGCTCTCTATTTTTTTTTCTCCTTTCGTATTTTCGTCTTTGATGTTTTATTAGAAATTCCAACCGCGTTTATTAGTATTAATGAAATATATCAACGCGACTGAGATCGAGAGAGCGAGACCCGTACCGGAACAGGCCGCGGGTACCCGTTTTCGCGATTTTCGAAATCCGTAATGCGACTTCCGAGATTTATACGGCGGCTCCGTTTTTACGTTCGGTTGCGCTCCGAAGCAAATGAACCAGAAACGATGCATTTTGCGAATCATAACTCTGCCACGGATGGATGAATGCATATTTTTCTTACTTATATGTATTAAAGCTTATATTCGTCGAGAAACGCAGCTGTTGCATTCGGTGAGCTGGATACGGGAGCTTACAAGCTTCAATCGGCAATATCGAGTTAGTGTACGAGGCGCCCGGATTGCTATGGATAAGATTTTTAAATTGAATCTAGCCTGATCTTGAGAAACGTGAGATCCCAGCAAGAGTTCCTAAAAAATACATTTTTGTGCTCACGAAAGGTTTTTTAATTTTAAATGGCAGATATCTCACAAAAGCCAAGGTCTCTCTGAACTGAACTAACCTAACCTGAAGTAAGTTCCCCATAAACGTAATCATCGTTCCCGAAGCAGACTATCACATCACGAAAATAGCGATTTTCACTATCTATAAATCGACTCGAAATTATGCGCATTTAATGGGTAAGGCTGTCATAATCAAAGACTGGAAGTTATGGTCGTTAAAAAATAGCGTTTCAGGCATTTATCTGAGCGTAAAAATGCCATTTTGGCACTAAAAAAGCGAAATAGTATTACTTTTTTTCTCCAGTTATAGGCGAAAGTTTTCAGGTACCTTCTTTTTTTCGTACCTTTTTTAATGTATTCTTTGTTTCTTGATCAATTTCATAGCAATCTTTGCTAGTTTTTGGCCCATAACATCCGGGGGAAAAGAGCTCTAATACCTTGCAAAGTAGAAAATCGTTCATTACCCCCCTTTCCCCACTGTCCCAATATGCCTGCTCAAAAATGTTCTCTCCCTTTTTTTGATAAGGCTCGCCAGGTGTTTGAATTGTTTCATGGGCACATATCTCATGCCCTATTCGTTTCTATGGATTTACCTGTCTCCCGTTTAGGAATAGGTCAGCTCCTTTTTTCGGATCAACTTCTGACTGAAATTGAACGTTCTACAGAATAATACAACGTTTAAACGATGATATTGGAAATATGTTTCTTTATTGAAATGAGATATGAGGCAACTTTTGGCATTATTACATGAAATCAGGGAAATACCGATAGGGGGAGGGAGTCAGCTCCGCCCCTATAGGAAATCTTTTGCTCTGCAGTTGGGAAAATTTACAATTCAGTGTGCCGAAGTTGGAAAAACTCAAGCTTTTTTTTTGCTTCAATACTTGGGAATTTTGAGGGGAGAAGTTGGGAGAATCCAACAATTGGGAATTTGAATTGAGAAGTTCGGAAAATCCAACAAGTCAAATGCTTTTTTTTCGATACTTGGAAATTTTGAGTTGAATCAGTTGGGACTTTCACCCCCCCCCCCTCCTTCCCCAGGAAAAACTTTTTGTTTGGTACGTCCCTGTATGAAATTTTACCAAAACATAAAATGAACTTTGAAATCTTATACACTTGTTACGCCGCTCGGTTATACATTTTAAAACTGCATGAAGACTCACTCTAGGCGCGAATCCAAGGGGGGGGGGCGATCTATGAGGGACGAGACAGCAGAAACATTTCTGTGCTATCAAAAAAAGAGAAAAATCTATGGGGGAGGGGGCAGCAAAATATATCCTCGCGCTTCGTGCGCTTCTCCTTCTGCTATTTCCCTCCCCAAAATGATCGTCTGAATCCGCACCCAACTCACTCGCATTCTAAGAGATGAGCGTACAGTAGGTATACCTACTTCTCCACTGACAATTCATATCGACCAACTATTCCACCATTCATGGATAGTATCGATCAACTATTCATGAATATTGTTTTTGTTATTTGTCAAATGTAAAATATGAAGCCTGATATTTCCTAGAAATTAAACTTTTCCTGTCGCGCTAGCTTCTTCTTGCACGTTGACCAGTTTCTTTTCTACAACCACCGTTGTTACTTCGCCTTTTACCCGTCTTCACCTTCTTCTGTTCGTCAGTATCTTAATATTGTCTATTGTCAAACATACCTACTATACTCTTTGTTATTTCCATTAATTAATGGATAACAGAAACAAACAGAAGTATGAATGAATGCCATAGCCGTCTTGAGCAAGAAATGTCAATTTTTCAGTGTCTGGAGGAAAAAATGTTTGAGATTGTGAAAATCCGCTTTCGACACTTAAAAGACCTTCTCGACCTCAAAAAAAGCTTTTCTGGCGCTACATTTGGCAAGAATGTCCAGTTCGGCATTATTTGGCAGAATAATATTTCTCGAATTGAAAAAAAAAAATCATATCACTTCTGGTCTCTAATCATAGCTTGTGCCTCGTTTACGAACGTGAACAACTTGTTCCGTTCACCTCCACCATTTTCAGAATTGTTCATGTTCAGTTCACTTTCGAAGGCTACTGAACGTCATTCCGTTCCATTCAGAAACCCAGTGAACAATTCGTTCATTCTTTCATGTTCGTTCACTGTTAAAGAGTATCCCAGAGTCATTTAGGATGTAAGAGTATCAGGAATTCGGAGCCGGACTGAAAACCGTAGCTGCTCTGACCTGACTCCGATTTCAGTATACCTCACGCTTTCCCATTCGCCTCTCACTTGGGCTATTCGACGAAAGAATTTGTTACGAAGAAATTTATCCAAATCATCCCTCCATTTTTTCCGCTGGCCTTCCGTTCTTTTTTTCATGTAGAAAAACCCAAGAGGCCGCTTGGTAGATCCGTCTTTCTGGTGACATTCGGGCGACATGCCCCGCTCAACCACATTTTTGATTTCTGATATGGATTATTGCGTCTTTAAAGTTTGAAATTTTTTTCTTCAATAAGTCGGTTCCTATTTTGTCCGATTTCTTGGCCCCCGAGATGGACCTCAGCATGGAATTTTCCGTAGCCATTAATCTACTCATTAGCTTTTTTGTAAGCGTTCAGGTTAGGCAGCCGTAAGTTAAAGTTAGTAAAACGTATGCGTTGTAGATTTCTTCTTTTTGACAGGGTTTGAAGTTCTTTTAAATATTTGTATGTGCTTCAACGACCAGAACTTACTCCACACGCCTTTAATTCTTCTACTGACCTCCTTCTCCATTTTTTGATCGAAAGATATTGTTGGGCCTAGATAAATCGTTGTTACCGTAGCTGCGTTGATTTTTTTTTTCAGTCAATTTTCATCTTTTCTAAGGCAGGGTTCCTTGCCATGGAAGTTGATTTCTTGAAATTAATTGATAGTCCAGCTAATTTGCTTTCTGAATTTAGTTCTTGGATCATTTCGCAAAGATTCGAGAAGGAGTTGACAATAAGGGTTACTAATTTGCTTTTTGAATTTAGTTCTTAGATCATTTCGCAAAGATCCGAGAGGGAGTTGGCAATAAGGGTTATTTCGTCAACAAACCTCAATATTCAACCTCTTGTTCTCCTTTGTTAGTTTATGAAAGATTTCCTCTACCTATTAAAAAAAAAAGTTCAGGAAATTTTTCGGGGTGTAGCAAACTGTTTCGAGGTGTAGCGACTCGCTTCACCCACTATACAAAGGTTTTCACCGCTGCAAACTCTGAATGAAGGTGAATTAAGGATTTCCTCAAATATTGAGACAGACATGTACTCAGAGTTAAAATCTAGAATCGTAATAACGGACATAAAAGGATCGTATGTCCCCGTAAAAAGAGGCGTCAGACAGGGCGACCCCCTGTCCCCGATTTTGGTAAATTGTTTGCTCGAAGAGGTGCTCAGATCAGTGGACTGGGAGAGAAAATGCGTGAACATTGAATAACCTAAGGTTTGCGGACGACCTCATCCCAATTACTGATAAAATTAAACAGTGAGAGGAGATGACGGCAGGTTTGATAGAAAAGGGGAAGGAGGCAGGATTAATCATCAATATGCTTAAATGCTGCGTAACCCCCCCCCCCACCCTACATTCAACGGTTCTAAACATCCCACAGGAAAACAAGGGTAAGACATATTTAAACCTAAACATTTTTACTTTTAACACCCAAGGCTTACCCAGTCAGGACCGTATCACCGAATTTGAAGAAAAAATCGAAAATTTGAATGTTGGTATTACAGGGGTGTCAGAAACAAGGATCTTGGCGAAAAATTAATAAAAAAGAGATGCGGTCACTATTTCTTTCACTCCGGCCAGACCAAAGGTTTCAGAGGGACAGGATTCTATGTAAATAAAAAATTGACAAAAAAATCACAGAAATTAGAAGCGTTTCGGACCGAATTACTATTTTAAAAATACTCTTAAAAAAGAATACGAAACTTTTAATTGTTCAAATTTATGCACCTACCCTCCAGGCTGATAGAAGAGAAACCGAGAATTTTTGCAAACAACTGCTGGAGAGTACTTCATAATAATGGGGGACTTTAATGCTAAGCTTGAGGCCCAAGTTGAGCCTGGCAATTTTAATAGTGTCAGCAAGTTCTGTTCCGAAGAAAATACAAATAAGAATGGGGAATTCTTACGACACGTTAACAATCGCAAACACTTTCAAAAAAATAAATAAATAAATAACCCGAAGAATAAGAAATTGTCTTGGATGTCACCGGATGGAATGACCAAAATTGAAATTGTCTATTTCTTAGTAAATGATCTACAAATAGTATCAGACGTTAACAGACAAAGCCATTTCGAATTCCCATATAAAATTAAAATTAAAATTCTAAATCGAGTAGAGATAAAAAATTTCAAAAATCATGAATAAAAGTGGATCATATATTTATATACTATCCCAGAATGGAAAATCCCGGAAGCAAAGCGCAAGACTGAGGAAGAAGTACAAAATCTAAAACGGGAAAACTCAAGCGCAGCACAAAATACGTATGCCAAGAATAAAAAAGTAATGTATAAAATTGAAGAGGAATTCGAAGGAAAAATTAATGCCGGCTTAACAAATTAAAAAATCTTCAAAAACACGAAAAAACTTCGCGAAAAAAAAAGTTTCGACTAAAAAATAAAAAGGAAAAATCTGAAAGAAAAAAATAGAACTAATCGAACTAAAGAAAATAATTAAGAAGCAGAGGCGGATCCAGACTTCGATTTAGAGTGGGGTCATAGAGTTATCTTTAAAACGGGGGGGGGGGGGTAAAAAGTCTGAAGAGTAAAAACATGTTTATTCGCTGAAATTATATTATATTTCGGCGTATATACTGAATCATCTTTAGAACTTTTTAGAACATCTTGGAACACGCTATTTAGATATTATAAAATCAACTCGTCTTCTAGAGCTTTCGGCAAATTTAGTGATAATTTTGTCGACGTCAAACTGAATCTGGCGGTGAATATGGAGCAAAGCTAAACCAGTGAGCCGTTCCTCCTCCATGGTTGATCTCAACCAAGTTTTGAGCCGCTGCTCAGCGATCGCCGCGCTTACGGGTAGAGTTGCGAGAATTTTCAGCAGGATCTGGATACGTGGGTAAAGGTCCACATCACAAGCCTGAATGACTTCTGTCAATGAATCCGGGATTTTCTCGCCATCTTGATCTATTCGTTTCCATTTGACTACCCATATGCAAAACTCAGCTATGACGACAGAAGCAGGAGCACCCGGGAGACCTTCATATCATTGAGCCACTTTCGGGGCAAGAACACTTTCAAATTGAACAGCTCCATGACATCTGGGGAGAGCCTGTCTTTCAAGTCGAAAGTGATGCTGTCCAACAAGGGAATGTATACAGCCCTTCGGAAGTGCTCTTCGACCTTCTCGGCGCTGTACATAGACCACGTAGACTCAGTATCATAAAGGCGGTGTCAAGTGTTTGCTGTCACGGAGTTAGGGTTGCGATTTTCACATCATGCATTTGCGCGGCTGCACTGCAACGCACTAACATGCGGTGTAAACGACGAGGAGTTGCAGTGCATCCGCATGCACGATGTGAAAAACGCAACCTAGAACGTTTTTAATTTTTAGTATTGTAACTTGAAATTATA
Organism: Acanthococcus lagerstroemiae; assembly: GCA_031841125.1. Classification (NCBI taxonomy): domain Eukaryota; kingdom Metazoa; phylum Arthropoda; class Insecta; order Hemiptera; family Eriococcidae; genus Acanthococcus; species Acanthococcus lagerstroemiae. The sequence goes on from CM063110.1 coordinate 24,929,326, forward strand.
CTACCAAATAACTTAACTATTGGGGCCGTAATAAAAAAAAGGTTCATGATTGGGGGTCATGACCCCCATGACCCCCCTGGATTCGCGCCTGTTAAGAAGCAATTAAAAACGATATTTACAATCCTGATATAAACATCATGTATGAAACAATAAAATTATCGGGATCAGTGAAGAAAGCAAAACGGGCCAAAAATTAAAAACAGGAAGGGAACCTTTATATTCGACAGGGAAAAAATTGTTCAAGTGGCAACAGATTTCTATAAAAAACTTTATAAAAAGTATCCTCAAGAACCAGACGAAATGCCCTAATTGGGGTGAAACAACACGGAGAAAGTACCTCAAACTTTAGAAAGCGAAGTCTTTTTAGTCCTGAGAGAGCTAAAAACAAGCAACACACCAGGGCCAGATAGAATTGGAAATTATGAATTAAAAATTCTTGCTGAGGAGTTGACACCAAGTTCAACAAAACTTTTTAACCTGATACTGGAAAATAATGCAATATACCAATACAACGGTGATTTTCGGAAATCATATTACTATTTAAAAAAGGAGATAAAAATGTTATAAATAATTACAGGCCAATAGGTTTGAATTCAAATTTGGGAAATTCTTTTGCCAAAATAATCAAAAACCGCATATACTTACAATTGGGAAGCCCTAGGTCGTCAGGGAATACCAGAGAAACTGATAAGAACCATGAAAGACGTGCATAAAAATTCAGAGGGGAGGGTACGTCTGGATAAATCGGGGCCAAAATTCAAAATAGAAAGATGAGTTAAACAGGGCGACCCTCTCTCACCCAATCTATTCAATTGCTTACTGGAGGACGTGTTTCAAAAACTAAAATGGGATAGGAAGGGCATGAAAATCAATGGGGAATGGCTCAGTAATCTAAAGATTTGCTGACCATGTGGTGCTAATCTCTCAGGACGGCAAGGAACTGGTAATAGTGGCAAACGAGTTAACTGAGCAATGTCGGAAAGTAGGATTAGAAATAAATGCCAACGAAACTGTGCTATTAACAAACGGTAAACTATGTAAAGGAATCAAGATCGCAAGTGAGCTAATAAAAGTAGCAGAAAGTACAACATACCCAGGCAAAATTGTATCATTTGAAGGCAATATGAAAAAAGAGATATCAAAGAGAAGCGCACAATCTCGGAAACATTTTTGGGCTCTGAAAAATATATACAGAAGCGAAATGCCACAGGAAATTAAAGAAAAGATTTTCGAATCGTGTACAGTTCCCGTCTTGCTATATGGGTCCCAAACTTGGGCAACAACAGAAAGACAGAATTTGGAACTTGCTAGAACCCAAATAGCTATAAAGAGGGCAATGGTCGGAGTGAAACGAAGAGACAGGCTAAGTAATTAATGAGTGAGGGCGAAATCAAGAACTACGGACTGCAGATACACTATGAAAAAACTTAAATTTGATTATTGAGGCCGGGCAGCCAGAGGGGGAGGGATGGGAAAGGAGGAAAATTTTGGAGAGGGTACCCGGAGACTCAAAAAGGAAGACAAGGACACCAGCAGCAAGGTGGGAGGATGAATTAAAACAACACGCGGGAGCTGCATGAGGAAAAGATGCCCGAGTCGAAAATCGCTGGAAGAGGGTGGGTAGGCCTATGCTCGTAAATAGGCGCAATAAAAGTAGTAATATTATAATCGGGTGTAAAAATAAAAAATAAAATAACTATTGAGAAGATTTTTGTTACCATGTTTTCAGGGATTTTGAGTTGTACTAGTGCAGACTGAATGGAAGGAATTTAGCTATCTCCTTTAGTACTAATATTTAGAGGTTTCTGGTTTTGGCGTATAAATTGACGAGCATATATCATTTTAAGCGCATGGGACCTGAATCAACAATTAATTTAATCGATTCGCGAGGTCTGAGAGACTGCGCCGGATATATGAAGGCGAGGAAACACGCTTATCTCACGTGGTACAGTCCTGCGTGAGTTTTTTTTTTTTTCCGCGACTAAAACGCTGAAATACTTTTTAATAAGAAAAACGAAGAAGGAAAAGTTCACATCGTATAAATCGCGACGAGGGACATTTTCCGTTGTTTATCAATAGGGTTGAAATTACACGCTCCGAAAAGCGGGCACAAACATTCGTGCGGCTGCGATGGGCGGCGCGCGCGGCTGTGTGCATACGTCGCCGCCGTCGAAGTGGAGATCCGATCGCGGCGAAGCAATAAAATTTCCCCGATTTCGACTACTCGGTTTCGTTCGGCGTGTTAAAACGTTTTAAAAGTTTGGCACGACGAGCGGCGAAATTTTCTGCATAAAAAGTTGGCCGCGCGGATCGGAAATTACACATTTTGGGAGCCCGCGCGAGGGGACGCCCGATGAGAAAATCTTATGTGCTCTTCTTCTTCGACGAGAAATTTATTGCGAATACGCCCCCGCGTGTCACGACATCTCTGGCAAACACGAGGTATAATTGCGTTTACTCTCTCGAACGCGCTGTTTCTCTTTTCTGTATAGTACGATCTTGAACTTGGTATCCTTTTTCCCCCGCGAGAGGCCTAGGCCCCACTCGGTGGCCAGTCCCAAACATCGTAGGGTGGCTCCTTGTATTTTTTTTTTAAATTGATATAGACGTATCTATTGGCTGGCCCTCCTATCCTATTTCCGACCAACACGAATTCCGACCGACACGAAACTTGACTCCAGTTCAGTTCAGTTGTGCATATTGCGTGAAGCCAATCAGTATGACTTAGCTCTCCATGGTCACAATTCAGTTCAGTGGTCCACATTTCCATGGACATTATTTTTCCTTCTAGCCATGTGCTCATTGATCTTGATCTTTGCTACGCGGCTGCACTCTGCAGCCGATTAATTTGCAATGCTTAAAAATTTGACATCTTACAGCGATGAGTATATTTGAGCAAAAACTGTAACGCCCCTCTACCTGCTCGATGCTCCACCCGATATTCTTCCAGCAATGTGCTCATTGATCTGGATCTTAGCTGCGCGACTGTAATCTACAGTCTGTAGCCGTGTTGTTAATAGAGATTTCCATTAGGGTATGATACACTCCTGTTACTATGACGTCATATTGCTGACCTGAGTATTCTCGAGCGAAAACCGTGTTCGTACCAAACGTTACGCCCCCTCCCCGATATTCTTCTAGCCATTTCTTTTTAACACCTTTGGACTCGACGCGGCGCTAGTAAGTCGCTACGCCACTGAGTCCGCCCAATTCCGGCCATGGACTTCTATCGTCCTTTTCCATCTGCTTCTGTCAAGGGAGGTTCTGTGCCAGAGAAGTCCAAATTTGCTGACAAGCTCATCTCTCCAGCGAGTAGGTGAGTGCCCCTCTCCCTTTTCAATTCCAATGGCGTCCGTTCCTCTACAATTTTGTTCCACTTTTCCTCCCCCTTGCCACATGCCCCGCATACCCCAGTTTTAATTTTTTATTGTCCAACCGATATCCATTGCCTTCGTTTTATTTTTCTTATTAAACTCACACGCACCTTTAATATAGCATTTATTTGTTTTCATTTTTTTCTTTTAGCGATTACAAATAACTCATATGTATTAGTATTTAGTAATTTCTATTATCTCTGCTAAAGCCCAGTTGTTGGGCATACGTCTCCCTCAGTCTCGCCCATTCGGTTCGGTCAATGGCGTTTCTGTGGTAAACTTTGGTATTGCAGAATTTTACTAACTCGTCTGTCCACCTAGCCTTTGGTTTTCCTGGCTTTCTACCTTTTAAAATTTGCCATTCCGTGGTTTTTTGGGTCCATCTATCATCTTTTAATCGACTAGCATGGCCCGCCCAGTCCCATTTTAATTTCGTTTTATTTGTGTAACCTTAATTTTAACTCGCAATTTGATGCCTAGTATGTCTCTTTCGAGTGAGTTTTGGGCTGTTTCGATTTTCCATCGTATTTCTTTCTTCTTCCTTTGTCAATGTCCCGGTTTGGCTGCCATAGGTTAGGACAGGGAGTAAATAATTGTTATAGATTTGACATTTCACACGGACCTTATCCTTTAGCTTTATTCCTAGCACACTACTTAGCATCCTGTTTTGGGTTGTTCTTAGGCCTTCAATGTGAGCCTTAGTTATAGCCCAGGTCTGTGCCCCATATATGAATGTTGGGATTACGCATTGGTTAAAAATTTTGAGTTTTGTTGTTGAATTGCACTTACTTTTTAAAATGTTCTCATTTGACCAAAAATTTTTCCAAGCGTTGGTTGCCCTGATATTGAGTTCTGTTTTCATTCTTTCGTCGAAAGCCAGGGTTTATATATACTCATCGACAAACCCAATGTCGTCCCCTTCTAATGTAAAGTCTTTCATTTCATTGTTTGACTTTATTTTTGATTTGGAGTAGTTTATCGTAAGGCCTATTCTTCTGTTTTCAATGCAGATTCTTTCGCCATGATTTTCAGCTCCTTTAAACTGGCACTCGCCAGAGCAATATTGTAAGCGAATCTGAGATTTTTCAGCCATTGGCTATTAATTTTGATTTCTTCACCCTCCCAGAGGATTCTGCGAAAAACTTCTTCAAACACACAGTTTAATTGGGATAATGGGTCACCCTATTTCACTCCTACGCCCAGGGTGAACTTTTCGCCCTTTTGGTCCAAATATATACATGCTTTTGATTTTTTTTAGAGATTTCTCAAAAATTGAATAATTATATCACTTTTCCCTCCTTAGCTTTCCAATGCCTCCCATACACTTTCGTGGCTAATATAGAATCAAAAGCTTTGTTACAATCGATAAATATTAAATTGATTTAAGTTTTATATTCTCTTACCTTTTCGATAATTTGATTAAGTGTAAATATGTGGTCAATTGTAGTGAACTCCTGCGTGAACCCTGCTTGATCTTTTAACTGTTGAAAGTCGAGAGTTGGGTGCATTGTATTTTTTAATAGTTTTAGAAAAACTTTGCCAAGATTTGGGGTTAGGCTGATAGGTCTGTAATCATTAAGGTGGCTCCTGTCACCTTTTTTGTGACATAGAATTATCTCTGGAAGCTGCCACTGACCCGGTGAGAATCCAGTTTCCAGAAACTGATTAAAGAGGGCTGACGGGTGTTAGTGCTTCCAAAGCTGTTTTCAAGGTGGGCTTTTCAATTTTATCGGGACCCGCTAATTTACTGTCTTTTAAAGAATTCAGTACTTTATAAATCTCTGATTCCAAAAGTTTAGGTGATCCCCTCTCAGGTACCAGGTTGGAATAAACAGGGACTTGGCTTATAGACGAAAATGTCATTTTTTTAAAAACAAAATAGTCCAAAGAAGGCCTTATCAAAGTTAGCTCATTGGTTTCAAAATTTCCTGATTCGTCCAGAAAACCTCAATAGACCGAACAGGTTAGGCTAGAGGGAAAATGGTTTTTGCCTAAAAATCCGGGCCCTAGTTATGTAGCATGGTGTCACTGAGATACACGTAAGACTATTGGCGAATGGTCTGAAGGGAAGTTGCATACATTTCCGACATTTGTGTGGTTGGTTGAGATGCCCTTGATTACGAAGAAATCTATGTAGTCAGTAGTTTTATTTGGATTGATAGGCCAGTATGTGGGCTGGCCGCTCAAGATAGGGGCAGCCTGGTTATTCTTGATGGCTGCTAGAAGCTAGGGGTTCTATATCTTTCACTGTTGTGATTAGGAATCCCCAGTGCTGGTGTTTAGCGTTAGTTACCGCCTATGATCCATTTTTGGCCCACAGGGGCATTTAAAAGGGTCGAGGAAAACTTAAAAGGATTTTGTAAATGATGTGACGTTATTGTTTGGCCGGGGGAGGGAGTATGACGATGGACGTGTGCCAAAAAAGTGACTCCCTGGAATCCAAATGATCTTTGACATTACTGCAGGCTTTAGTTCGTCGGCCCGGAACAAAACTGTCACATCTCCGCATCTCAAAAACATCATTTCTCAGGAGAAGCGTTTCAAGTTCTCTGTTCGTTATTAATTACGTACGTATTTCAACTTCCACTCAGTGAAGTAAGTATTAATATAATTATTACGCCCTCAACTTCAACTCAGTGAAGTATCGATATACCTATTATGCCACAACGCTGTCTGTATGCATTAATAAAAGTTTGTTACGCACTTTCGAAACGGTGCATATTAAGGTAGTCCTTATTTTTCAACTTCGAAATTCTTGATATCGCCCAGATCGGTTCCAGTAGGTAATTAAAAAATAAAATTTCTGTAACGTTTCAGTAAAGTTGGTTGAGGGTAACAGGTGGGCCTCAGAGGGTTCAAATGCTTATGAAAAATAACACTGTTTTTAGGAATTAGGGTTTCATTCGTCTCTGGCCCCTAATTTTAAGACCCTACAGAGAGCTAATTTTGAGGAATTGAGATTTTAACGTATATTATGCCGGAATGGGTTGAAAATAAGATCTTGAGGCCGATGAATTCGAATTTGAGGTTATTTTGTCTCTGGCCCCTTATGTTGAAACACCACGTTGCTTATTTTAAGTAACTGTGATTTTAATATTTATATTTGGATGAGTTGGAATTAGGGTTTTTAGTATCGCTGATTTCTAATTTATGTTTGCTTCGTCTCTAACCCCTGACATCTGGGCGTCACATGAATCTGATCTTGATAAATATCAGTTTCAACGTATATGTGGCACTGCAGGGAATACAATCCCCCGTTATCGATGTGGAGTTATGAGCACCGGCACATACTACATATACAGATAAAATTCCTGACAAAATGAGACATTGCAGAGCTCTTTAAATTCGAAATTCGACAAAATATGGCTGTTTAAAGTTGAGATTTCAAAAAACGTGATTTTGAAAAAATTGCAATTTTTAAAAAATGTTCAAAAAACGACTAAGTGAAAGTGGCATATCTCTGAGACAAATAGAGCTAGAGACCTAGTTCCATGTCCGCAACTCCCCCACCTCCGAATTGAAAGTCAAATTTAATGTCATAATTTTGTTCACATTTTGTTCAATTTTTTTCAGTAAATGAAAAATTTTGTTCACCCCTCATTTTTTTAGATGTACGCGTTTCAAATTTGGGGGGGCGGAAAATGTAGCCTCCCATCTTCAAATTTAAAGCGGTCTCGTTTCGCCAGAAATTTTGTAAAAAATTTCGTCGACAAAGCGGGATTTTTTCAGGAAACTAATACGAAATGAAGGAGAATTAGTGATAATAAAATTGATTTGGTGGGGACAAAACAGAGGGGAGTTGAGCTCACGTTTTCGTCAGTAATGGACGAACGAAGGCTGTCAGAGAAAAATGGATAACGCCATTCGAAAGAAGAGGGTTTATTCTATCGAAATCGTCACGAATCCCGGTTTCGAGAGTTTGACCTTTGTTCGCAAAAATCGCTGTATCTTAAAAACTAGGATCGATAAAAAAAATAGGACCTTATTTCCCCCAGTGCCACATGCGAGTATTACGCTGAAATGAACAAATTATTAAAAGTTTTTAATAACAGAAAAAGCGTGCGTTTTCACCCGTGAAAATTGCTGTAATGGTAATGAAATTTTACAAAAATCAAGTTCTACTTCTATTAGATGATCTTCTCCAGTTTCACGAAAATCGCTACATTTTTCGATTTTTAATAATTTCTTGTTTCATTTGATCAATTTCGACCCCTGGACACTACAGGTTAACATTATTCGATCTTTCGCAAATTTTCAGGGAAATATTTTTCCATCGAGAAGAACAAGTTCAGCGGCGGTCGCTAAAATCGACACAAAATTATGTCATCCCGTCTCTCGCATCCACTTTGGGGGCTCGCAACATAGACCTCCTAATACATCATATATTTAGACGTAGCAATTTTGGGCTCTTCCTGTTATCCCGTATCCAGAAATGCCAAAAATGTTTACCCCACCTCTTCGTCTACTTTTCGAACAATCGCTGAACTTTTTTTTTTTTAAAAAAAAGAAGAAATACGCTTAAAAGAGGAAAAGAGCAGAGATTCCGAACACAGATCACGTAGAACTGAGTGGGAGGTAGCAGCGAATTCCGCTTTCCTGTAGTTCGTGCTCGATCAATTCGAGCCCTCTTAAGCAGGTTGGGAATCACTAACCGTATTACTCTATCCACGATGTAAGATCTGCAGCGATGCAATCTCGATGCCTTTAGATCGAATCTCGCTAAGTAAAGCACGAATTTAAACATTAGTAACACATCTTTTAGACTTCTAACTACCAGCGCACACCAGTCAGAACGTTGTTATAAGAAAATATTAACGAAGTAGCGTTGATTTTATTATGCGAACCACTTCTTGGTCACGATCTAGTTACTTGCGTGCTGACACGAGGTTTAGATGCAAACATTTTAAAAACATAGTTAGACTGCGTTTTGGCCACGGTTTCTTCGACCTTTTCTCCCTCTTGTACAACAAAATTATCGGACTTAATTAATTATTTGTTGTTTTTGTTATATTGTTTAAAGACCTTTGTACACGTACCATTGTAAAAGTTAATTAAACCTAAGAGAACGTTACATTTGCATTTACGAGCACGATACGACTGGCTTCAATCGCTCGATTACGCAACTTCGAAAGCTTTTTGAAAAGCGCGCCGGCCTAGCGCTTCCTTTAGCGGAAAATTTTCGGTCTTCGAGCATCCACGGTGTGCGCAACAATCGCGAAGATCAAGGAGAGGGCACGAACATCTGTGCTAATTATGAAATTCAGTTTGCGTACACTATCCGTTCCGAACAGGCTGCAGATGAACGAGGGAAGAGTCATCGGTGGGAACGAAAAATTGGGTGCAAAGGGCAATGCTTGAAACGTTTCATGCGTCACCAAACTGTAGCGTAATTCAGATTTAGATACAGATTATGAAATACATTTTATTCAAAATATCTAGAGGTCTCCAAAATTATTTCATTCAAAGACGGAGCTCCTGGACCCCTCCTCCACGAGTCTCTTGTTCCGTGTCGAATTCCTCCCCTTTCAGCAAGGCGAGCGCATGTGATTAGTAATTCAAGTGGAATGCTAGAATTCTGAAGCTTAAGTCTCTCTCTCCTCTGCTCCTGAGACACTTCACCGTATCTCTGCCTGTGGTAAAATTACGGATCGCCTTAAGTTTCTCACAGTCGAGGCAACACACCTTATGGTTATGCAGGAATACATCGGTACAGAGGCGGGCGAGACCAGACAGACCATCAGGAAAACCAGTATTGCAGCCAACCACCTGAACAATTGGAGGCCAAAATCCCCCCCCCCCACTCTACAGAAAGACGTTGAAAAGATAACATTTACCATTATGGTTTTCGCTTTTCTCATTCTTCCCTTCCTTTACCTTCTCCTAAAAAATAACATCTATAATTTTTTTTTTGATATTTTTATGTCTTTACTTTGGCACACAAACCGAAAAAACGTTACTTTCACGCGTAACGTTTTCACGCGTGACTTTTCACGCTCCTCGTTGTTAATAACAATATATTTATTTATTTATTTCTCCACACAGCTCTAGTGGCCATTTATGGGAGATGGAGGGGACGTACAGTTATAGTTATACATATAAGAAAACAATAAAGGATCTTAGAGAAAAAAAAAAAAAATACTAATAATAATAATGATAAAGTAAAAACAAAAATTAGGATGTAATTAATAAAAAAAGAAAAAAAACAAAAAGTAAAGTACTTGGGCTATAGCGTGGTAAGGGAAAGGCAATAAACCGAATATGCGGCAAGATAGAGCTAGAGACAGAGAAAGGGGAAAAAAGAGAGAGTGAGAGAGAGGGGCGGAATGAGGAGACGACAGGGATGGAGGATAAATAAAGGAGGGGAGAAATGAAGGGGAAAGAGTTGAACGGCTGTGCTAGAAGAATAGCAATTTAAGGTAGAACAGGTGCCAATCTGAGAGAGAAATGTGAAAAATCGAAGACATTTAGCATTTAATTCAGTAGGGTGAAAAGAAAGCATTCAAGTGATTCAGAATCTCCGTTCGAAATACTGCGAGTGTCATATCGAAAATATCAACTTCAGGAAACTGTGATACTATTTTATTATAAAGTCGTAGAGTCGCGTTCAGCCCACTTAAACGATGGCTGTCAGTTCGTGATGTTTTTATCAGGAAGGATTCTACGGTCCGTGAAGGATGTGATGGTACTTCAATACCCACACGATTAAGCATTTGAAGGTCGTCTACCTTACCATGAATTAGTTTGTGGAGATATATCAGTGAGTGTAACTGGCGTCTTGTGAGTAACGTATTAATCTCAAAACCGACTGCAAGGTCACTGTACGGAACATCTGTTGGATAGTACTCAAACAATTTTTTATAAAGGAACTTTAGGAACTTCTTTTGCGGTTTCTCTAGCTGTTTTATTAGCATATTTTTATATGGGCCCCAGATCATACTTCCAAACTCTAGATGCGACCTTACGTATGCAAAATAGAGTATTTTAAATGTTAATACGTTCGTAAAATACATACTACTTCGCATAATGAAACCTAGATTCCTCGTTGCTCTCATTGTTATTTGGTTAATGTGAGCTTTGTAGGTCAGTTTAGTATCTAGTAATATCCCCAAGTCACGGACCAATTGTCCCTCTTTTAATTTTTTCTCTCCCATAGAGTATTCGAAGTGAGTCATGTCTCGTTTACGAGTGAATGTGATTTTCTCGCATTTTTTGAAGTTAAATATGGTAAATCATTCTCCCTGCTCCACTGTACCAAGGCATCAAGATCTTGTTGCAATTGAACGCAGTCCTGACTGGAGACAATATTACGAAACATAGTAACTTTGTGTCTTATCAGTGATATATAGACAAGTTTTATGTTTGTCTTTATGTCTTATCAGTAGGCAATGAGACTGCTGTAATATCCATGGGGAAGGAGAAGGTGGTTTTATATCGGGTAGAACAAAAATATATAGACCTGACTGACTGGACTGTTCCCTTTGTGTCTTATCAGCGATATATAGAAAAGTTTTATGTTTGTCTTTATGTCTTATCAGTAGGAAATGAGACTGCTGCAATATAAGTGGGGCAGGAGAAGGTGATTGTCAGATTTATATCGGGTAGACTTTTCATGCCTATCGTATATCTTTCTCTGTCATTATGTATTTTATGAGCCATAGACTGACAGTCTCATGTCTGTCTTCAGGTCTTACCTCAGTAATGAAGTAGAAGATGATTAATCTGTCCCTGTAATTCTTTGGATTTTTAACATTTTTATGCCTTTATTTTGACTTTTTTTCCCTTTATGTCTTATCGACAAGTCTCGTATCTGTCATTATGTCTTATCAGTAGTGAAGGAGACGGTAGCTTGTCAATTTTTGAATTTTCCCTTTGTCTTATCAAAAATACATGGACAAGTCTCGGCTAGGTTGGGTAGTCTGGCAGGCAACGGAAAACAGCGTTACTCTGGAGCGTAACGAAAAGAGTGTCACGAAAATAGCGTTATACGGGCTGGCTATAGGCTGGCTGGCTAGGCTGGCTGGCAACGGAAAAACGCGTTACTCTTGAGCGTGACAAAAAATCGTTACGGGCTGGCTAGGTTGGCTGGCTGGCTGGCTGACTCTGACTGTCTGACTGACTCACTAACTTGCTGACTGACTGACTGACTGACAGATTCACTCACTCGCTCACTCACTCACTCACTCACTCACTGATTGACTGATTGACTGATTGACTCCGTCAACATTCTCATGTCGGCGGAATCCGAGGAGCGGAAAGATGTGAAAATGCTCTCTCGTGGTTGCAGATGCGTCTGCAAACTGATGCACCAGCAGAGCGTAGTATTCGAAGGTTAATACAAAGTTTCTTCCAGCTACGTGTTCATTTACTTTGTATCTGCAGTCTTTTTGGCAAATAAACTGGGAGCAACGTAAAAAAAATTATTTTTAAATAAAACCTCAATTATTAATATGTTTTTATAGTGACTTGTCATATGGGACCTTTTTTTCGAGTGTGACTTAATTTCTAGAATCATCGCAATCTGAAGTATGAACTTCCAGGTTCATCTTTTTGTTCATGTTTGATCATAGCAGTCACGTTTTTATAACATTATAACTGATCAGGGCTTATTAAGACAATTTCATGAGGTTTAACATTTTATATGCTCCTACTACTGAGTATATTCGTACTTGAGCGGAGACTGTAACGCCCCCCCCCCCGACACGAAGCCAGTCCGTATGATTTAGCTTTGTAAATACATTTTACAATTTTTTATTTTATTTTAAAAACTAATAACACGACAACGACAACGACGGCAACCGACGACGACCGATAACGACTGATGACCAACGGTGACTGACGACGACTGGTGACCGACAATGACCAGCAATGACTGATGACCAATGACAATAAATTAACGACTGATTTCTGATTATGACCAACGATTGACAACGACTGACGACCAACGATGGCTGACGAAGACCAACGACCAACAACTAAATGACTAGTGATCAAAGACGACTGACGGTGACCAATGACTGACGACGACTGACAATCGACGACGACCTTAGATTGTAATAGTTTAAAATGTGAATGGCTCTGTACAGTATCATAAACAGGATTGGACAATTTCGAAGGGGCAGGGACGTACTGATAGGGGCAGGGGCAACTCCCCCCGTAGAAATTTTTCACTCAGCAGTTGGGAAAATTTACCATATCAATCAGGCGGAGTTGGAAAAATCCAACAAGTCAGAAGTTCTTTTTCGCATTTTACGAGTATTTATGCTTTTACTAATGGGTATACTTGAACGAAAACTGTAACACTCCCCCCGTAATCGCCACTCCGTAACGGCCCCCCGTAACGCTTCTGTTACTATGACGTTGTACTACTGGGTATTCTTGAGGGAAAATCGTAACGCTCTTCCCGTAATACTCTCCCCATAACAGCCCCCCGTAACGATCTCCCGTAACGCTCCTGTTACTATGACGTCGTACTACTGCGTATACTTGAGCGAAAACCGTGCTTATACATTTCCGTGGAAATTTATTTCTTCCAGCCAGGGGTATACTTGAGCGAAACCCGTAACGCTCCCCCGTTACGGCCCCCTGTAACGCTCCTGTTACTATGACATTTATTAGCATTTTATATGCTCTTACTACTGGGTATACTTGAGCGAAAACCGTAACGCTCCCCCGACACGAATTCCCCGCGACTACAGTCTGCAGCTGTGTTGTTGCTGCGTGACTGCATTTTATTGGGGTACGAAAGCATAATAAAATATTACACTTGCCTAAATTTCAGATTTCTTCCAGCTATTTTGAGTTGTGACTCAGTTTCTTCCGGGTTGTAGGGACCGAAAGTGATGGATGCCAGATTCTTGTTGTGCACAAAAATAATTTAGATTGTATTATTTCATTCATCTGTGGTTATAGTCATTTTGCCTTTTGCGTGTATTCTCAATCATCGTAACGCATATTGCAACTTACAAGCCAACTTCCCCCTCCCCCTCTAGAAGCCTGATGGAATACTCCAGAAATTATAATTTTATGAGTTGAATTAAATGATAAAAGTTTCGAATTACGGTCGAAATGTTCGGTAGGGGCCGAGTAATGAAGATGTAATGTACCAAACATCTGTATTACCAAGTGATATCCATAATATTATTAATATTATATTCATGATTTTCATGTTTCTTTGTTTCAGGTGAGTATCCGTTATTGATTATGAAAATGTAGAAGCTGTTCATGAGTCCAATGTAGTAAGTACATAGTACAGTAAGAAAGAGCATACTGGTTGGTGTAAGGCAAGGTCGTAGCCACTATAATATTACCCCTCCGCCTCCCCCCGCACGACCAAATTTTTTGTTGAAAACTTGGAACTCGGCGAAGTCTAGTAGCTAATACATGTGAGGCACTCTGTGAAGAAGTACCGTACGTCGGAGAACGTGTTTTTGAGTTTTTGATGGAATTTGATTGAATACAAATAATGTACCGGCATTTGAGAAGAAAATTAGGTCTCTCGCTTCAACGCGGACTGAAATAAGAGTAGCTAAAGTTTGAGGTTGTGAGGTCTCAAATTTGAGAAAAAATGCGTTTAAAGATTGATGTGAAACAGAAAAATACACGAAGAAATCGATGTCTCTGCGTCTACTGCGCCAATCCGTCTCAGATTTTGTTATGATATCCTGCGAATGTGTACTAAAACATCTTGCAAAATTCAAAGTCAGTTGATGCACGTATGTATAAGAATACAACTTAGAAAATGACGATCCGTATGAAGAACAAGTGGGGGTTGGTTTTGAAAAACTGGTTTAAATCCGAAAATGAAGTTCTGCAAGGTAATATATTTGAAAACGATGTACTCATCGGTTACGCAGTAATAATCAGCGCAAGAACGTAAACAAGATCGATGCAACTTATGGTATTTTCATTTTTGCTTTGATACTTGGGAATTGAGTTGAGACGGTGGGAAAATCCAACAAGTCAAAAGGTTTATTTTTTTGCTTTGATATTTGGGAATTTGAGTTGAGTCAGTTGGGACTTTCGCAATTTTTGCCCCCCCCCCCAAGAAAAACTCTTCGGTACGTCTCTGCGAAGGGGACAGGGATACTTTATAATAAATTTTAAGAGTAGATGCTATCGTATTACTAAAACAATAGTTGCTAGTGAGGTGAGGAAACATTCTTTTTCAATGATTTCAGTGGCAAATATGGGTAATTTTCAACTATTCTCCTGATGTGCGGGAGGGGGTTGAAGGTTACATATCTCTTCAAAATTCTTTGAGACGTACCTACTTTATTCTTGAAGACCCTTTTACAAAAAAAATAAAAAAATTTCTCAGACTTGCTTAAGGTTACTGTTCCAGACTCTAGGTACAAAGAATTTTATGGCCTCTTCCACATTTTTACAAGACCCTTTAAGATTTCCTTAGATGAGCATAAAATTGGTATTTTTCAACTTTTTCCCTCACTTGTGAAGGGAAAGATATATTCCTATTAAAAAAATTTTAGGCATATTTTACTCTTCAAGGCTCTTCCAAAATTGTTCATATCTGTAAAACTTTTTGGCTAGGATTATTGCTCCAATGTCTAGAAAGATTTTTTCAGAATCTTTCAGGCTCTTACCAGATTCTATAAAATCCCTCAAGATGAGCAGTAAAATTGGTGTTTCTTAATTTTTTTTTTCTAGCTCGGGAAGATGAAGATGTATCCCAAAATTCTTTCAGGCGTATTTTACCTATCAATACTTTCAGAAATTATTCAAGGTTATCCCTAAAACTTTTTCGGATTCAAAATAATATTATACAATTTTTTACGCAAACGTCCTTAGGCTCTCTCAGATTTTACAAAACTCTTCAAGACAGGCTAAGATGAGTAAGAAAATTGGCATTTTTCATCGGAATGTGGGAGAGATGTATTCCAAGATTCTTTCAGGCGTACTTTACTTATCAGTACTCTTCAGTAATTGTTCAAGACTATCTCTAAAACTTTTTCGGATTCAAAATAAAATTATTCTATTTTTACGCAGACTTTCTTAGACTCTTACAGACTTTTACAAAACTCTTTAAGACAGGCTAAGACGAGCAATAAAATGGGCATTTTTCATCTTGGGGGGGTGAAGGAGATGTATCATCATATATCTTTAAAACTCTTGTAGATGTATCAATGTGTGCCTTACTCTCTTTAAAACTTCTTCGGACTTGTTTCGGATTATTATTTCACGCTTCACAGAGAATGTTTCAGATTCTTTCAGACTTTTTTCCAAGACAACATACTTCAAATC
Source organism: Acanthococcus lagerstroemiae (assembly GCA_031841125.1). Taxonomy (NCBI): domain Eukaryota; kingdom Metazoa; phylum Arthropoda; class Insecta; order Hemiptera; family Eriococcidae; genus Acanthococcus; species Acanthococcus lagerstroemiae. The sequence continues at coordinate 24,944,958 of CM063110.1, forward strand.
GATTTTAGATTCTTCAGTGTTCGACCAGATACTATAACATACATATTTGGAAAAGTCAAAACAAGTTTGAATAAGCCTTGAAGAGTCTCAAAAAGTACTGAACCCGCCTCGATGAGTGCTTAGTTATGCTGGAAGAGTAAGTCTAAATGGAACATAAAATGGTCTTAAAAATGTCCAATCATTTTTGGAAGAGTTCTAGAGAAGTCTCAAAGTCTTAAACCAATCCAAATGATTTTCCAAGGATCTTGAATAAGTATGAAATAAACTGAACTAATCTTTGATAATATCTGGAATAGTATTTATGAATCCTAACCAAGCCTGGAATAGTCTTAAAACGAATCCCGAAGATCCACAGAATCGATAAAAACACGTCTAGAAGTCTCAAAAAGTGTTTAACACAATTTAAAAAGCCTAAAAGTGTCTCAAAGAGCACTAGACCCGTCCAGGTGGGTATCAAAAAAGTTGAAACGAGTGTAGAAGAGTCTCAAAGTAACTAAAAATATCTCAGCGAATCTCGAACAGCCTGAACAATTATAAAGAAGTCTCGAGCTTTGAATAATGTTCACCCAAGTTCATAAGAGTTGTAAAGAGTCTTAAATTTATCTTGAAGAATTAAAAAAAATCTGAAATATGACAAGAGCTCTAAAACAGTCTTGAGAGTTCTACAAAAGCAGTGACGGATAGGCCTATCGGGAAATCGGGAGTTTCCCGATGCGCCCCTCCGAAAAAACGAGCCAACACGGCGCTCTTCGCATCAACCTATAATATTAGGTAATGAGGAGATAATTGACGTTGTTGCTCAAAAAAGAAAATTTGAAACTAATTTATTAATTTAATAATGTTAACATACAAACCATTATGTATTCTGACTTATCAACTCAAGTTATCTATCTATTACTATTGTCACTCTTATTTGGTAAAAAAAAAAAAAAAAATGAAATATTCAATTTATATTACCCCTAATTTAGAATTATTTTCATTTTTCCTCATTTATTTTTCTATTATAGGTAATTTTTCTTATTGTTTATTTAAACTTTCTTACTTTAATGAGTATCAACTTAAGCAAGGACGTACAAAAAGTCCCAACAGACTCAACTCAAAATTCCCGAATATCAAAGCATCAAAGTCAAAAAAAACCTTTGATTGACTTATTGGATTTTTTAAACTAATGACTAAACTCAAAATTCCCAAATGTCAAAGCAAAAAAAGAACATTTTTTGACTTGAAAAAAAAAAAACCGTATTGACTTATTGAATTTTTCTAACTGATGACTCAACTCAAAATTCCCAAATATTAAAGCAAAAAAAAAAAAACCTTTCGACTTATTGGATTTTCCCAACTTCTCAACTCAATTCCCAAGTGTCAAGCAATTAAAAAAAACAAACAAAAAAAAACTTCTGATTGACTTATTGGATTTTTCCACCTGATGCTGACTCAACTCAAAATTCCCAAATATCAAAGCAAAAGAAAATCTTTTGACTTATTGAATTTTCCCAACTTCTCAACTCAATTCCCAAGTGTCAAAGCAAGCAAAAAATAAATAAATAAATAAATAATAACTTTTGACTTATTGGATTTTCCCAACTCCGCCTGGCTTAAATGATAGATTTTCCCAACTGCTGAGTAAAAAAATCCTACAGGAAGGGAGGGGTAAGTTGCCCCTCCCTCCTATCGGTACGTCCCTGAACTCAAGTTACTCATAGGGATTTAAACTTGGAGTTTCAAGTGTTGGCAGCCCTATATAATGTGTGAGTGATCACGTATGATTTACCGTAAGTGTGCGAAAAACTTCAATCGCCATTAAGTCCATTCAAAATTCACTTTCAAAGAAAATTTGTCATAAATTTAACTGCATCATCACCAAAAATTCGAATTATAGTAAGTTCTACTGGTAGAATAATTTTTACTCATTTTTTTACCCTCCTGAAGATAGCAGTTTTTCTATCTAAAAGTACACATGATCCCTCATTCATTTTCGCCCTCACAGGTGATTTTGCAGCGCACTCTAGTGCAAGTTTCAACCCCAATTATTATTATTATTGCCCTATTTTTTAAGAAAATGATCTATTTGATTTAAATTAATGGTCCCATAATTTATAATTACTTTCATTTCTTCTTCTATAAGTATACTTTCATTATTAATTCAAAATTGTTTCCTTGAATGAGGTGTATATGTGTCAAGGAAAAGGGGGCCCGGAAAATTTGAAAAAAAAATTTGCACCCCTCGGATAGTTATTTTCCCGAACACAGGAAAAACACCTATCCGTCATTGTACAAAAGCCTTGAAGAGTCTTGAAGATGTTCAGTCGTCGAGTCTTGAAGATATTTAATCAAGCTTGGAAGTTTGAAACAGTATCTACCTAAGTATTTCGGAAATTCAGCTCCTTAAGCGGAACCTGGATTTTAGATAAAATTTTGTTCATTTTTTCAATCTCGAGTATATTCTAGTTAGCGCCATCATCAAACAACGTGTTCTTTATGTTGCACCATAACATCCATCGAACCAAATTCGAACACGTTGATGTCACGAATGGTAAAAGAAATTTTCAGGCTCCCCTACTCACTGGGGTTCTCACTTTACTGCCTGGAAGATTTCACGTATGAAGTTTGGCCCCAAGTCTCGCAAGCACAAAAACCTTTTTGAGTTTATAGGCTGTTAATTTTACCCGTACATATGGGCCACAGAATTTCCAGTCGTGGTGTGGTCTTCTACTCGCATTCAAAATGTACTCCGAAAGGTCATCAAAGAGTCAACGGTTTAGTCCTGAAGAAGAGTCATTTTTCAGCAGCATCGAGCTAGTGTTGTTTACATACGATTTTGTATCTTCCCTCCCTAGGAAGGGAGGTGATCATTTCCTTCCTGCAAAGTTACTAATGTATTACACTGATCCGACTGTTTCATGCCGTTTCACATGTTCATGTTGTTTGAAGCCGGATACCGCGAATTGCTGCAAAATTACGCGAGAACTGAGGAATAAACGTTCGTTATCTTTCACTTTCTAAGTACATTTTGAATAAAATAGTAAACAATAAAGTCGGGAAGGAAGCATTTTGTGTAATATATGTACTATTTCGCCTCTAGGTCTATTATTCTACATCGAAAAATAAATCCGCAGTATGAAAATACCCTGGCGCAGTCCCTAGAAAAAACAATGTAGGTGTAGGTACGTAATTAGACCGACCTTGTTTATTTCGTGTTATCTGGCGCTAATTAGTAAACTGACTTGAGTATTTTGTTATCAAATTACTCCTTGCCCCTCGCTGGCTACGCCCATGGAATGAAACCCTGTATGGCCAAAGCTGCCCCTCCGTAAACAGAATGGCATCTCTGAAAAAAAAACATTTTTTTCTTGTTTCAAATTTTTTTTTCTTTTGTCTTAAACATATTTTATACTCCACTTACATTGTTTTCATGAGCTACTACAATTTGGTAATGCCGAAAACGCTATTTTTTAAACCGAAACTTCCGGTTTTCGATTAGTACCAAAGTATCTGGGAAACCGCAGCGTCGTCTTGAGATGGTTGTAAGTCGCGTCAACCGACAATACATGCGGATCACGAGCATCCCTCAAACTGTTGTGCTACCCGCTAATGCTTTAGACTTAATTTACCTTCAAGTACTAATTAAGCGCTATAATCCTGGAAGGTAGTTGAAAGCGCATTTCGTTTCGTTAATTTTAATTACCGGCTGTCTCAAAAGAATAGTTACGTGACGGGACTCTTCAGAACTTTCTTAAAAGGGTGTATAGAAAGTTAGTAATCGGCTTTTTATACACGTACACTTGAACAGAGAGTCGCTTCGACAAATTATTCTCCATGAAGCTTAACAGTAAGACGTCTAATGCAATCCAACCTACACCAGACATTGAAGCGGAACATCCCCATTAAGTCCACTTCATTGTCAACACGCGTTTACCTTCGAGTGCTGAGATTCTGCTGAGAATCTGCTGATACGTCGATCTATTACGGGACATAAAAGAAAAACAATGTTTATGCTGGCCTGAATAATAACTCGAACTCCGAAGCCAAAACTATTAGAAAGATTTCTCGTTCAGATACCATTGTGACCTGCGAGATTCATCTTATTGGTATTGCCTGCGTACAATTCGGGTGTGACCTCGAATGTACATATTTAAAAAGTCAAAGTGATTTTTAAAAGTGATGTGCGCTACTAATACACGCGATAAGAGAAGAATAGCTCATAGCTTAAATTATTACTTTTTTCTCCTTTGTCGGTTAAGTTAACTGCAACTGATTTATAACTTTTGGCACCCACCTTCCACATTCTCGGGTGCCTCTGTGTTTTCGTTGCACACCACCGAACTTCCTTTCAATGCTATCTACCGGCATCGTCAGTGATATCAGATGTGTATATACTAGGGTAATTTGAAAATAAAATCAGTTGGACTGAAAAATTAGAGACAGTGTCGAAAATTTTTAACACCCCCTCTCCTTCCGGAGAACTGATGGTTCTAACCGAGGGTTCAAACCCGAATAATTTCACTCCACACCGCTTATGGGAACGTGAAAAAATGTTTTTCTTGAATGCAGAATCAGTCAGACATAAAGTCAGTCGAAAAACCTGTAAAAAAGACTCCGGGCAGCTAGCAGTTCTAACAAAAGGCTAAACTCGATCACTTTACTCCACTGCCGCTGATGAGAACAGAAAGAAAAATTTTGTTTCTATACGTGTCAATCAAACAGAACGATTTAGTCTAGGCCCTATAGACATTTCAAAAAACATTTTGAGGTATCAAGCGGGACTTTGTTGGTGAATATAGTACTAGGTGCCAGAAACAATCTCCTAAAAGTCCCACTCACCAAATGCTGTGCGCAGTTTTCTGCGGCACGTTAAAGCCCCCCAATTTCAGTTTTGGCTTTTATCTCAGAAACTTGGGGCTCTAGAAAAAAAAGTTTCAGACAACGAAATTCCTTGTACAATTTTCTACGAAACGCGTATCTCACATGTTAGCCTAGATCTACTCACTGACCTACAGTCACCGTTTAGTTTTCCAGCTTTTAGCAGTCCTAAACTCAGGTAATATTCTGAAAATTCGAGCTCGGTTTGACAAAGGTAACGGATGCCCCATTTTATGAAAACATACTTCGACTTTCGACTCCCAATCCTCTACAAAGGACACAAAATTGGAATTATGAGAAACTGTATTCCTCCGCATCCAATTCTTATCAGGAAAATGCGAAAATTGGTTTTTTTTTAACGTCCACCTTTATGCTGAATGATATGACTTTTTCGAAGAAAACAAATTTTGAAAAAATAGTTTAAGATAATAAATGTTCTTTTTAAAAAATTTTCAGAAGGGGGAGAGGTAGAATTTACAAAGATGAGAGTAAAGGGAGGGAACAGTGAGAAGAATAACAAACATTATGAATGCTATTTTTCTAACTTTCTCTTGTGGAGATGGAATGGATATTGGCCTGCGATTGTTACTATGGTTGCCTGCAAAACCGATTTTCCCGGTGGCCTGGCTGAACCCTTCTGCTTCTCATTCAGCCGATGATTCTTCTATCGAAATCGAAACTTCTGCAATATATGGCTCGTAATACCCGCGTGGTCAATCCCAATCGTATTTCCACTGTCACTGCGAACAAATAGAAGGCATTAAAAGCGCAAAAAATAATGAACTGTCGCGAGTAAAACAGCCGTTAAAATTATGGCTTTGGTGTATCCGTATAATATAGTGCTCGCAATAATGTAGGTACCTTTATTGGAAACTGTACGCGCTGTCCCTCGCCAATGAGCCACCATAATCAAAGACCGACAATACGACTTTGTTCGAACGTCATGAGAATCGTTAAGTTAGATTTAGCGTCGAGGTTTTTATTTGACGCCGGTAGAATGGCGCGCGAAAACCCACGTGCGTCCAGTTTCTCAAATTTCCTCGCCTTTTGACTCCTCGCTACACACGACTGGCTGACTCATGTCGAACCAGTTTGTATCGACGTGGCGCGTGTGATCCCGCTTCTGTCATAAAAAGGTAATATCAAAGATGCCAAAATTTTATTTATTAGAATTATATTTAAAGAATTTGGATTTTGAAAGTTAAATATAAATCATGAAATTATTATTAATAACTGAAAAAGTTTTCCTGCATCTTTACTTTTGGCGCCGGTGCCGTTAGTTGTCTTCTGAATTATATCAGATTAGGGACTCTGATGAACAGAAGAGTTCGAGTTTTAGACATAATACAAATTCATGATACTTCGAATTGTATTCAGTTTACATGTATTGTTGCCCGTGAGTTCCAATAGTATGGACCTTTTCACAGGATTCTGACATTGGATCTACCAAATCGATATTGATCTTATGTGCTATAATAAAGAATTCGAGAGACTGGATGTTACCTTGACAGAAATACGTGAAAAATAATCACTCTAAGAGATTCTCCTTTCCCTATCAAACTGATAGTTTTTTTTTCTATTATAAACGCAAGTTGCATTTTTATGTCGTCAATGTTCTCAGCCTGTGCTGAATATTACAAGATGAAATTTGCATAAAATATAAATACTGAATCGAAGAAGAACCTTTTGGTATCAGATTTTCAATAACTGAAACATAAAAGCTATAATTAAGCTTTAAAGTCGACTTGCATGTGTGTCTATGTGTGAGTGTTCCGCGCGCTTACCCCGTCATTGTAAACGCGTGTTAGAGTGATCAGTGTGACCAGTAGGAATGTTAGAGTGATCATTGTGACCAGTAGGAAGTATTTTATATGACACATCGTGGATATAGAACGATCAGGCTGGCCATGCGATATCTATAATATAAAGACAATCTTGGTTTCTTTCATCTAAAAGCGTCTCAGTGTACATACTGCGGTTGATCAGGCCATGTTACGTTTTTTTATTATTGAACTTTTACTTTACGAATCCTTTTTTAGGGCTTCATGAGTTCAAGACTTGGTCCATGTGTCGTTTTCTTACTATCGACTTTTCATTTTACAAATGCTTTTTTGCTTCATTTTTCATTTATTAAAGAGATTAATCTAATATATAAAGACAAGTCTCGAGTTTTCCTCATCGGTGTTCTCAGGTATTACTGAATGAAATCTTTTTAAAAATATCTCATATGGCAGTATGTAACATTTTTGAATCGGGGGCCTAATTTTGAAAAATTATACTTTTTATGCTCTTTCCAACAATACTAATAACTCATTTTGCTTATAAATGTCGGTTGGTTCTCTTACATTCAACAGCGTCCAGCTGAGGGTTGCAACTGGGTAACAATATCTCGGGTAACTAGGGTGACTGATTGCGCATCCGGTTGGGAGACAGATATACCAAGTTCAAAACACAGTTCATGTTCTGCGTTTTTTTACTATCGATCTTTTATTTCACAAATACTTTTTTGCTTCCTTTTCCATTTATTGAAGAGATTAAAGAGATGTAAGAGTTTCATGTTGCGTTTTTTTACTATCGAACTTTAACTTTACAAATAATACTTTTTTACTTCATCTGACTGGGACTGTGCGAATTGTAGAAGCACTAGCGTCGTATCTTTAGTACGTTCGTTAAACAATGATAAGGAGAACATATTATAGCGCTACCTGTGACACAAACATACAAACTGTTATCAAAGCCGTTATCTTTAATGTTTTTGAAAGCTTCTCTGACTGGGACTCTCGGACTGTGCAAATTGTTTGGGCAAAAGAACCCTCAGTACTTCTATTGAGGACGTGAAATGTTCAGGATAATTCGATCATTTCTATGGGTAATTCTATTTAATTTCCAAAGATTACAAAGCTTTCACATTTATGAAAAAACAATTTCATGCTTCATTTTCTTTCTTTTATTTTCCAAGTTTGATATTATCGCATACGTTTGATCCCGTCCGAAGGACGGGTACTACAGCTTGTACATTATATTTCTGTTTGGAAGATATTTAATTTATAGCTGTTTTATGTAGCACAACAAAACATGGACAAGAGGAGTTTCTAGAAGAACCTAAAGTTTGATTGTTCAATCTTTTAAGTGATGTCAGTTTTACCACCCGGAAGAATTACATTTCAATTTCGTAGCCCAAATTAAGGCCAGGTCAGAATTCGCACACAATATTGGAAATCAGCGTCCAAATAACTACAGTTTCGACCCTTGTTTAATTTACTTTGGACGAATCAACTTCATCCCTCTACCTCTAAGGATGAAATGTCCACTTGTGGACCCAAATTGGAGTTTAATTTCAAATCTAAAAGGAACATTAAAAATAACAGCGTAAGCTCGTAACCAGGGGGAGGACAAGGGGCAAAGCCCCGCCTCCTACCTGCGATCTTTGGCCCCTGGCAGAATTCGCTTTTTTTGGGCATCTCACAGGAGAAATAAAGCTCTTAACTCCAAGGCCATTTATCAAGAAGTTTGATAATATTGTTCTGCAAAATTTCGTTTTTTTTTTTTTTTTTGCTCTAATATAAAAATATCCGAATGTGTAGAGGTATTTTCCACGCTGAATTCAATGCCGCAAATTGTTTTTCGTAGCTAATGAAGATTTTTCTCAATTTTATGTTAAATGAAAAAGAGGCCGAAATTGCATACTTTTTAATTTACTTAAAAGCAACTGAAAACCTCATCAATTTTTTTGTTTAATGCTGTCGTACTCTCTGATACTTACACAATTTTCCAGCCAATTGGTTCTGAAAAAATGATTTCCAGAAGATTTGAGAAATTCAGATGTAAGCAATTGCTGTAACACAACAATTCTTACCTAAAAGTATTTAACAAATGGCTCGTTTTTGGTAGCCAATCAACATTAACCATGTTAAACATACAATTCTTAAATTGTTTTTTATGTTGAATTCAATGTCGTAAACCATTTTTGGATAGCACTTCAGAATTTCTCTTCATTTTACATTGAAATTGTTAAAAACATAAAACAAGGTTAAAATGGCGTACATTAACATGCACAATAGCAGTTAAAAGATAGGTCAAAGTATTTTTAGTATTGGAAATGTAAAGGTTCAGCAACAATAATAAAAAGTAACGTTTTTCCAGTTTGTGAGCCAAAGTAAGAACATAAAAATGTCAACTGACTGACTGACTGACTGGCTGACTCAACACTGTATTCGCGTGCGAGTACCATACTCCTTGTATCAGCCTGTATTCCCATGCGAGCATTACGTTCCTTGTACCAGCCTGCGGGCACTACGCTCTGCTAGTGCATCATCCTGCAGACGAGTCTGTAACCACAGGAGAGCATTTTCATGTCTGCTTTGCGGACTGCGCCGACGTGAGAATGTCGTCGTCCGCTACGCTTTACAGTGCACGTTGTGCCCCATATCTTGTGGCGCGCTAATTTTTTGGACGTTGCGTTCACTGGACAATGGCATTCTCATGTCGACGTTGTCCGGGAAGCAGACATGGAAATGCTCTCTCGTGGTTGCAGACTCGTCTGCAAGATAATGCACTAGCAGAGCGTAGTGCTCGCAGGCTGGTACAAGGAACGTGATGTTTACATGAGAATACACGCCGATACAAGGAGTGTGGTACTCGCAGGCAAATTAAGAGTTGAGTCAGTCAAGTCAGTCAAGTCAGTCAAATCAGTCGAGTCAGTCGAGTCAGTCGAGTCAGTCGAGTCAGTCGAGTCAGTCGAGTCAGTCGAGTCAGTCGAGTCAGTCGAGTCAGTCGAGTCAGTCGAGTCAGTCGAGTCAGTCGAGTCAGTCGAGTCAGTCGAGTCAGTCGAGTCAGTCGAGTCAGTCGAGTCAGTCGAATCAGTCGAGTCAGTCGAGTCAGTCGAAGTCGGTCGAGTCAGTCGAGTCAGTCGAGTCGGTTGAGTCGGTCGAGTCGGTCGAGTTAGTTGAGTTAGTCGAGTTAGTCGAGTCGGTCGAGTCGGTCAAGTCGGTCGAGTCGGTCGAGTCGGTCAAGTCGGCCAAGTCAGTCCAGTTGGTCAAGTCGGTCAAGTCAGTCAGTCAGTCAGTCCAGTACTCTTTCCTGACGCTTCAAAGTAACGCGTTTTCCCATTATGTGCTAAAGTAAAGGCATACAAATGTCAAAATGATTTCCATGGAAATGATAATTCCTTTTCATTCGTCCTCCAATGTAACCTTTCCCAGTTGATGTTATACTCATGACTGGAATGAGCCAAAGTAAAGACAAGAAAATGTCAAAATAAATTTCCATGGAAATGATTGTTTCATTCCTCCTTAAATGAAACGCATAACACGTGAAACGTCACGCATAAAAGTAACGTTTTTCCGATTTGTGTGCCAAAGTAAATACATGAAAATGTCAAAACCCGGTTGGTTGGAAGATGCATTGATGAGTACTTTTTTTTTCTATTGTACAAATCCGAATCAGTTTCTGTTTTCAAAGTCTAACAGTAGTCTGCTAACATATTTGCACTGCATCGTTTCAAGTACTTGCTGTTGGCTAAAGCGCTGCTATTCTGTGAATACCCATGAACAATTTGTTTTCGACTATTTTTCATTAGATAACCAATTTCAACTTTTGTGTCAGTCAACTTCTTTTCAGTAGCGTAACTACTCACTCCTTCTGGGGAAGGGGGATTGAAATCATAGAATAAAAAGTAGGTATATTTTTTCACCAAGTTCAAAAAAAGAAACAAACTGGTTAAGTAAGAAGGATCGTTCAGATACGCAAAATAAATTCGAATGGTCGATTTTGAGATCACAAATACTTTCCGAGAAAAAAATGTACCTACTTTTAAGGGTTGTGGGGGGGGGGGTTCCCTTTGTATTTACGCCACTGCTTCTTTTTATATTTTATGTATGTTCCTTATGAATGTGTAAATTTCCTCTGTTGTGGTATAATTCTGCACATTTTTTTCAGAGGCTCGTAACTGTTCTCGGTCGCATGCAAGTGTACTTATTTTTAAATCAAAATATTCCCTGAATCTTCCTCTTTCCAGTAATACCAAATATGACTACCGTTCCTTTCGTTTTCAACCCGCTGAAGCGCGTTAAAGCATCAAAAACATGAAAAAGTGTGTAACGTCACCCCAGTTAACAGTATTTTAAAATAAGAGATCGAGCTGAAAACGGTAAAAATCTTGAAAATTTATTTTTTCCTTCCAAATTGCTGCGCTTTCCTGACATTTTGAAAAATTTCTCATAATTATAAAGCTTATTTAAAAGTTATAAATGTAAAATAAGATAAGCTCAAAGTATGAAGAATTGCGGTTTTCGACACCTTTTTTTCACTTTTTACAAGATTCTCGATGTCTATAGGAGATTTTTCTAGGGTGGATTCGCATTCGGAACATCAAAATACATCGATTGTCTCATGCATACTTGACCTAAGTGACATTTTGATAATACATATTTTTATAGATCTCGATGCCCTCTATCGGGCTACCTTCGCAAATGACGAATTACTTCCTGTTTACGCCTGCTAGGTGGCGTAAGCCATTTGCGCCACGTATACATATAACACAACGTTATTTATAATTTTCAAATCGCTCTCCTAGAAAAAAAAAAAGTTACTTAGGTCAAGTGTGCATGAGACACTCTACATTCATGTAGAAATTATATTTTCATTTTCAGTATTTTTTGGGCAAAACTGTATAATTTTAAATAAAGATCTAAAAAAAAAAGAAGATACATTCATACAAAATTTTAAAGAGTTACATGGTTACATGCAGAACATTTTTTGCAGTTTTTTCATTTCGAATTAGCAACACTGCTATTATTCAAAATGCGTTTTTTTTTTGGGGGGGGGGTCAATTTAGGTGGGTTTTGATATGGGGAAGAAGGGACCAAACTCGCATTGAAAATGTATTTGATGCGTCTAAAAAGCATGTAAATAGATTTTTATTTTTTTATCTTATTTTCGTGAGCTGTAATGAAAGTAGCTTACTTTCACTCAGAAAAAAAGCAGAAGTAAACGACTTCTAGAAACATTTTTTCCTTAATACGAGCGAGGTATTTTTCAGTTGCAATGAACAATTTTTTAAAACAAAAATGTTGATTTTCTTATGGATAATCCCATATTAAACTGCAATTCCGTTAACCGACTTACCAAAATAATTTTAGCTTGGGTGTTTTTTTACACCCACTAAATAGATTGTATTCCTTGCATGCAAAACATTTCGAAAAAAAACTGTTTTTTGAAGTACCTTGCTCATGAGGGGAAGAGGGAATTTCCGAATCCAAATAATCTCTCTTCTTTTTTTCTAAAGGAATTAAGATATTTAAATTCCAAAATTCTCCATATGTTTCGTAAAAAATGCTATAAATTCCATTCGCATCCAGATTTCTAATGGAAGATAAATCCGCGTCGAACCCCAGTATGCCCCCCCCCCCATTGGCTCCTAGTTGGAAAGAAAGGAAAAATTACCGTCTCACTATAAGTCATTATTGGAAGAACGAGTTGGAATGTGGTGGTACCATTCTTCGAGCGTTCCAACTCAGCAGATGAGTTGAAAATTCATGAAACCTGTCATTTATATTCGTGCTGTATTCTGTTATTTCTTTCAATTACTCTGGTGACAACTCCACGGCTACGTTCATTTTCTTTTCCTAATTTCGATCTATCCTGTATACAAATTGGGTATAGGTATACGATCATGTATAGAACGCACGTATGTTTTATAGGTACTACAACCGTGTAGAATTTTAATTTAATAAAACGACCGGGTAGTTCGGTTGCACCTAATCGATAACACCGAAGTGCTAATGGACGTAGGGAGATTTGAGAAACGATAAATAATCAAATAAAATCATAAACTCGACGACGATTATTACTAAATTTAAATACAGGAATTACGATCATCGGCGACGTGTGTATCGATCGAGTTCCACTCGTATGTAAATCGCGGTGACAATTATAATAAAATGAGAAAAACGGGAAACGAAAAGGACAAAGGGAGGAAACGATGTCGGTATCGTAAACAACGTCCGGACGTGTACCGAATGTATTAAAAAAAAATGAAATTTTTCAAACATAAACGATTGAAAATAACTTTTCCGATGTTAACAAAAGTACTCAGCATCACGCTGGGTTAGAAGATTAAATCCAAATATCTGATCGCAGCGTGAAGGTATCCGTTACAGGTCCGGGCTGGAGCGCGAGCGAGCGGGTTCATTCGTCTCACGATGTTAAAAATCGAATCATTCAACCGGGTACTCGTAGTACTTACCAACTTTTTATTACTATCCGATATTAATTACGTTTACGACAGGTATTATTAGTAATGTGACGAGCAACGTAGGCGTCTGTGCGGCTCGATATAGGTGTGAACTACATCGTCTTGAGCTTTTCGAATTCGAGCACCGGTGGTACGGTTTTTAGCTGATTTTTAAAATCAGCTATTGGTCTTGCCCCTGGTACCAGAAGTGGTGGTCGACTGAAACGAAGTTAATCAACGACCCCGAAAGTCTGCAAATCAAATACTATCTCGAAGAAAATGATTTAGTTTTAGAATTGAATCGGTTAGAACCAAAAGGGGTTAGGTCTAAAAATCGCACTTTTCAGGAAGCGAAAAAAACTGTTTATTCGAAAATTTGAAAATCGTGGAATACTTCCTTCAGTGTGGTGGTAGAGGGTCACAAGAGACAACGTTTAAGCCCGGTCCCGTCGAATAAAATTTTGATGAGCCGAAGCTGGGGGGGGGGCTCAAAGTTCTTGGACTTGACCCCTTTTGGTTCTGAACGATTTTTTTGCAGTTTTATGGCTCGAAATTGCCACCCCTTTTGTATCCAGACATAAAGGTGTCACTTTAGTCTTGGTTCCATTCCAATCGAGCAAAATCCCTGCTTATAAGAAATAAAGTTCTGAAGCTGTATTGGAAAATTGCGATTTCGCTTTTGAAAATAGCACTTTTCAGGTATAAAAAAGCAAAACGAGGGAGGTGGGCCGGAATTTTTTATTTATTTCTTATTTTATCCTAAAGTACACAATTTTCGAACAATTTCTAGAAAAAAATCCATTTTTTGAAAATATTTTACTACAAAAAAATGAAAAAAAGCGATGTTGCCAAAAAGCACTTTCCCAGCTGTTTCACAAAATTTCGACCACACCAGCAGATCCGCGATACTTCAATACCCCATAATCCGTGAAAAAAGCAAAAGCGACAAAAGTTGACCTAATCACTTTTGGTTCTAACCGATTCAATTGTACCCTCACCCCAATCTCTGGAGTCATACTGGCTTGCGAAAGAACCTAAACTTCACCGCCAAAATTGAATTCAGCGAATACAGGGTGAATTTATCTTCAAGTTTCATGACAAAATAAAGCGAATGGTGCTAATTTTGAGAAAATAAGAAAGGGAAGATAAATGGGCGAAGAAAATAGAGGAGTGGACCCTGGGACAAGCAAAGAAAACGCCGCAGACCCCCCCACAAGATGCGTAAAAATTTCGGCACATTATGGACGGCACCAGTGAAAAACGGAGATATCTGAAAATGTGCGGTGGAAGCCTATACCAGGAAACAGGTGGACAGGTGGGGTTAGTGACTGACCAGAAGATAGAAGCAATTCTCCTTTTGTAGTTATAAAGTTAATCCTCTGTAACCGCCCCGCTCCCCTCCTAGTCGGGCAAAAATAAACTAATTTTGAATTCTCATAAACTAATTCTGAATTCTCATATTTTCTTGTATAATATGTCCTATGTTTATGTCACGTGGTGACTCGAGTGGAAAAATTTATTACCAGGGATGAAATCAACGTGAGAAATAGAGGATTAGTACAAGAATGTCCTAGATTTTGCTTGAGATTGATCCCGTCATTGTCGAGATTTTCACGAATTTTCTCCGAGATTTTCCGGGCCTGTGAAACAGCGTTGGTGCGGCCGGGTTATGAAGAGAACTGCCGCCCGGGTACTTCCCTGGCCTACGGACTAAATCTAGCCCGTGAAGCGGCAATACATGCGGGCGGGTAAAAACTGGTGAGTCCGGGTACTACGAGTACCTTCTCTGCATTCGGTCCAAGTCCAGATGGACACCTCCCCGGCATAACATAACCAACAGAGGAGTCATTCTAGAAAGGGAACTCAAATATAAATATGTTCTCAATTACTTTTCTCGAGCATTTTATTATATTGGCTGTGATGCTCTATTAAGAAAATGTGGGTACATTTAATTGTTAAATTGGATAGATTTGTGTCGCTGTTTGCCTAGATAACTCGGTGATACCATTCAGAGAATAAAAAAGATTGAATTTATACTCGAGCAACTTATTTCTTTGTGTGCGTCAGTGAGGGGGGGGGCTTTCATATAGGTCTTCCTTTCCGTAGAAGAAGGGCAAACTGTTTCTCAATTTCTAAAATACAATGGAAAGAATTAACTATGCAGTTTTCTTCTCGAAAATAATGCTCAACTTCTGGAGACATGCGTTTACTGGAGGAAGTTTTTTGACTTAGGCGGGGGCGTAGGGTGGTACTTTTTCCAATGATAGGTACAGCCGGACATACTCTCAAGGTTTCTTTGATGACGTTGTCCAAAAACACTAACTGAGCAGCAGATATCATCCATCGTTGGAGGACGATTGGAGGTTCCAAATACCGAAAATATTTCTTCAGCTACTTATTCCTGAAAGAATGGTGAAAACGTGGTTGAGTAGGGAAGAGTTTTGTCCCTTGGACAGTATTGTATTTGGGGATCCTAGAGATATTAGCCTTCCTTAAGTCAAATTTCACAAAATTTGAATGGATGAGTCATGCAGCTACGCGTATGAAGCACACGTCTGTGTCATGCAAAATATTCAATTTAATAACGAAATTTTATTTTAAAAAACTTGGTTTTCGATGTTAATGTAAATTTGTTATTATTTTAATAAGTGCAGGGACGTAACTAAGAAAAATCAGTGGAGGGGCGAAGGCGAGAAAATGCCGACTCGAATTTTCAAAATTGCCGACTCGCAGGACACATCGAAAAGGGTTTATTGAAATCGTTGATGTTACATAGGTAATAATCCTTCAATTTTGTAAATATTAAAGTGAAAATATAAGATGAAGCATGTACAAAAATACGGTAATGAAATAAAGAAGAAACATTAAAAAGTAAATAAAATTATTGGGAATTTTATAGTAAAATAATTAACAAGTAGCTGATACATCCTGAATTTTTCCGGGGCACCTCTTTTTCAACTTGTACCAGTTTTCGGCAATCGACATGAGATTTCGATGATCAGTCACCTCTCTTTCTGAATAAAGCAGGGTAAGATGATCTAATCTTTCATCGCCCATTTTGGATCTCAATTTATTTTTTATATATTTATAAGTGTGCTGAAGGTTCTTTCATTGCTTGCCACTGAAAATCCAGCTGTTGCTGTGTATTGGCACACGATAAACGCCAGTGGTGTAACCTTCTTCATAGAAGCGGACATCTGAATTATTTCGGCTACTGATGATGAAGAAACTTGAATGCAATTGTCAAATAGGATTTCCAATTCTGGAAGCAAACAGTCAGTATCTGGAGAATTGACTGGAATCATTTCCAAGAGTAAATTTAGATTATCCCGGTCTATGTTTCTGTTTAATGGGATTTTGAATAAATTATAGGCAGGTTTTACTGTTTTAACAGCAATCATCTCAGGTTGTCGTTCAGCCACGAAATCAAAGTATCTAGAACGACATAGAATTCTTTTTTATAAAAATCGGTCACCTCGAGATTAATCGCAGTTTCTGGATTATCATCATAACGTTTGGGAATCAGTTCGCCTATGGTGCTTTTGGTATTCATGTTCTACATCAGTTTTCAATCTTTTTGCAAAATTCCATTCCGGCTCTGATTAAATTTTCTACATCGTTTTCGGCTGTTCGAATTGTTTCTAATGACATAATGCAAGATTTTATGACACTTATTGCATCGAGGACATTAAGATCTGTATTTTCGAGTGTCAAAGTGAGTATTCTCAGTTTGAACATGATCGATTTCATGAAGATCAAGGTAACAACAAAATCAGAATTCTGTGTTTTTTTTTATCAGACCCGAAATTGTTGCCTTCGTTTTGTCGTCTACTTTTTCATTTAAAAGCTGATTTAAAACCTGTAATATAGACTCCAGAGCTCGAATGCTTTCTGTTCGGTTAGTCCAGCGTGTTTTCGATAAATTAGTCAGTTGCAAGGAGTTTTCTACTTCTTGCAGGCTGATTTTTAAACATGCAAAACGCTTGGTACTCATACTGAAAAACGCAAATAAACTTTCTAAGATATTGAATAACTCAGAAACAATAAAGCTTGCATTGCATTTAATAATAATCAAAGGACGATTTCTTATTTAATTTATTTTGCCGAGTAAGTAATTAAATCGCAGATTTGCCGACTACTGAAATACAGTGGGGGGACCGCATCCCCTATTACCCCCTATAGTTACATCCCTGAATAAGCGGTTTAAATTCCAATGTAATTTATTCTGGGTAGTAATTATCACTTATTCTATGGTATGTTTAGGTTCATTTCTTTATTTGCTCATTTCCAAATGCCATAGAGATAAATATACATTTTTTAAAAATTCTATTTGAAATCCAATTCTAATTGGGATGGGTGGGGGAGGTGAGCAAGAGTTTTAGTCATGTTAGTAGTACGTATCCCGTTACCTATTACGCATCTCAATTGTGATGGCAATTTATGTTTTTCAGACAGGATACCTAACAGGTCAACTAAGTCCATTAAGTCACACGAAGTCAGCTGTTTGGAGGAAGGTTAATGAAAGTTATTTAAAGACAATTATTTTAGATACCTAATTTCAAATAATGGTCAATTCAAACAGGAGGGAATATCCTATCAAGAACTAATCATCCATAGATTGATTTCAGTTTGTGAATGCAAACTTACATTTCCGAAAACTTGAACAAAATTTTCGGGGATGTGAGGTTTGGCGAACTCGAACATAAGATTGTTTCTGAATGGTGGTTATTAGGTCTCGAGAAACTGGTGTTGGTATTATTGACTGTCTCTAAAGAATGTGACCTTATTTTAAACAATTTTAGCATATTTTTTCAGTTTTCAGAGAATTTTGGTAATGAATGAGAGATCGATGTCATCTAAATGGTGCTGTTTTTAAAAAACGGAATAAAATGGCCAACTAAAGTCAACTATTTTTCACATTTAAATCTTGTTAGACACCCTGGAGCTCACTTTTTTTTTGTATTTTCGCTTCTCCCACTTCATTTTCTAATTGTATTTGACCCTTTTGATTCGTATACGGGTGATTTTCTAAAGAGCGTCATTTTTCATGTCACAGACCTGGTTTAACTGTGGAATTGACTATATGAAATTATTATTTTAATAATATGTTAGAATGCACTCTTCTTTAACCTTTCATTCGTATTTGAAACCTCCAAAATCACCCCAAGTCCCCAAAATCTACAATGAAGTACAAGATTTTCGCGTTTTTTCCATCATAGGTCTGGATGTCACACGGTTCATTTTTCATCGTGTCCCCCTAAAAAGAGCCGCATAAATGTACTCATTAATTGTTTTCAATAATTAGAATTGATAAGCAGAGTTCATCGAACAATAAGTTCTGAGGTTTCATATTGATACTGAGTGTCCTATGAGGCCGGCTGAAAACAAAATGTCTTTGTCACACAACTTTTTTCCATCAGTCTGGCACTTTTTCTGTCTGCTTCCGTGACAGCATTGATGTTGCTTTGGATATTCACTGCGGGTCCGATGGCTTCATTCTGACAACATGAACACTGTCTTCATGTGAAATTGTGAAACTAAAATTGATGAAGTACATTCCACAGCACAAATCTATCAAAATCTTGAAATTCCCGGTTTTTGTGTTCCATCGGCCTGGGTTATCATATCTTATCAGATGCACCGGAATCATGTTCTGAAACGATGCAAATAATACTGGTAAGATACTCATTTCAACATAAAATATTTGAAATTGCTTAAAATTTATTCATCGGCCGTTAATATTGAAATTTGAATAAAATTTCCATAGGTCTGGTTGTTCCAAGTTTTCCATCGGTCTGGAAGACATAATATTTCGACGCAAAAACGATCGGTAAACTGCCCTGCCTTCATTCTAATGCTCTAAATTGTACGTATTTTGTGTGCATATGTCCTTCATTATCTCTTAAGGTGATCCACATTAGGATGATCAGCCTATTCATCCTGGAGGATCAGTGTCTGGATGATCATCATCTTTTGATCAGACCGCCAATAAGTCGATGGGGGATAAAGGATGATCATCCAGGCTGATCAGTCTTCCAGCTTCATTTTGGCTGATCATCCGCATGTCCATACTACATTAATCTTAGGCTGATCATCCTAATGTGGACGCACCTACGAGTATAAATGGCACACATCATGCGTGTATGAACGGTGGTATATACACGAATGCGAGGGCGCTTAGCTGGTTTATCCCGTAAAGGTTGCAAATTCAGCAGGATCTAACCTTTATTTTAATTGTACGATGTTTGGAAATTTTGGAGGGGGGGGGGCAGCAATTCGAGTCTTTTTCAGAAGCTAAATTTTTTAAACATGTTTTTATCTCTGTAATTGTTTGTATGGTATATTTTGTTTTGAATTTTATGCCAATGAGCCTTGTTTTTTTTTTATGAAAAAAATATCACCCCCCTTTGGAGTTCTACAGAGGGATTACACCAAAACGAATTCATAACTAATGTTGAAATATTTACCAAATTTCTTATTATTTGACTACTGAACAATCTAAGTTACAACTATGAATCTATTGTTATTATTATTATTACAATAAGTACGACTTACCTTTCAGTTCCTTTTTTAGATATAATGCCCATGAAAATGAGTGCAATGCCAAACTGAAATTCGAGAGGTTGTTGTATGCTCATGAATATCAATTTAAGAAAGCGGAAAAATATCCACCCATTTCTTTTTTCGAGATACTTACTTGTGTTAAATGTAATTATTCATGTGCTTATCTCCAGGTTTGATTGGGCGAGGTCAGTGAAATTGTACGATTATGACTTAACTTTTCAGGTACCAGACCCAAAGAATTCCATCGATCTGGCTGAGTTTTCAAGGGATCGGTCTGGTCATTGAAAATTCAGTGCGTGATTCCCCCTCTCCTTGGAGTAAGAATTGGGCCGAACTGCAATTTTGGCCTCTGGGACACCTCAGCAATGGATTACCCCCTCTCCCCAAAAGAACACGAAAAAATGACTTTCCAAAAATTATTTTTCACTACTTAAAAATTGACGCTTTTCGGAGAATCACCCATATGCTTTCTATATTACTCTCCTTTCCTTATCCTTAACTCCTACTCGTATACTCCTTCAATATTTGAAACACTTATTTGATCAATTCAGGCATGGATCCAGACGACCATTTTGGGGAGGGAAATGGCAGAAGGAAAAGTGTGTGAAGCGCGCGAAAATGTTTCTGTTGCCCCCTCCGCCGCAGATTTCCCACAGATTTTTCCATTTTTCTTGGTTTGGGGGAAATTTTTCCATCCCCCCCCCCGGAGGATCCGCGCCTGTTAATTAAAATTAATTGATTAATCGGTTTTATTCTAAAAATCAGCTTTTGTAACGCGCGCTGGCTGCGATAGAGCGTTTTCTTCTACACCGGGCTAATTAATTAGCTCTCTCAGCAGCGTACTAGTTTTCGGCTGTGCGTCACGATTACACGCCGTCCAAGTAGGAAAATGTAAACAGAGCCGAAAAATGGAGTGACCGTGAAATGGAAACGTTAATAAGGTGTTCGGTAAACGGCGCCGACGAGAATGGAAGAACAGGACGAAAGAACGAACAAGCCTAAAGCGTGCTCGGTGTGGACGTTGGGAATACGAAATTTGGCTTTACCGCGTAATTGCAGCCCGCAGTACGAAGCCGAAATCTGCCCGCTATTCGAGTATTCCAGTCCGCAGTCCCCTCGAGGTGTCCTACGCTGTTCCACCTTTTTATAGTCCATTTAAAAATAGACAGCTCGAGATGATTGTGATTTATTTGAAATCGAAATGGTGCACGTATGTGGAGAATCTCTCGGGTGAAAAATACAGATTTTTACCGGTTTTACAAGACCTTTTGTCCCGTTTTATTGACCTCTGGGGCGTCTGAAATATCGCGAGCATCGGCTAACAAGAAGGTCGGATGGTGGGCTCGAGAAGATTGGAGGAATGAACTCGTCGGCGGTCGCGTGGCGGCGGTCGAGAAACGTACGCAAATTTGTACCGAAAAATTGTGACAAATCAGCAGCTCGGGAGTAGGGAATAGAGCGCGCCAGGATAATAGGTATATCGACTCGGGGTGTTCTTCGTTTTCATTTTCTTCCGCTCTGCGACGACGAGCGAACCAGAATGTAAACGAATAATTTGAAAAAAGACGAATGAAATAGTACCTCATGTTTATGACGTCTTGAAAACCACCCGCGACCCGTGAAACAGTCAATACAGAAGTGAACACTTTTGTCGACATCCAAATTTGGTCATTAATTCGACACGATAAATTTGTCGAACTCAACAGGCAATGTTGACTGAAGTCGACTTTTTGTCGTCTTTCACTAATGAAAATCCGATGAAAAAGTCTGTATCGAATATGTACGGTAAATCGACTCGACCACCTCGACTTTTTTAACGTGAGTATGTCTAATGGCACGGCACGTGAAAGAGAAAAATTCCGCAGAAAAACATTACCATCGTGATGTTGTTTCGTGTTCCTCTTTATGCGGTCATTCGTTTCATCACGTTTCGACTGGCCGACACGATGAGTGGCGAGCAAGGCCGAGAATGGACGACTAGAGAAGACACTGGAATGTGGGTATGCGCGTCAACGCAGTCGCCTGGACGACATATCCGTGTAACAACGTCCTTCCCTGCAGCGGGCGTACTTTTTTTGTTTGTCAAATTTGGCTTCTCAAGAGCCGATAAGAAAGTCGATATTGAATGATGTACAGACAAATGTCGGTAACCACAAATTTTTTGTCGCGTTTGGCTACTCAAATGCAGTTGAAAAGTCGACATCGATTTCCATACAGACGTTGATCTTGTTGCTGAGTCTTCTAATTTATCTATTTTTAATTAGATGTGACACTAAGTTTTGGCATGGATATATCTTAGGGCTGGCTGTCAGCTGCATCTGGCTGCCGTTGTCCAACATATAACAGGCGTTAAAATCCGGATGAATGATCCCTGTTCGTCTCAATTTATAAACTGGTTTATTATATCGTTCGCTCCAGTTAAAGTAGATATTAAGTTACCAAAATTATGTGCCATGTTTTGACCGACCGACACCGAGAATGCCGACCAATATCGAGAATGGACTACTAACACCGAGAATGTTGTAACATTGACATCATCACGGCAGTTGTTGCTTCATGATATTCGCTATCGTTCTCGTTGTGTGTGTGAGTTCGTTATTTGCGGAATATTTTACTCGTTCCTGTTGTGTGTTAACTGAATATGTGGAACGTGTTTGGTAGCCAAAAGACATATCCATGTGGGCGCATATGAATTGCAAACTGAGCCGGAAAGAAATGGAGAAACGCATGTGAAGACCTAAATCCAAAAACCACACCCGTGTTATTTTTGAAATTTCGACTTTATCGTCAAACAGCAACGTGAAAAGGCTGTTCAATAAGTAATGCCTCCAAGCCCATACCTTGGGAGCCACTAGACCTGGACGAGTGCGCGCATGCTCTTTGAAAAGATGAACTCGTTAGCTTCAAAATGAGGGGTAGATCGGTTCCATATCTGCTTTTGTTCGCGAAGCATGTGTTCGAACCGAAACTTGGCTTACTGCCGCTCAGTACATGCAAGTATTTTTTGACGCTTGAAGGTGCTACGCCGGTTGGGATTTCTCAGTTCGTCATCTGATGCTACACAATACCCTTTTAGATATTTTTCAAGATACCTGAATAAATAAAAGTCACTAGGAGCAAGGTCGGGGTCATAAGGAGGGTGCGGAACAATTTCGTAATGCGACTCCTCTAACCTGACTTGAGTGCGTGCTGCGGCGTGCGGCCTCATGTTGCCCTGTTGCAGTAAGCAGATACCGCTGGCAGGTTGAACGCGGCTTAATCGACATAATAAGGCTGTCAAGATCTTACAAAGCTTCTCAGCATTGATTGTGGTGCCCTTTTTCAAAATCCCCGAAATTTTTGATCAAGTTTGGCAACAATTTCATCTCTTTTCGGCAATTTTGGGCGCCCTGACCAAGATGTATCCACTAATTTGAACGCACCAGCCTTTGTTTCCCTTGCCCACATCCGTACCGCACTGATATCAAAACACTAATCCCCAAAACGCGCCTTTAATCGTCGAAAAATCTCAACCAGCGTAGCGCCTTCAAGTGTCAAAAAATACTTGCATGTACCGAGCGGCAGTAGGCCAATTTTCGTTTCGAACACATGCTTCGCGAACAAAAGCAGATATTTAACGGATCTACCCCTCATTTTGAAGCTAACTAGTTTATCTTTCCAAAGAGCATGCGCACACTCTTCCAGGTCTAGTGGCTCCCAAGATATGGGCTTAGAGGCATTACTTATTGAACAGCCTTTGTAATATGCTGCTGTTCTGCTGGATGAATGCTGCGGATGAATAAACAGATGTTGCCTGAATACTCTGTGCACGGAAGTGTTAGGAGTGTAGTCGCTGGTATAGCGCTATCTGGCGGCCAAATCGAAATTTCAAAAATGACATGGGTGGTTTTTGGATTTAGGTCTTCATGTGTGAACTGCAAACCGCGTCTATACATGTAAACTACAAACTATTATTGTACATCTTTACCGTGTAGATTAGAACAATGCGGGAAAATCATGTAATCATATATGATTCTAGGGTACGAAATATTTGAGTATGAGACGTTAGGTCTACTCACAAACAGTTTTGGAAGAAAGCAAAAATCATCGTTCTCGTTCGTTCTTCTTCATCTGCATGGCTCTCATTTATGTTCTTCGTTCTCCTTACCTTAAGATTCCCATCATTCCAGTTCTCGTTCTTTTTCCCATTTCCATATTGTGACTAGACCTGTGCGCCGCCGCCGCTGAAGACTTTTGAACGCGCCGAACCGCCGCTAGTATCAACCCGGCGCGCCGCTGAGCCGCCGCCGATCAAATTAACCGGCGCGGCGCGGCGTACCGGCCGGCGTGAGCAACTACACACGCAGATTATTCGCAAGATTCATTTTTTGTTACCAAGGTTGGCTCGATGCGAACGCAACCCGCTACACATCACGCGACATGGTCTCAAAAGTCAAAATATTCAAAAAGTTACTTATATTGTTATTATATTATTAAGAAGGCAGAGATCTCGGATGTCTCATTTTCCTCGGACCACCGTCCAGTGACAGCAAAAATAGACACTTCACTCATACCCTCCTCCGCTCATCCCCCACAGGTCAACTTGGTCCCAGGATTTCCAGGGAATCTATGGGTTCCAGTGCATAAGAGGAGTGAAGCAGAGACAGCTCTGAATCAAAAGCTTGAGGCGATAAATTGGGAAAGAATGGACCCAATGATGTTACAAGATAACTACGACTACTTGGTTGAAGCATTATCAGAGACCCTTCGGGAATTTGGAATCAACAAAAAATTAGTAAAAACAGACGACAAGCTCTATAACACTACTAAAGAGCTGATCAAAAAGACAACTGCTATCAGACAAAAAATGAAACTTTCTTTAAAAGAACAAATTGAGCTAGTCGAACTTAAAAAATTAATTAGAAAAAATATCCGGGAGGATATCCGTAATTTTGAAAATGAACTGATAACAGGGATCATTGAAAGCTCATGGTCTACTAAACAGGTTAAAAAAGTGCTATCAAGTGGGCGCGCCTGGCTCCCTAAAATAAGAAACAATGCTGGTCAAATAATTTCGGATAGGGAATCTATCGCAAATACAGCCATGGAATTCTTTTATAATATATACCGAGACGAAAGACCTGGAAGCGGCGACCCAGACCTATGGCGAAATAAAATTCAAAATTCGGAAAAAAAACCAACCTTTTCGGCTAGATGAGATCGAATCAATTTTAAATAAACTTAAACCGGGTCGGGCCCCAGGATCTGATCAAATCGAAAATGAAACCCTGAAATCCTTTAAGAACTCTCTGATAGTCCCACTTCAAGCTCTCTTTAATACTGCACTCACTCTGAGAATCCCTCCATGGCAGTGGTGCCAATTTGAGATAATTTTGTTGCACAATAAAGATGACAGAATGGATATCAATAATTACAGACCCATTAGTCTCTCTTCTAACATATGTAAAATGTACATGTCTTTGGTTAAAAACAGAATATACAAACTCCTAGATAGCCAACAACCAACAGAACAAGCAGGTTTCAGAAAATCTTTCAGTACTATTGATCATATTCAAGCTATTAACCAACTTTTAGAAAAAACTAATGAATTTCAATTAAATCTCGCAATTATTTTCGTAGATTTTAATAAAGCATTTGACTCTTTGTACCATGATAAAATCTGGGTAGCCTTGGCATGCCAAGGCATTCCAGAGGACATCATCAATTTTTTAATGAACATTTACAATAATTCCAAAGCTCAAATTAAATTAGATAAAATATCAAAAAATTTCCAAATCTCCCGAGGAGTCAAGCAAGGGGATCCCTTATCCCCAATATTTTTAATGCAGTTTTGGAACAGGTATTTCGCCAGCTAAATTGGGGGAATAAAGGTTTTAAAATCAAAGACAGAAATGGAAACTTGTTTGATTATAAATTTTTGAATAATCTTAGATTTGCGGATGACATTGCTCTGACAGGGAGAAACCATACTGAACTGAAAACTATGGTGGATGACCTGGTAAAAGAGAGCTGCAAGGTGGGATTATCAATCAACCAAAATAAAACAAAAATTTTGACAAATATTACAAATTTTGAAAAAATTGAAATTGAGGGCAGAAAGATTAAAGTTGTCTCAGAGTACAAATATCTTGGTCAAACAGTAGCATTTACTAACAAAACAGAAAAAGAATTAAAAATTTGAAGAACAAATGCGTGGAAAGCTTTTTGGTCTTTACAAAAAATTTTTAAATGTAATCTAAAATTAAAATCAAAAATACGTATTCTAGAAAGCTCAGTTCTCCCAGTCCTCACATATGGTGCTCAAACATGGGCTACCACGAAAAAGAAGAAACAAATCTGTAAAATTCAATCTACCCATAACTCCATGCTACGAAGCATTTTAGGAGTTAAACTCAAAGATCAAATAAAAGTAAGTTCAATTTTGGAAAAAACTAATGCCAAACAGATCTGGGTCCATGCTAAAAGGCTCAAACTAAAATATGCAGGACATATAGTTAGGGACTCCTCTTATAAATGGAACAAAATATTGACATTGTGGGTCCCTCATGAGGGGAGGAGGAGAAGAGGGAGACCCCTAACAAGGTAGTCAGACGAGTTGGTTCAAAATTTCGGTCAAAACTGGCCCATGGTAGCCAAGAACCGAAGCAAATGGAAACAGGTGACGGAAACCAATGCCCAAAAATGGGCGATCGAAGGCGAGGAGTAAAATCTTGAGGGGGTTTCACTTACCTACCAAATGGTTTATGTTAATGTTTTTTGTATTTTTTTCCTATCCTCGCATTGGATCATGGTGTAAAAATAAAAAATAAAATAAAAAATTATTAAGAACGATTACCAAGAAAAAGGAACCAAAACGTTTAATAGGTATTAATTTTTCTGTTTTGTTCCTATATTTTGTTTCTATTCAAAAATATTAAATATGTAATAAAGTTTTGATTTTGAAAGTTGAATTAATTTTAAAACCTACTACATCTAGTACTTAAAAATAATAATAAACAAAAAGAATTTTGTATTGAAAATTGAATGAATGAAAGTTGGAACTGTGTTAACGCCGATTCACGCCGCTGCGTTGCCGCTGATCAATTGAATCGGGGTGACGCCGGCGCGCCGCTGATGCCGATGAAAAAATTTGAAGACTGCGCCGCTGACTGATATGGCATCGGCGCACAGGTCTAATTGTTACTGTTCCTATTCCCGTTTTGCGATCTCGTTCTCAATCCCATCATGTTCTCGTTTTCATTCTTCTTGGTTCTTCCAACACTGATGCAGTACTGCAGTTTGATTTTTTCATTTAAAAAATATATAACTGGTTTTTAGCCTTTCAGAATTCTACCTTTGTGCCAGTTGCAAAGGTGTTGGAAGAACGAAAAAAATAAAATCTTCTCGTTCACGCTCTCGTTCGTTCTTCTCTAACTACATGGTTCTCGTTCATGTTCCTCGTTCTCCTTCCCTTGAAATTACCAACGTTCTCGTTCTCTTCCCAATCTGGTCCTGTTCTCATTCTCGTTTCCCGTTCTCGTTCTCAATTCCATCATGTTCTCGTTCTCATTCTCATTCTAAGAACGAAAACATGCCGTTTTTCTTCTCATTGTCGTTCGTTCTTCCAACACTGCTCACAAATATAATGTAATGGTAACGTACTAATGAAAATATTAATCAGCGTCATATTGAAACGTAAAACAAAGATAAAACGTAAGCCAAATTATTCCCCCCTCCCCCAACAAGCCCTTATAAAAATAACTCGAGCACTCAACTTATTCAAATCTAGTCAATCGACCACTTTTAGAGTCCTGAATTTTTCGACCCAAAAACTGCTGCCTTGCTCTCACTTCTTTACGCAAAGTCGGCGCAGTAGGATAGACATCTGAGAAATACTGTTAATTGTCATATAGATTTTGTTTTGAAATAAAACAAGGGTGTCAGCGAAAGTAAACAGGTCTGGATGTGAGAGATAAAATGAGGAATTGGATGCTGAATGGAATGACTCGCATGCGTTCGTAGTTCTCCTCAGTTATATTAGATCGTTTCTTTAGGAGGTCTGGTTGGCCGAGTCCCGGGTTCGAGCCCACGTAGCAACTCGCCAGAATTTTCGACCTAGGCCGGGTTTTCGGCCAGAAGGGAAGAAGGCTAAGACAGCCCTAACAGCTTCCCCGACGTCTCTAAAGTAATGCTCGAAAAGGCGGATTCCGGGACTCGGGTGGAGAGCAAATTAGAAAAAGATCGTCTCTTTAATCGATAATTTATCTGGTGAGAACTTGTAGTCCCTCAATCCCTCGGTCTCATTTTTGCCCGGTTCTGACGAATCCTCGCTAGGGGATATAAGGGCAGGCGGGCTTAAAGCCAAGTCAGTAACATAGGCAAATATTCACTCTACGTGTTATCTGGCTGGCCGACGGTTCGAAGCGAGGAGTAGGCACCACCGAGGAGAGTAATCTCACACCGGTGACATCGACTCGCAGAGGGGTTCAATCCTACGTGTGCGATTTACAGATTTTATTTGTCCTTTGTAAAGGTGCCAGATCTGGTATTGGTTATGATTCCGATAGACTTCCAGGCCTGTCCAATCTCGCATACGAACTTCCTCGCTGTTTGACGTGCACGACTTGCAAGATTATTTTCAGAATTTGCATCAATTAGCCTCGCACCACAATGTACGACAGCGACGAAAGTTTATGACGCGAGCCCTCGCGAGTAATTTTTCTTCATAGTTTCTGCTACACACCGAATAGAACGCGACAAGCAAATTAACCGACGCTGAAGCTCATTAAGAGATACGAGGGGGTAACGGCTCCAGCCGGTGCGCTTTTTGCGCCTTTGCACTGTTCAGTGTGTACAATGTACACAACACTGCACTGCACAGTGCCAAACATTATTACGAGTATTGTTCGCGCTCCCGGCTCTTGACGCTCTCCACACCAACGGGATTATATCTTAGTAAGTTTAACGCCTTCCGCAATTCATACCATTAATCATGTTCTTTTGTTCCTGTTCGCCAAAGCTTCATATCTGTATCTGTTATTTTTGCCGTGGCTTATTCAGCTTCAGCCGTATAGCATTTAGTACATTTGTTTTGTTTTCTGTGGGGAGAAACTTCGCGCAGATTCTTTCGCCGAGTAATTTATCGTCGCCTTCGCGTTTCGGGTCCTGCCTTCCTTATCTGTTGGCGGCGCGTTCCGGCCGACGGAGCTTCGAAAATATCGGTCTCGCAAGCCTGAAGGGGCGCGATTACATTGCGATCTAAATTTTGTTTGCCGAGATCACGCCAATCCCAGAAGCAGTCTAGAGTTTTGCCCTTGAACCACTTCATCGACACCAACATCACTTCGGTCAGCTTTGCTCGAGATTTCGTGCTTTGCTTGTACTGCTCAAGTAAACATGCCGATCCCGATATTCTTGCTGTCAAAGGGCTTATTCGGGGGGAGGGGGTCACTTGATAAGCAGCTTGGATGGCAGTTACCCATTTCCGGAAACTTAATTCGGATTTATTTAGGAAAGGAAACCTTTTTCGACAACTTCTGCTCCCTTTCTAAAAGCTCTCTCCTGAAAATGGCAGATGTTTTATGTAACACTGCACAAAGGTGCTTCCAATCCATAATACCTGATTTTGAAATGTATTAGTGAAGTGATGGGGGGGGGAGATTAGGCCTTATAAGTAACCGGAAAATCTTCCGAAAGGCTGGTCTGATACGTACCATGTGAGCGGGTACATTTTGAAGTCTTGGGTCGCTGTAGTGATGGGAGAGAGGAAGAAAAGGAGACATGGTGGAGCAGCAGGGTGGTTCAAAATTCGGCCCTTTTTGAAATGTTTTGCTCCCATTGGCTAAACGTGTTTCTTTCGGTCTAGAAACCCACATGCCAAAATTTTTTTTCAATCGAACAATTTTGGGGGGGGGGACGCGTGATTTGAATTTTTTCTAGTTTAACTTAAACGGGCGATTTTATTGCCCCGCTAATAGATGATAATGATGCTGAAAAAAGTTGAATATTCGCCAAAATCGTTTCAACGCGAAAAGCATCGAGAACTTTTGTTTCTGCTAGGAATTTCCTACCGGTCTTTTTTTCATTTTTACAACTGCACGGTCCGAGGTTTCCGAAAACGTTTTCCAGTTAATTTATGTTTTATCGGACGAAACGCTTAGAAATAATTCGTACCGCTTCCCTTATACGTTAAACAGACTGCGGAAGATCAAACGTAACCGTTAAACTTTATCGGTATACGCAATCGTGGCATTACACCAAGTTTAAATTTATTATTTTCTAGCTGTTCGAGCATGTGATCTTGTTCAATTGGCCAGCGAGACACATACACACATGACTGCTTCGACTCGATTCGACTTTTCTCCGTAATTTGTGGAGTACGTCCAGCAGTCCTGGAACAGTTTGTAGCTCCTATTTCAGGTTGGACACAAGACATGACTAACAGTATACCGTAAATTTCTTAGCGACACCGCAGATGCCTATTCAACGCAAGACCAATCTATTTGAATTCACAGTCGCTAACCGTGTCATTGGCAGGAGCACACAGGAGGTACCACGACGCCAATGCCGTCCTAGAATGACATTTTTCAATGAAACAGCTTCAGAAATTGTTGACCGTAGGGAAAATCTAATGATCGAGGAATAATCCAATAGACACCTGGAAAGTTGGTGATTTCCTCTCTGTCTAACAAGAAATGATCCTTCTTCCACTAGAAAATCAGGTGACGTATTCTGAAAGCGTAGATACATATACCGAGGAGAACGAGATACGTGCAGAACCAGCTAAAGACTGTCAACCAGCCAAAAGGTTACAAAGAGCCTCACAGCGACACGCACGTTAAAAAGACAGTTACGCCAACAAACAGTCTAGGTTGTGTAACAGCGCAAGACTGAAGAATAGCTTACAACCAGAGCCATCAAGAAATAATTTGGACCCGTGGGGAAACATGCAAAAAAGAGAGCAAAATAAAAAAGGTCATGTGATTTTCCAAAAATTACAAAAAAATCAGATAATAAACAAAAAGATCAAGTAATGAAAAATCCGGGTTTGCGAGGAACCCATTCTTTTCCTCGACATTCTGTCAGGCCTACTTACAAACGACTTAAGTTCAATATTGTTAGACAACTCAACGCTATCAAATAGTCCGAACGTGAATCAACATCCCAAAACTGACATACTGTTCCAAATTGAGTCAGTCCGCAACTAACAAGCCTTCAAAAACCGACCAACTACCCAAAACTGATGAACAAACAGTCTAAATTAAATGGTCAGCTCAGAACTGGAGTACTGGTCAATGCTCTCTCAGAGTCTAAAAGAAGTACAAGCCTCGAAGTGACGGACATAGTCCAAGACTGGCATACTGTCTCACATTGACAAAAGCTAACAAACATTCCGAAACCAACAAGCAGGAGTGGCGTAGCCAGAGTGTTTCCGCGGGTCTGGATCCCCTTTGCGATTTCGTCAAATAGTGGTTTTTCTCATTTTAGTACCCCGTCTAGCCCTCCTCCTCCTCTTTTGGTCAAGATTAGGCCCCTGGAACCCTAGTCTGGCTACGCCACTGAAAGGCAGTGCCAAACTGACAAACGGCCCAAATTGGCAAACATTGTAATGGTCAGCTCGGAACTGAAAAACGGTCTAAAGCTGTCAAAAGCAGCACGCGAGCTTCAAAGTTAAAATTAGCGGGAAGTAGAAAAATAGCCCAAGTCGACATTCGATTGAAGGGTTGAATGGAAGAAGCTGTTACCTGTACCTGTGTAACAAAATCCAAGTTTTAGGAAAATCGATGTTTCAGGAAATGTGCGGAAACTTTGTCCATTCAATGTGATTCTTTTTTCGGAAACAAATAAAAAAAATAGCTGTCCGCAGCTAAAATCCGCCCATTATGATGTATTATGACAGAACACCATCGTGCAAGGTGCCAAATCTACTTTCGTTTAAAGTTTTACTCAACAATTTCTTTCGTTAGGACTTTCGATTATACTTCATTAATCGATCATATTTGATTAATAAATTGAATTCAATTTTTTATTTTGTATTATTTTTTATTATTAGGCTTTATAAACTCAGTTCCTGATATCTGTAAATTATATTTGGTATCGATAGGCGGGTGAATCCACGCGCCACAGACTCGGCACTCAGATAGCCCATTTCTGGGCGTACGCTTTGCTCAGTTCAGACCATTTTCTCCTAATTTTGGCAATAGAAAAGCAGTTTGGGCCGGCTACCTGACCAATCTCGTCTGCCCATCACGGCACTGCCTCCCCCGTTTGTGCTTTCTCTGAGGAGTTCAAAACGTTACCTTTTTATTCCGTTTCGAGTTAAATACTCTGACAAGATGGCTCGTCCACTTAAATTTAAGTGTTCTCTGTTCTGATAATACTCCTCATAAATTTTGCCTCGGAATTGCCAAAAATATCCACAATTCGAACATGGTCCTTCTTTTTAACGTTTAGAATGCTTCTAAGCATTGCGTTTTGAGTCGTTTGTGTTTTTTGTGCCAGGGCCGGCAACTTCTGTATAGCGTGTGTAGCAAATGCTACACATGGCAACACCGGGGAAATTATTGGTAGGTATATGCGGAGGTATGCATAAAAAGAAGCTTCAGCTTTCACTTCGCAATAGTGGAGTGCAAGCTGCAGAGTGTATGCATAAAAAAGTGAAGCGGAAGCTTGTGCTGAGGAGTGAGAGCGTTTGCTTCGGGAAAAAGGTTTCCCTCCGAGTTGTATGCATAAAAAGGAATTTTAAATTCAAAAGTGAAGCTTTCGCTCGCAAAAAAATGCATCTAGTCCCGAGTAGACTTCTTTTCGAAAAACACGTGCCGTTATCATTCATCTTCGAGAAGATTCATTTGATTTCCGAAGATAATTTCCGAAGAATTTTATCGAAAATATTAAGGAAAAATTTCCGATCATTTTTGAAGATTTTCGTTGGACATCACCAGAGGTGGGTACGTTCACTTCGTGAACTCGTTCACGTTTTTGACGAACGTGAACGTGAACGAGAACGATATTTTTAAGAGTGAACGTGAACGAAATTTCTGACGAACGTGAACGAGTGAACGAACGTGAACGAGTGAACGAAAGTGAACGAGATTTCTTTCCCTTCTGAAGAAATGAGGGCGAGATGCAAGAGGCTACTCGGCTACTGACGTGTTGACGTTTACTCTTTACTGGTAGTGAAGAGTTATTATGCTTCTTGTTCTTGTATGGTTTTATTATTTTTTACCATGTTCCTCTTCCACGCATGATTTTTGGAAGAACCAAATTCAACGCGTACACTTTCTGAGGAGTGGTCTTGGGTCTCAACATCTTTAAAAAGCCAGGGCATGTGAGTCCCAAGCCTATAAACAGAGTGAATATTGAAATGAGTTAACTGTACGAATGAGAAGGTGGTTTCTTTATTGAAAATTATTAGAAGAATTTTCTTCACATTTTTCCCTGGTTCCAATTATAATTTTCTAATGGTGCTTTTTTTGGTTTAGTTTTGCTATCGCAATTTAAAAAAAATGTTGGTGTTGCTGTAGAAAATTTATACTAAGAGTAATGTTAGCTAAATATTATGGGCGAACATGAATAAAAGCCAAAAAATGATGATTCTCTCTTGATGGAACTAGAGAAGAAGGATTCAGGGGGCTGAGCCCCCATATGCAAAATTAACCCCCCCCCCCTCTCCAGAAATAATTATCTAGTTCCGTGTATGTGATTCACCTCAAAATATTGAAGTGACTGAATAAAAAAGAATTACAAACATTTTAATATTTTAGATTTGAGGCAAGAGCATAACATAAGACATTAGAAATGCTATCTTCTGATAACTTTTGACTTTATAACTACAAACTAGACTAGCTTCTTACAGCTGGCTGGAACTTGGGTCTAAGAATACCTTTTCGTATTAGGACGTATTGGCGCGTTGTGAAATCAAGACTAAAATAAAGAATACCACGAAAATGAGAAAGGATGTAAACGCCGTTCACTCGTTCACAAACAGCAAAAGAACGTGAACGTGAACTATATTTGTAGGTGAACGTGAACGAGCAAACTTTTAAGTGAACGTGAACGATTTGTAAAGTTCGTAAACTTACCCACCTCTGGACATCACTGAAAAAAATCTTCGATGATTTCAGGACAATTTTGTTGAAAATTTTAAGGGAAAACTCCAACGATACCAAAGGATTTTATTGGAAATCATCAAGAAATCTCTCTGGTGATTTTTGAAGCATTTCTTCAGATGAAAGGTTCGATGATTTCCAAAGATTTTCATCGGAAATTTTCAGGATAAATTACCGATGATTTCTGAAGAATTTTATCAGAAATATTCGGGGAGAATCTCCGATGATTTTGAAGGAATTCTATCAGAAATCTTTGAGAACAATCTCCGAGAATTTCCGGAGAATTTCATCGGAAATCTTCAAAGAAAATTTCCAATGTCCTCCGAAGAATTTATTCAAAAATCTTCCTATAATTTTTAAAGAATTTTATCAAAAATATTTTGGAAAACTCCGATAGTATTTGAAGAATTTTATCGGAAATCATCAGGAAAAGTCCCTGATGATCTCCAAAGAATAATTTCATCGGAAATATTCGAGAAGAATCTCTGATGATTTTAAAAGAATTTCACCGGAAATTTTTGGGGGAAAATTCAGAAAATTTCCGAAGAATCCCATTGGAAATCTTTAGAAAGAATTTCCAATATTGTCCAATAAATGTTATCAAAATTCTTTGAGAAAATTTTCTGATAGTTTTTGAAGAATTTTATTGAAAATCTTCAGGAAAAATCTCCGACAATTTCCAAAGAATAATTTTATTGGAAATCAAGAAAGAATCTCCGATGATTTTTAAGGAATTTCATCGGAAATCTTTGAAAGAAAATGCCGGCAATTAATGAAAAATCTCTGCGGAAGTCTTATCAAAAAAAAATCTTCTGATAATTTTTGAAAGATTTTATAGGAAATATTCGGGGGAAAAACTTCGATGGTTCTTGAAGAATTTTATCAAAAGTCTTAAGGAAAAATGTTCGATGATTCTCGAAGAATTTCATCAGAAATCTTGGAGAAGAATCTCCCATAATTTTTGAGGAATTTCATCGGGAATTTTTGGGGGAAATTCTGATTCCCGAAGAATGGAGACTATTTCCCACTCATGCGATGGGATCAGAGATTTTCCCCGAAGATTTTTCGGAAATTGTTGGAAAGTTTTTTTGAAGATTTCCGATGAAATTATTCTCCGGAAACCTTCGGAGATTTTTCCTGCAGATTTTCGATAAAATTCTTCCAAAAACCATCGGAGTTTTTTCCCAAATATTTCCAATGAAATGCTTCATAAATTACCGGAAAATTTACCTGATAATTTTTGAAGAAATTCTTGGGAAAACATTGGAAATTTTTTCTGAAGACTTCCGATGAAATTTTCCGGAAAAGGTTTCCGGAACAATTCTTCTGAAATCATCGGAGATTTCCCTCAGTGATGTCCGATGAAATTCTTCGAAAATGATCGGAAATTTTCCCCTAATATTTTCGATAAAATTCTTCGAAAATTATCTTCGGAAATCAAGGGAGTCTTCTCGAAGATTTCTGATGAAATTCTTTGGAAATCATCGGAGATCTTCCCTGAAAATTATTTCATTGTTTTGTACTTTTGGTGCGTTTTCCCTTATACACCGCCACCATCTTTGTCTTCGCTTGATTAAATGATTTTCGACTTAGAAGAAGTTCCTTGGACACAATTCGGCTGGTAACAATTTGAACAAACATTATCTTTGAAGCACTTGCTTTATTTAGTGGAGCGTTCGGTTTGAAGTGAAAGAGAAAGTTTATGATCAAAATCGGTAATAAATTGATCGAGGTGGTTCCCGAGTATAAGTATCTAGGCCGAATGGTACCATTCGTCAACAAAACTGAAAATGAATTTAAAACCAGAAGAGAGTTTGGGGCGCACAAACTGGAACTGAAAGGTAACTTGAAATTGAAAAGTAATATAAGAGTGTTCGAAAGTACAGTTATCTCGGTTTTAACGCACAAAGCCCAGACATAAGTCTGTACTAGAGAACATGCACAAAACAGGGCCGGCAACTTTTCATAATCCCATGTGTAGCGAAAAAAAACAACAATGATTTTACGCAATAATGTTTTACTATCGTATCATTAGGCCGTATGCATAAAAATTAGGTTTAACGTCGAAGCAAAAGAGCGAAGTGAGAGTCTTTGCTCCGAAGGGAGAGATAGAAGTTTGCCAGCAGAGATAATTGAGAATAAGCTGCGCCTCGAGGGGTACGTGTACCTGAGATCGCGCACAGCAAAAGGCAGAGCGTATTGGGATTGTAGAAAAGTTCGCGAAAAAGAGTGCACACAGCTCGTGCGATAACGAGTAATCCCGCGGCTGGTCAACCCGCCGTGATATTCAAAGGTCCAAACGAGTCACAGCACAGCCATCCTCCCAATCAGGAGGAGCTGCAGAGAAACTGACGACTGCAGTGAAACGGAAAACGCGAGAACATCCGAAGCAACCACCGGCACAACTGCTCCGCACGGGATTGCAAGGGGTATCACCTGCAGTCTTGAGCCAATTACCGTCACAACAAGCGCTCGTGAGAACGTTAACAGAGAGAGCCCGCCGAAAGAAATTACCTGCGAATCCGCCTAAGCTGTCGGCGATTGAGGAAGTACCTGAGAGGTACCAGAGAACGTTACTGGGGGAGCAGTTCTTGCTCCATGACTCCGGGTCTGAAGATAGACTGTCGGATGAAGAGGAGGACGAAGAAGAAGATGATCGTCTGGAACCACCACGAGTACTCATTTTTGCCACCCGCAAAAACATGGAACTCTTGTGTGACAGTCCTGTGTGGTTCTTAAACGGAACTTTCAAGACAGCGCCCAATAATTTGTGCATTATTTCGCATAAATCGTATTCAAATGTTTTCGGGAAGAATAACGTTCGGGGAAAAATGTCTTTTGGTAAACTGACGTTCGAGAAAATTTTCATTCGGGCAAATGGTTTTCGAGAAAATGTCGTCATACCTTGGTTTACTTCCTTGGTCTGACTGAAACAAAGATAATTTGAATAATCAAACTGGACAAAAATTGCAGAACTGTTTATTGTAACAAGATTCGCACCGAAAAACGCACGAAAACACATACTAAGAACTTTTAATGTCACACTAATACAAACACACGAAAACAGTAGCTAGATCGCTTTGAAAACGCACAGTTTATCGCATATAAAACTAGACTAAACGGTATCGGCCAGCGGCCTTCATATATTCTGGTGTTATCGGCGAAACTCCTTATCGCTTTCGTTATCGAACTTCTATTCTGCTGCTCAAAACGTGTCGATCTTTCTTGTTCGAGAGCAATCTTCGTCACAATATCGAAAAATACGAAGATAATTCTGATCAGTAAACAACTGCACCAAGGTAATATTTGATGAGGCTTGCTGTGAGGTATGCATGGTTGCTATATTTCAACCATTTGGGTTCGGAGAGCAAACTGTGCAATTGGCGGTTGTCCAAATCCTCCCCATGTCCAAGGCCTCCCCAGTCTCTTCAATTGGAGTCCATTATTCGGTACCAAAACTGTTTTGCGGTGAAGAGAACACGGCAAACAGTTATGGCGGAGGGTATATGCTACTCTGTGCATTAACTTCGTTATAAAGGTACTTAAACTTCATCGTTCGAAAACGAGCGACCACTTCTCGCTGCGACCACAGCGTCCCCGAGAATCAATACTTGAACAGGATTGCTCGGTAAATACCCCCGGCCGGAGCAGAACGCATTATCTAAACGTAAATAAGTTTCGTTAATTAAACTCATTATGTCCACGCCATCGCGTAAACTTTTTATATACGTACACCATCAGCCAGTTCGAGAGTTCGAGGGAACAAAACTGCATTATTTTTCTTCTCTACAGCACGAATATACATGTATAAAAGTGGACGCCCATCTTGTGAGTGGCGAGGAGCTCTGGCGGTGCGATTACTGATTTATGCCGCCGAATATTTACGTTTCGGAAGTGGGTACCTATATGTATACCCATAGGGACGTGCTGGTCTCCGAGCCCTGGGCTTTGGCTTCTTAATCCGGGTATTGCGCTAACGAACGTTTAATGCGAAGTGAAATATGAGTTCGATCTACAGCATTACCTAACTGGACGTACACAGGCCGCCCGCCGCCGGCCCTAATAGAACTATTAATTTGGACGCTAAAATAACTCGTGCGCCCGGTCCGCGGTGCTCGCCTCGGCTAGCGGCTGTTTAATTAAGAAAATTTGTTTTCAATGGCGTAAAAACGGTTTTTAAACATTTCGAAACGATGTTAGCTCTCGATTTTAAAGTACCTACCCGTCGTGCTCCGTGTACGAGTCTCTGGCTCTGTGGCAGGAAGGCAGGGAAAAAAGAGTTTTTTTTTTGTTTTTTTTTTTAAATTCAATGGAATCACGACTAGATCTATCTGCCTTTATGATAATTGAATGTTTTTAAAAAGAGAGCACGTTTCGCCGTGCAGAGCTAGCCCCTCGTTCTGGCCACGCGGTCGCCGGCTCAACCGATCCCATCGGGTTGGTGGGTCGCGTCCACAATGAATAGGCGAAACGCCGGCGCAAAAATTTATCAACGTCCACAGTAACTAGATTTTTATGCCTCAAAAATCTCCTAAATTCGTGATGGAAAAAAAAAAAAAAAAAGAAGAGAAAAAGGTCCACAGAATAGGTACATAACTCGTGTACGCGCAAAGCTGCTCGCGTCTTTTTCCGCGCCGAATAGTCGCGTTCTTTTTTTAATACTTTATATATTTAAATGTCACCTTTATTACATACCTACAACCGTTTTCGAGCCAATTATGGAAACCAGAATTTGTTATATCTCGTAGACCTATACGCCGTCTTATTACAAGTCGTTACATATATTTCCTTCTATCGCTGAACGAGCTGGATTGTCGCATTGGCGAGTCGGCGACGCTTGTGTCGTGGCACAGATGCAACAGTACCGCTGATTGGTGAAAAATCGTGCTGCTTGTCAAACGTGACATTCGTTTCTTGAGTTTGAAAAGGCGATTTGAAAGATGCGTACTATCTTATAGCTGTACACCCTTCGTACTGGAAGTACTTACGTTTTTTCTTTAACGAAATATTGTTTGAATTTTGTTGCTTACCCTTCGGGTTATGTACAGCTCCGTACGTTTTTACCAACCGTCATGCGCAAGGCGGTTGGAACTCGAAGGATTAGTTTTATGATTGACGACGTCCTATCGAACTTACGACATAATTGAAGGGACGAACTGGTCCAATCGGAGTTCAGGGTATAGCTAACCTGATATGACCTAAAATGGAAAAATTTTCAAACAAAAATTGAAAATATTGTGATTACTTGTAAGAAAGATACCGTAAACCGGAGCTACTTTACATTTACGGGGTAACTTTATACAGTACCTGTTTTTACCGCGTTAGCGAGGAGAATTGTACAATCTAGAAAAGAGGGAACGTTGATTGTGATCTCATTGCGTTCCTGGATGTTTACTCGATCAGGTTTGGTATTTTCGAGCCGAAAAAAGTGTATTTAACGGTGTTTGAGAACACTGCGAAAATATCAGTGCCAAGCAAGGTGCAAATGTTGGGTTACCGAATTCCTTCTATTTACAGTATACAGTACTATGGAATATTTTTTATCGTGACGTAAACCGACGCAGAATTTTATCAGCTTGCGAACGATATACATATGTGACGCGCCATGAGAAACCATAACTTCGGGTGAAGAGGGTCGAAAATGAAATTTTGACTGATTC
This sequence comes from Acanthococcus lagerstroemiae, assembly GCA_031841125.1. Lineage (NCBI taxonomy): Eukaryota > Metazoa > Arthropoda > Insecta > Hemiptera > Eriococcidae > Acanthococcus > Acanthococcus lagerstroemiae. The sequence continues at coordinate 24,984,362 of CM063110.1, forward strand.
TAATAGAGAAAAGTATGGAGAATCCAATGCCGCAAGCCGCAGCTCAATCGGAGCAAAATTCTCAGAGATATGCCATTTTGAAGTTGTAAACTACTAAAAAGTACTTTTCGAGAAAAACAGCTTTAAAGTTTTTCATTCGGACATTGCTTAAATTACCAAGTTCTCCGTAGGTATTATGATTGAAAACTAGCCCCCCTCCCCCCAAGTAAAATTTTATGAGGAATTCAATGGTGTAGGTTTCAGGTTTGCTAAAATAAAACTGACAAATGTATGCAAATAAAGTTTGTTTTTAAAAAAATGTATGAAAATGACGTTGATTATAAAAAAATCTATCATACAAAAAATTCAAAAATTTTTTTTTTACAAAAATTATAAAAATCAAACAAATAAACAACGAAACAAGCGAGTATGGGTGCCTAAAATGTTCTTCAGATACTCTAGAACACATTTCCGGCAAAAAGTCATTTTTGATCAAAATCAATTTTTCAACGTGTTTTGGCGTTTTTCTTGAAAACAATTTTTTCGCCCGAAGGTATGGTTTCTCATGGCGCGTCACATATGATAGTATGGGGAAAGACGCGTGCTTAGATGACTGGAGGCGATTGTTTGTTTGAAATCCTGTCATCAGTGTTGTTCGCTGCACTTTCCAATCTTCATCAAGGACTCAAACAAACATCACGAACTCGAAAAATGCTCGAAGGACTACCTCCAGGCTACTAAAGTGCATATCGCAGAGCCAAACAACGGACTAATTTTAGCAGCTGTATACTGTCCATCCAGACACGCAATTGTAGTCAACCAATTCAACGAGTTCCTCCAAACATTAGGGAAACGATTCATCGCAGGTGGAGACTGGAATGCGAAACACACCCACTGGGCATCAAGACTAATCGCGCCAAAGGGACGCGAACTACTAAAAGCCATCTTGGAAATCCCAGCAGATGTAATCACATCAAGAAAACCACGTACTGTCCCACGGATGAAAGTAAGAGACCGGCTTATCGACTTCTTTGTTACAAAAAGTATATCCTCAAATTACACAGAAATGGATGGAATAGTCGACCTGACCTCTGATTACATCCCAGTGCTACTGACACTGAGCTCCTCTGTAATAAAATAAAGTCAGGAGATCAATCGTGACAACTGATCACACCAATTGGGATCACTTTCGAGAGCGACTAGATGCCGGCATTGACTTGCAGGTGAGGCTAAAATCAAAACAGAACGTGGACCAGGCTGTAATCGCGTTCACTGAAGCAGTCCAAAAAGCAGCGAAAGAAGCAACACCGAAAACAGGAGCACCCGTCGAAAAAACGGTTGAGTACCCTCTTGAAATAAGACAACTGGTCAAGCAACGAAGGAGAGCACGACGGACATGGCATCAGTCGCGGAGCAAGGAAGATAAGACTGCGCTTAATCGAATAACCTATCCGAACTTTGGAGAGCCTTAAGCCGACAAGGTATCCCCGAGAAAATGATAAAAATCATAAGAGAAATGTACAAAAACAATAGCGGAAAAATCCGTCTGGACAAAACAGGCAAAAATTTTAAAATCGAAAGGGGAGTGAAACAAGGGGACCCCCTATCTCCCAACTTATTTAATTGTTTACTGGAAGATATATTTCAAAACTTAAACTGGGAACAAAAAGGTATAATAATAAATGGGGAAAGGCTCAACAACTTAAGATTTGCGGACGATGTGGCTTTAATTTCTCAGGACGGACAAGAAATGCAAACCACGGCAAACGAATTAGCAGAACAATGTAACAAAGCAGGCCTGATTATAAATACCAGTAAAACAGTGTTATTATCAAACAGTAAGTCTAGCAAAGAAATAGTTATCGGTAACAATCACATTATAGCAGAAGATAGCACGATATATTTAGGTCAAATTATTTCATTTAAAAATAAATCAGAAAAGGAAATTTCAAAAAGAAGATCACAGGCATGAAAAGTTTCTGGTCCCTAAAAAATATCTACAAAAGTGAAATGCCTTTGGCAATGAAAAAGAAAATATGGGAGTCATGCACACTACCGGTGCTAATGTACGGCGCACAGACATGGGCCGCCACACAAGGCCAAACTCTGAAGCTAGCTAGGACCCAGATTGCAATGGAGAGGGCTATAATCGGAGTAAAAAGAAAAGACAGACTAACCAATAGACGGGTAAGGGATACATCAAAAGTCAAGGATTGTAGATTTGTCATGAAAAAACTGAAATTTGATTACGCGGGTCATGTTGCAAGAGGGGGGACGGATAGGTGGGAAAGAAAAATTTTGGAATGGGTACCCAGAGGAACACAAAGAAATGTAGGGAGACCGACTACCCGATGGGCCGATGAAATCAGGCAACATGTCGGGGTCGCCTGGGGAAGAGACGCCAGGGAAAGGGGCCGCTGGAAAAGAGTGGGGAGGCCTATGCCCGTCAATAGGCGCATTAAGCTAGGAAATTTTATTTTAAGTTAATATTTTAAGACATACAAAAGGGCTGCAAAATAAATAAATAAAAATAAAATAATCGAATAAGCAAGGAACTACATACAAAAATTCAAGAGGTTAAAAACGAGACCTTCAAAACATATATAAGTCAACTTACTGCTACAGAAGACATCGAGTACTCTCTGTGGAAGGCCACTAAACGCACGAAAAGACCCTCAGCGCACATACCACCCATCCGAAATGAAGATGGGACATGGGCCTGCAGCGACCAAGAAAAAATACGTACGCGAGATACCTGGAAATAGTGTTTCAACCGAATGAGACACCATCTGAACCTTTCTGCTCTATTCCGTTGACAAATCGAAATGACAGTGCACCCTTGCGTCTCATTTCACACCCCTAGAGGTCGCTAAAGGAATAGACCAAAACCGTCTTCAAGCGAGGAAATCGTGACTAGGCACTATAGAACAGCACGGAGTTCGGCTGTGTAGATAGAAGCTGTGTTTTTAAGTCGGAAGGAGCGTAGAAAACCATCTATGAAGTAGGCGTAAGCGGTGCGCCGGTTGTACTTTGAACCATCAGTGACGCATAGGATGAGGTCAGGAAAGTGGTCCAGAATTTCTTGCAAATGTGTCCGATAAACTTGGGTGAGGATGTAGATTTCTTAGGGAATTCTGTAAGTTCGAAATTGCGTGCAGGAAGGTTCAATAACCAGGGTGAGGGTGGTGTATGGATTTTTGGTAGTGAATTGTAAGAAATGATACGGGACAGTATCCCGTCAAAGTGTAACGTAAGTGCAGCGAGAATTTAGGATCAGGGGTGTAGTTTGAAGGGTTAAAGAGATACTCATAGGCAGAAAGATTAGGATTGTGTGCTATCGTAACGAGAAGTTCGGCTGTGAGTTGCATTCGGCGATACGAAAGAGGAGGAATTCCAGCACCGGCACGTATACTCAAAGCAGCGCTAGTGCGAAAGGCGCCAATGGCGATACGTAAACCCGCATTTTGAACAGCGTCAAGAAGCTCTAAGTATGCGGGAGGGGCAAGTCCATATATGGGTGATCCGTAATCCATGATAGACCGGATCAGAATCTGGTATAACTGAATGAGTAGTCATCCTTTGGAAGGATGTGAGAGGCACTTTAGAACATTGAGTAAGCGCATACATTTGGCTATTATGTGTTTTATATGAGGTAACCAGGAGAGGCGAGCGTCAAGATAGAGGCCAAGAAATTTGACTGAATTGGAGCCAGGAATCGATTGTGAGTTGAGCAGAAGAGGTGGAAAAGTTGGGTTGTTTGTTCGATGCTGGAACATCATGAAGTCTGTTTTGCTTAGTGATATACATACGGAATCCGTGTCTAGAGGACCATATTTCGATTAGCTTTATGTTTGTTTTTTTTGGAGTAGTCTATGGGCACGTTCTGGGTTTTTGGATTTGAGGTGAATGCTGAAGTCATCGGTAAATAGTATTTGTATGAGAGGGAAACGAACTTGGAGAGTGATCTCATTAATAGCAGTCAAAAACAAGGTTACGCTGAGGACTGAGCCTTGAAGACCTCCACTGACGAGCGGTCGGGAGCAGAAAAGATGTCCTCCCGCACGTACCCTAATGAAACGGTTTTGCAGGAAGCTTTGTAAGATTAGAGGATGGTGTCCGCGTAAACCGTATTTATGAAGCAGAGAATAGATGTGATACCTCCATACTCTATCGAAGGAATTTTCCGTATCGAAGAATACTGAGAACAGATGATTTCCGATTGAAAACGCATCGCAAATTTGTGCCTGAAAATCAGCCAGGGCCATGAGTGTTGGTCGAGATTTACGAAAGCCGTAGGTACTGTGCCGCCGAAAGTCTATTGTTAGATTCCAGGTACCAGACTAGTCGTTTGTTAACAGGGACGTACCGAAAGTTTCCTGGGGGGGGGGGCATTGTGAAAATCTCAACCGGCTCAACTCAGAATTCCCAAGTGTCAAAGCAAAAGAATATTTCTTCCAACCATTTAGAGTAGGCAACGAGCAAACACTCTCGGAATGAAATGACCTAAGAAGGTCCTAGTTTTCACTGATAACGTAACAGATCGATATCAGGTCGATAGTTGTTTATTAATTTAATTGCCATGGGAATTTCTATCAACAACACGAAAGCACTCTGCAATCAGCTCAATGAAGTAATATCTACTGAAGATAGTTGAAAGAAAAAATGAAAAATAAAGTGATTGCAAGAAGCTCGTTGTCGACCCTAAAAAACTGAAATGACTTGAGATGACAAATAAAAATAAAATATTTAGGGGGAGAGGATCCACTGGACACAAAATAGGCATACATGTGATGATGTCTCGTGTTTTAGCAACCACCCCCTTGAAATAAATATCGTATGGTGTTAATATCTGTGCATAGAAAGAGGAGTGTTCCACAAAGTGTACAAGAGATGAAGAGCTGCGGAAAAAAAAAATGCGAGTGGCTTATGAATAATCATGTTCTTGTGATTTCGAAGACAATACACATGACTCATCGAAATCCAGCGAAATATCTTTTTGCATTAAACATTTCAGCCATAATGCCATGTAATTACGTGCGGTCTACACCTGAAATGAGTTTGAATAACAGACTCTTCCTTTCTTCTATTACATCACATCTCCGGATCGAGAAAGAAGAAACCGAAGTCAGTCCTGCAATCGACCATTCCAACGATTCTCAATTTATTTCTCGCTAGTTATTTATACTCTCGACCACAGTAAAACATTCTCCACTTTTCCGAACTCATCTTCTTTCACTTTTTTTTTTCCTTCTTTTTTCGCCCTCTTCAGAAAAGACTCTAACGATATTCATTTCGATTCCACCTGTCGTACGACTGTTCGAAAAAAGGATTCGTTAACGCTATTGTTGGGTAAAGGAAACGTTGGTCCGTATCCCTAAACAATAACACAGAAGTTGGAAAATTCAACTCATCTTCAAAAATACATATTATTATAAATACAATTTCACCTCACTGTACGGCTGTTATCATTGACACCACTTCTATACTTCGCATCTGTCGCACCGCTGTCGTTTTGGAAACGGTTTACCCGAGTGAATTTTATTGAAAAACCAGTTCCATCGAATTAATTTCGGCTTGGCGCATTTCGTATTCCGAAAATGCCTCACGTGGAAAGCGAGAATCGATCAAAAATTCCTAATTTAATTTATAATCTTCCCGAAAACGATACCTGTTATTAAGGACTTGATTGCCGCGCGCACCATATTCTCAAAAAACGGGCTGATAAATTCGTCTTAAACACACGAATTATCAGTTATTATGCCGTAATTCATCGTCTTATATCAACGGTAATGTTAACTTAATCGAAAATGGTCAAATTATATCGCTTCGAATATTTCGTATACACGCTGTAGTGTATATGGGTTTTAGGTATAATTTCCTGGTCGTTTATAATTAGCTGTCAATTATGAATTATCGTCGTGAATTTTAAAATATGTAATTCGTATTTTCAGTGCTGAAAGACGATTTTCGACTGGAGCCGAAAGATACGAGAGTTGCGGCAGGAGAAACGGCTTTATTAGAATGCGGACCTCCTAAAGGTCAACCGGAACCGACTGTGAATTGGCAAAAGAACGGACAACGGATGGATATCGAGAGTTCCAAAAGGTTAGTCTTAACTATTGTCAACTTAATATCAAAAAATGATTATTGTAAATCCATGACCTCGTTCGAAAAGAACTGCAGCGATGAAACTCAGCGGGGGCAAAGGTAAAACGCTGTCAATCATCCCGGGCTGGCACCAGAAACTGAGATTACCGAATTTTATGAATTCGTAGAAAACACTGTGAGAGGGGAGAGAGGAGACTACACCTTGGTAATGGGAGACTGGAACGTCAAGATAGTAGCTGATATGATGATAGTGAGGCGTATGGTGATGCACGCATGCCAAATTGGCCCCGGGACACCGCACCCCCTATCTCGGAAATATCCCAAATGGGCCTGCGTCAGGATAGCATGCCTCTCAGCTATATATGCTAAATTGATATGAATTGGTAAAAGGCTTTGGTGATGGCTCTAGAGCTGTAAAGTTAGTCCATGACTCCAGATCTAGCTCCGGACAACTAGCGCGGAACTCCATTCCGAGCTAAGGGACCAAAAATACATTTACTTCGAGGTCTATGTCGTAGGTTCTATGAATACATAGGGTGGCTTTTTAATCAAAATACTTTTTAATTACAAAAAAGTAAACAACCAACAAACGTTTTTAGAACATAAAAAATTCAAATGAACAGTTTCAAAATTTGTCGACTGTGAAATTATTGGGGGGTATTTCACCCCTCCATAGTTTCGTTCCTGCAAATGCAGATTGGAACCTTATCTCTCAAGCACTCCGTTGCGCACATGAGCATGTCGCAAAAGTTTCAAGTAGGTGATTCGCCTTCAACTGGATGAGCAGGCAACTCATCTATTACAATGTGTAAATGAGTTTGCTGGCGCTCACATTTGGAGGGGCAAAGATACAGAACTCCAGAGAAATTACGTATAAACACATGAAATGAACTTTTTCTCTAAGCAATATAAAAAATGTACGGTAACTACTGAAAAAAAGAATACTGGTTGTTCACAGAATTGATTTCAGTTAAAAACTACCTAAAAAACTTCAATATTATTCTCAGTTTCCAATGAAATATGTCCTGTGGAAATGATTTTCTCAGTTATTCCCTTCAAAAATACTCTGTGTCCTCGCTCTTTCCTAATTTTGTTTTTTGATTTGAAAATTTAGATAACTGCAATGCTTTATGTCAAAAAGTATGATTTTCGAATTCTCATCATTTCGAACATTCCAATTTGTAACCAAGAGAGGCCAGGGGCTGTGCTCTTCGGCCACCTCATTTACTGCCAACAAAATTTTCAACTAGTACATACAAAGGAAATTGCGATGAGAAAACTCATTTACATTTTTATACTACAGTTTTTCCAGGTGTCAATTTCAGTGGTATTTATTAAAGTTTTTGAACTCGAAAAATAAAATAGATAGTCGTGAGGCCAACGAGTATTCTTAAAGGGTATGCAGGAGAAAGTCGTCTACCTCGAAAAGATCGTGAGGTCTAAAGGACAAATTCTATAGAATAGATTGAAAAAATATGAAAATCTTTATTCACAGTTTTTAACCAAAATCGATTTTGTGAACATCAAATTAAAATAAATCTTATTTAATCATTCAAATAATACCAAATTTATGAATTTTAATTTAATTATTTAATTATTTATTTTTTATATTAATATTTTTTATCTTATTTTTTATTAAAATAAACTTAATTTATTTAAAAATTATTTAAAAAAATTATAAATGATAATAAATTTATTTAATAATTTTGATCCATATAATTTAAATTTTACTCCAATAATCTATTTATTATCCTGTTGATTCAATTTTGGTAGTTTTTTTGTTTTTTTTTCCAATAGTGGCCATACCTTCTATTACACCACACAACAACATAAAAAACAATGTGATGAGATTATGTGATTTGAGCTATATTTTGAATGCTGAATACGATGGCGTTTACCATTTTTCTCGAGAACCTCTCGTTTTCCATATTCAAAATTAAAATTTTATCAAATTTTTCTTGTTTTATTCCTTTTTGTTGTCCATGAATAGCTACACTGATACTGATAACAATACTAAACGCGCATAGTTGTTTGATCTGTGGTATCATCTTGATGATACTAAAATTCGTATTTATGATGGAGATGAGAGAGAAAAAAATGAACTACCTATAATCCAAAAATTAACATCGGCATTAAATTCCTCGTTGAAAATACTCTTATAGAATCACATGTTTTCATATCATTTTTTTTTTTTTTTTTTTTTTTTTTACAAAATCTCAAATTGTTAAGTAGTGTTATTGCCGAAGGTTCCGCGGGTCTAGCTATTAGCAATGTTGAGAAAAAAATTTCATGAATACTGTGTATGATTTCTTCAAATATATGCACCGAGGCTCCTTCAAATATAAGAGTTGCCAAACATATCTACACGCTATCAGGATAAGTTGGCTACATACCCGATTAAGGTGGGTCAAGTACTTGGAAACGCCTTGTATATTTGAATTTGGAAATGGAGCAGCTCCGAGCTCCGCTCTATGTCCGTTGCAGAACTCGGAGCAACTAGTTAATGCGGAGTAGAGCCGGAATGGAACTAATTTCAGGAAGCTGGAACTAGAGTGAAGTCCAGAGCAACTGTTAGGAAATAGAGCGGAGCCGGGGTGAAGCTGATCTAATCTTAAGAAGCTGAAGTCGGAACGGAGCTCAGAACATTGCCCTCTCTGCTCCGACTCCCTGATGATAAGTGACCTCTAGGGACAGTTGATAAAATCTCTTTCATTCATTAGAACTCTCCTGTGGGTTTCGAATTTTAACCAGAGGGGTGGAGATTTTATCACTTGAAGGTTTGAGGCATTGTGTAGTTACCTTCACTTCATCTGAGAAAGAATTTAGGACTGCTACTGCGTTATGTGGAACCTCCTGTACAGTGATAGGAAAGTGATAAATCCCATAATTATTCTTTTTCAAGTTTGCATAGCAGCTGAAAAAACTTTAAAATTACATTCCCTACAATTTCCTACATTTTTCTAAAACTTTTAACACACATATTCCCACAACCCACAATCAGAGGCGAAACTATAGGAGGTGAGGTGATTGACCCCCCCCCCCAATAATTTGACAGTTGGTGGATTTTGAAACTGTTCATTTGAATTTTTCATTTCCTATGAATGTTTGTTTGTTTATTTCTTTTTCAATTAAAAAATATTTCGATAGAAAATCGGCAAATTTTTAATTTTAAAAAATTTGGCGTCTAATTTTTAGTTTTAAAAAAATGTGTCGGCAAATTTTTCTTCTCCACCTCCCCAAACTGAAAATCAAATTTCGTTTTTGAAAATGGAGTATCTTGGACTCCTGTCAGAAACTAGTCAGTCAAAAGCCGAAGATTTCAAGCTGAGTATCGAAAGTTATCTTAGAGGTTTGAATTTCGAATTTCTACAGCCTGAAATTCGAGAAAGTTAAACATTTTATTAAAATCTAAAATTTGAAAGCAAAAGACTTATTTTCCAATGTCACCAGCTGAATCCGATAGCTAATGTTCTATTGTTTAATTTACAGGATTTGGTCCTGGTGAATATGGGAGGGAAATTTAGTAGTGATGTGGAAATAATCGATCACTAATCGATTAATCGATTAATTGAAAGTAATTGATTAAAAAAACTCGATTATTTTTTCCCCAAATTAGTTGATTAATCAATTATTTTGCTTCGATTAATCAATTAATTCGTTATCAAATTTTTGCTACAATGTGAATGGTGAATGACTGAACTAAATGTGAGTTTCCAATTCGGATTTACTATTTAGAATTTTTTTCATATTATAATGAAATTTCAAATTTGATCAATTGCGATTGCGAACCGAAGGTGGAAAATGAAAACATAAAATGATTTCAAAATCGCAGTTTGTGCTTCAGTTCTTTTAATTTGTAGCGATCCATCAGATCATTGGCAATTACGGAATTTCAATCATTAGCAATTACGGAGTTTTAGAGGAGTACGAAAATAATCGAGTAACCGAAATAATCGATTATTTTTACCAAAAAATAATTGATTAGAGTATTTTGGTAATTCGAAATAATCGATTAGTCGATTACTTTGAATAATCGATTAATCCACATCACTAAAATTTAATCTGGAACAAAATCCATGTATTTTTTTCCATAAGAACGAAAGGGAGCGTGAGGCACGGATTTCCCTAATCCGATCGACCTAAAACTTTGTAGTTTTTTTGTTTTTTTTTTGATTTTACTGGAACCAATTTAGGAGACGAATCAGAGGAACTTCAGAAAAAAAAAAAAGATCACCAAGAGTAAATAACGACCACCTTAATGTGTAAAGGAAGTTGTGGGTTCCTCTCAAGTATTCTTAACATCCTTCCAGCTTACCCTCCCAGACTAGGGTGTGCTCATGGACCCGAATGTGAATGCTTAGGAGATAAGGTTCCAATTTGCGTTTGCAGGGACGATACTAGGAGGGGGTTGAAACTGTTCATTTGAATTTTTCATTTTCTAAAAACGTTTGTTTGTTAATTTTTTCTTAAATTAAAAAACGTTTGATTAAAATATCAACAAATTTTCAAATTTCTAAAAAATTTTATCGGTAAATTTTTAGTTTTGAAAAAATTACTGTCGGCAAATTTTTCTTCCCCCCCCCCTTCCCCAAACTGAAAGTCTCAAGTTTCGTCTCTACCCCCAATTTCCAACCCACAATTTACTACATACAATTTCCTATACCCAATTTTCTAAATACAATTCCCCACAAATTTTCTTTAATTTCCTGCACACAATTTCCTACAAACATTTGCCTACAATGTCCTGTATTTTCCTATAATTCTTTACACCCAATTTCCTACAATTTCCTACCTACAATTTTATCTAAATTGTGTGTAGAAAATTGTGGGGAATTGTGTGTAAAAAATTGTAGAAAATAGTTGGAAAATTACGGGTAGGAAGTTGTGGGAAATGGTAGGAAATGGTAGGGAATTATAAGAAATTGTGAGTAGGAAACTACAGGAAAGTGTGTGTAAGAAATTTTAGAAAATTGTATGCAGAAAGTTTTAAGAAACTTTTTGAAGGAAATGTTACGAAATTGTGAGAAACTGTGTGTAGGAAATAGTAAGAATTTGTTGGTAGGAGTTTGTTGTAGTTTGGTGTGACAATAATGCCTTAATAGCCGATTGACTGTCTGTACAGATATAAATCTGCTTATTAACAAGGCCCTTCTGCTGGCTTCTATCAGTGGCCACCGTAATCGCCATTACCTCTGCTTGGAGGATAGTGACGCCCTCGTCCAGTGCCACTGAACAGTTGTCAGCGCCTTTTGCATTCGTGATTCCGTTTCCTACACCTTAATCATTCTTAGAGGCATTTGCAAACCACATAATCTCCTCTTTTCCTAGAATGCTTGGCCACCTCTTTTCCCAAGCCTCCTGTGAGGGTATCAGCGCGCGGTACGGCTTGTCAAAGAAGTGTTCCATCGCGAGTCTGTTCTTCGGCACACCAAAACATTTGTCTATCTTTCTCGCCATCTCCCATATCTTTCTGTGGCCTGCTTTTGGGCCTGAAGGTTTGGTTGACCCAGACGATAAGCCCCCATTATCGCAACTGCTTCTATAGCAGTGTGAAGTGGTGGCAAGTTTACGAGCCTTTCCAGTGCCTTAGTTGGCACCGTACGTTGTCATCACGCATGCGAGCCTTTGCAGGTGGTCTAGTTCCTCTCTGACTTTGGCCAAGTGGACCCGGCCTCACCACACAATGGCCGCATATGTAGTTCTGGGACGTATTACACCGGTATATATCCAGCGCATCATTTTAGGAGAGAGTTCCCAGGTCCTGCCGACGAAGGTGCGGCAAGCCCAAAGAGCCTGAATCCCTTTTTTTATTTTATCTGAGACGTGATCCCGCCAGAGAGTTTTTCATCAAGATATACTCCTAAGTATGTACGTCACGTTTACTGTGAGGGCTAACGGTCTTCCCTTGTATTGCACCTTGATCAACTCCTTGCCTTTCCTTTTGCGGGTGAAAAGACTGATCTCGGTTTTGTCCGGGCTCATCGATAACCCCTTTTTCACACACTATTTTTCCACACATCGGAGTCCCCACTGCGTTAACTCCGCGATGGTTCCCGGAAATTTGCCAGTTACCACCAAAGCCAAATTATCAGCGTAGCCCTGTGTGCATATTTTTTGACCATTTGTCTCCTCCAGCAAACTGCCCACCACTAGGCTCCACAGTAGGAGAAAGAGTATCCCCCCCCCTATGGACAGTCCCTGATGGTCGTTGCATGGATCCATTCTTGTTGGTATGTTATCCGGATCTCTCTGCTTTTTAGCATAGATACAATCCAGTTTATTAAGCTTTCCTTCACTTCTCTTTCCCACAGGGCTGTTTCTATCGATTCGTGAGAGGTCGCGTCAAACGCTCCCTGTATATCTATGAATGTTGCTAAGACATAGTTACCGCCAGTCATCCCTTTCTCAGTTGCCGTAACAAGCGAGCGCAGTGATGACTCTACTGATCTGTCTGCCCTATATGCGTGTGCTGGTTCTCATGTAGTAGGAACCTTTTCAGGGTAACCTCTCTTAGGTGCCTCTCTGTAAGCCTTTCCAAGGTTTTTAGCATGAATGATGAGAGACCTATCGGTCTGCCTTGAGGACCCTAATGAACGGTCCCATTATGGTCTCTAGTCTTGTCTCTGTTGGCAGACTGGATAGATTCCACCTGGGCCCGGTGCTTTGTACGGTGAGAATATATTTACCGCTCAGCATACCCTGTCTGGTGTCCCGCCGTTTCCCAATCCGTTCCGTTTTGCACACGGCTGGCTCCTGGCTACGGCTGTGTGTTTTCCATGATCTCTGCTCCCGGAATGTGCGTGTCAATGAGGTGCTCTATTGCCTCTCTCTCGGGGTGGTAGAAAAACTACCTGTCGGGAGTTCGAGCAGCCGCTCTTCCACCCTCCTTTCCTTACTGAGAAGTTTTTGCAGGCATGCCGTCTCCGGTATCTTTTCTATAGAATCGCAGAAACGTGTCCACCCCTCGGTTTTGGCTCGCTTGACCGCCTTTTTATATGCTTTTTGGGCCTCATGATATAGTTCCCAGCAAGCTGGTGTATTAGTTTTCAGTGCTGCCCTCAGCCTTCTTCGAGTGTCTTTCCTACGTTTCCCCAACTCTGCTGTCCACCAGATGGTTTTCCGTGATTTTATTATCTTAGGCTCACAGTTCTTCTCGTAGGCGTCCCTGAGTGCACCATCCAGTATGCTGGCTTGTGCTTTCAGGTCGTCCACGTTCTGAATCTGTTGCCAGTTGTACCTCGTTAGTTTTTCTAAATCATTTTTGAAGCCTCCCCAGTTTGTTTTCCTAGGGTTCCTAATAGCTCTGCGTTCTGCCTTAGGTGCCCGAATCTGGTATTGGATGTATCGGTGATCCGATAGAGACGGTTCGTCCAGTACTCTCCGTCCCTGTACTCGGTCCCTAAGTTTCGAATTACAGAGTGTTACGTCTGTAACTTCTTACCCGACTTTTGTGACAAACGTTGGTTCGCTTCCCTCATTCAGAACCAGCAGATCCTGTGTCCCAAGGTAGGTGGCTGGTTACATCCACTGCGAAAGAAGATTTAGACTATTTTTTCAGCCGTTTGCCTGGAAAATGTTGACCAATGAGCGAATACATGTAGTATTTCATTTCATATTATTTATTTTACGTCCCTTATAACTATTGTTACGCGACGAGTATCGACGAAAAGGTGTTTATGCGTTACAGCTGTGGTACATATGTTATGATGGAGATATTTTTTGAACCAACAAAAAAATTATCACTCCGGCACTCTCAGTGTTCTGGAGATAGTTGCCAATGTGCAATAAAGGGATGCGCATGTTTGGAGAATCACACATAAACATTTCTATAAGAATCTGGAAGAGTCTAAAACGCCATTATAAGAGTATTAGGGAAAATTTGAAGAGTCATAAACCAATCTGGAGCCTGAAATAATTTTGAAGATTTTTAATCAGGACTGTCGTTTTACACAATATAATATTTAAATATTCTTAAAAGTTTCACCGTTTGGAACGAAACCTATGTTTTAATGAAATTTAGTGCGCGGTCTCTTCAGGGGGGCAGGGGGGGTCACCCTAATTTTTTTGTATCACGAGACTTCACGAGGCCGGTAGCTCCTAAAACCGTCACGTATGTGCGAACTTATTCTCTGTTCAGGAAGTGTAAAAATATATTTAACAAGCTGAATCACCCGTCCTTCGGACGGGTTGAAACATATGCATTAGTACATATGAAACGAAATAACGTATAATTCCCATACAGAAAAAAAAAACTGGCTTTTGGAAAAACAAAAATAAAGAAAATGAAGCATGAAATTGTTTTTTCCTAAAATGGATAAGCTTTGTAATCTTTGGAAATTAAATAGAATTACCCATTCTTCTCTATCTCCAAAATGAGAAATGATCGAAATCCTATACATTTCACGTCCTCAATAGAAGTACTGAGCGGCACTTTTGCCCAAACATATGCAATAGTATGAAACGAAATTACATGTAAATTCCCATATGAATATAAATAGGCTTATACTTATAAGCTCTGATTATTTTCTTTAATGAAAGAAAATGAAGCATGAAATTGTTTTTTCATAAATGTGTAAGCTTTGTAATCTTTAAAAATTAAATCGAATTACCCGTTCTTCTCTATCTAAAAAATATTTCAGGCCCTCAATAGGAATACTGAGGGTGCTTTCGTTCATTGTCACGCCCTGCTTCAATAGTAATAAAAATTGCCTATCATAAAGAACTTATTACTACTTGTGACAGTCACTTTTCAGTTTTAAGCATTTTTGGATTTTTGGTGAGTTTTTTCCAAAAGTTCTCAAAACCCAAAATTGAGTGCTGCTCCCAATTATGGGTATTTTCTGATTCTCCTACAATTCGCTATAAAATATTCTCGCAAATGACACTGAGGCCTTCTAAGTTGTACGCTAGAAAATTCCAGGTGGAATTTTTTCGATCCGAACAACTTTTGAAAATACCAATTATGGGTCGACCCATGATTGGCAACGACCCACAATTGATACGAAATTTTTTGATATACCCACAATTGGTAAGTAGGTATAATAAATCAAATGAAAAATGATGTAGTTTACTTAAGTAAGTATTTCAAATTTATTTTAAAAACACGTTGACTCGCCTTCTTTGACTTCAAGTGTTTTAAAAACACATTCAACTCGAGTAAATTCACAGTACCAATAATGGGTCTGAAAAAGGGTAGTACCAATTGTGGGTCGGGCCAAAATTTAATTTAAAAAAGTAACTGTAAAAACGGGAAATTTGGTCTTATAAGTTAAAGTATCATTTGTACTACACTTTTCATTTGATTACCCGATCATTCACTTTGATTTTTCGCGATTTTTGCAAATTTTCCCCCCATTTTTTGAATTCCTTTATTCTTTCCGCACACACACATATGTGGACCGAAATCGAAAACTCAAGCAGAAAAATGTTCCCTAGACTCTCCTCTGTACAACCATATATAATACGCTGAGAAAATATTGAAATTTCACACACATGAAAAATACGGCATGTTTTGATAACAACTTTGAAAAAAAATTTGATCACAACAAACACATTGAGTTATGAACTTGAAACCAACATGGATAGTGTAAAACATGTTGGTCCTTCGAATAGAAGAGGTTTCGCGGTTGTCCGATGCCTCGATCTAGCGAGAAAACGCGTTTTTGAAAAAAGGACTCACAATTGATGCTAGGCTCAGAATTGGTAGTTTACCTTACTATTTTTATTTTTAATGAGATATTTCAGAATAGATCTCAGAGGATAAAAGTTCGAATGATGATGGTTTACATTATAACCTCCTGTCTGAAAAGTATTGCCTCTCAGGCAATTTAAAAATTTCCTAAACAGGCAATTATTTGGTAACTTAGTAGTGCTGTGTTCTGATTGGTCGAAGCGGTCGAAGAATTGCCAGCTTAAATACTTTTTAATACCAGAATTAGCAACTTTTGTCAATGCCATTTTTTTGCCACATTTTTGCAGACGGGCTATTCGCCGCTGGCGATTCTACAATTTACACAGTCCCAGTCAGAGACTCTCAAAAACATTAAAGATATCGGCTTTGATAACAGTTTGTATGTTTGTGTCACAGGTCGCGCTATATGTTCTTCTTATCATTGTATGTAGTACGATTATAATTTCGCAAATTGAAAATGCCAAGCCGGTATAATAATCATCTAAATCTCTTAATCTCTTCAATAAATGAAAAACGAAGCAAAAAAGTATTTGTAAAATAAAAGTTTGATAGTAAAAAAAACAAAAAAAAAAACAAAAAAAAACTAAAAGATTCGACGCTAGCGCTTTTACAGTTTGCACAGTCCCAGTCAGAGGCTCTAAAAAACATTAAAGATACCGGATTTCGCAAAATATGAACTGTGTTTTGAACTTGGTATATCTGTCTCCCAACCGGATGCGCAGTCAGTTACCCTAGTTACCCGAGGAATAGTTACCCATTTCCAACCCTCAATTGGACGCTGTTAAGCGTAAGATAACCAATCGAAATTTGTAAGCAAAATGAGTTATTAGTATTGTTGGAAAGAGCATAAAAAGTATAATTTTTTTAAATTAAGCCCCCGATTCAAAAATGTTACATACTGCCATATGAGACATTTTTTATAAGATTTCATTCAGTAATACCTGAGAACACCGATGAGGAAAAATCGAGACTTGTCATTATATTCTAGATTAATCTCTTTAATAAACGAAAAATTAAGCAAAAAAGTCTTTGTGAAATGAAAATTCGATAATGAAAAAACGACGCATGGCCCAAGTCTTGAACTCATGAAGCCCTAAAGATGTTTCGAATCAATCGAATCAAAAAATAAATAAATAAATAGAATCGGTTTTCTTTCTAGTGGATGACTATTGTTATTGTGTACGTTATCTATACCAAAGGCTAAATCAAACATGAGATGTATTCTTGCTGCTTCGATGAGTCATGAAAAGGAACGGCCAGAGGAGACTTGTGTCGGTCGGCAGTATTACAAATGATGATGAAAAGGAATGTACTCAAAATAAAGATTTCTTACTATTCGTATATGTTCGTGCTTTCTCGTGCAAATTTGTTTTCGATTTTTTGCTCGCAATAGTATACTTTCAATCAAACCTGAGAACACCGATGAGGAAAAATCGAGACTTGTCTTTATACATTAGATTAATCTCTTTAATATATGAAAAATGAAGCAAAAAAATTTGTAAAATGAAAAATCGATGGTAAAAAAACGACACATGGACCAAGTCTTGAACTCATGAAACCCTAAAACAGGATTTGTAAAGTAAAAGTTCAATAATAAAAAAACGCAACATGGCCTGATCCACCACAGTATGTACACTGAGACGCTTTTAGATGAAAGAAATTAAGATTGTCTTTATAATGTAGATATCGCATGGCCACCCTGATCGTTCTACATATCTACAATGTGTCTACTGGTCACACTGATCACTCTAACACGCGTTTACAATGACGGGGTAAGCGCGCGGAACACTCACACATAGACACACATGCAAGGCCACTTTGAAGCTTTATTACAACTTTATGAATGGATATTTCAAATCTGTTTCACGCCACAATCCTCTTCGGAAATACATGCTTTCATTTGAGACATTACATGAACAATTTCATGCGGTAACGACGGAGAATAAGGAAGTCAAAATTTCGCAACTTGTCTTTATATATTAGAATATATATTAGATTAGAAGAGAAGAAGAAGAAGAAGAAGAAGAAGAAGAAGAAGAAGAAGAGAGAAGAGAAGATAGAAGAAGAAGAAGAAGAAGAAGAAGAAGATTAGAAGAAGAAGAAGACTAGAAGAAGAAGATATGCCGGGGCATACTTCAGTTACCAGTAGTAAAAGTAAATTGATGCCCATATACTCGGTGAAAACGCAGATCCACCATCAACTCTGAGAAATTTCTGAAGAAAATGTAATTCTACAAACGACAATGAAGAAACCAGGTTACAACAATAATGTCTAATCAGCTACCTGCATAATAGCATCAGCTACCTGCATAGTAGCTACCGGAGTCATTAAATAAATGACCACACATTTAGAAGCGTAGAGACTTGGGAGAGTCACGGGACATTCAAACCGATGAATGGGAACGTTTTAAAGATTTTCGTACGTATTTCACAATAAGGAACAACAACTTGTAACATTTATTGTTGTTCAGTCGGTGAAGACTGAATAATGTATGTCAGAGTTCCTCGAAGTTGAAGTAAACGTATGCCGAGACATTTTTCACGATTCGACGGCGAATAACTCAGAAAAATTATCCTACTCGTGTTGGGAAACTACAAATATATCTGTGCGTGTTCGGCGTACAGTCGTATCAGAACCCCGTGAAACCTCAATCGAGGCAGATTTCATCGCTTTGCCGCGGCTGAGAAAATGTTCTTGTTCCTGGTTTCTTGGTTCCTTAAATCCGCTTGCATATGCCACGGGCTAAACGTACTCGTATACACTCGCGCTAAAATGAGTACACTGTACCCTCTTAAGACGGTAATTTCGCTACACTCGTTTCGAAAAACGCATTAGGCGAGTTTTATGTTCGTTTTTTTCTCTTTCGTCGTCTCCTCGTCCTGCGTAAATACAAAAGCTGTTCTGCATCTTTAACCAACGCTCAAGAAGAGAAAAACCTACTGGGAATACGAGCGACGCGTTAAAAAATATGCGTCGTTATGCAGCATCTCATTTAACGGGGATATGGAAATCGGCGAGATAGTCAGCGCCGCGTAACGATAATTTCGATAAAAACGAGCTCGCCTTTTCACGAAAGTGGCTGTCTCGGGTCCCCGAGCAGAGAACGAGAGAAAGACGAGGGAAAAAAATCCGAAAACTTCGAATTACACGGTTTTATCTTGAAATTAACACATTCACCGGTATTAGAAAGTTATCGAAATTTTTGGAAATTGTACTCTGTACCCGATATGAGGGGCTGGAGCTGCAATTGCCGTAAAATTTTATGGTAGCGTTCTATCACGTTCGGCGGAAATGTTTCAGGCGTGACTAGGCACCTCATTCGACAATCAGCCGCCCGGAATCTTTGCACAGTATGCGACACCGTCAGGTGGAGTATTCGTAAACAATTGAGAAACAGCCTGTAGCAAGATTTCCCAAAAGCCAGGTGTCCCACCCAAATTTCGGAATAAGAGCCCAAGAAGAAAACAAGCTTCTCCCAGGGATCTCGCCTGTAGGAAACTGCCGATAGTAGATGCCGACTCAGGGGCTAATAACTCGTAATAACGAACGTTCAGCCTACTATCACCATACTCTAGGTGTTTAACCACAGACTACCACCAAGCCCCACGGGAGTCTGGGCGAGTCCACGATGACCCCTGTCCCCAGTGTACGCCATTAATGAAATAATGCTGAAAGACCTGCGCCATCAGAATGGACGTAAGTACTTGGGAACCCACTCTTCATGTCCCTGAATGAAAAGAGGTCCACCAAAGGGAAAATTAATTTAGAAACCAGTCCAAGGATGCCACGTACCATATAAATTTGCAAACGTCCACGCATTTTTGATAAAATAAACAAAAAGATAAAGTTGCTCACAAATTCACCTCACACAAAATTATTAGAGTCATAATAGAAATTGATTAAAAAAATGGAATGAGACACAACAGAGATACTCGACGGCTTTGTAAATAAACATGGAGCCAGTGGCTCTTACTTCGCGATACGTCCAGTTCGTACGCGGTCAAAAATAGATATATGCCCTTTAAGATGGGCTCGAATTTAACAATGAATAAATATTACACTCAGACTGCATTAAGTAATAACAATGTAGAAATAGGGTCCTCTCTCCCCTAAAATTTAGAATAAATAACAAACTTCAGCATCAAAGCCTGGCAAATGAAATTGACCAAAAGCATGAGACTAGGAAAATATGAAACCCGCAATACTACTCACAAGGGAGTCCCCTTCTCCCAAGGACACATTCAAATTTGGATATTCAGGCTACAAATCTTGAATTAAGGACTCGAGGAGCCTAAGAGCGCTCGGAACGATCGCTTTCGATGGTCACAGCTTTAGTGACGGTTCCTGCGTCTTGATCTGATACTGGTCTCACAAGACCTGAAATTTTTAATCACCCCCCTGAACATACAGTAACAAGGATGCTGAGCCTCCACGTGAAGTTCACGTAGGCTTTCCACTAAATTTAGAACTAAAACAAAAGGGGGGGGGGGAATAAACAAAAATAAAACTGATTGATTTCAGCCCCAGAATTTTGATAGCACCAAGATCGAAAGTAAAGGGAATTTCTATTCCGCGCCCTTTCTAGATCATACACGCGGGTTTGAAAGGGCGTCGGCTCCCTATGGTAAGCACGAATCTTATGTGTAAGGCTAGCACTCGCGAATCGCACTACCACGGGTCGATAATGAAAAACCAAAATAAGGTACTTTACCTAGCATTTCAGCTAAAGATACCAAAAGGACTCATTTTGGAGTTACGTGCACCAATGCTGGATAAGCTGGAACGTTAAAGTGCGTATGATCTGCGAAGCGAGATGATGGATCTAGATCTGCGAAGTGGCGCCACTGCTACAAATCTTCCAGCAACTCAACGATAGCTGATTAATTGCAGGAACGAACTGAAAAATAACATAGCACAGGAACTTGTCCCAAAACTCCGATTTGAGGCGACTGTGAATCGCCTACAGCACGTTTCTATCACACGTAGAAGACTCATCATTACCCAAGCTACTAAGTAGCTCACCCTACTAAAACGAAAATTCCAATAAATTTTGGGTTGGTTCCTCCTAGGAAAGATGTTTCTAGAGGAAACTCAATTTTGCCCACTTGATTCGAAAACAACACGAAATATGAGGTCCAAAATGAGGGGAGCTAGGCTTACAATGTAAAAACTCATAATAATCGAAAATTATCGGACTAAGGTACGAAATCTGACATAAAAATTTCATTATGATGTGTCATCTTTTCCTAATGTTTTCATGTGGTTGATAATCAAATTTCTTTATTTGTATTTTAGGCTTCGTATTGTAGACGGTGGTAATTTGCTAATCGCTGAAGTGCAGAAAGAAGACGAAGGTCAATATCAGTGTGTGGCTCAGAATATGATCGGTTCTCGGCATAGCTTAACTGCTCAACTGACCGTTAATGGTAACTTCTGTCATTATACATACACTTAATTATACACTTAATTTTAAGTTTAAAAACACCTTAGTTCAGAAGAAATTACATGATAGAAGTTGTATGTTTACGCAGAAGTGGCGATAAGTGAGGATAACTTGCGGCTTTCCTTCGTAAGATCTATTGCTCTGTCTTCAAGGTCTGCTTAAATTTTTGAGATTTTTTCCGCCTTAGAAGTGTGAAAAGAAAAGCATATATTCAGTATTTTGAGGCAGTTGATTGGTATCTCCAATTACCACTAATGTTCTGTACTCAAATGAGAGAGAAAGAGTTCTGCCCACAAGTATTGGTTTTACATAAGGGACAAAAATACCTTGGGCCCTTAGTTAAGAATGGGAGCCTTGGAAAAACAAAACAAGGGGAAAAGATGAAGTCAGCACCAGTTTTAAAGAGTTTTAAAGAAATATGAAAGCATTATATTTGCGATAACGGTTTCTTTGTTAGAATTCCGCTCCTTCCTCCCCTGTCCACCTAGTATCCTTTGAGAAATAGCCCATGAAGAAAACTTCAAGTCTTTACTTCAAAAAATTTAGTATGTTTTGGCCCAAAAATCTTCATTTCTCAGGAAAAAAACTTCCTCTTCATTTTGTAAAATGATGGGTTGCCACCATTTAAAGAAGTCGTGAAGAATCTTATTGAGGAAATCTTGAAAGATCTTGAAATGGTCTGGGATAATCTCAGTGAGTTTTGAACATGTCTCATGTTGGAAACTGTCATGGAGAATGAACAAAACAATAAACATTTTAAAAGAAATGTACTGGCAAATGCGCATATCAAATGGATAAAGTTGGTCCAAAATTCGACATTAACAGGGGGGAGGGGAGGTCAAACAAGGAGACCCGCTGTCCCTAAATTTATTTTCAATATTAGCATAGAAGAACATGGGCGTAGCCAGCAAGGGGCAAGGGGGCAATTCCCCCCCCCCCCCGGATTTAAAAAATTATGTTCCAGTACTCACAAGATTATTTTCGAATACTAAAAAGCCAACTGAATAAAATAGGATGTGCCTAGACTTTAGGCACATCCTATGACCTCTAGGCCCTAGAGGCCTAGACGAAAATCAGTTTGATTTGTGTGGAAAATTTCTTCAGGCATCCCGTAAAAAAATGGGTAAAATATGACAAGAATTTTGATGAAATAAAAAATATTGAAATTCGAATAATTCAACAGAATAGAAAATTTTGTCGTGAGTTTTCAGACAAATGGTATTTGAAATGTACGATTCGTGGGAAATTGTGTTGACCTCAGAAAAAATAATCAGCAATTTAGTATAAAATTAACGGAAAAAATTGAAAATTTGTAACGCATATTGGAAGAAATTGAACATAAGTTAGTTCGAAATCGTCAGTCTTCGAACAGTCCGGGCATGAACATTGCGAAAGATTTCTGAAATATTCTGATTACATTCTTGATATTATGATACATAATACAAATTTTGAAGAAAAAAAAAATTTTAGAATTCGAAGAATTCATGAAAATAGATCTGATTTGATATAATGCATATAAATCTTCAATGAAATAAAAAAGGAAAATTCTGCCTGATTCGAGGAAAATTGCAGTCTCCTGAGAAAATAATAAAGGCGTGCTGACAAAAATTTTGAAGAAAAAATCCCGAAATTATCGATTATTTTATAAAGTGGAAAAGTGAACTAAATTCAGTGTTAACTCATATGCAAACTTTGAGTAAGATTTATGAGAAAAGACAAAAAGTAATCAAAGGGTTATGATAAGCATATTGATTTTGAATTTTTTAAATGACTTATGAAAAAGTCAATAAGAATTCTGAAGAGCTTTAAAAATAGCAAAAATTCAAAACTTGTATTGAATACGGCATTAAAAAAGTTTTTTGAGTGATGTCTGCTGTTTAAAAAAAAAAAAAAATCTCAAAAAGGAAGAGGCTTGAGCATAGAACTCGAGAGAAGTACCTAACAGTGAGTCGCTGAATTCGAATACTGATTGCATCAGTCCTTTAGTCTGGCCCTGATTTGAACTCAAAAATCCAAATTTTAGACGATCCGAATCAGATAACATTAACTTGGCTTTAAAAATTGGACAATGTATGGAAATTTGAGTTTTTAGATCATTGATTCATACGAAGCGTTAGATTTTCCATCGGATTCCAATGTGGGCCCCATTTTTTTTTTCTAAAAGCGGCTATTCGGATTTTGCTTAAAAAATTGATCAGTGTGTCAAATATGTATAAGAGTATCTTGCATCATTGAGTTCGAAAAGCGTGTGAAAGTTTTAATCCGCCAATCTCGATTTGGGCCGCAAAATCCTAATTTAGCCCCTTCAAATAGACTAACTTAACGTAAGCATTTTTTGATTACTGATCTTGAGAAATTCTTAACAGTCTTCCAATAGACAAAATTAACCTAGGTAGCTCAGAAAATCAAATAACATATCGGTAGAGGCTTCTATGTCGGTGCATTCGGAAATTCAAGCAGATTTTGATATGACCCGTGTTGGCGCGCCAATTTCCAATATTTTCCTCTCCGAAGGAGTCGATTTGATTATGTCAGAAAAATTGGACAAGGTGCCGGAATGAGGATTTTTGATCGCTGATTTCGTGAAGTATAGATTTTTGGTCCAATCCCGATTTGGACCCCATGATGCAAATTTTCTAACACATCTAGCACAAGAGGAATTTCTGACAAAGTCAAGGTATTTGATGAAAAGAGGAATAGGTTTTTACTAATATTTTGGCAGATATAGAGTGGATGCACTTTGGAGATTAAAAATATTACTTCATTTCTTGTTAGAAATAGAGCAAAAGTTAGAAGAAATATTCAAGGAGAAAAACAAGAATGCATGACTTAAAAATTATCAATATGTGGCGTTCTATAGCATAAGGGTCAACTTTGTCGATCGGATCGAAAATGAGTTAGATCCATATCCTGAAAATACATTAAATTCCCTTCGAAATGAGCCAAAGAGGAACCTCTAACTATAAAACTCGCGCCTGGGGACGCGTTTGAAGTTTGAACTTCAAAAAACATAGTTTTGGGAAAAACGCGTTTAAAGTTTTTGAAACAAAAAATCGTCATATGAAAGGTTTAAATCACCAAATAAGGTCTTCAACGGCTAGTTTTACTTTTTTTATGTAATATTAATGTTGTTCAGTGCCATACATACCAGCAACAAAGTTGACCCTTTTTAAAATTTGGCATCAAATTAACCTTTTACAACACTGAGGACGTTTACACAGTGACATTAGGTTATGGTTTGGTTGGTTGGAGCGCTAAGAACATAATACGGGAGTAGAAATTATAAAACATGTAAATTTCCTACCGACAACCTTGAAAAACGAGCGCGCAGTTTATGACGTAGCAGATACCACACCACTCCAACTTCGATGGCCTGTTACCACCGTTTAAAACGGCCCTCAAGGGTTCCAACTACCGTCACGTGAAAGTAGAAGGATCATAGTATACAAATCCATCAAAAACCGAAAATCGATATTTTTGACCAAAAATCACATTTTTGCGTTTTTCTCGAACAGTAGTTTCTGACAAAGTTGACCCTTTTGCAAAATAACGACACATATATTGGGGGAAGAAAGGGAAAATATGAAACTAGGAAAAATTTATGATAAGCCAACAGAGGGGAATGAAAAAAAAAATGACTAACTAATCTTGTGGGATTTTGGTATAATTTCCGGGTAGAGTCGGCAGCGTTTGTAATGTAAAAATAAATAAAAACCAGGGTTGGCAGGTAAAAATAATTTTACATGTAAAATGTAAAACGAATCAAAATGAGCAAAAAAAAAAATAAAATTCTATTCTTCAATTAAAATTTTTAAAACTTGCACACAAAACTGAAACTACAGTCAAAAATGGTCGCCTCCTTTACCATTCAATTTTATAATTATTTGTACTCTTCAAATTCACTGTAGGTAACTTACAAGAAAGTAAAGTGTTTTATAGAAAGTGAATGACAAAAGACAAGTATAAAACAATTAGAAAAAAAAAATTGAGCAATTCAGACCAAGACAAATTTTAACATTTTCCGCCAAACTTCTTCAAATTTAAACTTAAAATTAAAAATTTTCAAAGAACAAAAACTAACAAAACAAAAAGTTCATAATTATTATTAATAAATCTTATAAATTCCATTAAACAAAAATCAAGTGAACACTCATCGGACTTTTTATGGTATCAGCAATTTTTTCCTAAACTGCTCTATTTTTTTTTTACCGTCAAAATTTAATTTATTTCATAATTCCTTTTCAATTTTTTATTCTTATTTCTTATCATATCATTATCACCTATCAATCATCAATTATGTTTTTCCCCCGCATTTTACATCGATTTTACATTTTACATTTCATGTAAAATGCCAACTCTGATGAAAACCGACTCAGTGATGAACCTGTGTCGTATTCCGGTATCGTCTGTATTCTCTTGAAGTCTGTTGAAAAGTAAAATATCGCCCTCCGGTGAGACGCAGTACAATGGCCTCAACTGCATCTTATCCTCGTTGCTTAGACCAGTGAATGTTATTGGCAACTATGTAGGCTGCCAATTTGTACCTTTGAGGAAACTGTATACCTCCAACTTATACTCTTTCACTTCTCCTGTATACAATATACACGGTGTATAATGTTGGCTGCCAGTTGATACCGCAAATAAGTACATACATAATTCTCTTTTTCTGCCCTCCTCCCACACCCTGGAAAAAGTTCTAGCTACGCCCATGTAGAAGAAGTATGGAAATGAGGTCGCAGAAAAGAGGCATCGAAATAGTCGGAAATGCCCTCAGTAATTTACGTTTTGCAGATGATTTAGCTCTATTTGCACAAGATCTAAACTCCCTCCTGGAAATGGCTTCAGACATCGAAGTAGCCGGTAGAAAGGCAGGTCCAAAAATAAATACCAAAAAAACAAACTAAAAACCGTGCTATTGTTGAGACAAAAGACGAAGCTATCATTATTCTGAGAGGGGAAACATAAATAGGGTAGAGGAAACCACATATTTAGGACAAAAATAGCTTTCCAAGATAAGTTGGACTTCGGATCTCCAGAAGGATTTCAATAACCTGGACAACAGCTTTTGGGTAATGAAAGCTGTTTACAAATCACGCCTCCCAATAAACCTAAAAGCAACTGTCCTGGAAACCTGCACCCAGTTCTAACATACGGGCCGCAAACTTGGGCCACAACAATAACACAATTAAAATCTTTGCAGTGAAACCGTTCTTCATATTCGAGCCCAGAGACATAACCGTGCTGTCCGGCCGCGACGTCGAGTTCGACTGCCAGGTTGGCGGCGACCCGTTGCCCAAGATCCTGTGGCGTCGAGAAAACGGGAAAATGCCAACTGGTCGGGCCCAGATCCTGGACTCGCAGTCGCTTCGCATCACGAATGTGACACCGCAGGACGAAGGAATTTACATCTGCGACGCCGAAAATGTGATCGGATCGATATCGGCGAAAGCTTCTCTAATCGTTCACGGTATACCGTAATGCAACAACTGGAACCCTTTTTCATGGCAAAAAAATCGATGTGCATTCTTTACAAAATGTCTTTCTTATTTTTCATGTACGTGTGCAGCTCCACCGATGTTCACCACCCGTCCGCAAGATCAGAAAGTCGGCTTGAACGGAGTGGCCACGTTCGAGTGCGTAGCCGAAGGCAATCCATCTCCGTCGGTATTCTGGACTAAAGAGGGTTCGCAAGTTTTAATGTTTCCCGGAACCGCTTATGGACATTTTCTTGTAACGCCCAACGGTGCATTACAAATACGAGGCGTGCAGAAGGAAGATGCCGGATATTTAGTATGTTCGGCGTTATCCGTCGCCGGCTCTACCTCGGTCAGGGCATTGTTACAGGTACGAACCTCGACTTTGGTAATTAAACGCGTTGGGTGTCCGTTCGAATGGTGTAATTATTTTAATATATCTTTCCAGGTGAGCTCGGCTGATGACGTACCGCCCCCTATCATACAGATTGGACCCACGAATCAAACGTTGCCCATGCATTCGACGGCCATACTGCCGTGCAAAGCGCTCGGCAGTCCTCCACCGGTCATCAAATGGTTCAAGGATTCGCAGTTGTTGACGAAACAGAGGAACGACAGGATAACGCAGATTTCAGATACGCTGCATATAACAGGTAGGTTGAATAGCAAGTTCCAGTGAGTAGATGTTGAAACCACAAAAGATGGAAGTTGCTTTAGGACACATTCGTAGACCTGATAGTTGGGCTGGTATAAAAGAGGAATAGCTCGAATGATGCAAATTTTGAACGCGAGATGCCGATCTCCACGGTGGTAGATATTACCATACAGCGTATTTTGGGGTCTGAAGTCAACGAAACCATATTATGAGGAGCCTAGAATCATAACAACTAACAAGATCCAAAACCAGGATTTTACAGGAGAGGCGAAGAACGTGTACAGCGACTCTCGTACCACAGAGTTAGCTGGAACTTGGACTGTCTGGATAGGTTAGTAATTGTTTCCAGTTGAAAAATACTTCAAAATTCTCATAGCAATGCTTTAAATTCTAAAAGAAAAAATGGGTGTTGTGAGTTTTGACTCCAAAATCTTAAAATTTTTCACCGAAAAATAATCTTCTGGAGCTTGATACTGGCCCAATCGTTCCATAACATGATGCAAAACGGTTAACGTGACTATTACCAGCTTTTGCTCCAGCCATACCCCCGACCACAGCTGAAAACCGGAAAAAGTGAAAAATGAATACTACGGACAAGAAAAAGATTGCACGGCGTTCTGACATTTATTTCGAACAACAAAGTATTAATTTTCTTCCTCTTCTACCGTAAAATTAAATTGAAGGAGGGAAAAAAACAACGAAATTTATATCTTGGAGTCATAACTGATAGCATCCATGGGATAATATTAGTTATGATTCTCAGGCTGGTTTTCACAGTCCAATAGGCGATAAAACCTGAACTAGAGAGCACTACAAAATCACCTGCGAGGGTGAAACTGAAAGGGTGATCATGGATAACTTTAAATGGAAATACGGCTATCTTTAGGAAGGTAAAAAACGGCCTAAAATTATTCCACCCGCTTGCGTTGACTGTAATTCTATTGTTTCGTAACAATACAATAAAATGTAGGACGAGATTTTTTTTAAATCAATTTCTAATGGATTTATAGACGTTTAAAGTTTGCTGTAATCTTATAGAAAATTGCACATGATCACCTTTTCAGTACGCAGGGCTACCAACTTTGGGAACTCCAAGTTTTAGTGCCTATATTTCAGAAAGGAAGCTTCGAATGTGAAAACGAGTGACATCACGCGATGCAGGGTGATGTCTACTATCGCAGTAACCATGCCTAACTCATTTTTGATAAAATTGGATCTCGTTAGTTATGATTTTAGGCGCCTCATTTGACGATCAGAGGAGGAGAGGTTCAATGGAGACCAATATGAAATTTCATTTATACCTGAGTCGTTGATTTCGTTATTAAGGTCGATTTTTGAAATGGGTATGTCTATTGGCTGGCCCTCGACGAAAAATGTATGTCATGTTTTTCCGACAGACGTGGCAGAGTGACACGAACAAAGCCGACAGATGCCGAGAGTGGCCGACTACTGCCGGGAGTATATGGCACTATACATCACTCTTCTCTATTGTTCGTCGACTGAATGCCTGATTGCCTGGAAGTGTTCGGTAGCCATTTGGATTCCGCAGGTCTCGTGGCGCGCTGCTGTCGTCTTACTGATAAGAAAATGAAAGAGTGATCAAGGAAGTTTTTCTATCGTTGATTTCCTGATTTGCGATTTTTTACAATGGTTTTTTCGTTTTGGTTTTCAAACAACATCAGGGAGATTTTCTTACAAGCGTTTGCAAGTGAAAACACTCACAAAAACTGTCCAGCCAAATTGCTGAGTTATTCGTAATATAACAAAATCATTACTAAGTTGCAAAATAATAGTAAAAAAATCAGAAGTAAATTGTAAGGAAAAGTGAAAAGCCAAACAAAAACGGATGAGAAACCAAACTACAACATTGGTAAAGAATATTCGCGAAATTCGTATCGTCGTGTATTGTTTCATCATCGTACTCTTTCGTTGGTTATAAAAACGTCCACTAGATGCCGCCCACTTTGTTGCGGAATCCGAATACTTGACACAATAAAAGTCGTATCGATGTACCTACTCGTATCTGTGTATGCAGTGTAGATACTCGTTACTTTTTTGTACCCCCATCTGTACAGGGATCATTTTTCAAAAATGTTGATATTTCAGTCCCCAGCAGTTATTTCACAAGTTATTAATGATACGGGCATTTTCCCCCTTTTCTTCTTTTTCGTTGATAAATATGACTGAATTCTACTTTTTCAAGGTTTCAGGAGAAAATGTGGTCCACTTTTACTAGGTCAAAATTGGATTAAATATGCTAAAATGTCCGTTGGCCTAGCTGTTTCTCTAACAATTTTTGTTATTTTTATTTTTTCCCCCTACATTTTCAAGCTACAATACACTCCTATGAGAACAAACTGGCAAAATAATATTACTCTAGATAAATAAATGAATGAGTTGGTAACGTGGAAATTGTGTCCTCACAGCTGAGAGTCAGTGTTGCCAACCTTGAAAATTATCCCTCAATTTTTTATATTTCGGCACGGCTCTAGCAATACGGTTCGCATATGAAATTTTTTTTGTGACGAGACTCGTGCATTTGCGTATTATTGTCGAAAATTAAGAGTTTGAAAAAAAAGTCTTTCGGCATGGTCATCTTTATGCAACGGTAGATGTTCATCATCTAAAAATAATTACATCTAATTAGTGGGTTAGTTGGTATGCCTTTATCAACTCTTCATATAATTTTATGTTTTGGAATCTACTAATCGACGGCAGAACACGTTTTGTTCGCTATTGTCTTTCGGGATGGACTTTTTCATGTGTCCTTCGGCATGGCATTCATCATTTTGATTGCCATGTCAAAATACAGAATCCATCACTATTGGTTCAATCTTACCAATATGTTATACAGAGCGCCTCTTAACAACTCCCATCAAAAAAAGTTCAAATATTCCCTACTTTCCTCCATGAAAAAAGCATACATGAAACATCAGAATTTTTGAAGAATGACTCACAGATCAGTAGGTGGCTAAAATATACAATATTGTCAGTTATACAGACAGTGATGACAGTGATATCTAAAAAAAAGTATGACCGCTGCGCAGAAAGACATGGTTACATGGATTTGTCGTCCAGGCGACCATGCTGACACGTGTACGCATATTCCAATGCCTCCTCTAGTCGTCCATTCTCGGCGTCGCTCGGCATTCTTCGTGTCGACCAGTTAAAATGTGATAGAACGAATGACCGCGTAAAGAAGAATACATAACTACGTCACGATGGTAATGTTTCTTGCAGAGCTTTTTCTGCGGAACTTTTCTATTTGTGGCAAGCCACTAGACATATCCTTGTGTTTTTTATTTTTTGTATTTTGTAAATACTGAGTTCATTTTTAGAGTTCTTTCACTGGCAACCCTCACCAATAAGGAGCCATAAAGGATTGATATATGAAAATTGTATGTTACACAAGCTATGTATTCCTAAGATCATTTATAAAGTTAAATGTTTTACCAACAACCCTCATCTGTAAGAAGCCACAGGGGCTGAGTGAAAGAAATAAACACTGATTGCAATTTTTTCATGTTCAAATGCTAATTTGACTGGACTATTTACGGTAGAAGTGACTAGGTAGGGTAAAGAATCAAATACCAGTCTGGATATTTGCAGGTCTCTCATCGTTACTACAATAAATCTAACGCCAAGATATTGTGTTCAATATACTGGAGTAGGAATGGGAGGATACAGATTATAGCCCCACCCCTTTCCCAGCGCTGTTAGAAAGAATATTTCAGAAAGTAGGGAGGGGGGCACATTGCAACATTTTTCTTCAAACTGCCATAAAAAATAGACCATTCATTGTAGAAAATTGGAAAGTATGACGAGAGGTAGCTCTTGTT